>OX451739.1:293385971-293985971 GCA_948472305.1 Vicia faba | reverse complement strand
TGCTTAATGATTTCCATCTTTCCTTAGCAGTAGTGAGGTACTGATGAAGAAACTCGACTATTAGAGACCAAGAGCAAAGGATAAGACATTTGGAAGACTCTCAAAAGCAAGACCAAATGCAACATGATGTATGATATGAAAATGTTGGTTTTTACTTGGCTTTCAAGGAACTCGGGATATTAAATTGTAAACATCAAAACATGAAGATATATAGTAAATCCCTAAATTAGATTAGAGCATTGATCAAGTTATCTTCAAAATCAATCATCCATTTTGATGGATTGGAGTTTTTACCCCATCAACACCCAAGATCCATTGAGTTTTATGAAACGTATGATGTTTACAAAGAAAGACCTCTATCTACTACGGGTTCATTTATACCTGTAGAACAAGGTTCTAAAAGTACTTTTGGAGTTGTGACTCTTCTTTAGTATATTACTGATTTACACAACTACTTGTGAGTACCAATAACTTTCTCAAGTAAAACTCTTCCAAGTTTAGTATCGCGTAACGACTAATTCAAGACTACTTTTGAATTGTCACCGCACTACATCCTAAAGGCCAAAATGGGTAAAGGGGTTCTACAGCTTCTCAATTTCATGTGTTCTCGGGTTGAAAGTATTAATGCTTTAACAACTGGCTTATTTTAACATTACCACCCCAAGGAGGCCTCCATTAAGTGGGGTTATATCATATGCTACTTATGTTAGGATTATTCCAGTCATGTAACTTTTGATTATACCATCATCCTAATTCTTAAGTGTTACTTTAATCAGGGTGTAGGATTTTCCCTTTGTAAAAATCTCCAATGCAACCCCCAAAGAACCACAAAACATCATATATAACAAATAAACAATAATAACAAAAACAAATAAAATAAGCTAGGTTTACCCCTCCTGAGGATTTTTCATTCCCCAGTGAAGTCACCATTTCTGTCGCGGTGAAAAATCGAGGAGACCAAGCTATTAAGGAACTTGACTCACAAAGACTTTAAGAAGTCACCACTAAACTTTACTGCTTCCAAGAAAAAAGAGAAAAGATTGAAACCCTATTATATAACATGCAATGCAAGAAGTAAAGACTAGAAGAAAAACATAAGGAAGAGATCCAAGGTACAAGGGTTAGTTATACAAAGGGAAGGTATTAGCATCCTATGTATCTATTGTAACAACCCAATTCTACCCGACAATATATATATAACTCGGATTTATAAAAATTCTACAACTGAATCAGGATGCCATAAATTCAACTTAAAACAACGGCATTCATTACCGATACATAACATATTAAACTTGGATGAACCAATAGCAAACATAATTCAATCTTAAAAGGAACATCAACTTTCATAACTACGCCGCAGAGTCATTATATTCAACTTAAAGGAATGTAACATCTTTGTCCCACTAAGACAACTTCAAATAACAATCATTTAAAGAACAACAACTTAAAGTTCAATAAACTGAAATAATAAAAACAATAAAACAACAAGCGTTCATCCCCCCGAGTGTTACGTATCAGAGCAATGACACCGACTCGAACTACTGAAGGTAAACCACCTTCACTCTGGATTACCTGCACGTTACCAACATCGGGGTAACAATCAAACATAAGGTGTGAGATATCGAACAATATAATCGAATGTATGATAAATATTACATTAGAATTAGTCTATGCAAAATCACCACTTCACAACTTTAAACAACATCAATCACAACAAAACATCAGCGAAACATGATAATTAATTCATCAACACGACAACTCAATATACAACATGAAATGCAACTTGTTACTATGCATATGCATGTTGTACCAATGGAGCAGAACTCCCATCATAAAAAAGGACCAGAACTCCCAACTTAAAAACAGAGCAAAACTCCCATCTTAAAAATTTCCAATTAATAGAGGCATCAACAAGGCATAAGCCTTCTTCGCAGTTTGTCAGTCCAGGCCGTCGTAAAATATGCAAATGTATATGACTCAATGAATACACTATCACATACTCACAAAAATCATCGTTCATCACAAGGCATAATCCCATATCACCATTATTACCAGTAAATAAAGGTGATTCATCGTCATTTAAAATTCCCTGCAACTTCACATAATCAACAAGAATTCACAGAGACAATCACAACTACACAACAACTCAACATAAATCGACATTAGCCATAAGCCTACCACATCAATCAATGATTCAATCATTAACATAATCAGACGACAACCTAACAATAATTCACACAACACTGGTAACAACCAAAACATAGCATGTACGGGCCAAATGGATAGGGAACTACGTGCCCCTCGACATGCATAACAACTAGGAAAACATAACAACTAATTCATACTCCTCGACACGCATGGAGAAAACATAGTAACAACTAACTTATGCTCCTCGACACGTCCTACAACCTAATACCTCTTGACAATCAACCACATAACCCCTCCGACACACCTTGCATCCTAAATGCCGCTCGGTACCTAACACCATCAGCATCCTCCTCGACCACTAGTTCGGCCAACTACATAGACACAATACAACGTCTTAACAACCACGCCACTACAATTCATAACTTCCAACCAACTGCTCGGAATACCACGATAACAGGAAACTATATTTACTATCAACAGATTCATTAATCATACAAGACATGTCACGCAAAAACCTCCCTAAAATGACCACTTCAACAATTTACTAATTTTACTGCCAACCGCTCGGAATACCACAACATTATAACGACCATACCACCCAGTGATAAACTACACTAACCTAATCATCGATTAAACCGGGCAGTCACACAGATAACTCAAAAGGTCCACAACAAACAATCGCGAAACTTCAATAGCAAATTCAGAAACATCAATGCACAACAGGCCTACAATAAAACAATTCCCACATGATACACATCATAAATCCCATTATAAGGTCAGAACCCCACCCTTACCTTGATTGAAGGTCGCTCCACCAAAGCTCCGACCGTAATCCTTGATTTTCTCTGCTCGACACCGGACAACTTGCTCCTCTTCTGCGTAGCTCTTCCGGTCAACGTACAGAACTTCTTATTCTCCAAATAAAACAAATCCTTGTGTCATATTGACCTTATATATCAATCCTATTGGGCCTAACCTACACACTCCCACTTTACTACTTCCAACCAATAACATAAGTCCAACACTATATATTCCCTTAATTCCAACATTATTATTATTATTATTATTATATTAATCAACTAATTAATTAATTAATAATAATCCAACAACTTATACCAATAATTCCCAACATCTTACAACCTCAACAAATAATCCAAAAATAATTTAATTAAATAATTAATTAAATTAACGGGCGGTACAACTCTCCCCCACTTAGAATATTTTCGTCCTCGAAATATTACCTTATTTGAACAACTCAGGGTAGGTGTCCCACATCTTGCTTTCCAACTCCCAAGTCATGCTTTATTTGGAAGCTCCTAACCAGACTACTTTCACCTATGAAATCTCATTGCCTCTTAGATTCTTTATTTCACGATCCACGATTCGTACAGGCATCATCTCCACAATAATATTATCCTGTACTTACACATCATCCATATGAATCACATGAGATGGATCTAAAATATACTTCCAGAGTTGTGACACATGAAACACATCATGTAAATTCGAAAGATTAGGCGGTAAAGCCACTCCATAACCAACATTCCCAACTCTTTCCAAAATATGATACAGACCAATAAAACGAGAAGTGAGCTTCTTAGACTTTAATGCTTTCCCAACACCAGTCACATGTGTAACTCTCAGAAACACATGGTCACCTGCTTGAAATTATAAATCTTTCCTTCGCTTGTCATGATAACTATTCTATCTACTTTGGGAAGCTTTCATCTTTTCTCGAATCAACTTCACCTTCTTAGTAGTCTCACGAACAAGTCCAGGTCCAGGCACTACACTTTCTCCAGATTCATGCCAACATAAAGGAATTCTACATCTCCAACCATACAACGCTTCAAAAGGTTCCATTCCAATACTATAATGGTAACTATTATTATAAGTGAACTCTATTAATGGAAGATAAGTATCCCACGAACCTCCTTGCTCAAGAACACATGCTCTCAAAAAATCTTCTAACGACTGAATAGTTCTTTCCGTATGACCATCCGTCTTGCAAACTCAAACTCAAATAGAACCCAATGCCTCTTGCAAACTATTCCAAAAATTAGACGTAAACCTCAAATCTCTATCCGACACAATGCACAAAGGAACACCATGCAACTTTACAATTACACTAGTGTAAACCTCTGCCAACTTTGATACTGGAAAACTGATGTTAATAGGAATAAAATGAGCCGACTTCATAAGCCTATCGATAATCACCCAAATTTTATCATGTCCCCTTGAATTATTAGGTAACCCCGTCACAAAGTCCATCGAAATGTTATCCCATTTCCATTTTGGAACTTCTAATGGTTACATCAACCCTGCAGGCTTCTGATGTTAAACTTTTAACTTCTGACAAGTCAAACATGCATACACAAACCGAGTCACGTCACTCTACATCCCAGGCCATAAAAAAAATCCTTCAAATCCTGATACATCTTTATAGCTCTCGTATGAATCCTTAACTTGCATCTATGACTCTGTTCAAGAATAAATTTCTTCATCTCTGCATCATCAGGAATACAAATCCGATTACGAAATCTCAACACACCCTACGCATCTAACTTAAAATCACTATTCTCAGATTGATCGATTCCAACCATCGAATCTACCTATTTCACATCCAACTTCTGAGCTTCTCTGATACTATCTAGAAAATCATTATTAGTCTTCAACATCTCCAACATAACGCTCTGCGGTGTCACTTCACAAACTAATCTCATATCTCTGAACTGCTCAATTAATTCCAACTCTTTAACCATAATTGCTGACATATGTAAAGTATTTTGACTCAACGCATCAGCTACCACATTCGTTTTTCTTGAATGATAATTCAAACCAAAATCATAATCCTTTAACAACTCCAACCATCTTCGTTGTCTCATATTTAGATCCTTCTGATAAAATAAATACTTTAAGCCCTTATGGTCACTAAACACTTCAAATCTAGAACCATAAAGATAATGCCTCCAAATTTTCAACACAAAAACAACTGCAGCAAGTTCTAAATCATGTGTAGGATAGTTCTTCTTATCAGCCCTGAACTGCCTTGACGCATGAGCAACTACCTTATCATTCCGCATAAGCACACCTCCTAAACCCATCTTGGAAGCATCACAATATACCATAAAAGGTTCTCCTGGATTAGGTAATGTCAAAATTGGAGCCGGCGTCAATCTTTTCTTCAATTCTGTAAAAATGTCTTCACACTGAACATCCCACACAAAAGATCTACCTTTACAAGTCAACTTAGTAAATGGAAGTGCCAACTTAGAAAACCTTCGATAAACCTTCTATAATAACCAGCTAATCCCAAAAAGCTTCTAATCTCGGTAGCCGACTTTGGAGTTTCCCATTGCAACACAACATCTACTTTAGATAGATCTACAACAATGCCACTACCTGAAATTACATGACCAAGAAAACTAATCTCCTTTAACCAAAATTAACACTTAGACAACTTTGCATACAACTTCTTCTCTTTCAAAACTTGCAATACTATTCTTAAGTGATCTGCATGCTCTTCTTCCGACTAAGAGTAAATCAAAATTTCATCAATGAACACCACTACAAATCGATCCAAATAAGTATGAAATATACGGTTCATGTATTCCATAAATACTCCCAGTGCATTATTAACACCAAAAGGCATCACCGAATACTCATAGTGTCCATAACGCGTTCTGAAAGCTGTCTTTTGAATATATTCATCCTTCACTTTAATCTGATGATAACCCGACCTCAAATCAATCTTACTAAACACACGAGTATCCACCAATTGATCCATCAAGTCATCTATTCTTGGAAGAGGATACTTGTTCTTAATCATCAATTTATTCAACTGTCTATAATCAACCTAAAGTCTCATACTTCCACCTTTCTTCTTTACTAACAAAACTGGAGCTCCCCCATGGCGATACACTTGGTCTTACAAATTTCTTCTCAAGTAAATCTTCCAATTGCTTCTTTAATTCTGAAACTTCAGATGCAGACATCATGTATGGTGCCATAGACACAAGTCTGGTACCAGGTACAAGATCAATAGCAAATTCAACTTCCCTCTTGGCGGTACATCAGGAATTTCATCAGGGAAAACTTCAAGAAAATCACGCACTACTTGCAATTTCTCAATTATAGCTTGATTCTCGACAGATAGAGACACCATCAATGAGAACATCTGAGCCTCTTCTTGCATCAACTATCGTAACTGTCTAGCAGAAAACAAACTATCTTCCTGTTCTTCAGGAGTAGAAAACCTCACAGACTTGTTATAATAGTTAATATGAACATAGTTATGCTCTAACTAGTTCATACCCAAAATCACATCCAACCCTCCTAAAGGAAAACAAACCAATCAACAACAAAGTCTCTGTCTAAAATCGACAAAGGACACTTTAAACACACAAAAGAAGTAGTCATCGACCCCTTGGATGGAGTGTCGACGACCATCTCTCCATTCATAAAAGACAACATAAGACCCAATATTTCAACACAATCAACAACAATAAAATAATGAGTAGAACCAATATCAACAATAGTAATTAAAGGAGTACCATTAATGAAACATGTACCTCTGATGAGTCTGTCCTTACCAGCCATCTGATTTTCAGCCAAAGCGAACACTTTACCACTGGTTTGCGCCTTCTTTGGTTTCTGATACCGACTTCCAATGTGTCCTTCTTCACTCTAATTGAAGCAAATCACCTCCTTATGCTTGCACTAAGATGCAACATGTCCAGTCTTACCACAACGGAAACACCTCTTCACCTCAGCAGTACACACATTGCTCTTATGACCAGGTTTTCCATATTTGAGACAAACCACACCAGCTGGAGCATCTCCTCCACTAGTCATATGACCCTAAGAAACTTTCTGTTTACCTTTACCAGCTAGGGCATCATAAGGCTTACCATAATTCTGTTGGTGCTTACCCCTCTTCTCATTGATAATTTATAATGAGTATTATTATCCTCTTCATAAATCCTGCAACTATAAACCAAATCAGCGAAGACACGAATCTTCTAGTATCCAACTGCCTTCTTGATCTCTGGGTGCAACCCATTCTCAAACTTGATACACTTCGAAAACTCAGCATTCACCTTGCTATAATGTGGATAAAACTTAGCCAACTCCGCAAAATTTGCAGCATACTCAACAACCAACATACTTCTTTTCTTCAGTTCAAGGAACTCGATTTCCTTCTTACCACGAGCGTCTTTAGGGAAATACTTCCTCATAAATTCCCTACGAAACACATTCCAAGTGACATTCTCACCTGCAGCTTCCAACCTCTGACACGTCTCTAGCCACCAGTCACCAGCTTCGACTGCTAGTATATGGGTACCATATCGAACCTTCTGTGTTGCAGTGCAGTCCATCACACAGAAGATTCTCTCAATCTCTTTCAACCAATCTAACGCTCCGTCAGGATCATACTTACCCTTGAAGGTAGGCTGATTTTCGCTCTGGAAAGTTACCAAACTACGAAATCCATAATTCCCGTCTGCGTTCGGCTAATTCTCCATAGCATGCGCCATTGCTTCTAAAGAAGCAGAAAGTGTAGCATCATTGCTTCCAGCCATCTCAAGTTATCTCTACAACATAACCAACAGTTAAAACTCAAGGTAATAATACTCGATTGGTAGACAACTACGACTCGACAACTTGGTCGGATGGACCGACTTTCTCTGATACCAACTTCGTAACACCCAAATTCTACCCGACAATATATATAAATAAGAGTTATAAAAATTCTACAACTGAATCAGGATGCCAAAAATTCAACTTAAAACAATGGTATTCATTATCGATACATAACACATTAAAATGGATGAACCAACAACAAACATAATTCAATCTTAAAAGGAACATCAACTTTCATAACTACGCAGCGGAGTCATAATATTCAACTTAAAGGAATGTAACATCTTTGTCCCACTAAGACAACTTCAAATAACAATCATTTAAAGAACTACAACTTAAAGTTTAATCAACTGAAACAATAACAACAATAAAACAGCAAGCGTTCATCCCCCCGAGTGTTATGTATCAGAGCAATGACACCGACTTGAACTACTGAAGGTAAACCACATTCACTATAGATTACCTGCACGTTACCAACATCAGGGTAACATTCAAACAGAAGGGGTGAGATATCAAACAATATAATCGAATGTATGATAAATTTTACATTAGAATTAGTCTATGCAAAATCACCACTTCACAACTTTAAACAACATTAATCACAACAAAACATCAACGAACATAATAATTAATTCATCAACACGACAACTCAATATACAACATGAAATGCAACTTGTTACTATGCATACGCATGTGGTACCAATGAAGCAGAACTCCCATCTTAAAAACAGAGCAGAACTCCCAAATTAAAAACGGAGCATAACTCTCATCTTAAAAATTGCCAATTAATAGAGGCATCAATAAGGCATAAGCCTTCTTCGCGGTTTTCCAGTCCAGGTCATCGCAAAATATGCAAATGTATGTGACTCAATGAATACACTATCACATACTCACAAAAATCATTGTTCATAGCAAGGCATAAGCCCATATCACCATTATTGCCAGTAAATAGAGGTAATTCATCATCATTTAAAATTTCCTGTAACTTCGCATTATCCACAAGAATTCACATCGACAATCACAACAACACAATAACTCAACATAAATCAACATTGTCCATAAGCCTATTGTTGTACCCCAAAATTTGCTCTCTCTTTTTCACAAGAAATCACAACCCCAGGGTTTTTTCTGATTTTTGAGATTGGCTCAAGAATCGGTCAAACAAACTTTTCTTCATCAGTCAATCCAGAATTAGGGTTTTCTCTGATTTTTTGAAGATTGGCTCAGGAATTGATCAAGCAAACTTTTCTTTGGCAACAAATCTGGAATTAGTGTTTTCGCTCGCATTTCTCAGAAGGAACTGAATCCTCAGAAATTCAGTTAACTGTTACGTTGTTTTCACGCTTGTTCAAATTTACTGGTTGTTTCTCAAGGCCTGATTATCTAGGATAAAAGCTGAGACTTTTGTTTGGAACATTAAGGCATCTGCTTGACTAATGGAGTGAAAGGTTTACCTTTTATTGGAATGCTTTGTTTGTTTAACTGTACAATACGTGTGTTAATTGGAATACCATGCGTATTGTGAGTAATGCAAGGTTACGAGACTGTAAAGTTTGTTGATTATTTATTTTATCTGAATTAAAATTATTGAGATATAGTTCCAATTATTTTGATTTAAGAGTCTTAAATAATTAAATAAACAATGCAAGGAAATATTGGAAGATATTTGACAAAGACTTTATTTATTATTTTCAAATATTGTTACAAAATTTATCAGAATATTGTAAATTTATAACTTACAGTATTTACAATATTATTTGTTTACAATAAATGAAAAAAAAATAAACCTAAGCCTAATCTCCTAAAATCTTTGGCTTCCACTGCTTCTGTTATTGTCCAAGATGCATCCACCTGAAAAAGAAGAAAGAAAAGAAAATCAGCACAAGAATTTTCAAATGAAAAGAAGAAAAAAAAAGTCATCATTAAAATTGGTCGTCTAGAATCAGATTGCCTATTTTCGTCACGCTTTATTTTTCTCTCTGCAAATCACACGAAGATTTCTCTTCTTGGTTCACAAAGAGAAAATTAAATTACAAATTGAAAAATGCAAGCATGCTGAGTTACAAACTGTCTAACCAAGCAAACCAAATAGGGCAGCCAAACCAAACTAAGTCACAAATTCAAAAGGATAAACAAGCGCCAAAACTGCCAAAGTATAAGTCAAACAAATGTATAATACAGCAGCAAGCAAAGTCCCATATTCAGCTACAAAACAAATTGCCCAAAACCAAGTTACAAGACAAATTGGATAAATATGGTAGTGCAACATGGAAACAGAAATACAGCAGGCAAAAGCAAGACAACAAGAGATAATTTACTTGACAAGTCAAAACCTGTCAAAAGGCTTTCATCATTTTCTAGACAGCCAACTTTTCAGAATAAAATATTATAAGTAAAAGTGCTTAGAGAGAGAGAAAGAGAAGACCTAGTGAAGAGGTTTGCAGTTTTGGAAAAAGCAGGCTTTAAAAGGCAGAAAATATAACAAAAAAGATATATAACAGTCCAACAACTAACACAGTAGAGGGAGAGAAATATTGAAAAAGCTCCAAACCTCCATAACTCAAGTTTGCCAAGTTTGCATTACAAACTGTAAACTTGATTGCAAAACTCAAACTACAAACTCAAGTATGCATTACAAACTGCAAACCTGCTTTCCATACAACCAAAGCCTGCCCAGTTTACTCAAGCTTGCAAACTCAAGCAAACCTGCACAGCCTGCATCTCAAACTGCATTACAAACCAGAAAAAAACCAAACTCAACAGCCTGCATCTCAAACTGCATAACAAAAAATCAAACCTGCTAGCAAACCTGCTAGCCAAAACAACTCAAACCTGCAAGCCTGTTTCCAAAACTCAAAGCTACAACCTGCATTACAAACAAACTGTAAACTCAACCTGCATAGCAAACCTTCTAGCAGGCCTGCAAGCCAAACATTTCCAAACTGCAATCAACAAACCAACTCAAAACCAAACAACTTGCAAAACTCAAACCTGCAAGCCAAAACTTATTCAAAGCTCAACAAACCTGCAAAAAACTGCAAGTTACAGTTCTAAAGGCCAAGCTTAACAAACTCAACCAACCAAAACTATCACCAACAAGTTTCAAACCAACAAAGAACAAACAACCAAAGCAATCTCAGAAATACATTCAACATCAATATTCAACACCCAAAGAAGAGAGAGATTCAGAAGCAATAAAGATTCAGAGGCAATGTTCATCATAATCAAACATCAGTAGCCAAAAGAGAGGAAGAGTATCAGAAGCGATTCAAAGGGTTTTCAGAAGAAGCAAATAGGTTTTCAGAAGCAAAAATTCAAAGAACAAATAGTTTTCAGAAGACACTCATCATCAAACATTCAAAAAACAACAAAAAATACCATAAGCGACCATCATCCTTCCATCCTCCGCCCTTTGGCCACCAAGAGCGCCGCCGGTCCAACTCATTCTTCCTCTTCGTCCGTTTTTCCAGAAACCAATCTCCAAGGTATGACTTTTCTTCCCAACTTAACTGCATCTTAGACATAATAACCATGGATTAAAAGATGAAACAATAATATAAGCAAAACACATACCATTCAAACCACAACTGTGGGCCGCCGTGAGAGGAGAGAAAGTGAGAGGGGATTGCGCTCTGGCAACTTGGAGCTTGGAGGAAGGATCAACGCTTCGCCTGAGAGAGATGAGAGAAACGGAGAAGAGATGAGAGAAGCAGCGCCGCTGAGGCCAAAATTGCAAATCCTAAAGTTGAATGAAACCCTCAAAAAATTTTGTTCAAGTTTACAATTGGGCCTTCGTCCCAAACAAAACGCTTAAGCCCACTGAACACGCCCCACCCCCCTTTCTTCATTTCTGATTCATTAAATGGTTCTTCTTCATTTTTTTATTTGGGCCACAAGCTTTAGGCCCATCTTTATTTTTATCTCTTCAAAGCTACTATTTTCTCTAATTTATTTTCTTTTAGTTGATAAAAACACTAATTAAATTTTTGTTTTATTTTCTTTTAAGTTAATTTTATTTTTCCTTATTAATCTTGTTTAATATAATAAAAATACAAAAAAAAATAATGGTTAGCTTGATTTAATCAATTTTGTTTTTTTCTTTAACCTTTTTTTAATTAATAAAATACAAGAATTATCTTAAACATTAATTTAGGTAATTAATCCTTTCTTTACACAAAATTCCTAAAAAATACAAAAAATAATAATCATACTTAATCTTCACTAGGTTAAATTTTTATTTGTTCATTTGTAAATAAATACATGCATCTCATATTTCTTTGATTTTCTTTATCTTATAATTTGTTATAATTTTCACACTGAATTGCGACAGTTCGATTTGGTTGTAATACATATTTGGACATTATTATTCCGATAAGACTCATCCCCATTTGTAAATAACTGGTACCCCCATCCCCGGATACTCATCTGTAATAACTTAGACTTTAAATTCCCGCAATTTATTGCTTTCAATATACTGTATAGTAATTAGGGTTTGTATGGCAAGATCTAAAATCAATCGCTAGATGACCTAATACAAGACAAATGCATGAAAATCAATACACAATTCACACTTTCACCTCTAGGGTAACCTCACTCGTTGCTTCGGAAACACAATCATGTCCCTCGAGTATGAGACACTCTAGCAAATGCCCCTTCGATAAACAAAGATCATAGTCCCTCGATGACCCTCGATGTTGCCTTCAATAAAACGATATCGTCCCTTACAAAATTGCTAGAGCGTCTCACAAGTTGCTTTCAATGATTGTATACGATGACCCGCACCTGTCCCGTTTAAACATCCTAACACAAGGTTGTTCATCAAATACAATGGTGAAATAACACTGTCAAAAGGATTGAAAACATAAGAAAGATCTTTGAGTAAAATAGGGTAGACAACTCTTAGTTACTTGATCAAAAGCTTGCAAAACATCCTTGCCATTTTCAAACACACTTCACAACACAACTTCAAAACAATTTCAAAACAACTTTCAAAACATTGAAATATCTTTTCAAAAAGACACACACCTTTGTATATATTCAAACAAGAATCATTACAAAGGTTACCTAGACAAGGCCTCTTTTTCAAAGCATTTTCGAAACCACACACACAAAGCACCATTTTAAACAATTGAAAAGCAAAAGAAAGTGATCTAAGACAAGTAACTAAGAGCCCATGGAAAACCATGGATGAAAAGGGTTCTAGCACCTTCCCTTTTCATAATCTACCCCCCGAACCCAAGAAAACATCTCAAAGGTCTTTCCTGTGCTTTTTGACCTTTCCTTTGGATAAAATAAAAAGTCGGTGGCGACTCTTGCTAAACCGAAAAAATGTGAACACAAACGTGAAACCTCAAGTCAGTTCTCCCACCGTATCACAGAACTGGCGACTCTGCTGGGGATATTCTAGAAGTGGGGTTACCTTAGGGTTTTAGATCACCTTTACATGCTTACCTTGATTGCTTTGATTGCTTTACTTTTTGGGTTCCTTGTTTGGGTTTGTTTTAAATCCTACACCCGGATTTGGGGACACCTTTTAGGTAAGTAGCAATAAACTGTGAGGGAACTGTGCAGGGTATACTGACATGGTTGAAGCAGTGGCTATGTTAGTGTGACATATTTGTGCGTACCGGTAGCCTTTGAGTCAATCAAAGATAATACGGGGCCGCTGAGTGATGTCATGAAGCACTAACGAACTCTTAGAACCTTACTTGACAATCTTGGCCTTATTAGGGGTAGTGAGGTGACCGACTTTGGTGCAGTCCGAAGTTGGTAGACACTCGATACTACACTCATTGAGGGTTGTTTTCTTGGAATATTTCCGTTTCCAGTTAAGTGGCTAAACTGAGACCATGAACACAGAAAATAATCCAGTGATATTGAGCTCCTTAGAACCCGGTTACTATTTATAGGACAGGTTGAGCCAACTAACTTCAAGAGGGTACTTACCTACAAACCCCATGCAAGCCTAAAACCTAAGGACTTGTCTGGTTTGTGTGAATGTGATTATCTGTATATACACTTGCTTACTTTTTGCATACCTGTACATAACATCATAACATCATACCATAACATTTTCAATAACCATTTCAAGGATATCGAGGGTCTTTTGATACAGTATCACGTTGAACCAGACGTCTACCAAAAAGCAAGAGGATTCATTTTCCTCTAAACAAACACCATTAAAGATCAAGTGCAACAATTTGAATCGAGGGCTATGACCCACTCGACATGGTGAGCTTGATTCTCGTGGAGAGACATCCACCGATACAAAGTTCTCCAATCAAAAATGTTGATCAAAGTTCAAACCTCTAACATTATTTTGTGTTTACCTTGCGAGATCCTTGAAAACATGCATCCACATATCATGCATTGTATCATAACAGGTTTTCCTTTTCAGGTTTCCTTATTCTCCTACTGTTTATTTTAGTAGAGATGGCTCTAGAGAGGACTGTCGAAGATATCCAGGCTCAAAATGCTCAACTTCAAGAAATGTTCTTGAACCTGTCCCAGGGGAAAGAAGAGGTGAAAGCTCTCCTCACAAGGGGCATGGTCCGAGGAAATCCAGGGGGCATCAGGAATGATCAATTGGAAGAGCTAAAGATTGAGCTGGAAACAATGAAGATCCAAATGATGGGATAGCTGGTGGGCCAGATGGCTCGCATTCAAAACCTGGCTCAAAGACAAGAGGAGCTCAGGGTCCTCGTCAACAAACTGCTTCAAGATAACCAAGTGGGGAAAACAACTAGGGTTGAAGATCAAGTCATCATTCAACCTCCTTTGAGACAAGAAGACAAGGGGAAGGCTCCCCAGCTTGCTTCAGGGTCACAAGCCCAACGACAACCTCACCAGCGTCAACGGGGTAATCGGTGTAAGCAAAATAAATCTGGAAGACATTTCTCTGAGACTGACATACCATCGTCTCTAATACTGAAATGCCTGTGGGAGGTCAATCTGATTGCTTTAAAGGATCCTCTTCGGAATCCCAATACCTCTGCTCCTAGTTATCACTCCGACGCAGTTTGTGTATACCACTCCCATAGTCCTGGACATGACACCGACGACTGTTGGGCTTTGAAAAAACAAGATCCAAGACTTGATTGACAGAGGAGTGCTGGAATTCATGCCGAATGGCGAGATGAAAATCTTCCACTGAAGGGTTCTCCACCTGAAATGACAAGTTCGAACTAAGAGACTTTTGTTTCATTTGGATTTTCAAGTTGTAATTTCTTTTGTTATTCAAACATTATCTGTTGATGTCAAACTCTGTTTCATTAATACATTGCATATGTTTGTCTTGAATTCATCCATTCATTTTCACTATTCTTGAACTATGCTTTCTACTTTCTTTATGACATTTAACTCTTGCAAAAAGCTACAAGCCTTTAGAGGGAGGATGACAAAACAATGCCATAATCTCATACAGTATGCTTTTGAACAGACCTTGCTGACGATGTACAGGCGTTTCTTTCAAACCCTAAACACTGGAGTTATAAGGAAGATAATCCCTAGTCAACCCATTCGAGGCAAAGAAGTAGAAGTTTTCTGTTTTAACACACAAATTGAAACCTTTAATCAAAACCTAAGACAGGGTAGTCTCTCAGTTAATTCAAAAAGATGCACATTGAAGTCACAAACTCTCAGTTCGTAATACAACGAATGACATAAAAAAAACATTCCTTTGGAACCAAAAGACAGTGATGGTTCCTTATCTCATAGGAAGTCATTATCTCTCAAAAAAAAAATATCCCACTGAGCCAAAACCTACAAAGGAGGCTTAAGAAAGATGGGGCATCCCGCTGACTGTAATCTCGAAAATAGGAACAGTCAGGCAAAAATTACGGATAACAAATCAAAAGAAAGAGGTCATTACAAATCCTCAACAACATGAAAAATGTTGCAAAAAATGAATGACTGCCTTCCCACAAATCCAACTTGTGTGGACCATCACCAAAACGTCGTTCCAAACTCGAATAGAGTTCGACGCACAATTAATTGAGTTTAGGATTGAAGAACATCACGAAGAGCGGGTGGGTACAAATATACTTTGAGCCTTTGTCCTTTGTTTCTTAAACCGTGAACCAAGCCACGTTACAACCCTTCAAAAGTCCTAATTGAAGCATGGGTTCGTTCGAAAGCATACTGTTACAAAAGGTATCCTGACTCCTGTAAGGCTATGCTCTAAATCTTGTGTTGAATTTGTCTTATAAAAAGTTTTCTGCTAAAAAACGCATTTTTCAAAACTTCGAGACAAGCATAAACTTTGAATTATTTGAATATCATTGTTTGCATATGGCTATTTGTTTGACAGCGAAGAAATTCATACAGTGAATGTTCCAATGAACGAAAGCTCTCTCAGTGAACAAAATCGCTTCAAGTGGGATGACACTTCCGTTGCAGAAATCTCCTATCAACAAAAGGGGACTTGGCATTGCAAAGTCTAGTTAACTTGGGGCAGTCCAGTCAAGATTTCAAGAAATCTCTCAAGTGCAGAGTAGCATGGGGAAAGTCTCTGTCACCGTCACTTGGGGCATTGAGCGTCAATCCCAACAAAGGGTTACATACAATCAAAGTTTCCTGGAAGTTCCACAAGCATTTGATACTAGGGGAAGTGACAAATCTCTTCGAAATCTTTCTGAAAAGAAATTCAAGCGTCCTCGAGAAGTTCATCACCTCTCTAGCAGACCAGCAGGCATGGGTTTATTTCCCCAACATTTGTCAAGGATTTATTCTCTGAAACAAATTACATTTCAACAACATTCATGACATATGCAGATTGACCAGCAGGTAAAGATTCCTTCATCACCTGTTGGAAGTTACGGTCGTCAAGAATTCCTTCATCACCTGTTGGAAGTTACGGTCGTCAAAGATTCCTTCATCACCTGTTGGAAGTTACGGTCGTCAAAGATTCCTTCATCACCTGTTGGAAGTTACGGTCGTCAAGAATTCCTTCATCACCTGTTGGAAGTTACGGTCGTCAAGAATTCCTTCATCACCTGTTGGAAGTTACGGTCGTCAAAGATTCCTTCATCACTTGTTGGAAGTTACGGTCGTCAAATTCCTTCATCACCTGTTGGAAGTTACGGTCGTCAAGATTCCTTCATCACCAGTTAGAAGTTACGGTCGTCAAAGATTCCTTCGTCACCTGTCGGAAGTTACGGTAATCGAAGATTCCTTCATCTCCTGTTGGAGTTACAGCCATCAAAGTTTCCTCCATCATCCGGTTGAATCAAAGTTAATCCAAGACCCTCTCTGTTTTGTTCAGATCGACACTAAGATCTCCCTGTTTTCTTATGCCAGTGGAAGATATTCCGGGTTTTTTATATTTCAGATAAATCTCTCAGCGATTTATTCTGATTATCCTCATTACCAGAGATGAAGAATCCAACTCTTTTCTCCTTCATCAGCTCGAGATTTATTTTCCCCAGCGAAAGGTCGTCTTGAAAAACATTACACCTCTGTGCATCAGGACATCATGCAACGCGATCCCATTTATTTTGAGAACGTAATTGTTTGGTATGTCATGCCACTAACCTTTATCTTTCAGGAAAGACGCAATCAAATTCTCACAAAATTCAAGTTATGAAGCCCGGGTACGAACGGATAGTATCTTGATCTCTACAACATATTATGAAGCCCGGATTACGCCCGAATAACAATATCAGACTACCGCGGAGCCTGGATTACGACCAAATAGTGGTATCTCCTAAGAGCAAGCTATGAAGCCCGGATTCGACCGGATAATATTTTAATCCCCAACAAGTTATTATGAAGCCTGGATTACGACCAGATAGCAATGCAAGTTTCTGTGAAGCCTGGATTACGACCAGATAGCAGCCAAGAATACTACGAAGCCTGGAGTCGACCAGATAGTGGTATATCTTTAATACAAGTTATGAAGCTCGGATTCGACCGGATAATATCTTGATATCTCTGAATGCCATGAAGCCTGGGTTCGACCAGATAATGGTATGATACACCGTGAAACCTGGACGTTGACCAGATAACAGTTAACCATTAACAGAATGAAGATTCTCATCCTTAAAACCTCAGAAGATTGGCATACACCCAAGTTCCTGATACCGTTAACAGAATGAAGATTCTCATCCTTAAAACCTCAGAAGATTGGTATACTCCCAAGCTCCTGATACCCACCAACAGAATAACGGACAACTGAAGCTCCTAAAAATCTGTTTCTCTCAAGAATGAAGATTCTCATCCTTGAAACCTCAGAAGATTGGTATACTCCCAAGCTCATGATACCATTAACAGAATGAAGATTCTCATCCTTAAAACCCCAGTAGATTGGCATACACCCAACCTTCTGACCCAAGACCTGAATGAAGATTCTCATTTTTTCTTCCCCAGTAGATTGGCATACACCCAACCTCCTGATGTTCCCCGACAGAATGAAGATTCTCATTCTAAAAGTGGTATACAATTCAACTTCCTGATATTCCTGGCAGAATGAAGATTCTCATTCTCAAAGTGGCATACGACTTGACTTCTGAACTTCTTCCAAACAGGAATAAGCCCCTCCAACAGGATAGCTACTTTTCAACAGTATGGCTATTCCCCACATAGTTATTACTCCCCAACAAAATCAAGATTCTCGTCCTTGATTCTCCAGAGTTTTCTTTACTCTCAACATGAATTTGTCAGAATTTCAAATCCCCTGCAGGTCAAAGATTCTCATTCTTGATTCCTCGGCACAAATTCCCCCAAGCAGAATGAAGACTCTCATTCTCGATTCCTCACTGAATTTTCAGATATTCCCCAGCAGAGTTCTCCTTAAACAACAAAATAGGAATCCCTAGTAGATTGGCATACAACCCAAACTCCTGACTCTCCCCAGCAGTATAACTTCTCCCCGCAAAGGTTGTCAAAAAGCTTGAAGATACACATACTCTTCAACAGTGGTCCCAGGACTTCTCATTTTCAACGATCAAAGGATTTTCAATCCCCGGCAGCAGTCAAAGATTTATTTTCCCCGACAGCGGTCAAAGATTTTATTATCTCCAGCTATCCAGGATTTACCTTCCTCAACAAGATGGCTAATCAGCTTACATGCGCATTCATTGCATTCACATATCATAAACATTGACATAACACATATATTGCATCATACATTTCATGCAACATAACTTTGTGTTTCAGCTAATATTTTACCCTTTTCAGGATAAGATTAGCAAGCTTCGACTCCAACTTCTGAAAACAGTTTACGGGTGCTTCCAAACATGGAAGTCACTCTATCACCTGTTCAGACTCAACTTCTGAAAACAGTTTACGGATTCTCCAAACACGGATGTCAATCTATCGCTTGTTCAGATTCAAATTTTGAAAATAGTTTACGGATACTCCAAACACGGATGTTAATCTATTGCTTATTCAACCCCAACTTCTGAAAACAGTTTACAGGTGCTTCCAAACATGGATGTCAATCTATCGCTTGTTCAGACTCAACTTCTGAAAACAGTTTACGGATTCTCCAAACATGGATGTCAATCTATCGCTTGTTCAGACTCAACTTCTGAAAACAGTTTACGGATTCTCCAAACACGGATGTCAATCTATCGCTTGTTCAGATTCAACTTTTGAAAACAGTTTATGGATACTCCAAACACGGATGTTAATCTATTTCTTATTCAACCCCAACTTCTGAAAATAGTTTACAGGTGCTTCTAAACATGGATGTCAATCTATCGCTTGTTCAGACTCAACTTCTGAAAATAGTTTACGGATTCTCCAAACACGGATGTCAATCTATTGCTTATTCAACCTCAATTTCTGAAAACAGTTTACGGGTGCTTCTAAACATGGATGTCAATCTATCGCTTGTTCAGACTCAACTTCTGAAAATAGTTTACGGATTCTCCAAACACGGATGTCAATCTATCGCTTGTTCAGATTCAACTTTTGAAAACAATTTACGGATACTCTAAACACGAATGTTAATCTATTGCTTATTCAACCTCAACTTCTGAAAACAGTTTACGGATGCTTCCAAACATGGATGTCAATCTATCGCTTGTTCAGATTCAACTTTTGAAAACAGTTTACGGAAGCTCCAAACACGGATGCTAATCTATTGCTTATTCATACCCCCAGCTCAGAGATGTTCCAAACACGAATACCTTTCTGATACTCATTCTTTCAACTACAACATACAGTTCAACAAACATTCTCGGATGGCATCTTTAAGCCCATCTCCGACAAGATTCGGTCACATCTCCAAATGGCATCTTTAAGCCCATTCCCTCAACTATGCTTTGACGAGTGCAAATTTATGGGCACTCTAATGTCCAATCATCTTTTACCTTCGAGCCGCGAATGACAAAATAACCAATCTAACTCTTCAGGTTCAAGAAGATTGAACAGGGGCAACTGTTGTACCCCAAAATTTGCTCTCTCTTTTTCAAAAGAAATCACAACCCCAGGGTTTTCTCTGATTTTTGAGATTGGCTCAAGAATCGGTCAAACAGACTTTTCTTTATCAGTCAATCCAGAATTAGGGTTTTCTCTGATTTTTTGAAGATTGGCTCAGGAATTGATCAAGCAGACTTTTCTTTGGCAACACATCCAGAATTAGGGTTTTCTCTTGCATTTCTCAGAAGGAACTGAATCCTCAGAAATGCAGTTAACTGTTACGTTGTTTTCACGCTTGTTCAAATTTACTGGTTGTTTCTCAAGGCCTGATTATCTGGGATAAAAGCTGAGACTTTTGTTTGGAACATTAAGGCATCAGCTTGACTAATGGAGTGAAAGGTTTACCGTTTATTAGAATTCTTTGTTTGTTTAACTGTACAATACGTGTGTTAATTGGAATACCATGCGTATTGTGAGTAATGCAAGGTTACGAGACTGCAAAGTTTGTTGATTATTTATTTTATCTGAATTAAAATTATTGGGATACAGTTCTAATTATTTTGATTTAAGAGTCCTAAATAATTAAATATACAATGCAAGGAAAGATTGGAAGATATTTGACAAAGACTTTCTTTATTATTTTCAAATATTGTTACAAAATTTATCTGAATATTGTAAATTTACAACTTACAGTATTTACAATAATATTTGTTTACAATAAATGAAAAAAAATAATAAACCTAAGCCTAATCTCCTAAAATCTTTGGCTTCTACTGCTTCTGCTATTGTCCAAGATGCATCCACCTGAAAAAGAAGAAAGAAAAGAAAATCAGCACAAGAATTTTCAAATGAAAAGAAGAAAAAAAAAGTCAGCATTAAAATTGGCCGTCTAGAATCAGATTGCCTATTTTCGTCACGCTTTATTTTTCTCTCTGCAAATCACAAGAAGATTTCTCTTCTTGGTTCACAAAGAGAAAATTAAATTACTAATTGAAAAATGCAAGCATGCTGAGTTACAAACTGTCTAACCAAGCAAACCAAACAGGGCAGCCAAACCAAACTAAGTCACAAATTCAAAAGGATAAACAGGCGCCAAAACTGCCAAAGTATAAGTCAAACAAATGTATAATACAGCAACAAGCAAAGTCCCATATTCAGCTACAAAACAAATTGCCCAAAACCAAGTTACAAGACAAATTGGATAAATATGGTAGTGCAACATGGAAACAGAAATACAGCAGGCAAAAGCAAGACAACAAGAGATAATTCACTTGACAAGTCAAAACCTGTCAAAAGGCTTTCATCATTTTCTAGACAGCCAACTTTTCAGAATAAAATATTATAAGCAAAAGTGCTTAGAGAGAGAGAAAGAGAAGACCTAGTGAAAAGGTTTGCAGTTTTGGAAAAAGCAGGCTGTAAAAGGCAAAAAATATAACAAAAAAGATATATAACAGTCCAACAGCCAACACAGTAGAGGGAAAGAAATATTGAAAAAGCTCCAAACCTGCATAACTCAAGTTTGCCAAGTCTGCATTACAAACTGTAAACTTGCTTGCAAAACTCAAACTACAAACTCAAGCCTACATTACAAAATGCAAACCTGCTTGCCATACAACCAAAGCCTGCCCAGTTTACTCAAGCTTGCAAACTCAAGCAAACCTGCACAGCCTGTATCTCAAACTGCATTACAAACCAGAAAAAAACCAAACTCAACAACCTGCATCTCAAACTGCATAACAAAAACTTAAACCTGCTAGCAAACCTGCTAGCCAAAACAACTCTAACCTGCAAGCTTGTTCCCAAAACTCAAAGCTACAGCCTGCATTACAAACAAGCTGTAAACTCAACCTGCATAGCAAACCTGCTAACAAGCCTGCAAGCCAAACATTTCCAAACTGCAATCAACAAACTAGCTCAAAACCAAACAGCTTGCAAAACTCAAACCTGCAAGCCAAAACTTATTCAAAGCTCAACAAACCTGCAAAAAACTGCAAGTTACAGTTCAAAAGGCCAAGCTTAACAAACTCAACCAACCAAAACTATCACCAACAAGTTTCAAACCAACAAAGAACAAACAACCAAAGCAATCTCAGAAATACATTCATCATCAATATTCAACACCCAAAGAAGAGAGAGATTCAAAAGCAATAAAGATTCAGAGGCAAAGTTCATCATCATCAAACATTAGTAGCCAAAAGAGAGGAAGAGTATCAGAAGTAATTCAAAGGGTTTTCAGAAGAAGCAAATAGGTTTTCAGAAGCAAAAATTCAAAGAACAAATTGTTTTCAGAAGACACTCATCATCAAACATTCAAAAAACAACAAAAAATACCAGAAGCGACCATCATCGTTCCATCCTCCGCCCTTTGGCTACCAAGTGCGCCGCCGGTCCAACTCATTCTTCCTCTTCGTCCGTTTTTCCAGAAACTAATCTCCAAGGTATGATTTTTCTTCCCAACTTAACTGCATCTTAGACATAATCACCATGGATTAAAAGATGAAACAATAATATAAGAAAAACTCATACCATTCAAACTACAATTGTGGGCCGCCGTGAGAGGAGAGAAAGTGAGAGGGGATGGCGCTCTGGCAACTTGGAGCTTGGAGGAAGGATCAACGCTTCGCCTGAGAGAGATGAGAGAAATGGAGAAGAGATGAGAGAAGCGGCGCCATTGAGGCCAAAATTGCAAACCCTAAAGCTGAATGAAACCGTAAAAAAATTTTGTTCAAGTTTACAATTGGGCCTTCGCCCCAAACAAAACGCTTAAGCCCACTGAACACGCCCCACCCCCCTTTCTTCATTTCTGATTCACTAAATGGTTCTTCTTCATTTTTTTATTTGGGCCACAAGCTTTAGGCCCATCTTTCTTTTTATCTCTTCAAAGCTAATATTTTCTCTAATTTATTTTCTTTTAGTTGATAAAAACACTAATTAAATTTTTATTTTATTTTCTTTTAAGTTAATTTTATTTTTCCTTATTAATCTTGTTTAATATAATAAAAATACAAAAAAAAAAGAATGGTTAGCTTGATTTAATCAAGTTTGTTTTTTTCTTTAACCTTTTTTTAATTAATAAAATACAAGAATTATCTTAAACATTAATTTAGGTAATTAATCCTTTCTTTACACAAAATTCCTAAAAAATACAAAAAATAATAATCATACTTAATCTTCACTAGGTTAAATTTTTATTTGTTCATTTGTAAATAAATACATGCATCTCATATTTCTTTGATTTTCTTTATCTTATAATTTGTTATAATTTTCACACTGAATTGCGACAGTTCGATTTGGTTGTAATACATATTTGGACATTATTATTCCGATAAGACTCATCCCCATTTGTAAATAACTGGTACCCCCATCCCCGGATACTCATCTGTAATAACTTAGACTTTAAATTCCCGCAATTTATTGCTTTCAATATACTGTATAGTAATTAGGGTTTGTATGGCAAGATCTAAAATCAATCGCTAGATGACCTAATACAAGACAAATGCATGAAAATCAATACACAATTCACACTTTCACCTCTAGGGTAACCTCACTCGTTGCTTCGGAAACACAATCATGTCCCTCGAGTATGAGACACTCTAGCAAATGCCCCTTCGATAAACAAAGATCATAGTCCCTCGATGACCCTCGATGTTGCCTTCAATAAAACGATATCGTCCCTTACAAAATTGCTAGAGCGTCTCACAAGTTGCTTTCAATGATTGTATATAATGACCCGCACCTGTCCCGTTTAAACATTCTAACACAAGGTTGTTCATCAAATACAATGGTGAAATAACACTGTCAAAAGGATTGAAAACATAAGAAAGATATTTGAGTAAAATAGGGTAGACAACTCTTAGTTACTTGATCAAAAGCTTGCAAAACATCCTTGCCATTTTCAAACACACTTCACAACACAACTTCAAAACAATTTCAAAACAACTTTCAAAACATTGAAATATATTTTCAAAAAGACACACACCTTTGTATATATTCAAACAAGAATCATTACAAAGGTTTCCTAGACAAGGCCTCTTTTTCAAAGCATTTTCAAAACCGCACACACAAAGCACCATTTCAAACAATTGAAAAGCAAAAGCAAGTGATCTAAGACAAGTAACTAAGAGCCCATGGAAAACCATGGATGAAAAGGGTGCTAACACCTTCCCTTTTCATAATCTACCCCCCGAACCTAAGAAAACATCTCAAAGGTCTTTCCCGTGCTTTTTGACCTTTCCTTTGGATAAAATTAAAAGTCGGTGGCGACTCTTGCTAAACCGAACAAATGCGAACACAAACGCAAAACCTCAAGTCAGTTCTCCCACCGTATCACACCTACCACATCAATCAACGATTAAATCATTAACATAATCAAATGGAAACTTAACAATAATTCCTACAACACTAGTAACGACCAAAACATAGCATGTACGTGCAAAAGGGATACGGAACTACGTGCCCCTCGACATGCATAGCAACAAGGAAAACATAACAACTAATTAATACTCCTCGAAACACATGGAGAAAACAGAGTAACAACTAAATTATGCTCCTCGACATGTCCTGCAACCTAATACCGCTCGACAATCCAACACATAACCCCCCCCCCCCCCCTGACACACCTTGCAGCCTAAATACTGCTCGGTACCTAACACCATCAGCATCCTCCTCGACCATTAGTTAGGCCAACAGAACAAACACAATAGAACGTATTAACAACCACGCCACTAAAATTCACAACTTCCGGCCAACTGCTCAGAATACCACAGTAACGAGAAACTATATTTCCTATCAAAAGATTCATTAATCATACAAGACATGTCACGCAGGAACCTCCCTAAAACGACCACTTCAACAATTTACTAATTTTCCTGCCAACCGCTCGGAATACCACAACATCATAACGACACACCACCCAGTGATAAACTACCCTAACCTAATCATTGATTAAACCGAGAAGTCACACAGATAACTCAAAACTTCCACAACAAATAACCTGGCAACTTCGTTAGCAAATTCAGAAACATCAATGCACAACAGGCCTACAACGACCAATTACCACGTGATACACATCATAAATCCCATTATAAGGTTAAAACCCCAACCTTACCTGGATTGAAGGTCGCTCAACTAAAGCTCTGGCCATAATCCTTGATTTACTCTGCTCGACATCGGGCAGCTTGCTCCTCTTCCGTGCAGCTCTTCTGGTCAACATACAGAACTTCTTATTCTCCAACTAAAACAAATCCTTGTGTCAACTTAACCTTATATATAAATCATATTGGGCCTAACCTAAACACTCCCACTTTACTACTTCCAACCAATAACATAAGTCCAACACTATATATTCCCTTAATTCCAACATTATTATTATTAATCAACTAATTAATTAATTAATAATAATCCATCAACTTATACCAATAATTCCCAACATCTTACAACCTCAAAAAATAATCCACAAATAATTTAA
This sequence comes from Vicia faba, assembly GCA_948472305.1. Taxonomy (NCBI): domain Eukaryota; kingdom Viridiplantae; phylum Streptophyta; class Magnoliopsida; order Fabales; family Fabaceae; genus Vicia; species Vicia faba. Next base: position 293,960,350 of record OX451739.1, on the reverse strand, counting down.
TTAAATAATTAATTAAATTAACAGGCGTTACATCTATAGTACTCTATAGGAACCACTTATAATATATGTTTTTGGTTTAAGATTGTTTGTTTGTTTAAATGGATGTGGAGATGGGAAACGAAATGTATTTTAGGGTATTTTTGTTTAGAAAGACATAGTCTTATACCTACGTACCAATTAAGGATCAAAACCTCATAATTCGTGGTAAAAATAATAAAATGGTTTGTTGTGGTTGATTTCAGGAGAAGAGATATTTCATCATCTTTTAGAGAGAAAGCTCAACCAATACCACCACAAGTATGAGAAGACAGATCTTGCATCATCACAAAGGAAGAGCTACTAACTTAGATATAAAGATCAACAAGCTGCCAACTAACGTCTTCATATGGAAAGAATCACATTTACTTCAACAATTACTATGAATGAGGTTAAATCAATTTTAGTCTTTTGAAATTGTTTTGATATGCTTAAGTGTATTAGGGCATTTGATTAAAAAAGAAAGTTTGAAAATGCAATGACACAAAGTTAAGGTTTTTATATGAAAGTGGTGAAAGTTTGAAAATGATTTTTAAGGGTTAACATTATCTTAAAGTATATGAGAATACATAGGGTGATAGTTTACAAGGGATTTTAAACAAAAGGTAATGCATATGCACATGACTTATAAAGTTAACAAAATTATCCCTTTTTCCTTGGATTTTGACACAAGTACTAATCATATGAGGTAATGAACATACACAAGCATCATATTATCAAGAAAGTATCAAAATATGGCATGGTAGGATTAATCATCAAGAAACAATCAAGAAAACAACCATGAAACAAGAGAAAGTCTTAAAAGAAAGTATAACAACATGTTTTTGGGTTTTTTGATAAAATAAACAAAATAAAACATATTTTAATACTTTTTCAAATATTATCAAAGTACACACATAAATCAAGTAGCATACACAAAAGCAAGCCAAAATAATATTTTTGGAAATTTGACTCAGGAAATCGATTCCCTGGTATTGGAAAATTGATTTCCCCTCTGCTGCAGGAAAAAAGCAGAAACTTTGGAATACAAAAACAATTCAGGAAATTGATTCCCCTATTTCAGGAAATCAATTTCCCACGTGAAATTTCAAATTTTGTGGTTTTTAAAACGCATCATCTTCAAATTCCATCTTCCATAAATGGTAACTCACTCATATCTCAACCAAATGCAAAAGTGTAAAGACAAAAGTTGTTCTGTTTTTCGCAAGGATTTCAAATATGTAAACATCATAAATTAAAACGAACTGTAGCTCATGAATTTTTTATAAGGCCAGAAGATCTAACAAATTTTTCAAAGTTGAATCGAATGACATACAAACTTAAACAATGTCTATTTTCATAGGTCTTCAGATCTCACCAATCATATGAATATAAATGTATCAAGAATGAGTGCAAATGGAAGCTTAAACTATGAGTTCAAAGTTAAGAAAATTTTACCAAATGGAATGAGTCAGTTGCCTCTTTAAATGTTATTACAATAGAAGAAGGATGATCATATTAGCTCCCTTGGACCTCAATGAAGCTATTGGTGTGCTTACTTTGCTTTGGAACAAGCTCAAACTTTCTAACTAAATCAAGGTGCAAACTCAAAAAGTGAGAAATAGAGGTATGAATTGGGTGGTTATAAAAGCAAACTTAAGGTTTTAGTATATTCTATATGATGTATGAAATGTTCTTGGATGGTTTGTTTGCAAAGAACTTGCAAGAATTGGGAGTTTAGTGTTTATGGTATGAAAATTTGCAATAGTGGGGTTTTTGTGAAAATTTAGTGTTTGAGAGAGATTGGGGGGGGGGGGGGGGGGGGGGTGAGAGTTGTGAATAGGTTGTTATGGAGTTTAAATGAACTCTCTATTTATAGAGAAAAATCTAAGGTAATGAGATGAACAAATGCTCAAGTTATGGAGTTATGGTTTAGAAACTTAGTGGAGAAGAAAACTTGAAAATCATGGTCCCAATGAATAATACAATAGGAGTTTGGTGAAGAGACCTTGTTTCCTTTATTCATGTTGGAGTTTAATCAGAAAATAAGTAGAGGTATCGGCTCAAGGTATGCTTTGTACAAAAAGTTTTCTTTTCAAGAATGGTATTGGTAACTTTCTTCTAAAAATGGAAACTTATTTGGATAATATGTTGTATCACTTGGACAATGGCTTGAAAGCTTGTGTACTCTTCTGACTTTGGATATATTTATATGTACTATGGGCTTAAAAGTGAGACTATGTAACATGGCTTGGATATTTGACCATAAGGCTATCACAAAAATGACTTGTAATGCAACCTTAGACATCAAACTTCATAAAGTCAAAACTCCTTGCTCAAGTATGATAAATTCATGCTATTGGACATTTTGGAAAGCTTGAAACATTATCTACAACTCTCATGTTGAACACTTTTCTTGAATCAATCTGGATCATAGTGTAAATTGGTCATGAAGTTGAGATGAAAAACTAACTAATACGTGTTTGGTATTTTCTTCTAAGTGTTGGCAGAAGTTCACATGCCCATAACTCTTAATTTGAGCAATTTTTGGAGATCAAGCCTCATTGACAGAGTTGCATCAATTTTCATTACCTACAACATTCACGTTGAAATTTTTCCTGGAATCAGCTTGTATCTAAGTGAAATTTGTTTGTGAAGTTAGGGTTATTTTGAGTACAAAACACTTAAAAATTTCTAAGTGTTTAAAAGTCTTCATCTTTGACTTTTGTTGACTTTTCTTGATTCTTAATGCACAAGTTTGAAAATTTTTAATGTTTTGATGACCCTTGATCCTTGAAGTCCAAAGTTTACCAAAAAGTCAAAGTTTGACTTTGGTGTGACAATTGACTTTTCATCAATTGATTCCAATTCTTTCACCATCAGTCAATTGTATTTTTGAGAATGTCTTGAGCCATGTAATTAGGTAAAGATGTTGCATTTGAGTTATTTGAATCACGCCTCAGGCCTTTAGGTCATGCACTGAGCCAAAAGTTAATGATCCACTTTAATCAAAACCCTAATTTGATCAAGACTTGCACTGATGAAGAGTTCTTAATTTAAAACTCTGCTTGATACAAAGAGCAAACACAAGCTATTTTTTGTATTTTTTTTAGAGATGTAATGATGCATATGAGGTGGTAGATTAGATAAAAAATTAGGGTACCATAATTGTGAGCTCCTTATAAAGCATAATTCTTCTATGATTTTCTTTTCTGGATATTTGATTTAATTTCATCCAGAATTGATGCATAATATGTTGGGTATTATAAGTTCGTTGAATCTCTCTAACAAGATATGATTTGTTTCAATTTAAACATAAATTTAAATCTCCATTTAAATGTGAATAAATTTTTTTCCAGCTGTCAAATAAATCACCTAATCATATTGTGATACGGTGGGAGAACTGACTTGGGTTTTGCGTTTGTTTTCGCAAATGTTTCGGTTGAGCAAGAGTCGCCACCGACTTTTTATTTTATCCTAAGGAAAGGTTAAAAAGCACAGCAAAAACCTTTGAGATGTTTTCTTGGGTTCGGGGAGTAGAATATAGAAAGGGAAGGTATTAACACCCTTTCTATCCATGGTTATCCATGGGCTCTTAGTTACTTTCTTAGATCACTTGCCTTGTGTTTTCAATTGTTTGAAATGGTGCTTTGTGTATGGGTTTGAAAATGTTTTGAAAAGAGGCCATTTGTTGTGGCAACCTTTGTAATGATCCATGTTTGAATGTATACAAAGGTGTACTTATCTTTTGAAAAGTTTTCAATGTTTTTGAAAGTTGTTTTGAAGGTGTGTTGTGATGTGTGTTTTGAAAAGTAGGCAAGTGTGTTTTGCAAGTTTGATCAAGTAACTAAGAGTTGTCTACCCCTAAATTTACTCAAAGATTTTTTTCTATGTTTTAACCCTTTTAACAATTTTGTTCCACCATTGTATTTGGTGGACAATCTTGTGTTAGGATGTTAACGGGACGGGCGCGGGTCATCGTTTAGACCATGAATGCAATGGTGCCAAGTGTCTTTGGCAATTTTTCCTTTAAGGGACTTGATCATTTTTAGGCAACTTTCGAAAGCGTCATCGAGGGACTATGATAATTTGAATTGTTTTTGTTTTTCCAAAGAAACTCAACATGCAACATGGCCCATTATTGAAGGCAACAAGTGGAGTAACCCTAGGGGTGCAAGTGTGATTGGTGTTGTCTATTTTTATGCTTTTTGTCTTTGAATTAGGTCAAACTATTTGTTATTTGATTTTTGCATACAAAACCCTAAGTCTATCATGGCATATTTAGAAAGCTTTAAAATGCGGAATTTAAAGTCCTAAATTATTACAACATAATTATGGGATGGGGGGTACAAATGTTCAAATGGGGATATTTAGCAAGAAATTAAAATCTAAACTATTATAATCCAAAATGAATATACAAGTTATTTAATTGTACAATAATTAAATAAAATACAATAAATATGCAAAATGCACAAAATGGTTTTTATATGTATGTAAAAGTATTTTTCATGTGACATATAAAAAATTAAAAAAGGATTAATTTTGGATATTTTCATGGTTTAGGGCAAAACCCTAATTTGCTAAATAAAAAGTATTTATTATTCAATATATACAATATTTATTAATTATATACAAAAAATAAATAAAAGGAAGTATATTGTAAAAAAGTGATTTGTGAGGTCAAATATTAATAAAAATAAAAAATGTATTATTTTTGTGATTTTATCCTAAATATTCTAATAAATATATAAGTATTTATATTATTTACTAAATATATTAAATATGTACAAAAATAAAAATATTTATTATTTACAAAAAAAAAGTATATTTCTTAGAAAATGTTTTTAAAAGATAAAATAAAATAAAATCAGAAAATAAAATTTATTTGTATTATTTTGGTATTTTAAATAAAAGTATATATATATATATATATATATATATATATATATATATATATATATATATATATATATATATATATATATATATATATATATATATATATATATATATATATATATATATATATATATATATATATATATATATATATATATATATATATATATATATATATATATATATATATATATATATATATATATATAAATATATATATATATATATATATATATATTTATTTACATATAGAACTAAATGAAACAAATAAAATACCAAATAAAATGCAAAAAATGTGAGAAAAATATTTTTAATGTTTTTTTATGTTTGAAGAAAAATATAAAATCAGAATCAAAAAGAAAAAGTCAAAAATGATTAAAAAATCACACAATGGGCCAAGGGGGTGTATGTGGAAAATAGTGGTGCAAACAGAAAAAAAAAAAGCCAAGCCCAGCCCAAAGGACTTTGTCTTCAACCTCCAGCCAGTTTCAAACAAAAACCGCGCGTTTTCTTCCTTCCCTGCTATCTCTTGATTCTTTGATTTTTAACAAAAACTTATAACATCAAAAATGTAGAGCATCAAACCACGAATTCATACATATAAAAAAGTTGATCTAACTCTCAGAAATGAGAGAGAATTTCTTCTCCCCCAATTCCTGACCTAGCTTTTTTCAGATATTCAGTTTCAAAATTCTCTCAGTACACACAACATAAATGAAAAGTAATGACATGGGTAGCTTCAGGGCCATGAGTAGGACATAACTTCTTCACAAACCTAAGCCTAAATATGCTAGGATAGAGAGATAGAAGTTCAAACTTTTACCTGTTCAGCTTGAATCGTGTGCAACAATGGAGGTACTTTCAATGCAATGTGAGGACTTGTACAACTTGCTTGAAGTTCAGGGATGCTTCTCCAACCTCTAGCTTGCTTTGAAACTGACTGAATCGAGCTATGTAACTCAACCTGCACAATTGAAAAAATGAAAATGGTGAACTTGGTTAGAGGTGTTACAGTCTGTAGCTAGGGCTTGGGATAGCTTGTATGGATGTTATGGAGTGTGTATGAACAAGCTTTGGCCAAAACGCACGAGCAAACTGAGTTGTGCAACTCAATCTACAGGGATGCCCTATTTTATGCAGAAAAATGGTGTTTTGATGTTTGGGGAGGTATTGAAGGTGGTTAGGTCGTGCCTTAGCTCAGTTAGGAAGTATGGAAATGTGTTTACAAGGTTTGCTTGAGTTGGTTCTTGCAGGAGTGAGAGATGATGTTTAGTTTTGCAAAGTTTCTTCTTATCTAAGCAAGAGTTGTCAACTTAGATTATAGGCTCATACAGGCCCCTCAAGCATGCTGCACAAATCACTCTTGATCAGTGGAATTGGTTCCTGAACTTGTGCCCAAAAGATCTGCTTTGGTACTTCTTAGATTTGTGTTTGACATAAAGTTGACCTTTACAAGAATAGATAAGTTACTTTTTCTAATTATGGATTAAACTTCCATGTAATGACCAAATGAGCAAAATAACATCTTGGCACAATGGTTTAGAATTGAATTATTGAGTAAGAAAGGGATTAGAGGCCTGTAACCTAGCTTGTGCATGCTGAGTTTGAAAATGCAAAGTGTTATGAACATGCATTTGGTCAAGAACAAAAGTGACTTTTGCCCAACTTTGCCAATTCGATTCTCCCTAACCACAAGGGTGTTTGAGAAGTTCTTTGACAATTTGGAAAGCTTGGAATGTGTACCACAATCCATCTTTGTAATGCAAGTTGAAATTCCAAGTGGAAGCATGTGGAAAGTGGCCATGAAGTTGGGCAAAAATCCTGCCTAGAATAGGTCAAAATTTTTCTAAGTTAAGAATGTTTTGCACCCTTGTTCCAAAAATCATAACTTGAGCTACAAGCTTCTTTTGAGGAAACTTTGTGAATCAAAGTTGTATATTTTTCCCTAGACTACAACTTTCATGTTTTGAGTTTTGCTTGAATCCAAATATATCTTGATGAAACAAATGGGACAAAGTTAGGAAAAAATTAGGAATTTTCATAACTTAGAAAATTTCTAAGTTATGAAAATTCTTCATTTTAAACCCTAATTTGTAACTTTTGATGTCTTGATGAACAAGTTTCACAATTTGACATGCCTTGATGAAAAATGAATCTTGACACTTGATTTTGACCAAAAAGTCAAAGTTTGACTTTTCAGTATACAGTCAAATTTGGCTCAGTTGACTGGAAAATTCATCTATCAATTTGGAAACTTGTTCGGGAATGGGCTTATAGATGCCATTTGGAAGTGTAAAGGATAGTGGTGGAGATGGGCTTAAAAATGCCATCGAGGGTGTCGATCGCGTAAGAGATTCCTTAGCGAGAACTTGCGTACTTTGAGAAAGGAAGATGGTTTCCTGGCCTGTTACAGGTGTTGATATTCAAACTCTTCATGCAGATATGCCATGGCTAGGTACAAGTATCGAATCTACAATCGACTGCTCACAGATATGCCCTGGCTAGATACAGGAATCGAATCCGGAACTTCAAGAGGTTGCTTACAGATGTGCCCTGGCTGGATACAGGTATCGAATCTCTAAACTCTTCATGCAGATATGCCCTGGCTAGATACAGGTATCGAATCTGGAAATTGTCGTCTACATATATGCCCTGGCTGGATACAAGTATCGAATCTAGAATTTGTCGTCTACAGATATGCCCTGGCTGGATACAGGAATCGAATCTGGAAATTATTGTCTACAGATATGCCCTGGTTGGATACAGGAATCGAATCTGGAAATTGTCGTCTACAGATATGCCCTGGCTGGATGCAGGTATCGAATCTGGAAACTCTTCATGCAGACATGCCCTGGCTAGATACAGGTATCGAATCTACAATCAATCACTCACAGATATGCCCTGGCTAGATACAGGAATCGAATCTGGAATTGTGACAGTTGATAGTAATCATCTTTGGATTGACCTTTTCCTGAAAAGGCAAAACATTAGTTGTATGCAATGTCATGATGTATGAGATGCATGATGTCATGATGTTCTCAAGAATAAATGAGATAGTGTTTTATGCACTTTATCATGTATGTAAGCAGGATGTATGAAAATGTATTTTTGTCTAGGAAAATAAATCCTTGACGACTGCCGGGAGTTTGTGGAATCCTGGGCTGATGCTGAAGAGTGGAGTTCTTCGTTTCCGCTAGGGATGACGGTTGCAAGAATAAGCCGGTAGGAGAAGATGACTCTGTTGGGGAATAAACTTGTTGGAGAGATTACTCTGCAGGGAATTACTCTGTGGGAAGAGATACTCCGCTGAGGTTTTGATGAGAGCTCCGCTGGGGATTCCACTGATGAGTTATGTTGGGGAACTTGATGAACTCCACTGGGGATAGGAAGAACTTCGCCGAGGACGATCTTTCCGTGGTATTTAGCTGAGGATAACCCAATTATAAGCTCTGGTGGGAAGTAACCTTTGAATGAAGTCGGGGAGATGCGTTCGTACTCTGCAGGGGATAAGCTTCCAGAATCTACTGGGGATAAGCTTCCAGAATCTACTGGGGATAAGCTTCCAGAATCTACTGGGGAGGATGATTCAAACTTTCCTGAGGAAACTTCTCAGACTGTACTGGAGAAGGGGTTCCACTAGGGTGTCTGTATTCCGCCGGGGAACAATCTTATATTAAGACTGTCGGGGATGCTTGCTGAGGAATGTCTATACTCCACTGGGGAATGTTGAGATCTTCTGGGGATACCCAACTTCCTTAAGGCTAACAGTAGACTAACTCTACTTGGGGAGAGTATCGCTGACTTGCTAGGGGAACAATGTGCCTTTTTAGGGCTGATGGGAGACCAACTCTGCCCTGGGAGAGTATTGTTGAATCTTGTCTTACTCTGTGGGGAGTGAAGGTATCTTGGTTACGTTCTTCAGCCGAACCTACCTTGGGACCTTGGTGGACAGAGCAACTAGATCGCTTAGACAATTCTAAATTGCCCCTGTTTCTGATGTCATCTGTAATTAGTCCTTTGTTTCGCATGCAAATATTCATGATTAGCAATCAATGTCAAATGCATATATCAAAAATGAACATTGGACGTTCTTTGCAAAACAAAAACAGAAAAAGGAAAAACGATGAGTAATTTGTCTGAAAAATTGAACTTGTATTGATTTCGAAATTTGCCTGTAAATAGGCGTTTTATGTACAGGAGGCTGACGTCCTAGTAAGAGAACGCCGCCGAGCAAAATAGAGTTTATACAATTTTGTGAAAAGGAAACAAAACAGCTATGTGAAAAATAATCCCACTGGGTTCCAACTCTGCTATCGCATTTATGTCTTCAAACGTCTCATCACTTTGCTGCTTAGTTGGAGATGAAGCTGATTGATTGGCGACGTCTGAAACCCGATAGTTGATGCCGAATTTTGGATGCAAGGTGATCCAATGAGACATAGTATTATGATTTATCCCTAACTTTTGCCTGGACCGCCCTTTCGGGTTTTCAGTCCACCGGGATACCCATTTTTGCCCAAGCTGCCTTTTCAGGTTTTCGACTTGCCGGGTGTACAGATTTTTTTATTTCGTCCCTTATTTTTGCCCGAACCATTTTGGTTCGCCGGGAAGCCCTTATTTTTGCCTAGGTGTGTCAACCTAGCGGGTCTTTAGTTCATGCGTAGTATCTTTTTACTATGTCTGCATTGGCGGGGTGAGGAAGGTCGTCACCATCCATGGTGGTTAGAATCATAGCTCCTCCTGAGAAGATATGCTTAACCACAAATGGCCCTTCGTACGTAGGGGTCCATTTTCCCCTGGGATCACTTTGAGGAAGAATGATGCGCTTGATTACCAGGTCTCCGACTTGATACTCTTGTCGTCTGACCTTTTTGTTAAATGCCCCGATCATCCGTTTTTGGTACGTCTGACCATGACAAATAGCAGTGAGTCTCTTTTCGTCAATTAGGTTTAATTGGTCAAGCCGAGTCTGGATCCAGTCATCTTCGCTCAAACCTGCATCCTTCATTATCCAGAGAGAGGGTATCTGGACTTCAATAGGCAAGACTGCCTCCATGCCATAGACCAAGGAAAAGGGAGTTGCCCCTGTTGATGTTCGTGCTGAGGTACGGTACCCATGAAGAGCAAACGGTAACATTTCGTGCCAATCTTTGTAGGTCACTGTCATCTTCTGCACAATCTTCTTGATGTTCTTATTTGCTGCTTCTACAGCCCCATTCATCTTCGGCCGGTAGGGAGAAGAATTGTGGTGCTGTATCTTGAATTGCTCGCAGAGCTCAGTGATCATCTTGTTCTTGAGATTGGTACCATTATCCGTAATGATCCTCTCAGGTACACCGTATCGACAGATCAGGTTGTGCTGAATGAACCATGCCACGACGTTCTTGGTTACGGTAGCGTAGGAAGCTGCTTCAACCCACTTTGTGAAGTAATCAATTGCTACCAGGATGAAGCGATGCCCATTGGATGTCGTAGGTCTGATTTCACCGATCATATCAATGCCTCACATTGCAAAAGGCCAAGGTGCTGTCAAGACGTTCAGAGGAACCGGAGGAATATGCACCTTATCGGCATAGATCTAGCATTTATGACAAGTTCGAGAATGCTGATAACAGTCGACTTCCATTGTGGACCAGAAATATCCTTCCCGAAGGATTTTCTTTGCCATGGTATGTCCACTGGAATGCGTTCCGAAGGTACCTTCATGTAGCTCTGTCATGATCCTTTCTGCTTCAGTCTTATCCACACAACGCAGTAAGGTTGAATCATGGTTTCGCTTGTAGAGAATGTCATTTCTGAGGAAGAACTTTGCCGCAAACCTTCTCAGGAACTTCTTGTCATTAACAGATGCGCCCTCGGGATATTCTTGAGCTTCAAGGTACCTCTTCACTTCATGATACCAGGGTTTTTCTGTTACCTCTTCGGTCTCGAGATCGCAGCAATGTGCAGGTTCATCGAACTTCCAAATGATGATCCGGGGAGCCTCGTTGTCCCATTTGACTTTGAACATAGAAGACATCGTAGCCAACGCATCCGCTAACTGATTTTCTTCTCTTGGGAAGTGTTCAAAAGTTATCTCCATGAAGTGGGGAATCAACGTCAACACGTACTCTTTGTAAGGAATAAGATTTCGGTGTTTCGTATCCCACTCGCCTTTGACCTGATTGATCACGAGAGCGGAATCTCCGAAGACACTCAGAAACTTGATCCTTAAGTCAATTGCAGTTTGAAGACCCATGATACATGCCTCATACTCTGCCATGTTGTTAGTGCAGTTGAAACATAGTCGGGCAGTGAGTGGAGTATGAGTGCCTTTAGGGGATATGATCACATCGCCGATACCATTACCCAAAGCGTTCGAGGCTCCGTCAAAGTGCATAGACCATCGGGATCCTTCCTTAGGTCCTTCATCCGGTCCAGGTACTTCACAATCAGTCACTACCATGATATCCTCGTCTGGAAATTCAAAGTTCATTGACTGGTAATCATCCACTGTCTGATGTGCCAAATGGTCTGCCAATACACTTCCCTTGATTGCTTTTTGAGTCGTGTACTGGATGTCATATTCCGTCAAGATCATCTGCCATCTTGCTATTCTTCCAGACAGAGCAGGCTTTTCGAATATGTACTTTATTGGATCCATTTTTGAAATCAATAGAGTGGTGTGAGTCAACATATACTGTCTCAGCCGGCGAGCAGCCCATACCAAAGCGCAGCAAGTTTTCTCGAGCAGTGAGTATCGGGTCTCACAGTCGGTAAACTTTTTGCTAAGGTAATAAATGGCGTGTTATTTTCGGCCAGACTCGTCATGCTGCCCCAGCACACACCCCATTGAGTTGTCCAGTACTGTCATGTATAAGATTAGAGGTCTCCCTTCAACCGGCGGCATAAGAATGGGTGGTTCTTGGAGATACTCTTTGATTCTTTCGAAAGCGGCCTGACATTCATCGTTCCAACGTACTACTTGATCTTTCTTCAGCAGCTTAAAGATTGGTTCACAGGAAGCAGTTAGATGCGAGACGAATCTGGCAATGTAGTTCAACCGTCCTAAAAAGCCTCTGACTTCTTTCTCTGTCTTGGGAGTTGGCATCTCTTGTATGGCTTTTACTTTGGCAGGGTCCACTTGAATGCCTTTGTCGCTTACGACGAAGCCTAGCAATTTTCCAGATCTCACCCCAAAGGTGCACTTGTTTGGGTTCAACGTCAGCTTGTACAACTTCAGACGGTCAAACAGCTTCTGTAGATGGTCAAGGTGTTCATCCTCAGTTTGGGACCTTGCAATCATATCGTCGACATATACTTCTATCTCATGATGGATCATGTCATGAAATAAAGCAACCATGGCACGTTGGTAGGTTGCCCCAGCATTTTTCAACCCGAAAGGCATGACCTTGTAGAAAAAGGTGCCCCACTGAGTAACAAAAGTGGTCTTCTCCATGTCTTCAGGAGCCATCTTGATCTGATTATAACCGGAGAAGCCGTCCATGAAGGAGAATACTTTATGCTGAGCAGTGTTATCAACCAGAACGTCAATATGAGGCAGGGGGAAATCATCCTTAGGGCTCTCCCTGTTCAAATCCCTGTAATCAACACACATTTGGACCTTACCATCCTTCTTCGGCACTGGAACCACGTTGGCAACCCACTGAGGGTAAGAAGTCACTGCTAGAAATCCGGCATGAAATTGTTTCATGACCTCAGCTTTGATTTTCTCGGACATTTCTGGACGCATACGGCAGACCTTCTGTTTTACCGGAGGGCATCCTTCCTTGGTAGGCAGGTGATGAACCACAATGTCGGTATCCAAACCAGGCATGTCTTCGTAAGACCAGGCAAAGATTTCCACATAGTCATGCAGCATCTGAATCAACCGTTGTTTCACATTGAGCTCTAGATTGGCACCAATCTTGACTTCCTTTCTATCTGTCTCAGTACCCAGATTTACCGTTTCCACTGGCTCTTCATGTGGCTGAATGGCCCTCTCTTCCTGGAGTAGTAGTCTTGCAAGTTCACCAGGAACTTCGCAATCATCTTCACCTTCGTCTTCGGCTAAGTTGATCGGATTTTCGAAGTCATAACTGGCAGTAGCAGAGTCGTTACCAATGAGATCCAGGGTGGATTGGAACCTGTATAAGTGTAAATATAGTTGTTTTGCAATATATAATAAAGAAAGAAAAGGAGCGCAAGATTTTGAAATGCAACAAACGTCCAATGTTTTTATTGATGATATATGAAAATGACACACAAAAGCCCTCACAGATGAAGCCACGATGCCCCGGGTAAGACACCGAGCCATAAAAGTTTCAGAATATTGTCTGTTACAAATTAAAAACAAAAGAGTTCATTACTGAGTGATAAAAGTAATAGGTGTGAAGTCTTTGGCAGTCCAGTTGCTTGGTCCACCGTCGGTTGTTGGGTAGATCCAGCTGTCGAATTCAGATTCCTCCACGCCGTCTTCAATAGCATTCACTCCCGGGTTGGTGATGAACACAGGAGGTCTTCCAATCCTTGCCTTACGAACAACCCTCTGAGCTTCTGCAGTGAAACCCAAACCAAACTTGTCAGTCTTCGGAGTGAAATCAGGAAGTCGGCCCCAGTTTGCGCACTCACCCTTCTCAATAACAGCCCGTGCATCCTTTAAGGAAGCCATCTTCAAAGGAGAAACTTCTACAGTCACAGTCTCTGCTGACGCCAGTGTCTGAGGAACTTCTTCAAAGTGCTGGAATGGAGTCTCAATGAATTCTCCATCCATCTCTATGTACCGGAACGAGTTGAGGTGGGTGACCATATACTCTTCTTCCCCCTGTACCGTAACAATCTTCCCTCTGACCGGGTACTTCAGCTTCTGATGTAGTGTGGAGGTCACAGCTCCAGCCTTGTGGATCCATGGACGACCCAGCAAACAAGAATAGGATGGTCGGATGTCCATCACATAGAAAGTAGAATCAAAAACTTGAGAACCAACCCTGATTGGAATGTCAACTTCGCCATGTACCATCCTCTTCGACCCATCAAAGGCCCAGACAACAATGTTACTAGGCTTGAGCTCTAAACCCTCACAATCCAGCCTGTCTAGAGCTTTCTTGGTTAATACGTTCAACGAAGAACCAGTGTCTACCAACACATGGGCGAGAGTAGTGCCCCTTCATTCAATGGAGACATGCAGGGCGTCGTTATGGTTCTTTCCTTTGGCAGTCAAATCGGCGTCAGAGAAGCCCAACCCATTATCGGCAGTCAAGTTGGCCACACAATCGGTAAATTGATCAGCAGACGTTTCTTGTGGCACATGGGCCGTCTTCAGGAAGGAAATCAGGGCCTTGGCGTGGGCCTCTGAACACAACAACAGTGATAGCATAGAAATTTTAGAGGGGGTGTGCCCCAGCTGCTCAACTACATTGAAATCACTCTTCTTAATGATCTTGAGAATCTCTTCCATCTCTTGTTGGGAAGCTTCAACATTGGTTGTCTTTGGTGCCTCCGTCAGGGCAGGCAAATCAGTAGCAATCCCCTTGCCCCGAGCGTCAGATGACTCAGTAGCAGGGGTAGAAACAGGAACTTGATCAGGAAGGGAAACAGGCACACTTTCAGGTGTGATGACAAGAGGTTTCTGAATAGCTGATGGCACAATATCTGGTGAGAACAACCTACCACTGCGAGTAACTTTGGCAGGCCCGGTGATGTTACTGACGCCGGTACTGGTATCGAACTCTTGTTTTACTCCAAGAACATAAACATCTGCCCCATAGTGCCACGGGACAACTTTGTCAGATGTATAAGGGAGGGGCCCCGGAACAGTAATAATGATAGGAGCAATCTTCTGAGTGGATATGATTTTGACAGGCTTCTTTGAGAGAGCCTTAGGAGGTTTGTTGAAAATAGTGACAATAGAAACTTCTTCAGCAGGGATAGCAGGAACAGCAATCTTCTAGAACAAGATTTCTTTGCTATCCATCAGGCTTTGGATACCTGACTTCAGCAAGGGACAACCAGCAGGTGAAACAGCACATAGATGACAACCTTTACTACATCCCAGAAATAAACTGGCTAGCAACAGGTTCCTTTTGACAGTCAATAACGGAGTAACAATCTCTTCCACGGAGGCTACATACCGGTCTTCTTCCACAGCATTCACTCCATGCTGGGGCATGGGAGCGGTCACAACATTGGGTCTTTCGGGCGCCTCGAACTGTATTTCTTTGGCATTAATAAGGTCCTGAACCTTATTCCTCAGAGCCCAACAATCATCCGTAGTATGCCCCGGGCTATCAGAGTGATAAGCGCAACGGGCGTTGGGGTTGTACTTTAGAGAAGCTGTGTTTACTACCTTCGGAGCTTCTTTGACAGTTACCAGATTGGTTGACAGCAGTTGCGGCAAAATATGAGACAGGGTCATGATGAGTCGAGTGTACTGCCTTTTGGGTCTCTCACCCCTTGGTTGGTTATACTGCGGAGGAGCAGCAGTAGGTTTTGAAATTACCAACGCGTTGACAGCTTGGCGGCATTCCGGTTTGTTCTGTCTCCTTGGACCATAAACAGCACTAGCTTCCTTCTTGAAGGGCTTCTTTTCAGTACTCGCGGAGACACCTTTCTGTATCTTCCCCGACTTGATACCAGCTTCTATCCTCTCACCGGTTAAGATCAGGTCTGTAAACCCAGCAAAAGAATTCCCAATCAGATGGTTGAAGAACGGACCAGACAGGGTCCCCAGGAACATGTCAACAAGTTCACGGTCAGTCAAAGGTGGCTGCACCCTACCAGCCAGGTCTCTCCACTTTTGTGCATACTCCTTGAATCCTTCGCCCGTCCCCAGTGACATACCCTGGAGTTGGGTACGCGTGGGAGCGAGGTCGAAATTGTACTGATACTGCTTATAAAATGCAGTAGCCAAGTCCTCCCAGTTTCGAATACTGGCTCCATCCAGCTGATAGAACCATTCGAGTTGAGCCCCTGAAAGGCTATCCTAAAAGAAATGGATCCATAGGTTCTTGTCTGCAGTGTAAGGTTGGATCTTCCTTACATATGATCTGAGATGCATCTTCGGGAAGGACAACCCGCCATACCTTGCAAAGATTGGCACTTTGAACTTCGGGGGGATCACAATTCCAGCAACTAATCCCAAATCTTCGAAATCTAAGCCAGGAACTCTCTGCAGCTCCATAGCTGCCAACCTGTCTTCCAAGCCTGTGTACTTATCATCGGCAGGCGGGTATTGTTGCTCTGAGTAGTCTTCGTCTTCTTCAGCCTCTTCTTCTTCAACTTCGGATTCGGAAGGTACCACAACCCCTTTTCCTTTACGGGTTCCCTCTTCAGACGTAGGGGAAATTCAAGAACTCTTCTGGCTTCACCCTCAAACCTTCTTCCTAGGGTAGCCACCCCGACTCTTTTCTTATTCTTTTTCACTTGCTCTTTGTTCCCAAGCAGGGCTTTTAGATCCTCCTGACCCTTTGCCAAGGTCATCAGGAGATGTTGAAACTGTGAGTTTTGAGACTGCAAGTCCTTGACCGTCTGTTCGAGATCCATCTTACTGAAATAAACAGCAGAAAGATAAGGAAACCTGGTGTGGAGACCTGCTTATGCGCATGATGAATGGTATGTTTGTTTATGCAATGCATTCAAGGATTTAGAAAATTCAAATTTGTTGCAAACAAAAAGAACACACATCATATTAATAAGAAGAAATTTTGTCAGTACATAAATGCCCCATGGGCCAAATATTACAAAAAACTTCTCAAGGTAAAAAGACGTTACGCATCCTCTTTGGTGCGATGTAGGTGTTGAGGGTCTCTTCCTCGTGGAGTCGGCGGGTAAGCTCCAAAACCTTCTTCTCACTGGCGTAGAAGCTGGCTTCAAAAGTATTTCGTTCCTCCTTGAGTTGGATCCAACTCTTCTGCATCTCCTCCCATGATGTTGGCATGTCAGGATATAGGATGGTGTAGGGAACCTCTCCTTCCTTAACGGGCTCTTTAATCACAGGGAGAACATGAGGGTAGGGCATCATCAGACTCTGGGATCGGGTTCGTACCCACTTAAGATAAGGCTCAAGAGGGATGGAGTTCTTGTGCCCCAGTGTCTTGCTGTCTACCTTGTTAGGCATCCTCCAAGCTCTGATGAATCTTTGGCGAAGTCCTTGCGCATTGTTGTCGAAGTCAAAAACTAGGTCAGGAATCAACATGTCGTGAGGGCCATCCCTCCGTGCATATCCAAATTGTCTCAAAGCTAGACAAGGGTTGTAGGTAATGCCTCCTCTAATGTCAAGTAATGGAACATTAGGGAACTCTCCATAATGATCGACGATGATGACATTTTCTCTGGACCGAGAACACCAATGTACATCAGAGTGAGTGAGGGTCATCAACCGTTGTGACCACCTTAAGCCTTGGTCATTCCTTAAGACAGATTGTGGAAGGTGCGAAATAAACCACCTTGCAAGGAGAGGAGTACAACACATGAGAACACCCCTCTTTCTCATTGTTCGTGTGTAAAATGAGTAAAGAATGTCCCTAAGCAATGTTGGTATTGGATTCCTGGATAAGAAGATTTTGACGGCGTTGACATCCACAAGCTGGTCAGGATTTGGGAACAGGACCAACCCATAAATGAGAAGTGCCACAATTTCTTCAAAGGCTTGTAGATCCAATGAATTCCAACACTCTCGTGCCTTCTCAAACAAGAATTTTGCCAAGAAGCCTTTGACACCGCTTCTAGTTTCCCAATGCCCCTTGATGTCAGATGGTTGCAAGTGTAGTGCTTGAGCAACATCTTCAGGCTTTGGTTCTTTTTCCGTACCGTTGTAGGGTAGTTGATTAAGAATAGGAATTCTCAGGAGTTGAGAAAATTCCTCCAAAGTGGGCACCAATTGGTAGTCGGGGAAAGTGAAACAGTGGTGAAGGGGGTCAAAGAACTGGAACAACACCTTTACCATGTCCTCTTCAATGCTGGTGTTGACTAGGCTGAGCAGTCTACCATGTCTTTCACTGAAGGGAGAGCTTTCCGGAATTCTGGATGTGAGCTCCTTGAGTTGAGGAGGGATTCTCACAAGGTTGACTTGGATAGTTTTCCTGCGAAGAATTTCCATGACCTACAAAACAAGAACAAAGATGAAGATCTAAACCCTTGAAATGGTTAGTGAATGCATATGATGCTTTATGATGTTCATGATGTATGCACAAACATATGTACAAACAATTCACACAAAACCCTAGTTTCAGGCTTGCATGGGGTTTCATAGGTAAGTACCCTCTTGAGTGTAGTTGGCTTCAAAACCTTTCCTATAAATAGTAATCGGGTTCTAAGGAGCTCAATATCACTGGATTGTTTTCCATGTTCATTGTTTTGGTTTAGCCACTTAACTAGCGACCAAAATATTCCAAGAAAACAACCCTCAATGAGTGTAGTATCGAGTATCTACCAACTTCGGACTGCACCAAAGCCGGTCATCTCACTACCCCTAATGAAAGGCCATGGTCAAGTAAGGTTCTAGGTCATTAGTGCTTAGTTACATCACTCAGCGGCCCCGTACTCTCCTTGATTGAACTCAAGGGTTACCGGTACTCACAAATATGTCGCACTAATATAGCTATTGCTTCAACCGTGTCGGTATACCCTGCACAGTTTCCACAATGTATTGCTATCTATGAATGTTTCCCCAAATCCTGGTGTAGGATTTCAAACCCAAACAAGAGAGCCAAGGTATAAAGCAATCAAAGCAAACAATTAGTCATGCAAGAGGGTGATCTAAGCCCTAAGGTTACTCCACTTTAAAAATTCTCCCCAGCAGAGTCGCCAGTTCTTTGATACGGTGGGAGAACTGACTTGGGTTTTGCGTTTGTTTTCGTAAATGTTTCGGTTGAGCAAGAGTCGCCACCGACTTTTTATTTTATCCTAAGGAAAGGTTAAAAAGCACAGCAAAAACCTTTGAGATGTTTTCTTGGGTTCGGGGAGTAGATTATAGAAAGGGAAGGTATTAGCATCCTTTCTATCCATGGTTATCCATGGGCTCTTAGTTACTTGCTTAGATCAACTGCCTTGTGTTTTCAATTGTTTGAAATGGTGCTTTGTGTGTGGGTTTGAAAATGTTTTGAAAAGAGGCCATTTGTTGTGGCAACCTTTGTAATGATCCATGTTTGAATGTATACAAAGGTGTACTTATCTTTTGAAAAGTTTTCAATGTTTTTGAAAGTTGTTTTGAAGGTGTGTTGTGATGTGTGTTTTGAAAAGTAGGCAAGTGTGTTTTGCAAGTTTGATCAAGTAACTAAGATTTGTCTACCCCTAAATTTACTCAAAGATTTTTTTCTATGTTTTAACCCTTTTAACAATTTTGTTCCACCATTGTATTTGGTGGACAATCTTGTGTTAGGATGTTAACGGGACGGGCGCGGGTCATCGTTTAGACCATGAATGCAATGGTGCCAAGTGTCTTTGGCAATTTTTCCTTTAAGGGACTTGATCATTTTTAGGCAACTTTCAAAAGCGTTATCGAGGGACTATGATCATTTGAATTGTTTTTGTTTTGCCAAAGAAACTCAACATGCAACATGGCCCATTATTGAAGGCAACAAGTGGAGTAACCCTAGGGGTGCAAGTGTGATTGGTGTTGTCCATTTTCATGCTTTTTTTCTTTGAATTAGGTCAAACTATTTGTTATTTGATTTTTGCATACAAAACCCTAAGTCTATCATGGCATATTTAGAAAGCTTTAAAATGCGGAATTTAAAGTCCTAAATTATTACAACATAATTATGGGATGGGAGGTACAAATGTTCAAATGGGGATATTTAGCAAGAAATTAAAATCTAAACTATTACAATCCAAAATGAATATACAAGTTATTTAATTGTACAATAATTAAATAAAATACAATAAATATGCAAAATGCACAAAATGGTTTTTATATGTATGTAAAAGTATTTTTCATGTGACATATAAAAAATAAAAAAAGGTTTAAATTTGGATATTTTCATGGTTTAGGGCAAAACCCTAATTTGCTAAATAAAAAGTATTTATTATTCAATATATACAATATTTATTAATTATATACAAAAAATAAATAAAAGGAAGTATATTGTAAAAAAGTGATTTTTGAGGTCAAATATTAATAAAAATAAAAAATGTATTATTTTTGTGATTTTATCCTAAATATTCTAATAAATATATAAGTATTTATATTATTTACTAAATATATTAAATATGTACAAAAATAAAAATATTTATTATTTACAAAAAAAAAGTATATTTCTTAGAAAATGTTTTCAAAAGATAAAATAAAATAAAATCAGAAAATAAAATGTATTTGTATTATTTTGGTATTTTAAATAAAAGTATATATATTTATTTACATATAGAACTAAATGAAACAAATAAAATACAAAATAAAATGCAAAAAATGTGAGAAAAATATTTTTAATGTTTTTTTATGTTTGAAGAAAAATATAAAATCAGAATCAAAAAGAAAAAGTCAAAAATGATTAAAAAATCACACAATGGGCCAAGGGGGTGTATGTGGAAAATAGTGGTGCAAACAGAAGAAAAAAAAGCCAAGCCCAGCCCAAAGGACTTTGTCTTCAACCTCCAGCCAGTTTCAAACAAAAAACGCGTGTTTTCTTCCTTCCCTGCTATCTCTTGATTCTTTGATTTTTAACAAAAACTTATAACATCAAAAATGTAGAGCATCAAACCACGAATTCATACATATAAAAAAGTTGATCTAACTCTCATAAATGAGAGAGAATTTCTTCTCCCCCAATTCCTGACCTAGCTTTTTTCAGATATTCAGTTTCAAAATTCTCTCAGTACACACAACATAAATGAAAAGTAATGACATGGGTAGCTTCAGGGCCATGAGTAGGACATAACTTCTTCACAAACCTAAGCCTAAATATGCTTGGATAGAGAGATAGAAGTTCAAACTTTTACCTGTTCAGCTTGAATCGTGTGCAACAATGGAGGTACTTTCAATGCAATGTAAGGACTTGTACAGCTTACTTGAAGTTCAGGGATGCTTCTCCAACCTCTAGCTTGCTTTGAAACTGACTGAATCGAGCTATGTAACTCAACATGCACAACTGAAAAAATGAAAATGGTGAACTTGGTTAGAGGTGTTACAGTCTGTAGCTAGGGCTTGGGATAGCTTGTATGGATGTTATGGAGTGTGTATGAACAAGCTTTGGCCAAAACGCACGAGCAAACTGAGTTGTGCAACTCAATCTGCAGGGATGCCCTATTTTGTGCAGAAAAATGGTGTTTTGATGTTTGGGGAGGTATTGAAGGTGGTTAGGTCGTGCCTTAGCTCAGTTAGGAAGTATGGAAATGTGTTTACAAGGTTTGCTTGAGTTGGTTCTTGCAGGAGTGAGAGATGATGTTTAGTTTTGCAAAGTTTCTTCTTATCTAAGCAAGAGTTGTCAACTTAGATTATAGGCTCATACAGGCCCCTCAAGCATGCTGCACAAATCACTCTTGATCAGTGGAATTGGTTCCTGAACTTGTGCCCAAAAGATCTGCTTTGGTACTTCTTAGATTTGTGTTTGACATAAAGTTGACCTTTACAAGAATAGATAAGTTACTTTTTCTAATTATGGATTAAACTTCCATGTAATGACCAAATGAGCAAAATAACATCTTGGCACAATGGTTTAGAATTGAATTATTGAGTAAGAAAGGGATTAGAGGCCTGTAACCTAGCTTGTGCATGCTGAGTTTGAAAATGCAAAGTGTTATGAACATGCATTTGGTCAAGAACAAAAGTGACTTTTGCCCAACTTTGCCAATTCGATTCTCCCTAACCACAAGGGTGTTTGAGAAGTTCTTTGACAATTTGGAAAGCTTCGAATGTGTACTACAATCCATCTTTGTAATGCAAGTTGAAATTACAAGTGGAAGCATGTGAAAAGTGGCCATGAAGTTGGGCAAAAATCCTGCCTAGAATAGGTCAAAAATTTTCTAAGTTAAGAATGTTTTGCACCCTTGTTCCAAAAATCATAACTTGAGCTACAAGCTTCCTTTGAGGAAACTTTGTGAATCAAAGTTATAGATTTTTCAATGGACTATAACTTTCATGTTTTGAGTTTTTCTTGAATCCAAATGTATCTTGATGAAAAAATGGGACAAAGTTAGGAAAAAATTAGGAAATTTCATAACTTAGAAAATTTCTAAGTTATGAAATTTCTTCATTTCAAACCCTAATTTGTAATTCTTGGTTTCTTGTTGAACAAGTTTCATAATTTGACATGTATTGATGAAAAATGAATCTTGACACTTGATTTTGACCAAAAAGTCAAAGTTTGACTTTTCAGTATACAGTCAAATTTGATCAGTTTATTGGAAAATTCATCTGTCAATCTTGTGCATTTGGGATCTTTTGAACTTGTTGAATGTATCAAGACCATGTAATTGAGTCCTTGAGTCCATATGTGAGCTTGGTTTGCCATTGGCTAGGTCAAACAGTCAAAAATTGCCTTTGTGCAGTCAAAACCCTAAAAATGACCATTTTGCCCTTTTGGTGATCTGATCAATTTTCTTGTGGAGTTGTGATCCAAACTTGACCAAATGGTTCATATGAGTTCATAATGTTGATGTGGGTCAAAAATCATGAGGTTTGACTGTCAATTGACCACAGTTGACTTTTCCCCCAATACAACTGATTTCTAGGTCAACTGTTCAATTGATTGGGCAAAGATTGGAATCAAGGCTTGAAACTTGGTATGGATAAACTTTTGAGTCCAACATGAAGCATGAAAGTTATTTTGGGCATTTTAGGTCAGAACATCTTTGTGCAAACTCAAACCCTAATTTGGGTCAACAGTGCAAGGAGGAGTCTTGAGCAGAGCAAACCCTAACTTGATCTTGAGCTCCAAGGGTCTTGTGGTGAGAAAATATTGATGAAATGGGAGGGCAAATTTTGGGGTACAACACATATTGTTAAATCAATAACTATAAAATCTGATCCAATATGTAGTGGTGAAAAGTTGAGATTAAGTTATTGATTAACTTAACTCACAAAGTGAAAGTCTCCATCGCACTTTATTGTTACCAAAGGAATGGGAAAAGAGCGAATAAAATCCACAGAATTTTTTTAAAACAAAAAACTAATAAAACTGAGATCTAGGTACAATGGTTGGTTATGAAAAGGGAAGGTGTTAGCACCCTAAACATCTACTGTACTCTGCAGGAACCTCTTTGAAAATATGTGTATTTGGCTAAAAAAAACTTGTTTGTAAAAATTTTGTAGAGATGAGAAAATAAGTGTTTTTTTTAATATTTTTGATCTGACAAGACTTCAAGAGTCTAGTGCCTACATACCACCAATGTGCAATGATGAAATTAGAACCACGTAGTTCTTTTAAAAAATAACAAATTTGTTTGTTAGTTAATTTTAAGTGAAGAGACATTTTGTCATCTTAAGGAGAATACTCAACTAATCCACCTTGAACATGAAAAAGGTGGATCTTTGCATCACAAATGAAAGGAGGGCTCCAACTTGGATAACTCAACAAGTATGCCACTAACCCCTTCAATTGTAAAAGATTCAACACTAATATTAACCAATATCTAAGAGATAGGAGAATTACAACTAAACTTCAAAGATGACTAGTATCTAATCTTAAGAAAAAGTTTTAAAACAAAAGCCAAAATGGAAAACGAGTTTGAATGAGTTTTTGCATTTTTTAGTCTTTTGAGAAAAGAGTTTTACTTTGGTTAAATGAATTAAAGTTTAATTCAGAAAAAGATTTTTAAAATTCACTTGACAAATTCAAGGTTTTTTATTTATTTAAAGAGGTTTAAGCTTGAAAACAAAGAACATTTTGAAAAAGAGAGAGAAGATTTAAAAATTAAAGAATACGGGCAAGAGATGAAGGGAATATCCTAAATCATGAAAGTAAAACCTAAGGTAGGAAAGGTCTAACCAAAGAAGAGAAAGAATCTTGACACAAGTCAAACAATGCATCTCATTCCTTTAGATTAAAGCTACACAATCAAGTAATAAGCATATGATGAATAATAGTTCCTTAAGTGCAAGCTTAGTATCAGATGAATCTCAAAAAGTACAAATGATTTAACATGTATCAAGTGAACTATTCTTATATCAGATGAACTGGTCTTGTATTAGATGAAATTTTAAAGTAACACCTGCACATAGAAAATTTCCCAATACACAGATAAAATAACAACAAGATCTCAAGGTCCAAAGGTCTCAAAGTCCCAAGGTTCCATCCTAAGGTCCAAAAAGTCTAAATACTCCAAAATGAAAAAGGATAGTCACCATAGTCTAAATAGAGTCTTAAGTATTTTAATGTTCAAGTTGATTATTAATGTCTTTAAAAGAAAAAAGAAAGTTGAAGTGAGCAAAAGAAGAATGACATAAAAAAATAAAATTCTCAAGTGAGCAAAAGAAAAATGACATAAAGTAAAGAGCAAAAAGATAAATTACAAGAATGATAAAGATGCTACATTTAAATGACATAAAGTAAATTGAGGGAAATTTAAGTTGCATAAAGTAAAGGTTAGTACAATAAATGTTAGAGTTAGTACTCTAGTTTTCTTATTCAGGACAAATTTAGCGCTATGTTAAGCAATCACATACGAACTTATATAGAAGTCAATACTATACAAGACCAATCAATAACAATGTATGTATCATACATGTTAGAGATATAAGAGAAATCATACTCCTAAACCATGTAACACAAGTAAAAACAAATGTGATCAAGATTTGGGTCAAGGAAGATACATTATGACAAACATATCATCAATCACAAGTACCTTGAATGACCAAATAATCATTTAGAGGTAGATTGGAAATGATGAAAGTTCATCAAACATCCACAAGCTTATATGAATTAAAAAACTCCAAAGCTTTTCCAAATTGATCAAAATAAAAATAAAAAGGAGATGAAGATGAGATAAAATGACCAAGATAAAATAAAAATCCAAATTGGATTAAGGTCTTCATCAATTTATCATCAAAATTATTCATCCATTTTTATGGATAATGGTTTTCACTCCATCAACACCCAAGATCCAAGAAGGTTGATAAAATTTATGATCAAAGAAACCATGAACGAAGGCCAGCCAGTAAACAAATTCAAACAACATTTAAAATGCAATTAAACAAATAATAAAAGCATGGAATAATTTTTAAAATGATTTTTAAATGGAAAAAATGGCAAAATATCAAAGTTTAATCAAAACATCAAATAAAAATAAAGTGAGACCATAAAAATTCAGAAACGGTCTATAATTTTTTTTAGAAAATTTATCATAATTTTTGGAAACCTAAAAGTATTTCTAAACTATTTAAAATCAATCAAAAGATCTAAAAAAGATAGAAAATAGTAAAACTAAAAATAAAAACCAAATAAAAGTCACCATAGGTCAAAAGCCATCTAGGATCATGTATTTATTTTTTGGATTTTTAAAAGCGTGAGAAACAATTATAAACCAAATAAAATTAAGCAAACAATCAAAAATATGTAAAAAACTAGTAGAATCAAAAATAAAAATATACAAAAATAAGAATCAGAAAGAGAAAAAGAAGAGGAATTTTTAGAAATAATTTTGGTATTTTTTGAAATTAGAGTGAGTGGGATATTAATATTTAAAGCTAAAAATAATTTAAAATCAAAATATAAAAATAAAATAAATCTGGAAAAAAAAGAGAAGCATTGGATCCACTTCATTAATCAAACGTGGATCCAAAAACAGAAGCCCAGTCAAATTCAAACAATTGTCACATTGTCCTTGGTTTGATGGGACACCTCATCATCATTAACCTCCTGCCTCTCAAATGTTCAGAAAAAAGTTCAAAAATCATAAATCCTCAAATGGTAACATGAGATGCTCAGACTTATACCATTGTACTAGTCTTTTCCTTGTGATCTCAGCTATGCTCACCATTAAAATTTTATTTAAACTGTGCAGAGAATTTTGAAGAAAATTAGAAGAAAGTTAAAAAATGAATTTTAAAATTAAACGCTCAAATCAAGATGAAAATGGAGGTTTATAGCTACTTGAACGAAGTGTGATGAAAAGCTTCTGAAATTGGACTTGGTCAGGAAGATTCAAGGCACTTCAATGTTTCCTTTCAATTTCTTTAGCTTCAGGGAAGATTAGTAAAGGTGTTTGGATAAAAATTTGAATTGAAAAGCCTTAAAATGAGAAAATAAACTTGGAGAATTTTGAGTGAACTCTGCAGTGTGTTTTTGACTCTCTAAAGCTTGGAAAATGATGATGAATGAGTCACTATTTATAGCAAAGTATGATGGAATGCTCAAGCATGTGAAATGATCAAGAATTGAGAGAATTCATGTGAAGCTTGAAGCACGAGAAATGTGTCCAAAACTCACTCTAAACTTGCATTTTAGGTGCCAAACAACTTCTGGACATGTGATAGGCTTGATTAAGCATGGAATTGGACCATAATTTGGCCTCTAATTGGAATTAAAATGATTCAAAAATCTAATCATGACAAAAACTTCAGTTCCAAACAACCATCTTTGAATCCATGGGGCATCATGCATAGGAGGCTTTATAATCTCTGTTCTGGACTGGGCCAACAATTATGCGCGGCCCAATCAACTACTAATCTAGGATAGCCTAAAAGCATTGCCCTAATCATACTAGGACTAGAAAAGGACACGTTTCCCTTCTGCCTGATAGTTATAATCCTGTGGTCGGTTGACCCCAGGCTCAACAAGACCACGACTGCCCTTGACCGCGCCTTTGCATGCGTTAACAACTAGTTTCTAGCATCTCTTCCCGAGATAACGGTCAGATTTGGGCACATCTTCCTTGGATAACAAGAATGAGCTGATCGTTCCAACTTTCATGCATAAATCCTAGCAAGTACCTATTTTTGGGGCCTAATATCCAGACAAAATAAGAACAAAAGGCTAAGCAGCGGGAGAATTATATAAACCCTCACCTTTGTGAGGGTCGGGTATTCAATATTGAATCCACAAAACCTTTTTTCTCTCGAGTATCTCTTTGCACTCTTACTTACTTGAGCTTCGGAGTGCCTTACAGGTACACCCCTCCTTTGTTATTCCATATTATAGATGTAGATATCGGTCCATTACAAATTCTGATCACCAGTAACATCAGTGGCCCAGTCCGTGGGAAACCTGTTTTCCCCATTTTTCATTCCCTCAAAATCAAAGATCAAAGCAACATTTCAAGATTCTAATCATGGCCGATACAGATGACGGTAACCATGCTCATAAAACCATCATCTTGCCTGTCCACAAAATGGACGACAACAGAGAAATGCCTTTTCTCGAAAGCATTCCCCTGAAAGAGACGGTTGCACCGTGTCTCCCTCCTCCGATGACGTAGAGGACGACGAAGTCTAGTTATTCGAAATCTATAAATCCAAGAAAGTATGAGAAGAATTGTTGTACCCCAAAATTTGCCCTCCCATTTAATCAATATTTTCTCACCACAAGACCCTTGGAGCTCAAGATCAAGTTAGGGTTTTGCTCTGCTCAAGGCTCCTCCTTGCACTGTTGACCCAAATTAGGGTTTGAGTTTGCACAAAGATGTTTTTACCTAAAGTTCCCAAAATGACTTTCATGCTTCATGTTGGACTCACAAGTTTATCCATACCAAGTTTCAAGCCTTGATTCCAATCTTTGCCCAGTCAATTGGACAGTTGACCTAGAAATCAACTGTATTGGGGAAAAAGTCAATTGTGGTCAATTGACAGTCAAACCTCATGATTTTTGACCCACATCAACATTATGAACTCATATGAACCATTTGGTCAAGTTTGGATCACAATTCCACAAGAAATTTGATCAGATCACCAAAAGGGCAAAATGGTTATTTTTAGGGTTTTGACTGCACAAAGGCAATTTTTGACTGTTTGACCTAGCCAATGGCAAACCAAGCTCACATATGGACTCAAGGACTCAATGAAATGGTCTTGACACATTCGACAAGTTCAAAAGATCCTAAATGCACAAGATTGACAGATGAATTTTCCAATCAACTGATCAAATTTGACTGTATACTGAAAAGTCAAACTTTGACTTTTTGGTCAAAATCAAGTGTCAAGATTCATTTTTCATCAAGACATGTCAAATTATGAAACTTGTTCATCAAGAAACCAAGAATTACAAATTAGGGTTTGAAATGAAGAAATTTCATAACTTAGAAATTTTCTAATTTATGAAATTTCCTAATTTTTTCCTAACTTTGTCCCATTATTTAATCAAGATACATTTGGATTCAAGCAAAACTCAAAACATGAAAGTTATATTCCATTGCAAAATCTACAACTTTGATTCACAAAGTTTCCTCAAAAGAAGCATGTAGCTCAAGTTATGATTTTTGGAATAGGGGTGCAAAACATTCTTAACTTAGACATTTTTTGACCTATTTTAGGCAGGATTTTTGCCTAACTTCATGGCCACTTTTCACATGCTTCCACTTGGAATTTCAATTTGCATTACAAATATGGATTGTATTACACATTCCAAGCTTTCCAAATTGTCCAAGAACTTCTCAAACACCCTTGTGGTTAGGGATAATCGAATTTGTGAAGTTGGGCAAAATCCATTTTTGTTCTTGACCAAGGCATGTTCATACACTTTGCATTTTTGAAATCAGCTTGTACAAGCTAGATTACAGGCCTCTAATCCTTCTTACACTCAATAATTAAATGCATATCCTTTGTGTTAGAGTGTTATTTTGTGCATTTGGACAATACACACAAAATCAAGCCATATTTGGAAAAAGCATTTTATCCATTCTTGTAAAGAAGTGCTTTATGTCAAACACAAATCAAAGAGGTACAAGCCAGATCTTTTAGGCACGAGTTTATGAACTAATCCCACTGATCAAGGAGAGATTATGCAGCATGCTTGAGGGACCTGCCTTGGCCTATAACCCAACTTGACAACTTTAGCTTAGATAAGAAGAAACTTTGCAAAACTGAACACATCTCTCATTCCTGCAAGCAAGAACTAAAGCAAACTTTCTCCACACATTGCATACTCCCTAACCAACCTAAAACACGACCAAACCATCTCTCAAACCTCCATATACAGAAAAACACAGTTTTGTGGCAAAACAGGGCATAGGCTGCAACTTGAATCCTACAACATCATTCCATCATGCGTTTTCATCCAAACCAGTTCAAACACATTCCCTACCATCCATACAAACTATCCCAAGCCTTGGAAACAGACTGTAACACCTCTAACCAAGTGTGCCATTTTCACTTTTCTCTCTTGCAGGTTTACTTTTGTAGCTTGATACAGCAAGATTCAAAGCACACCAAGCATTGGAGAAGCATCCTTGAACTTCAAGCAAGTTGTACAAGTCCTCACACTGCAGTGAAAGTGCCTTTATTGTTGTACACGAATCAAGCTGAACAGGTAAAAGTTTGAACTTCTATCTCTCTATCCAGGCATATATAGGCTTAGGTTTGTGAAGAAGTTATGTCCTACTCTTGGCCCTGAAGCTACCCATGTCATTACTTTTCATTTATGTTGTGTGTACTGAGAGAATTTTGGAACTGAATATCTGAAAAAAGCTAGGTCAGGAATTGGGGGAGAAGAAATTCTCTCTCATTTCTGAGAGTTAGATCAACTTCTTTATATGTTTAGAATCATGGCTTAAAGCTCTACAAGTTTCATGTTTTAAGATTTGTCAAAAGATCAAAGAATCAGAAGTTAGTGAGATGAACAAGAAGGCGCGCGTTTTTGTTTGAAAATGGCTGGAGGTTGAAGACAACTCTCCTTGGGCTGGGCCTGACTTGTTTTTTCTGTTTGCACCTTCATTTTTCACATACACCCCCTTGGCCCATTGTGTGTTATGTTTATCATTTTTGATTTTTTCTTTTTGTTTCTGACTTGTTTATTTTTTGTCAAAACATAAAAAATATTAAAAATATTTTTCAACCATTTTTGCATTTTATTTGGATTTTATTTATTTTGTTTGAATTTATACATATAAATAAACATAATGCCTTTTATTTAAAATACTAAAAAATAATACAAATACATTTTATTTTCTGATTTTATTTTATTTTATCTTTTGAAAACATTTTCTTAAAATATACTCTTTTTTTTGTAAATAATAAATATTTTTATTTTTTGTATATATTTGATATATTTAATACATAATATAAATATTTATATACTTAGAATATTTAGGATAAAAATACAAAAAATAATACATTTTTTTTTATTAATATTTAACCTCAAAAATTACTTTTTTACAATATAATTCCTTTTTATTTATTTTTTGCATATAGTTAATAAATATTGAATATAATATAATTGATAAATATTATTATTTAGAAAATTAGGGTTTTGCCCTAACCATGAAAATATCCAAAAATTAACCTTTTTATTATTTCTATTTCACTTGTAAATAAATCATACACTTACACAACTACACTTAGACAAATACATTTACACATACACATTTACTTATTCCTATACATTGATACATATTACATTTGCGATTGATTCGATTTGGTTGTAAATATTGGGATACCACTCTCCTATTAAAGTCTCATCCCCATTTGAATATTTGTGCCCCCATTCCCATAATTGTGTTGTAATAATTTAGGATTTTATTCTTCGCATTTAAAAGCTTTCTAAATATGCCATGATAGACTTAGGGTTTGTATGCAAAAACAAAATAACAAATAGCTTGACTAAACAAAAGACAAAAAGCATGAAAATGGATAACACCAATCACACTTGCACCCCTAGGGTTACTCCACTTGTTGCTTTCAATAATGGGCCATGTTGCATGTTGAGTTTCTTTGTCAAAACAAAACAATATCAAATGATCATAGTCCCTCGATGACGCTTTCGAAAGTTGCCTAAAAATGATTAAGTCCCTTAAAGGAAAAGTTGCCAAAGACACTTGGCACCATTGCAATCATGGTCTAAACGATGACCCGCGCCCGTCCCGTTAACATCCTAACACAAGATTGTCCACCAAATACAATGGTGGAACAAAATTGTTAAAAAGGTTAAAACATAGGAAAAACGTTTGAGTAAATTTAGGGGTAGACAACTCTTAGTTACTTGATCAAACTTGCAAAATACACTTGCCTACTTTTCAAAACCACACTCCACAACACTTTCAAAACAACTTTCAAAAACATTGAAAACTTTTCAAAAGATAAGTACACCTTTGTATACATTCAAACATGGATCATTACAAAGGTTGCCACAACAAATGGCCTCTTTTCAAAACATTTTCAAACCCACACACAAAGCACCATTTCAAACAATTGAAAACACAAGGCAAGTGATCTAAGCAAGTAACTAAGAGCCCATGGATAACCATGGATAGAAAGGGTGCTAATACCTTCCCTTTCTATAATCTACTCCCCGAACCCAAGAAAACATCTCAAAGGTTTTTGCTGTGCTTTTTAACCTTTACTTAGGATAAAATAAAAAGTCGATGGCGACTCTTGCTCAACCGAAACATTTGCAAAAACAAACGCAAAACCCAAGTCAGTTCTCCCACCATATCACAGAAATGGCGACTCTACTGGGGATAACTTTTTAAAGTGGAGTAACCTTAGGGCTTAGATCACCCTATTGCATGACTAAATTGTTTGCTTTAATTGCTTTATATCTTGGTTCTCTTGTTTGGGCTTGAAATCCTACACCCGGATTTGGGGAAACATTCATAGATAGCAATACGTTGTGGAAACTGTGCGGGGTATACCGAAACGGTTGAAGCAATAACTATATTAGTGCGACATATTTGTGAGTACCGGTAACCCTTGAGTTCAATCAAGGAGAGTACGGGGCCGATGAGTGATGTCACTAAGCACTAATGACCTAGAACCTTACTTGACCATCTTGGCCTTTCATTAGGGGTAGTGAGATGACCGGCTTTGGTGCAGTCCGAAGTTGGTAGATACTCGATACTACACTCATTGAGGGTTGTTTTCTTGGAATATTTTGGTCGCTAGTTAAGTGGCTAAACCAAAACAATGAACATGGAAAACAATCCAATGATATTGAGCTCCTTAGAACCCGATTACTATTTATAGGACAGGTTTTTAAGCCAACTACACTCGAGAGGGTACTTACCTATGAAACCCCATGCAAGCCTGAAACTAGGGTTTTGTGTGAATTGCTTGTACATATGTTTGTGCATGCATCATGAACATCATAAAGCATCATATGCATAGACTAACCATTTCAAGGGTTTAGATCTTCATCTTTGTTCTTGTTTTGTAGGTCATGGAAATTCTTCGCAGGAAAACTATCCAAGTCAACCTTGTGAGAATCCCTCCTCAACTCAAGGAGCTCACATCTAGAATTCCGGAAAGCTCTCCCTTCAGTGAAAGACATGGTAGACTGCTCAGCCTAGTCAACACCAGCATTGAAGAGGACATGGTAAAGGTGTTGTTCTAGTTCTTTGACCCCCTTCACCACTGTTTCACATTCCCCGACTATCAATTGGTGCCCACTTTGGAGGAATTTTCTCAACTCCTGAGAATTCCTATTCTTAATCAACTACCCTACAATAGTACGGAAAAGAACCAAAGCCTGAAGATGTTTCTCAAGCACTACACTTGCAACCATCTGACATCAAGGGGCATTGGGAAACTAGAAGCGGTGTCAAAGGCTTCTTGGCAAAAATTTTGTTTGAGAAAGCACAAGAGTGTTGGAATTCATTGGATCTACAAGCCTTTGAAGAAATTGTGGCACTCCTCATTTATGGGTTGGTCTTGTTCCCAAATCCTGACCAGCTTATAGATGTCAACGCCGTCAAGATCTTCTTATCCAGGAATCCAATACCAACATTGCTTGGGGACATTCTTCACTCATTTTACACACGAACAATGAGAAAGAGGGGTGTTCTCATGTGCTGTACTCCTCTCCTTGCAAGGTGGTTTATTTCGCACCTTCCACAATCTGTTTTGAAGAATGACCAAGGCTTAAGGTGGTCACAAAGGTTGATAACCCTCACTCACTC
Source organism: Vicia faba (assembly GCA_948472305.1). Lineage (NCBI taxonomy): Eukaryota > Viridiplantae > Streptophyta > Magnoliopsida > Fabales > Fabaceae > Vicia > Vicia faba. The sequence continues at coordinate 293,927,482 of OX451739.1, read as the reverse complement.
TGATGTACATTGGTGCTCTCGGTCCAGAGAAAATGTCATCATCGTCGATCGTTGTGGTGAGTTCCCTAATGTTCCATTGCTTGGCATTAGAGGAGGCATTACCTACAACCCTTGTCTAGCTTTGAGACAATTTGGATATGCACGGAGGGATGGCCCTCACGACATGTTGATTCCTGACCTAGTTTTTGACTTCGACAACGATGCGCAAGGACTTCGCCAAAGATTCATCAGAGCTTGGAGGATGCCTAACAAGGTAGACAGCAAGACACTGGGGCACAAGAACTCCATCCCCCTTGAGCCTTATCTCAAGTGGGTACGAACCCGAGCCCAGAGACTAATGATGCCTTACCCTCATGTTCTCCCTGTGATTAAAGAGCCCGTTAAGGAAGGAGAGGTTCCCTACACCATCCTATATCCTGACATGCCAACATCGTGGGAGGAGATGCAGAAGAGTTGGATCCAACTCAAGGAGGAACGAAACACTTTTGAAGCCAGCCTCTACGCCAGTGAGAAGAAGGTTTTGGAGCTTACCCGCCGACTCCATGAGGAAGAGACCCTTAAAACCTACATCGCACCGAAGAGAATGCGCAACGTCTTTTTACCTTGAGAAGTTTTTTGTAATATTTGGCCCATGGGGCATTTATGTACTGACAAAATTTCTTCTTATTAATATGACGTGTGTTCTTTTTGTTTGCAACAATTTTGAATTTTCTAAATCCTTGAATGCATTGCATAAATAAGCATATCATGCATCATATGCATAACAGGTACCCTTCTTCTACAGGTTGCTTAATCTTTTTCGCTGTTTATTTCAGCACTCAATCATCATGTCTTCCGAGCCTACTACCGAACAAGCTATCAAGGCCCTCCAGACCCAGAACGCCCAATTTCAGGAGCTGGTCATGAGCTTAGCCCAGGGTCAACAGGAGTTGAAGACTCTGCTCTTGAAGAAGAAGAAGAAGAAGAGGACTGCGCTGTTTAACACTGGACGAAGGTTTGGGAATACACTGCAGAATGAGGCTGGTCAGGCTACTTCCTCTGCAGAGAAAGACAGTCCCCAAGGGGGAAGGGCTCTTAGTCCTGTGGTCTCCGACAACGAGACGGATTACAATGATGAACAGTACCCTCCTGCTGAAGACAGGTACAAGCAACTAGAGGACCGTTTAAGTGCCATGGAGATCCAACATGTGCCGTGGTTGGATTTTGGAGATCTAGGTTTATCTTCTGGGGTGGTAATCCCACACAAGTTCAAGGCACCTGCCTTTACGAAGTACGACGGGGCTTCCTGCCCTAAGCTGCGTCTCAGGTCATATGTAAAGAAGATCCAACCTTACACTGCAGACAAGAACCTATGGATCCATTTCTTCCAGGATAGCCTTTCAGGGGCTCAACTCGAATGGTTCTATCAGCTGGATGGAGCCAGTGTTCGAAACTGGGAGGACTTGGCTACTGCATTTTATAATCAGTATCAGTACAATTCCGACCTCGCTCCCACGCGTACCCAACTCCAGGGTATGTCACTGGGGACGGGCGAAGGTTTTAAGGGGTATGCGCAAAAGTGAAGGGACCTGGCTGGCAGGGTGCAACCACCGTTGACTGACCGTGAACTTGTTGACATGTTCCTGGGGACCCTGTCTGGTCCGTTCTTCAACCACCTGATTGGTAATTCTTCTGCTGGGTTTATAAATTTGATCTTGACTGGTGAGAGAATAGAAGCTGGTATCAAGTCGGGGAAGATACAGAAAGGTGCCTCCTCGAGTACTGAAAAGAAGCCCTTCAAGAAGGAATCTAGTGTTGTTTATGGTTCAAGGAGACAAAACAAACCGGAACGCCGCCAAGCTGTCAACGCGGTGGTAATTTCAAAGCCTACTGCTACTCCTCAGCAATACAACCAACCAAGGGGTGAGAGACCCAAAAGGCAGTACACTCGGCTCAGTATGACCCTGTCTCAGATATTGCTGCAACTATTGTCAACCAATCTGGTAACTGTCAAAGAAGCTCCAAAGGTTGTGAATACAAAATCTCCAAAGTACAACCCCAACGCCCGCTGCGCTTATCACTCTGACAGCCCGGGGCATACTACGGATGATTGTTGGGCTCTGAGGAATAAGTTTCAGGACCTTATTGATGCTAAAGAAATACAGTTCGAGGCGCCCGAAAGGCCCAACGTTGTGACTGCTCCCATGCCCCAATATGGAGTGAATGTTGTGGAAGAAGACCTGTATGTGGCCTCTGTGGATGATATTGTTACTCCGTTGCTGACTGTCAAAAGGAACCTGTTGCTAGCCGGTTTATTTCCGGGATGTAGTAAAGGTTGCCATCTATGTTCTGTTTCACCTGCTGGTTGTTCTTTGCTGAAATCAGGTATCCAAAGCCTGATGGATAGCAAAGAGATCTTGTTAGAGAAGATTGTTGTTCCTGCCATCCCTGCTGAAGAAGTGTCCATTGTTACTATTTTCAACAACCCTCCTAAGGCTCCCTCAAAGAAGCCTGTCAAAATCATGTCTACTCAGAAGATTGCTCCTATCATCATCACTGTTCCGGGGCCCCTCCCCTATACATCTGACAAAGCTGTCCCGTGGCACTATGGGGCAGATGTTTATGTGCTTGGAGTAAAACAAGAGTTTGATACTAGTACCGGCGTCAGTAACATCACCGGGCCTGCCAAAGTTACTCGCAGTGGTAGGCTGTTCTCACCAGACATTGCGCCACCAGCTATTCAGAGACCTCTTGTCATCACACCTACAAGTGTGCCTGCTTCCCTTCCTGATCAAGTTCCTGTTTCTACCCCTGCTGCCGAGTCATCTGACGCTCGGGGCAAAGGGATTGCTACTGATTAGCCTGCCCTGACGGAGGCACCAAAGACAACCACTGTTGAAGCTTCCCAGCAAGAGATGGAAGAGATTCTCAAGATTATCAAGAAGAGTGATTTCAATGTAGTTGAGCAGCTGGGGCACACCCCCTCTAAAATTTCTATGCTATCACTGTTGTTGTGTTCAGAGGCCCATGCCAAGGCCCTGATTTCCTTCCTGAAGACGGCCCATGTGCCACAAGAAACGTCTGCTGATCAATTTACCGATTGTGTGGCCAACTTGACTGCCGATAATGGGTTGGGCTTCTTTGACGCCGATCTGACCGCCAAAGGAAAGAACCATAATGACGCCCTGCATGTCTCCATTGAATGCAGGGGTACTACTCTTGCCCATGTGTTGGTAGACACCGGTTCTTCATTGAACGTATTACCCAAGAAGGCCCTAGACAGGTTGGATTGTGAGGGTTTAGAGCTCAAGCCTAGTAACGTTGTTGTTCGGGCCTTTGACGGTTCGAAAAGGATGGTACATGGGGAAGTTGACATTCCAATCCGGGTTGGTTCGTAGGTCTTTGATTCTACATTCTATGTAATGGACATCTGACCATCTTATTCTTGTTTGCTGGGTCGTCCATGGATCCACAAGGCTGGAGCTGTGACCTCCACACTACATCAGAAGCTTAAGTACCCGGTCAGAGGGAAGATTGTTACAGTTCAGGGGGAAGAAGAATATATGGTCAGCCACCTTAACTCGTTCCGGTACATAGAGATGGATGGGGAATTCATTGAAACCCCCTTTCAACACTTTGAAGAGGTGCCTCAGACACTGGCGTCAGCAGAGACTGTGACTGTCGAAGATCCTCCTTTGAAGATGGCTTCCTTAAAGGATGCTCGGGCTGTTATTGAGAAGGGTGAGTGCACAAACTGGGGCCGACTTCCTGATTTCACTCCAAAGACTGACAAGTTAGGTATGGGTTTCACTGCAGAAGCTCAAAGGGCTGTTCGTAAGGCAATGATTGGAAGATCTTCTGTGTTCATCACCAACCCGGGAGTGAATGCTATTGAAGACGACGTGGAGGAATCTGAATTCGACAGCTGGATCTACCCAACAACCGACGGTGGACCAAGCAACTGGACTGCCAAAGACTTCACACCTATTACTTTTGTCACTCAGTAATGAACTCTTTTGTTTTTGAATTTGTAACAGACAATATTTTGAAACTTTTATGGCTCGGTGTCTTACCCGGGGCACCGTGGCTTCATTTGTGAGGGCTTTTGTGTGTCATTTTCATATATCATCAATAAAAACATTGGACATTTGTTGCATTTCAAAATCTTGTGCTCCTTTCCTTTCTTTATTATATATTGCAAAACAGCTATATTTACACACACTCACCTATACAGGTTCCAATCCACTCTGGATCTCACTGGTAACGACTCTGCTACTGCCAGTTATGACTTCGAAAATCCGATCAACTTAGCCGAAGACGAAGGTGAAGATGATTGCGAAGTGCCTGGTGAACTTGCAAGACTGCAACTCCAGGAAGAGAGGGCCATTCAGCCACATGAAGAGCCAGTGGAAACGGTAAATCTGGGTACTGAGACAGACAGAAAGGAAGTCAAGATTGGTGCAAATCTAGAGCTCAGTGTGAAACAACGGTTGATTCAGATGCTACATGACTATGTGGAAATCTTTGCCTGGTCTTACGAAGACATGCCTGGGTTGGATACCGACATTGTGGTTCATCACCTGCCTACCAAGGAAGAATGCCCTCCGGTAAAACAGAAAGTCTGCCGTATGCGTCCAGAAATGTCCGAGAAAATCAAAGCTGAGGTTATGAAACAATTTGATGTCGGGTTTCTAGCAGTGACTTCTTACCCTCAATGGGTTGCCAACGTGGTTCCAGTGCCGAAGAAGGATGGTAAGGTCCGAATGTGTGTTAATTACAGGGATTTGAACAGGGCGAGCCCTAAGGATGATTTCCCTCTGCCTCATATTGACGTTCTGGTTGACAACACTGCTCAGCATAAAGTATTCTCCTTCACGGACGGCTTCTCCGGTTATAATCAGATCAAGATGGCTCCTGAAGACATGGAGAAGACCACTTTTGTTACTCAGTGGGGCACCTTTTGCTACAAGGTCATGCCTTTTGGGTTGAAAAATGCTGGGGCAACCTACCAACGTGCCATGGTTGCTCTGTTTCATGATATGATCCATCACGAGATAGAAGTATACGTCGACGATATGATTGCAAGGTCCCAAACTGAGGAGGAACACCTTGACCACCTACAGAAGCTGTTTGACCGTCTGAAGTTGTACAAGCTGAGGTTGAACCCAAACAAGTGCACCTTTGGGGTGAGATCTGGAAAATTGCTAGGCTTTATCGTAAGCGACAAAGGCATTCAAGTGGACCCTGCCAAAGTGAAAGCCATACAAGAGATGCCAACTCCCAAGACAGAGAAAGAAGTCAGAGGCTTTCTAGGACGGTTGAACTACATTGCCCGATTCATCTTGCATCTAACTGCTACTTGTGAACCAATCTTCAAGCTGCTGAAGAAAGATCAAGTAGTACGTTGGAACGATGAATGTCAGGCCGCTTTCGAAAGAATCAAAGAGTATCTCCAAGAACCACCCATTCTTATGCCACCAGTTGAAGGGAGACCTCTAATCTTATACTTGACAGTACTGGACAACTCAATGGGGTGTGTGTTGGGGCAGCATGACGAGTCTGGCCGAAAAGAACACGCCATTTATTACCTTAGCAAAAAGTTTACCGACTGTGAGACCCGATACTCACTGCTTGAGAAAACTTGCTGCGCTTTGGTATGGGCTGCTCGTCGGCTGAGACAGTATATGTTGACTCATACTACTCTGTTGATTTCAAAAATGGATCCAATCAAGTACATATTCGAAAAGCCTGCTCTGTCTGGAAGAATAGCAAGATGGAAGATGATCTTGACGGAATATGACATCCAGTACACAACTCAAAAAGCAATCAAGGGAAGTGTATTGGCAGACCATTTGGCACACCAGGCAGTGGACGATTACCAATCGATGAACTTTGAATTTCCAGACGAGGATATCATGGTAGTGACTGATTGTGAAGTACCTGGACCGGATGAAGGACCTGAGGAAGGATCCCGATGGTCTATTCACTTTGACGGAGCCTCGAACGCTTTGGGTAATGGTATCGGCGTTGTGATCATATCCTCTAAGGGCACTCATACACCACTCACCGCCCGGCTATGTTTCAACTGCACCAACAACATGGCAGAGTATGAGGCATGTATCATGGGTCTTCAAGCTGCAATTTACTTAAGGATCAAGTTTCTAAGTGTCTTCGGAGATTCCGCTCTCGTGATCAATCAGATCAAAGGCGACTGGGATACGAAACACCCGAATCTTATTCCTTACAAGGAGTATGTGTTGACGTTGATTCCCCACTTCGAGGAGATAACTTTTGAACACTTCCCAAGAGAGGAGAATCAGTTAGCGGACGCGTTGTCTACGATGTCTTCTATGTTCAAAGTCAAATGGGACAACGAGGTGCCCCGGATCATTATTTGGAAGTTGGATGAACCTGCACATTGCTGTGATCTTGAGGCTGAAGAGGTAACAGAAAAACCCTGGTATCATGAAGTAAAGAGGTACCTTGAAGCTCAAGAATACCCCGAAGGCGCATCTGTTAATGACAAGAAGTTCCTGAGGAGGTTTGCGGCAAAGTTCTTCCTCAGCAATGGCATTCTCTACAAGCGAAACCATGATTCAACCTTACTGCGTTGTGTGTATAAGACTGAAGCAGAAAGGATCATGGCAGAGCTACATGAAGGTACCTTCGGAACACATTCCAGTGGGCATACCATGGCAAAGAAAATCCTTAGGGCAGGATATTTCTGGTCCACAATGGAAGCCGACTGTTATCAGCATTCTCGAACTTGTCATAAATGCCAGATCTATGCTGATAAGGTGCACATTCCTCCAGTTCCTCTGAACGTCTTGACAACACCTTGGACTTTTGCAATGTGGGGCATTGATATGATCGGCGAAATCAGACCTACGGCATCCAACGAGCATCGCTTCATCCTGGTAGCAATTGATTACTTCACAAAATGGGTTGAAGCAGCTTCCTACACTACCGTAACCAAGAATGTCGTGGCACGGTTCATTCGGCACAACCTGATCTGTCGATACGGTGTACCTGAGAGGATCATTACGGATAATGGTACCAATCCTAACAACAAGATGATCACTGAGCTCTGCGAGCAATTCAAGATACAGCACCATAATTCTTCTCCCTACCGGCCAAAGATGAATGGGGCTGTAGAAGCAGCAAATAAGAACATCAAGAAGATTGTGCAGAAGATGACAGTGACCTACAAATATTGGCACGAAATGTTACCGTTTGCTTTTCATGGGTACCGTACCTCAGCACGGACGTCAACAGGGGTAACTCCATTTTCCTTGGTCTATGGCATGGAGGCAGTCTTGCCTATTGAAGTCCAGATACCCTCTCTCCGGATAATGAAGGATGCAGGTTTGAGCGAAGATGACTGGATCCAGACTCGGCTTAATCAATTAAACCTAATCGACGAAAAGAGACTCACTGCTATTTGTCATGGTCAGACGTACCAAAAACGGATGATCAGGGCATTTAACAAGAAGGTCAGACGATAAGAGTATCAAGTCGGAGACCTGGTAATCAAGCGCATCATTCCTCCTCAAAGTGATCCCAAGGGAAAATGGACCCCCACGTACGAAGGGCCATTTGTGGTTAAACATATCTTCTCAGGAGGAGCTATGATTCTAACCACCATGGATGGTGACGACCTTCCTCACCCCGCCAATGCAGACATAGTAAAAAGATACTACGCATGAATTAAAGACCCGCTAGGTTGACACACCTAGGCAAAAATAAGGGCTTCCCGGCGAACCAAAAGGGTTCGGGCAAAAATAAGGGATGAAATAAAAAAAATCCGTACACCCGGCAAGTCGAAAACCTGAAAAGGCGGCTTGGGCAAAAATGGGTATCCCGGTGGACTGAAAACCCGAAAGGGCGGTCCAGGCAAAAGTTAGGGATAAAGCGTAATACTATGTCTCATTGGATCACCTTGCATCCAGAATTTGGCATCAACTATCGGGCTCAGACGATCCTAAACAATCAGCTTCATCTTCAACTAAGCAGCAGAGTGATGAGACGCTTGAAGACATAAAGGCGATAACAGAGTTGGAACCCAGTGGGATTATTTTTCACATAGCTGTTTTGTTTCCTTTTCACAAAATTGTATAAACTCTATTTTTGCTCGGCGGCGTTCTCTTACTAGGACGTCAGCCTCTTGTACAAAAACGCCTATTTACAGGCAAATTTCAAAATCAATACAAGTTCAATTTTTCAGACAAATTACCCATCGTTTTTCCTTTTTCTGTTTTGTTTTGCATATAACGTCCAATGTTCATTTTTGATATATGCGTTTGACATTAATTGCGAATCATGAATATTTGCATGCGAAACAAAGGACTAATTACAGATGACATCAGAAATAGGGGCAATAAAGAATTGTCTAAGCGATCTAGTTACTCTGTCCACCAAGGTACCAAAGTAAGTTCGGCTGAAGAATGTAACCAAGTTACCTCAACTCCCCATAGAGTAAGACAAGATTTCAGCAATACACTCCTCAAGCAGAGTTGGTTTCCCATCAGCCCTAAAAAAGGTACAGTATCTCCAGCAAGTCAGCAATACTCTCCCCAAGCAGAGTTAGTCTACTGTCAGCCTTAAGGAAGTTGGGTATCCCCAGAAGATCTCAACATTCCCCAGCGGAGTATAGACATTCCTCAGCAAGCATCCCCGGCAGTCTTAGTATAAGATTGTTCCCCGGCGGAATACCAGACACCCTAGTGGAACCATTCGCCAGTACAGTCTGAAAAGTTTCCCCAGGAAAGTTGAATCATCCTCCCCGGTAGATTCTAAAGCTTATCCCCAGTAGATTCTGGAAGCTTATCCCCTGCAGAGTACATACGCATCTATCCGGCTTTATTCAAAGGTTATTTCCCACCAGAGCTTATAACTGGGTTATGCTCAGCTAATTATCACGGAAAGTTCGTCCTCGGCGAAGTTCTTCCTATCCCCAGCGGAGTTCATCAAATTCCCCAACATAACTTATCAGTGGAATCCCCAGCGGAGCTCTCATCAAAACCTCAGCGAAGTATCTCTTCCCACAGAGTAATTCCCCGCAGAGTAATCTCTCCAACAAGTTTATTCCCCAACAGAGTCATCTTCTCCTACCGGTTTATTCTTGCAACCATCATCCCCAGCGGAAACGAAGAACTCCACTCTTCAACATCAGCCCAGGATTCCACAAACTCTCGGCACTCGCCAAGGATTTATTTTCCTAGACGAAAATACATTCATAGACATTTTACATTTCATACATCCTGCTTACATACATGATAAAGTGCATACAACACTATCTCATTTTGAGCATCATGACATCATGCATTTCATACATCATGACATTGCATGCAACTGATGTTTTGCCTTTTCAGGAAAAGGTCAATCCAAAGATGATTACTATCAACTGTCATAATTCCAGATTCGATTCTGGTATCTAGCCAGGGAACATCTGTGAGTATTTGATTGTGGATTCGACACTTGTATCTAGCCAGGGCATATATGCATGAATAGTTTAGAGATTCGATACCTGTACCCAGCCAGGGCATATCTGTAGACGACTAATTCCAGATTCGACACCTGTATCCAGCCAGGGCATATCTGTCGACGACAAATTCCAGATTCGACACCTGTATCCAGCCAGGGCATATCTGTAGACGACAAATTCCAGATTCGACACCTGTATCCAGCCAGGGCATATCTGTAGACGACTAATTCTAGATTCGACACCTGTATCCAGCCAGGGCATATCTGTCGACGACGAATTCCAGATTCGATACCTGTATCCATCCAGGGAATATTTGTAGACGACAAATTCCATATTCGATACCTGTATCCAACCAGGGCATATCTGCATGAAGAGTTTAGAGATTCGATACCTGTATCCAGCCAGGGCACGTCTGTAAACAACCTTTTGATGTTCCAGATTCGATTCCTGTATCTAGCCAGGGCACATCTGTGAGCAACTAATTGTGGATTCGACTCCTGTACCTATCCAGGGCATATCTGCATGAAGCGTTTGAAGATCAACACCTGTAACAGGCCAGGAAACCATCTTCCTTTCTCAAAATACGCAAGTTCTCGCTAAGGAATCTCTTACGCGATCAACACTTCCAAATGGCATCTATAAGCCCATTCCCGACAAGGTTCTGTCACGTCCCCAGATGGCATCTATAAGCCCATCCTCCTATCCACCATCTCTCCAAATGGCATCTATAAGCCCATTCCCGCCATCACACTGATGATACTCTACCATGAGAGTGTAAATTTTTGGGCACTTTAGTGTTCAATCATCTTCCACCTTCGGATCACGAAAGACACGCAAGCCAATCTACATCCTCAGGTCTAAGAAGATTGAACAGGGGCAACTGTTGTACCCCAAAAGTTTCCCTCCCATTTCATCAATATTTTCTCACCACAAGACCCTTGGAGCTCAAGATCAAGTTAGGGTTTTGCTCTGCTCAAGGCTCCTCCTTGCACTGTTCACCCAAATTAGGGTTTGAGTTTGCACAAAGATGTTTTGACCTAAAGTGCCCAAAATGATTTTCATGCTTCATGTTGGACTCACAAGTTTATCCATACCAAGTTTCAAGCCTTGATTCCAATCTTTGCCCAATCAATTGGACAGTTGACCTAGAAATCAACTGTATTGGGGAAAAAGTCAACTGTGGTCAATTGACAGTCAAACCTCATGATTTTTGACCCACATCAACATTATGAACTCATATGAACCATTTGGTCAAGTTTAGATCACAATTCCACAAGAAATTTGATCAGATCACCAAAAGGGCAAAATGGTCATTTTTAGGGTTTTGACTGCACAAAGGCAATTTTTGACTGTTTGACCTAGCCAATGGCAAACCAAGCTCACATATGGACTCAAGGACTCAATTACATGGTCTTTACACATTCAACAAGTTCAAAAGATCCCAAATGCACAAGATTGACAGATGAATTTTCCAATCAACTGATCAAATTTGACTGTATACTGAAAAGTCAAACTTTGACTTTTTGGTCAAAATCAAGTGTCAAGATTCATTTTTCATCAAGACATGTCAAATTATGAAACTTGTTCATCAAGAAACCAAGAATTACAAATTAGGGTTTGAAATGAAGAAATTTCATAACTTAGGAATTTTCTAAGTTATGAAATTTCCTAATTTTTTCCTAACTTTGTCCCATTTTTTCATCAAGATACATTTGGATTCAAGCAAAACTCAAAACATGAAAGTTATAGTCCATTGCAAAATCTACAAATTTGATTCACAAAGTTTCCTCAAAAGAAGCTTGTAGCTCAAGTTATGAATTTTGGAATAGGGGTACAAAACATTCTTAACTTAGAAATTTTTTGACCTATTTTAGGCAGGATTTTTGCCTAACTTCATGACCACTTTTCACATGCTTCCACTTGGAATTTCAATTTGCATTACAAAGATGGATTGTATTACACATTCCAAGCTTTCTAAATTGTCCAAGAACTTCTCAAACACCCTTGTGGTTAGGGAGAATCGAATTTGTGAAGTTGGGCAAAATCCATTTTTGTTCTTGACCAAGGCATGTTCATACACTTTGCATTTTTGAAATAAGCTTGTACAAGCTAGATTACAGGCCTCTAATCCTTCTTACACTCAATAATTAAATGCATATCCTTTGTGTTAGAGTGTTATTTTGTGCATTTGGACAATACACACAAAATCAAGCCATATTTGGAAAAAGCATTTTATCCATTCTTGTAAAGAAGTGCTTTATGTCAAATACAAATCAAAGAGGTACAAGCCAGATCTTTTAGGCACAAGTTTATAAACTAATCCCACTGATCAAGGAGAGATTATGCAGCATGCTTGAGGGACCTGCCTTGGCCTATAACCCAACTTAACAACTTTAGCTTAGATAAGAAGAAACTTTGCAAAACTGAACACATCTCTCATTCCTGTAAGCAAGAACTAAAGCAAACTTTCTCCACATATTGCATACTCCCTAACCAACCTAAAACACGACCAAACCATCTCTCAAACCTCCATATACAGAAAAACACAGTTTTGTGGCAAAACAGGGCATAGGCTGCAACTTGAATCCCATAGCATCATTTCATCGTGCGTTTTCATCCAAACCAGTTCAAACACATTCCCTACCATCCATACAAACTATCCCAAGCCTTGGAAACAGACTGTAACACCTTTAACCAAGTGTGCCATTTTCACTTTTCTCTCTTGCAGGTTGACTTCTGTAGCTTGATACAGCAAGATTCAAAGCACGCCAAGCATTGGAGAAGCATCCTTGAACTTCAAGCAAGCTGTACAAGTCCTCACACTGCAGTGAAAGTGCCTCTATTGTTGTACACGAATCAAGCTGAACAGGTAAAAGTTTGAACTTCTATCTCTCTATCCAGGCATATCTAGGCTTAGGTTTGTGAAGAAGTTATGTCCTACTCTTGGCCCTGAAGCTACCCATGTCATTAATTTTCATTTATGTTGTGTGTACTGAGAGAATTTTGGAACTGAATATCTGAAAAAAGCTAGGTCAGGAATTGGGGGAGAAGAAATTCTCTCTCATTTCTGAGAGTTAGATCAACTTCTTTATATGTTTAGAATCGTGGCTTCAAGCTCTACAAGTTTCATGTTTTAAGATTTGGTAAAAGATCAAAGAATCAGAAGTTAGTGAGATGAACAAGAAGGCGTGTGTTTTTGTTTGAAAATGGCTGGAGGTTGAAGACAACTCTCCTTGGGCTGGGCCTGACTTGTTTTTTCTGTTTGCACCTTCATTTTTCACATACACCCCCTTGGCCCATTGTGTGTTATGTTTATCATTTTTGATTTTTTCTTTTTGTTTCTGACTTGTTTATTTTTTGTCAAAACATAAAAAATATTAAAAATATTTTTCAACCATTTTTGCATTTTATTTGGATTTTATTTGTTTTGTTTGAATTTATACATATAAATAAACATAATGCCTTTTATTTAAAATACTAAAAAAAAATACAAATACATTTTATTTTCTGATTTTATTTTATTTTATCTTTTGAAAACATTTTCTTAAAATATACTCTTTTTTTTGTAAATAATAAATATTTTTATTTTTTGTATATATTTGATATATTTAATACATAATATAAATATTTATATACTTAGAATATTTAGGATAAAAATACAAAAAATAATACATTTTTTATTTTTATTAATATTTAACCTCAAAAATTACTTTTTTACAATATACTTCCTTTTTATTTATTTTTTGCATATAGTTAATAAATATTGTATATAATATAATTGATAAATATTATTATTTAGAAAATTAGGGTTTTGTCCTAACCATGAAAATATCCAAAAATTAACCTTTTTATTATTTCTATTTCACTTGTAAATAAATCATACACTTACACAAATACACTTAGACAAATACATTTACACATACACATTTACTTATTCCTATACATTGATACATATTACATTTGCGATTAATTCGATTTGGTTGTAAATATTGGGATACCACTCTCCTATTAAAGTCTCATCCCCATTTGAACATTTGTACCCCCATTCCCATAATTGTGTTGTAATAATTTAGGATTTTATTCTTCGCATTTAAAAGCTTTCTAAATATGCCATGATAGACTTAGGGTTTGTATGCAAAAACAAAATAACAAATAGCTTGACTAAACAAAAGACAAAAAGCATGAAAATGGATAACACCAATCACACTTGCACCCCTAGGGTTACTCCACTTGTTGCCTTCAATAATGGGCCATGTTGCATGTTGAGTTTCTTTGGCAAAACAAAACAATATCAAATGATCATAGTCCCTCGATGACGCTTTCGAAAGTTGCCTAAAAATGATCAAGTCCCTTAAAGGAAAAATTGCCAAAGACACTTGGCACCATTGCAATCATGGTCTCAACGATGACCCGCGCCCGTCCCGTTAACATCCTAACACAAGATTGTCCACCAAATACAATGGTGGAACAAAATTGTTAAAAGGGTTAAAACATAGGAAAAACCTTTGAGTAAATTTAGGGGTAGACAACTCTTAGTTACTTGATCAAACTTGCAAAACACACTTGCCTACTTTTCAAAACCACACTCCACAACACTTTCAAAAACACTTTCAAAACAACTTTCAAAAACATTAAAAACTTTTCAAAAGATAAGTACACCTTTGTATACATTCAAACATAGATCATTACAAAGGTTGCCACAACAAATGGCCTCTTTTCAAAACATTTGCAAACCCACACACAAAGCACCATTTCAAACAATTGAAAACATAAGGCAAGTGATCTAAGCAAGTAAATAAGAGCCCATGGATAACCATGGATAGAAAGGGTGCTAATACCTTCCCTTTCTATAATCTACTCCCCGAACCCAAGAAAACATCTCAAAGGTTTTTGCTGTGCTTTTTAACCTTTCCTTAGGATAAAATAAAAAGTAGATGGCGACTCTTGCTCAACTGAAACATTTGCAAAAACAAACGCAAAACCCAAGTCAGTTCTCCCACCGTATCACAAGAATCAACATTGATTTTCTAACCAGTACCGATGTCGACCAATGTCGAACCAGTTATGGAAGCCTTTCTCGCAACACTAAATCAAACAAATGCTCTAATCTTCACGCAGAATGATAGGATTGGAGCATTAGAAAAGGGACGACTTTCAAGATCTCCTCCACAGAGACACTGATGACGTGAGTCACGCATCCCATCACTGTAATAAATAAGTTATCTCTCAGTGTCGGGGAAGCCAGATGTTTTATTTTTCAAGAAATGTGACTGCACTCCGCCTAGTAAAGATCGAATCTCCCTGGTAACAAAGAAGACCGAGGAAAATCGACGTTAAGAAAACCTTTGTTCACCTTCCCGCAAGCCAAAGTACCTTCTAAGAAGCCCGACTCCCTGTCGAGATGATAACCCTCACTGGAGAAAGAACAACTATTATCCACCTCAATCCCCGGGTTAGAGGGACGAAGAAGACCTTTGTGGTCTATTATCACAGACGATCATGGAAACTCCCCTACTTGTCGAGCAATAAAAGCCTCCGAACATAGGGACGTATGATAAAACTACCAACCCAGACGAGCATAACGAGAATATTGATGCCCTGCTCAACTAGAGAGGCGTCAGGGGTGCCATCAAATGCCGACTTTTCCCCACCACTCTAAGGAAGAGGGTTATGGCCTGGTATAAAAGCCTCCTTGACGAGTCTATCACATCTTAGAAAAATCTCGGGAAACGGTTATCCAGGAACTTTATGGCCTCTCCCCACCACCAAAAATTGGAGGCATCGCTGGAGACAATCATACATGGAAAGGGCGAATCCCTCCGGGCGCACATAGAGAGATTCAAACTTAAAGTTGTCCAGGTCTCTACGACTGACGATATGAAAAATACCCGCTCGAGTGCGGGTGGCGTCCCTGCAGTGACTTTGCAGAGCCTGTTTGTGTAATGCCCTAAAATTCGTAATTAATTATTTAATTAATTAATTGTGTGTATTTATGAATTATTGATGAATATATAATGTTTTGTTGAGTATGATGTGTGATGTGCTTATATGTTATGTGATAATGGGAATTTAAATGAGTAAGGAGTATTCTAGTCATTTAGATAATTAGTTAATAATTATTTAAAATTAGTTAGAATTATTATTAATAATAAAATAGAGGAATAATTAATGTAGAGAAAGTTAGGGCACGAAGAACACAAAGGAATTTTGGTAGATCGCGAAGAGAACAGACCCAATCTAGGAATCTAAGGTAAGGGGATTATATGTCATTATAATTTATATTGGGTTTTGAGTTATGTAGGGATTTATTGGGGTTTATGATGATTTTTATTGATATGTTGTATTGTGTTGAAATTGTGTCGAATTGCGGAAAATACCATGTTGATTTACCATGAGTTTGTGTATATAATACATATAATATTGTATGGTAGTTGTATGATTGTAATACAGTGGGATAACTGACTTTTACTGGTTTTGAATTTTGTTGCAAAATGTTGCAGATAGAAAGAGTCGCCACCGACTTTTCTTTTATCTAATAAAGCAAAGGGTAAAAAGAAAAGGAAAGATCTTTCGATGATTTTCTGCGTAAGGGGGGCAGGTTATGAAAAGGTAAGGTATTATCACCCTTTTCATCTGTAGTTATCTGCGGGCTCTTAGTTGCTAGCTCACTTTGAAAATTCTATTTGTGTAAGTGTATTTTTGAAAATATTTTGAAAAAGATGCCTTAGTGCGGCAGACTTTGTAATTATTCTCATATCGTTGAGAATGTATACAAAGTGTTTTGTCTTTGAAAACCTTTAGAAAAGAGAGTGTATGTGTGAGAAATGGTTTTATTTTGTGAGCAAGCAACTATAAGTTGTCTACCTACTCAAAAGGTCTTTGTTCTTTTCCTCGTTTCTTTTAGATAATGCTATCCTACCATTAGTTAGTAGGTAGCCTTATCATTGGATGTTTTTAGGGACAGGCGCGGGTCATCATACAGTCATGAAAACAACTCATAATACACTTTAGCAATTATCCTAAGGCACTAAGATCATTTATCAAGGCAGCATCGAAGGGTCATCGAGGGACTACGATCTTTTAACCAAAGGATCTTTGCTAAAACATCCAATGTTCGAGAGACGTGACTGTTGTTTTCCGAAGGCAACAAGTGGGGGTACCCTAGAGGTGCGCGTGTGCGAAGTCTGTTGTGTTTCAATTATGTTTATCTTGAATATTAGGTTTTCTGACTTTTTCTTTTAAGTCTTACCATGCAATCCTATTAAGCTAACAGTTAAATATATACATGCACTCATACCGTAGTGCAGGAAGTAAAAATGTGAAAATTGAATCTACGCTATTACATCGCTTCGGGGATGGGGGAATTACAAACCATAAATGGGAGGAAGAAAAATGTGAAAAATCCTAGTTTAAACTATTACACTCCTGTGTACGGTTACAATAATTCATAATAACGATAAAGAATAAACGAGCACACGAATATGGAAAAGGGAAAGATGTGAAAACCCCTAAAAGAAACTTCTAAGTGTTTAAGAAATTTTTTTGGTGTTTGTTGTTTAGGAAAATAATTGATATGTGACAACCTAATTCTAATTAATTAATTAATTGACAAAAATTAAAATGTGATTTAATTTAAATTAATTCAAATTTTAATTATGAAAAATTAAATTAGTTTGTGAAAGCCTAAGTCTAAATTTTTTATTTTATGATTATTTGTTATTATTTTTTTTTGAATTTTTTTTAAATAAATTAAAACAAAACAAAAAAGTAAATGATAAAACAAAAAAAAATTAAAATTACAAATGGGCCAGAACTAAAGTAAATGGGGGGGGGGGGGGGGGGGGGGGGGGCGCTTCAGAATTTGTTAGGCCCAATAACAAATGAACCCAGGAGTTTGCGCTGGATCTAGTGGGAAACGTTCCTTGGAGTGCATCGAGGTCATAATTGCTTTGGAGCGCTGGATTTGGAGCCTTGAGATTCTTATGGTCCATATATGAGTTGTATCATGCGCGCACTGGCCTTGTTTGCTCTAGATATGCAAGGAAAACATGATAAAAATTATTTTGTCCCATGCCTGGATCGAATGCAGGACCTATCATAACAATTCATTAAGAATGCGAGCGCTGCCACTTGGGTGGATATACATCTGGTATATAACATCAAACAATAACATTATAATATAAAATGCAAGCTAATTCTGGGCAAACAAAAATGCGCGCGCGTAAGTGGGCCCTAGTTGTTTGAATCAGCCAATCGTTGTGCTGCTACCTACCACACATGTCTCAGGCGAGTCAGACCACCTTTCACGGAGGTCAACTCCTTCTTCTCCAATGGCCCTTAATTTCAAAACCTATAAAACAAAGAGAATCAAAGCCCCAAGTTAACCCTAACCCCCCTAAATGGCATGCTGTGAATTCAATGGTGATGTCCGTTTTGTCTTAAGTGGCCTGGAACTAGGGATACAAAGATACATAAGCATTTTGCCCTAACCATGGAAAAACACAATTCTTATGTTAAAACTCCATTCCTTTGATCCAAATCTGTTGTAAACAATAATATATGAAAGTCTATATGGTTGGAAACAGACAACGACATATGAATTTGAAAAATATGAATGATGAAAAAAATGCTAACAGAGATGATAGATGATACGATTTAGGCCTGGGGAATCATTGAAGCCTACCCTTACTTACCTTATGAACGTCCAGGAGATGGTTTGAAGGCTTAGTTCAGATTGAAACCACTTGAAATATGAGATATGATTTCACAACTTTCTTTGGATTTTTGATTTTTTTGGAGGTTTGTTTTTGCAGTGGTTTTTTGTGTGTTTTCATCTGCCTTGACTTGTATTATATAGAGGAATGATTTGGGTTGACAAATATGGAATGGAATCAAATCCATGAAGCCATGATAAATCAAGGATCAAACAACTATAAAACTTGTTATTTTGCTTGATTCCTTGCTATCTTGGGTCCTTGCATAAGTTGGCATGTTGTTGGCTTTTACTTGGGCCTTAAAGCTGACCATAACTAGACCCATATGCATTAGCCCACAATTTTATAATTTTATTCAATTTATTTTGAATTTATTTGAATAAAAATAAAACAAAATAAAAATAAAATAATAAGAAGGTATAGGGAAAAGTATGAGTAAACTTAGGAGTCTCTCTTAAGGTCATGAGCATGTATGAAGCTCAAAAAGTTAGGCCATAAGTTCAAAATCTCATGCTTGTTCATTTTGCATTTCATAAATTTCCTCAAAATTTCCCAACTTGTGCAAATAGTAACTTTCTCAATTTTCATCTTTTAAAGATGATCTGGGACTTTTTGAAAAGTTCTAGATGTCCTCTACACTTTCTCTTTTGATCATTTCTTCATTTGGAGACATCATCTTGATGTAAGTTTCCTTGAAAAAAAGAGTCTTTTATTGACCTTTGAAAATTACATATAATGTATTAGCTCATATCTTTCAAATGAAGCATTTTTTGGACTTGAGCATAAAAACAAAGTTGTAGAGAATCGAATTTTCTTCAAAATGGGTTTTGGTTTGGGAAAAGTTAATGAAGCATGTGAAAGTTATGCTTGGTCAAAGTTTAGTTGACTTCTCCTAAGGAAACCCTAATTTTACAATTCTTGACTTTTGATGATTTGAGAGCTTTCCTTGGGGAATCATGATCAATACTTGATCAAATGATGAATATAACTTCAAAATGTTGATGTTGACAAAAAATCTTGAAGTTTGATTGTATGTTGACTATAGTTGGCTTTTTACCCCATACAGTTGATTTTCAATCATTTGAGCCATTGACTGAGCAAATTTGTGATGTAGGACTTGGTGGCATGAAAATTGTTGAAGACTTATGGAGAACCATGGAAATCACTTGAGACCTTTGCAACTCAAATTTCCTTGAGAAACTCAAAACCCTATTGGTAGACCATTAGCTTAGGAGGAGCATTGAGTGGTCAACCCTTGAGTATCTTGAGTGTTTGAGAAGCCTTGAAATAATGCCTTGAAGAAAATGGGAGGGAAAATTTTGGGGTACAACAATGATGATTATATGTTGAAAACTATGAAAATCTAGATTGTATTGGTAGGGAATCACAAGAGAATTTATGGTCGAATAGGTACAAAATCGAAAAAGGGAATTGCATAATAGTGTGCATCACCGGGCGAAGGGATGCGTCGCCGGGTGAGGCAATGCCGCCGGGCGAGCAAAGAATCAATGAAATATGTGGAAAAGTGATGCTACTGGACTTTCTCAATTGCACAATTGTTAGGAGATGCAAAAGCGAGAGGTGCATCGCCAGGAGAGCAAGAAGCTTTGTCGGGCGATGGAGACGAGAGTAGAATGGTGGTGTTATTGCATCCACGTCGTTGGGCGAGCCTCAAGTGAGCATACTGCTTCTCCGTGCGAGCACTAGGCGATGGAAAATAGTAGTATTTTTTAAGGGTCACAACTTGAGTCGTAGAACTTTGTTGGAGGCATCATTTGAAGCGTTGGATAGCTAACACGATGGACTACATGTGGGTGGAATAAAATGAGTAAAAATGTGTATAATTATAGTACCTAGGCTAAGGTAGACTTAGATTCTTAATGATGTAGTCTATCATGATGTATGTTTCTATGATGAATTATGAATACTATGATGGTAATATGTTGTGACTATGAAGTATTGAATGTTTTTGACGATTTCATGAATGATGGTGCGATTTGACTAGCTATGTTCATTTGATATCTTGTTATTGCACATCATGAATTCATGTTATAATTTGGACAACTTTGCCCCATCCATGTTGATTTAGGACATTGGTCCAATGTTAGCCTCAATCCTATTGTGTGGATTGAGTGTGTTGATGTTGTGCTTCGGTTCCAAGAGGGAATCAATCCTATGGTGGGGATCTTTGGAGGGTGATGAGTCAATTACTCATAACGAGTTGGTACCACATGCATAATTTTATGTTATTGCAATACATCTTATGTGGAATTGCATAATTGTTGACTAGATGATGTTGTAGATGTTGTTGTGCTAATTGGCGAATTGTTGACAATGTTGTTGATTTTGATACCATGATGTTGCTACTTGAATTACTATGTCTATTTCGTATATATTTTGTAATGAGTGTGTGTAATACGGTGGGAGAACTGACTTGGTTGTTTTGCGTTTTATCGCAATTATTGCGGATAGCAAGAGTCGCCACCGAGTTTTATTTTATCCAATAAAGAAAGGGTGAAAAGAACAGGAAAGACCTTTGAGATATTTTCTTGAGTTCGGGGGGTAGGTTATGAAAAGGGAAGGTATTAACACCCTTTTCATCCATAGGTATTTATGTGCTCTTAGTTGCTTGCTAGATCACTTTTGAAATTGCATTGTTTGAAATGTGTTTGTGGTGGGTTTTGAATGTATTTTTGAAAAGCGCCTTCGTTTAGGCAAACTTTGTAATGATTCTCGTCTCTATAAGAATGCCTACAAAGTGTTAGACTTTTTGAAAATATTTCATGTTTTGAAAGAGTTTGGTGTGTTTGAAAAGATGTTTGTTTTGAAGATGGACTATAAGCAAGCAACTAAGAACGTTCTACCTACTCAAAAATTCTTTAGTTCTTTTCCTCCTCCTTTGAGATTGCTATATTACCATTTGATTGATAAGAAGCCTTCTCTTTGGATGTAAAGGGATAGGCGCGGGTCGTCGTATAGTCATAAAATGCAATATTGTGAGATACCTTAGCATTTTTCTTAAGGGTCTAAGATCATTTATAAGGCAACATTCGAAGCGTCATCGAGGGACTATGATCTTGTATTTTTTTATTGTTTTTGCTAAGGCGTCTAACATGCATAACATAGCCATTTATTCTCAAGGAAACAAGTGGAGTTAACCTTAGAGGTGAAAAGTGTGCAAGTGTTTATTTTTCATACATTGTTTTGTCTTGAATTAGGGTTGTCTAAGATTGATTTTATCTTGTCATACACACCGTAGTTACTAACAATTATATTAAAACGATAAATTTGCGGAAATTAAAATCCTACGCTATTACATTGTTTAGGGGATGGGGGTACAATTTACAAATGGGGATGAAATAGGAGCTTAAATATTACAACCATATTGAACTGCAATGAAGAAAATATGTGAAATATGTAAAAACGGTGTAAAAGAGAGGAAAAAACATTTTTTTAACATTATGTGTCGGCACGTGCTTATATGCACTGACACATAACCTTCCCTTGCCCCTGTAATACCAAATCAACTCAGTATGAGTCGATACATAATGGTATGTGTCGACTCATACCTTGCATGTGTCGACACATTCGTGCTTTGTGTTAACTCAAACACCCTTTTTTTCTTCTTCTTTGGGCCTGTATAGCAGTATGTGTCGATGCATAAGGCTTTGTGTCGACTCATAACCTGTTTTTCCACTAAGACGTGTCGACTCATATATGTATGTGTCGACTTATACTGTAATGTTTTCACTCCAACTTTGTTTTATGGTCATTACAAGTCAGTTCTTAACATATAATTGGCAAGGATGGAAGACAAGCAAAAGGTTATCTTCAAGGGAAATGGTTACTACATTTTATCTTCAAAGATGAATCTTTAATGATGCTTGAAATGAAGGGTTAAAGTCAAGAAGACTTACCTTGAAGCTGGAATTTATGCTTTGAGCTTGAGTTGCTGCCTTGACTGTTCTTGAACTTGGAAATAATAGAGGTGTTACAGAAGCTTATTCTTGAGTTTGAACAAACTTTTATATGATGTATGTGGAGTGTTTGGATAGTTTGTTTGGGAAGAGCTTTGCAAGGTATGAGAGGTTCAAAGGTTTGGACTTCAAAACTCAAGAGTGGAAGCTTTGTGGACTGTTATGGTTTTTGTGAATATGAGATTTTTAGGGTTTACCAACAAAACTTCTAGCTTTTCTCTCTATTTTTCTGACCTCTTTCTCTTGCAAATTCTCCCTCTATTTATAGGCAAAAGGTTTGTGAACAAGGGCTGAATAGGTTTACAAGACAACATGTTATAGTTTGGTTGGGCTGCAAATATCAAACTATGTCAAGCATTCCATGGTTCCAAGATAAAGTACCAATGTTTCTGGTATAGAGGGGCTACTTCCCATAATTTATGGTGCAGTAAAATCAGAAGCAAATAAGGTATGGGCTCAAGAAAAGTTTTGTGCCAACAAGCTTGCTTTTCAAGAATAGCAATGGTGCCTTTATCCCATAAATGGAAAGATCTTTTAGACAATGGCTAAAACATTTGGGTAATAGCTCAAAAGTAGGTGTAAACATTAGATTATGGTGATATTGGAAAGTTAGAAGGCCTGCAACACAAGATTATGCAGCATATCATAAGGATTTTGTTATGTGTTCTTCAACAAAATGACTTGCAATTCAAGAATGGATGCCCAACTTCATGCCCTTGAATATCCTAGCTAAAGTATGATAAGTTTTTTCTCTTGGATGTTTTGGAAATCTTGAAACATCCTTTGTAACTTTAATGTTGGCCATTTTGACAAAATCATCTTGGAACTATGTGAAAAAATGCCAAGAAGTTGGTATAAAATCCTGAACAAAATCTGTTGAAAATTTCTCTAAGTGTTGGATGAAAATGTCATGATTTCATAGGCTTATATCTTCAAATCTAAGCATTTTTTGGAAATCAACCCTCTAATACAAAGTTATAGAATTCATCAAGATCTACAACTTTCATGTTAAAAGTTTCCTTTGAATCATTTTGCGTCATGGTGAAAATTGGTATGAAGTTATGAAATAAACATGTGCAAAACACTTGAAAAAATTCCTAAGTCTTGAAAAGTTTGAATTTTCCAATTGACTTTTGACTTTCTTGACTTTTTGATGATCAAGCTTCATATTCTTGAATGTCTTGATGAATTTTGATCTTTGAGACTTAATGTTGACAAAAAAGTCAAAGTTTGACTTTTGGCATATTAGTTGACTTTTCATCAGTACATTTTATTTTTGGTCATCTGGTCAATTGTTTGAGCAGAATTTGTGATACAATACTTGAAAC
Source organism: Vicia faba (assembly GCA_948472305.1). NCBI lineage: Eukaryota > Viridiplantae > Streptophyta > Magnoliopsida > Fabales > Fabaceae > Vicia > Vicia faba. Next base: position 293,904,000 of record OX451739.1, on the reverse strand, counting down.
TTGACATGAGCATTCTTGAAGGTCCATATTGATCCATGAAATTCATTTGAAGTATTAGAAGTCCAATTGTCCTTGTGCAAGCTCAAACCCTAATTTGAGTCATCAGTGTTGAGGGGATGGCTTGACCCGATCAATCCTTGTGCAAGCTCGAGCCTTTGAAGATCTCGTGATGAATGTATTGAGAAAATTAGAGGGCAAATTTTGGGGTACAACAAGTGCCCCTGTTCAATCTTCTTAAACCTGAAGAGTTAGATTGGCGAGTCCGCCATTCGTGACTTGAAGGTGGAAGATGATTGAACACTAAAGTGCCCCGAAATTTTCACTCGACTATGTGTTAGTTGATTGTGTCAGGAATGAGCTTAAAGATGCCATTTGGAGAAGTGATGAAGAGTTGTCGGAGATGGGCTTATAGATGCCATCCAAGGTGACTATTGATAGAGATTGGAAGAAGCATCTGAATAAATATTTGGTTGATTTATACTGAAATAACAAGTGTTGAAGAAGTATCAAAATAAATCTTTGGTCGATTGAATCTGCATGATATGCTGGAATGGACCTGTGTTAAGCCGTGTCCGGAAATGTATTAGCAGGAAACCATGATGAGCCCGTGTGAAGTTGCATTTAGAAATAAATTAGAAGGAACCAGTGTAAGATTGCTTCAGGATGAGACCGTGTGAAGCTGCATTTGGAAATAAATTAGAAGGAACCCATGTTAGATTGCTTCAAGATGAGCCCGTATGTAGCCGCATTTGGAAATACATGAGAAGGAGCCTTGGTAGGGCTGCTTCGGGATGAGTTCATGTGAAACTGCATTTGGAAATACATGAGAAGGAGCCTGGGTAGAGCTGCTTCGGGATGAGTTCATGTGAAATTGCATCTAGAAATATATGAGAAGGAGCCTGGGTAGGGCTGCTTCGGGATGAGTCTGTGTGAAACTTCATTTGGAAATATATGAGAAGGAGCCTGGGTAGGGCTGCTTCGTGATGAGTCCATGTGAAACTGCATCTGGAGATATATGAGAAGGAGCCTGGGTAGGGCTGCTTCGGGATGAGTCCATGTGAAACTGCATCTGGAGATATATGAGAAGGAGCTTGGGTAGGGCTGCTTCGAGATAAGTCAGTGTAAAACTGCACCTGGAGATATATGAGAAGGAGCCTGGGTAGGGCTGCTTCGGGATGAGTCTTTATGAAACTTCATATGGAAACATATGAGAAGGAACCTGGGTAGGGCTGCTTCGGGATTAGTCTGTGTGAAACTTCATCTGGAAATTTATGAGAAGGAGCCTGGGTAGGGCTGCTTCAGGATGAGTCTGTGTGAAACTTCATCTGGAAATGTATGAGAAGGAGCCTGTGTAGGGCTGCTTCAGAATGAGTCCGTGTGAAACTGCATCTGGAAATGTTTGAGAAGGAGCATGGGTAGGGATGCTTCAGGATGAGTCTCTGTGAAACTACATCTGGAGACTTATGAGAAGGAGCCTGGGTAATAATGCTTTGGGATGAGTCTGTGTGAAACATCATCTAGAAATGTTTGAGAAGGAGCCTGAGTAGGGCTGCTTCGGGAAGAGTACGTGTGAAACTTCATTTGGAAATTAGAAGGAACCCGTGTTAGATTTCTTCATGATGAGGCCGTGTGAAGCTGCATTTGGAATTTTATGAGAAGGAATTTGTGTATGATTGCTTCAGGATGAGCCCATGTGAAGCTGTATCTGTTCGCGTAGGTAGTTTCTGTCTTGTTTCAGGAACTAATCTTGGACCTATTGAAAATTGTTAATGATAATTATATGTTGATTGATCTTTCCCGAAATGGTAAAGAGTTAGTTGTATGCAATCTCATGATGTATGAAATGCATTGTGTAATGGTGTTCTAAAAAATGAGGTTGTGCTATATGCGCTTCGTATGCATATGCTATGATGTATAAATGTGAAATGTTATTGAAGTGCATCTTTTCCCAGGAAAATAAATCCTTGACAAATGTTGGGGAGTTTTTGGGAAGTTAAATCCCGAATCGCTTTTGAGGATGAAGAGTATGTGCATCTTCAAACCTTGTTTAGAGTGTTTTTGTTGGGGATTCCTGCTTATGTTGGGGAGGAGAACTCCATTGGGAGACATTGATTTTGCTTGAGGGAAACTCTGTGGAGAGTGTTGATTTTTGCTTTGGGAAAAGAGTTCAGGAATTTTAGTTGTTCGTTTCCCTACTGGGGAGTTATATCTTGATTGGAGAAAATGGAAGTTAACAACTTGTTAAAGATAAATAAGTTAATTGTTATCTGGTCGGCTTCCAGGCTTTGCAGCAACTCACTGGTAATAGTGGAAAACTCTATTGGGGAAGAGGAGTTTTGTTAGTGATTTGAAGTAGTTAAACTATTATCTGGTCGGGTCCAGGTTTCGTAGTAACTTGAACGATTATCTGGTCAGGTCCAGGTTTCAGCAACTCGAACTTTTATCTGGTCGGGTCCAGGTTTCATCCATTTGATCTTGAGGTTAATTGGTATGTGGTATAGTCCAAGTTCAATAACTCGAACTATTATCTGGTCAGGTCCAAGTTTCATTAATTTGATCTTGAGGTTAACTGGTAGCTGGTCGGGTCTAGGTTTCAACAAATTGAACTGTTATCTGGTCGGGTCTAGGTTTCAGCAATTTAATCTTGAGGTTAACTGGTATCTGGTCGGGTCCAAGTTTCAGCAACTCGAACTGTTATCTGGTTGGGTCCAGGTTTCAACAATTTGATCTTGAGGTTAACTGGTATCTGGTCAGGTCCAGGTTTCAGCAACTCGAACAGTTATCTTGTCGGGTCCAGGTTTTAGCAACTCGAAAAGTTATCTGGTTGGGTCCAGGTTTCAGCAATTGAAGAAGTTAAACTATTATCTGGTCGGGTCCAGAATTTAGTAACTTAAAATTGATATTTACTGTTATCTGGTTGGGTCCAGGCTTTAGTAACTTAAAATTGATATTTACTGTTATCTGGTCGGGTCCAGGCTTTAGTAACTTAAAATTGATATTTACTGTTATCTGGTTGGGTCCAAGTTTCAGCAACTCGAACTGTTATCTGGTCGGGTCCAGGTTTCAGCAATTAAAGAAGTTAAACTATTATCTGGTTGGTCTAGGCTTTAGTAACTTAAAATTGAGATTTACTGTTATCTAGTTGGGTCTAGGTTTCAACAACTCGAAATGTTATCTGGTCGGGTCCAGGTTTCAGCAATTTGATCTTGAGGTTAACTGGTATGTAGTAGGGTCCAAGTTTCAGTAACTTGAACTGTTATCTAGTCGGGTCCAGGTTTTAGCAATTGAAGAAGTTAAACTATTATCTGGTCGGGTCTAGGCTTTAGTAACTTAAAATTTAGATTTATTGTTATCTAGTCGGGTCCAGGTTTCAGAAACTCAAACTATTATTTGGTCGGGTCCAGGATTTGCAGTAAATTTTTGAAGTGGATGAAGCTAATTGTTATCTGGTCGATTCCAGGCTTGGCAACAACTTACTGAAGTTAACTGTTATCTGGTCTATTTCTAGGCTTCGCTGCAAATTTTTGAGGATAACATCAACTCCCCTGGTGACAATGGGTTCTGTCCATTGATTTGTAATGGTCTGAGAGAAAGACTCGTACTGGGGAATTTGTAGTTTGTTTGGGAAATAAACCCTTTTGAAGAGAATATTTTGACGGCCTACTGGAGGAGTGAATTCTTTAGGAAGAAACTCCACAAGGCTTCTTTCTTAAGACCAACTCATCTGGGGAGAGGGTTTTCAAGAGATTGAAACTATGGCTAGGGATTGCATGAATTCAACTTTGTGGGATAACCGTGTTGAAATGATTCTGTAGGGGTATCCATGGAATTGGCCTTGTGGGGATTTGTAGGCAACTTGAGTTCTGTCTTCTCCCAGAGTCCTTAGTAAACGTTGATCAGAGTGGAAAATTTTTTACTGACAGGCAAAATGATGAGATAACAGGATGCAATCGTACGCTTAACTTTTGCTTGGACCCCCCTTTCGGGTTCTCAGTCCAACGGGATACCCTTTTTTTTTTCCCAAGCCTCCTTTTCAGGTTTTTGACTTGCCGGGTGTATAATCCTTTGCATATATATCCCTAATTTTTGCTCTAACCTTTTGGTTTGCAGGGATGCCCTTATTTTTGCCTAGGCGTGTCAACCTAGCGGGTCTCTTTTATGCGTAGTATTTTCCGACTATATCTGCGTGGAGAGTTGTTACTGTTTATGATAGTAAGTGTTGTATAAATAACTGAAAATGCTTGTTTGGTCGTATGTGACCCTTTGCTGGAATTCATGTTTAATGCCCCAAGTCATTCGGATAGAGACCTTCCCCTGACTATTAAGGATTTTATGAGAGATTTCTTGGAATCTTGACTTGACTGCCACAGATGAGTCGGACAATAACATTTCGTGCCCCCTTGATCATGGGAGATTTGTCATTGGAAGTGTCTTCCCATTTGAAGAGAATTTCCACTCATTGGATATTCGCCGTGCAAATTTCGCTGTTGTCGACCAATTAGCCATATGCAAACAATAATATTCAAACAATGCAAAGTTTATGTTTGTCTTGAAGTTTTTTAAAATTTATTTTTAGTAGATAAAAGAATTTTGTAAGAATATGAATTTGACTCAGGATTTACAGTAAGCCTTACAGGAGTCAGGATACCTTTTATAACATTATGTTTTCAAACTAACCCATGCTTCAATTAGGACTTTTAAAGGGTTGTAGCATGGCCTGGTTCACAGTTTAAGAAACAAAGGATAAGGCTCAAAGTTTATTTGTACCTACCTGTTCTTCATGATATTCTCCAATCCGAAACTCAGTTGATCGCGCCTTTATCTCTTACTAGAATCTGGAATGATATTTTGGTGATGGTTCGAATACTGGAATTTTATTTGGGGAGGTAGTTATTTTTTTAATATTTTTCATGTTGTCGAGGATTTATAATGACCTCTTTTTTTGATTTACTGTCCCTACATTTTTGCCTGACTGTTCTTGTTTTGAGATTACAGTCAGCGGAATGCCCAGATTTTTCTTAAGTCTCCTTCGTAGGTTTTGACTCAGTGGGCCTTTCTTGCGAGAGATAATGACTTCTTATTTTCCAGGGAACCATTGCCGTCTTTTGATTCAGAAGTATATTTTAGATGTCATTCGTTGTGTACGAAGTGAAATCTTGCGACTTAACGCATATTTGAATTAACTGTGAAACTATCCTACCTTAGGTTATGACGTTAAAGGTTTTAATTTGTGTGAAAAAGAAAACTCCTACTTCATTGGCTCAAAGGGGTTGACTAGGGATTATCTTCCTTATAACTCCACTATTTAGGGTTTGAAACAATGCTTGTACATCATCAACAAGGTATGTCCAAGATCATACTGTATGAGATTATAGTATTATTTTCGTCATCCTCCCTCTAAAGGCTTACAACTTTTAATTTGAATTGAATATCATAAAAAGGGAATAAAAAACGCAGTTTAAATATAGTGAAAATGAATGGATTAATTTAAGACAAGCATGTGCAATGCATTAATGAAACAATGTTTGACATAATAGATAAGTGTTCGAACAAACAAAAGAAATTATAATTGAAAATTCAAAATGAACTGGACGCTCTCAATGATTTGGAATGGGAGCAGTGATCACGTTGGGAGTCTCAGGAGGGCCGAATTCAATCTCCTTGGCGTCAATCATATTTTGAATCTTGTATTTCAGCGCCCAACAATCGTTAGTATCATGCCCAAGACTTCCAAAATGATAGGCACATCTTGCATCGGGATTATAGTTAGGAGAAGAATTTTTGGGGTTTGGATGAGGTTCTATCAACGTAATCAAATTCATCCTCAACATGTGTTGCAATGTCTGAGACAATGGTATGTTGATTTTGGTAAATTGTCTCTTGGGCTCATCTTGCCTTCGCTGATTTACCCGTTGTTGTTGTCACATCGATGCGAGATTAGAGATCAGGACTGCACTCACAGATTGGTCATGGTTACTCTTGTTACGACCCTTTTGGCTGTACACATCATTATACTATTTCTTCCCATTGTATGGCTTCTTCTGAGTATCGAAAAATGAAGCCACTTGGATCTTTCGGCTTCTAATTCCATCTTCAACTCGTTCCCCGGTTAGAATCAGCTCGGTGAACCCGGTCGAAGAGCTTTCGATTAGGTGATTGAAGAAAGGCCCTTTTAAAGTTCCCACAAAGATATCAACCAGCTCCCTGTCAGTTAAGGGTGGATGCACCCTGCCAGCCAGATGTCTCCACTTTTGGCCGTATTCTTTGAAGCCCTCATTGGAACCCATAGTCAAGCCTTGCAATTGCACTCGGGTTGGCACCAAATTTGCGTTGTACTGATATTGACGGTAAAAGGAGGCAGCCAAATCTTCCCAAGTATGAATGTTGGAACCCTCCAACTGGTAAAACCATTCTAATTGAGTCCCAGACTGACTCTCTTGAAATAAGTGTACCCAGAGCTTCTTTTTAGTGGTATCCGGTTGTATTTTGCGGATGTATAACCTCAAATGAAGCTTTAGGCACGAAATGTCTCGTACTTAACAAAGATTGGAATTTTGAATTTGTAGGGAATAACTACTTGTTGTACCCCAAAATTTGTCCTCTCTTTTCTCAAGGTATTTCTCACAAGGATTCTCAAAACTTCAAGCTTACACAAGTACAATTGGATTTTTCAGCATCAAGTTAAAGAGGAAACTATTAAAAATGGAAAAGCATATAAAAATAATCTTTTTGACAAAATTGAAGATAAAAAAATTTTCTTCGATTCACATCCTTCAATTGGACTTTTGGCCTCTTTCGATGCAAGCTTGGCTTGCATCATTCGATTGAGTGTTGGCCTCTGACACGCTCGCTTTGATTCACAAAGCAGGAGCTTCCTGCAAGTGACCTTCGATTACACCATTGGCCTCACATGGTATACAATGCAATGGTTGCCTGCATGCCTACTTCGTTTGAACATTTGATGCCTGGATGCCTATTTTGCTTGGACAAATAATTCCCTCCATGCTTGCTTTGATTCACAAAGTGATGGCTAGATGCATGTAGCTTTCGATTTAGCAATAGCTTCCTTCTTGCATGCTTCAAAGCAAGGGACTCCCACCAGGCCAGCAGACACAAGACAAAAAGCCTCCTGTTGATGTCCTTCGATGCAAAGGGGAAAAACCTCCTGTTGATATCCTTCGATTCAGAAGGCAAAAGCCTAAATGTTTGGCTTCCTCCGATTCAGGAGGAAAATGCCTCTTTTCTGGTTTTCTTCGACTGTTCCCTTTACCTCCTGCATGTTTTTCTTCATTTGGGCATGTGCCCCCCTTCAATACAAGCTTTGGTTACATTCTTTGTTTGGGCTTGTGGCCTCCTTGGAATGAAAGTTTTAGTTACATCATTCGTTTGGCCATTTGACCTTTGGCAGGCAAGTTTCGTTTGGATAGTGGCTCTGCATGCAACCTTTCATTTGAGCAAAGGCCTCTTGTATTTTTGCTTGAAGTCACGAAGCAATGGCCTCCTGCATTTCTCCTTAAACTCAGAAGCCATTGGTTTTGCTTGTTTGCCAAACTCACAAGGCAGAACTTCCCCTTCATGCTAGCGCCCCCAAAGCAGGAACCTCCTGCATACACCCTTTCGTTTAGCTATGTGACCTCTGGTAGGAAAGCCTTCGATTGGGCAAGAGCCACCTTCACACAAATATTTTATTGGAGTTTTGGTTCCCTTTGAATCAACATACTTCGAATCCAATCTGAACCCTTCGAAGCAAGTTTGTTTGAAGAACTTTGAGCAAATTTCATAGCCTTATCCTCCAAATCTCATTTTTTAGGCTATGTTGCTTCCAAATCTTTACATAATCAGAGGCTTACACAAAGGTTCAGAGCTTTGTCTACTGGATAATACTATTCTTGGATAAAATAGCAAAAAGCTACGTACCCTTTTTTCATAAAGAGTACTTTAATCACAAAGTCAGCTCCAAATCTGATTTTGGTCTGAACGAAAGTAGTGCCAAAAGCATACGTCCAATCTCCTGTCCCCAACAGACAGCAGGCCTCCACTTGTACTTGAAACTTGGGAATAAGGAAAGGGATCAATTTTATTTTCGTTTCAACCAAACCATGGTTTGTTATCCTACAAACCTGGTTACTCCAGCACCTCTAACCCTTTCTCTATAAATAGAGAAACATTTGCAAGCTGAAGAGGACTTTTTTTGGGTGGTGGGAAAGAATATTCAAAAAATCATCAAACTCTTAAACTCTTAAGATTCTCAAACACTTATGACAAACCCATAATCTAAAGAGATACAACACTTATTTCTTTTTCTCTTTTGAATCTGAAGCAATCCCCACACTTTGCTTTCTTTCGAATCTAGTAGAAAGAACACTACACTTGTTCTTCTCCGAATCTAGAAATAACAAACACCATCCTCACATCTCCTGACCTTCGAATCCAGTCCAAGCAACACCACACCTGTTTCTTTCCTTCAAATCCAGGAGCATCTAGTCCAATCACTCAAGGTCAAACACATGTTCCAGCTTCAAGCAAGGTAAGTCACTCTGACCTTAAACTTTTCGTTTGAAGCGTGTACATAACATTTTTTCCTTTTCGTTTCCATCCTTTTAGTTTGTTTTCATTGCAAACCCTTTTGGTTTTATTTCTTGGTTTATCAAATGCTTTTAAGAACTAACCTGGCCATGAGACAATACTAGCATGGCTTCAGGCCATGTTGCTATTTAAACCCCAAGTGAAAGAAAACTGGAGGAAGGAAGTATGAATCAAAGCTTTAGGCTTCCCCCTGGCTGCTTCACAGTTGCAAGGAGAACAAATAGTGTGGCCTTAGGCTTCACCACACACTGACTTCCAGACCATTCGAAGGAGAAAAAAGGGAGAAACGAAAGTTTTCCACATTGACTGCCAGGCCCAATCAAAGACGGCAGGAAGGATCTTGGGGTGAAGAGTGCACTTCATGCTGATTCCAGGCCCCAATCAAAAGAAGCAGAAAGGCAGAATCGAAGGCTGCATCTCATGCTTCATGCTAAGCCCAAATTGAAGGGAGCCAAAGAAGCAGAATCGAAGGGTTCTGCTGCCCAAATCGAAGCACTCATTTTTCCTCCTTTTATTTTGTTTTGTCTTTACATTTTCTTGCTATTCAATATGGTTGTAATAGTGTAGGATATTTATCTTCTGTATCTTTACTGATTTTGTACAAATGTTAGTAATTAGGATGTATGGCAAGATAAAATCAACAAGTAGACCACCCTAAACAAAGACTAAATGCATGCAAATCTAACACATTGTTCACACACATGCACCTCTATGGTAATCCCACTTTTTGCCTCGGAAAATAGTCATGTCCCTCAAATATGGGCGTTTTAGCAAAGACCTTTGATAAAAGATCATAGTCCCTCGATGACCCTCAATGTTGCCTTCGATAAACGATCTAGTCCCTAAAAGACATTGCTAAAACGTCCCATAGGTTGCCTTCGATGACTATACAAATGACCCACGCCCGTCCCTTCACATCCAACGATGGGGCTTCTTACCAAATCAATGGTAAGAAAGTAACATCTAAAGGAGGAGGAAAAGAACGTTAGACCTTTTGAGTAGGTAGGATGCTCATAGTTGCTCGCTTGCTCACAACAAATACATTTTATACACCAACACTTTCATTTGAAACATTTTCAAAAGACAAAGTTTTTTGTACGCGTTCTTATAGAGACGAGAATCGTTACAAAGACACTTTTCAAAATCACTTTCAAAAACACATTCCACAAACACCTCTTTGAACTATTTTCAAAACCAACACTTTGTACGCGTTCTTATAGAATCGAGAATCATTACAAATACGTTTTTAAAATAATTTCAAAACCCACACCACAAGCACATTTTCAAACAAAAGCAAGTGATCTAGCAAGCAACTAAGAGCCCGTAGATAACTACGGATGAAAAGGGTGCTAACACCTCCCCTTTTCTTAACTTACCCCTCGAACTCAAGAAATAATCTCGAAAGGTCTTTCCTGTTTGTTGTACCCCAAAATTTTCCCTCTCACTTATCAAATATTTCCTCACAAGATCTCTTAAACTCAAGATTGCATTAGGGTTTGATCAACTCAAGACATCTCATCTTACACTGATGACCCAAAATTAGGGTTTGAGTTTGCACAAGGGTTTTTGAACTATCAATGCTTCATATGACCTTCAAACATCATTATGGACCCCTAATATTACTCATGACAATTTTCAGGCCTTGAACCACATTTTTGATCAGTCAATTGGACAATTGACCTAAAAATCAGTTATATTGGGGGAAAAGTCAACAATGGCCAATTTATAGTCAAACTTCATAATTTTTGATCCACATCAACATTTTAGACTCATATGTATAATTTAATCAAGTTTGGATTACAATTTCTCAAGAAATTTGATCAAATCATCAAAAGGGCAAAATGGTCAAAATTAGGGTTTTGATTGGGAAAGGGCAATTTCTGATTTTTGACCTAGCAAATGACCAATTTATTTGAAGCATGGTTTCAAGGGTTTAATTGCATAATCTTGACCTAATTACATGGTTCAAAACATTCCAAAGCCATTGGATAGACAGATGAAATTTCCAATCAACTGATCAAAAGTCAACTGTATACTGAAAAGTCAAACTTTGACTTTTTGGTCAAAATCAAGTGCCAAGGATCACAATTCATCAAAACATGTAAAAATGTGAAACTTGTTCATCAAGGAATCAAAGATTGAAGATTTGGTTTTAAATTTGAAATTTTCTTAACTTAGAAGTTTTTCTAAGTATAGAAAATTTCTTATTTTTTTCTCAACTTTAAGCCATTTTTTCACCATGATACAAGATGATTCAAAGGAAATTTCCAATATGAAAGTTGAAGATCCCCATGAAATATACAAATTTTATTCACACATTTTTCCTTAAAGATGCTTGGATCTCAAGATATAATTTTTTGAATACATGCACATGAACTAAATTAACTTGGTGAAATTTTGCCCTAATTTAGGCAGGTTTTGGACCCAACTTCATGGAAATTTTTCACCTAGTTCCAAGAGGAATCTTGAAATGAATTTCAAATATTAGTTATAGAGAACATTGCAAGCTTTCCAAAATGTCAAAGAACTCTTTGAGATCATTTTTGAGTAGGGAGAATCGAAGAGATGAAATTGGCAAATTCTCACTTTGAATTCAAGCCATTTCATGAAGAACAAAATTCAAATTTGAACCTATGCTGCCTAATTCTTGCTTTACAGGTCTCAAACTTGTTTCTCACTTCATAATTTAATGCTTATTCAGTTGACAAAGCCTTAATCCAAGCCCAAAGGTCTTTTTTCCAAGCTTTAATTCCATAAATGGCACAAAGTTGCAATTGCCATTTTGAAAAAGCTTAACTTTTGCAACTTTTCAATTCTTGAGCATTGGACTTGTCTTCTCTGCACATACAAGTCCTACAGACCTAAGGAAACTTGTATAGATCTTATACCAACTCCAAGCAGGCCAGTACAAGCAGGTGGAGATTTGTCTATTCACTTTACTTCAAAAGCAAGAAATTGTACAAAAAGCTTACAACTAAAAAATATGTTGAAGAGCTGACTTAAAACCTTTTCCATACTAATACACAAACATATTACAGTTGAGAACACGATTGCAAAAGGCCTGAAACACTCAAACACTCCCTATCACAAAAAAAAACTGTCAAAACTTGCAGTTTGTGTCCAAGCATAACAATCCATGAATTTGCTCGTGTGTTTCAAGTTTTAATTATTCAAACACTTTACTTACCTCATATCTAAGTGATCCAGACCATCATCCCTGCACTGTAACTCCTCCTTCTTCATCTGCCATTTTTGTTTTTCAAGCTTGCAGATTGACTTGGACAGAGAGTTCCAGGCACTTCCAAAGCAAGGCAAGGATTGGAACACACTCAAGGAGGTTCAAGCAAGCTAAAGCAACCTCCAGGCCTTCCGAAAACTCACTCAAACTCCATTCACGATCTCAGCTGAAAGAGGTAAGAATTCCAACTTCTATCTCTTCATATAGGAATCCATTGGCCATGATTTATGAAAGAAAAATGTAGATATTATAATGTTGAAGCCAACCATGTGCATATATTTCATTTCTGATCATTATGTATAGAGAATTTTAGCATTCAAATTTCTGTAAAAATTAGGTTTAAAATTAGGGCTTTCAAAATTCGTTTTAATATTTGATTGTTAGTTTCCATAAGTTACATGGTTGAAATCGTGGGGATGAGTACTGTCATTTTCATGTTGGAAGTTTTCATTTTCATGGAGAAATGAGAAAGATACAAGAGATTTGGCCAGCTTGAGGAAGAAGATGAAGTACAGGTCAAGGAAATTTCTTATGTTACGTTTTTATTGTTTCATATAAACCAACAGATGTACAGCCACCCCAGTGGCAAGGCCCAGGTCATAGGTTCGAACCTTGGCGCTACCTTTTACATTTTTCCCATTTTTTCAGTTTCAGTTTTGGCTTTTTTGGCCAGATGGGCTTGGTTCTTGGGCTTTCTATTTTTTTTCTAACACACTAATCCATGTTTGCTTGCAGCACCCCTGGCCCAATCCTTTTATTATTTATTTTATTTTCATATTTGTTTTATTAAAATATTTTCTCTAACACCTAAAAATCATAAAAAAATATAAACATGATAAATTTTGCATTTTATTTATTTTATTTTATTTTCACATAAAAAAATATTTTTATTAAACTATATATTAATTATTTCTTTCTTAAATAAACTTGTAAATATAATAGAATTAGGTTAACTATTTTATTCCTCTTTTATTCATACTTGTAAAATATTTATTTTTGATATATAAAAACTAAATATTTTCATAAGATATTATTTATTTTTTTAATACAAAAATACACAAAAAAGTGATACCTAAAGACTTTATTTTCCCTTTAATTAGAAATTAGGGTTAACCATTTTTCTCAAGAAATAATTTCCTTTTTTAATATTTTTAGGATTAGGTTAAAACTCATTTTCACATAAAAATAAAACAATTTCTTATCCTTGCATATAATTAATATTGCATATTTAATTTATGGTGTATCTTATTTATTCAAATATTCGTACAAATTCGATTTGGTTGTAATAGCTTAATTAGATTTACATTATTGCAAATCCCCATTCATGATTTGTATTCCCCCCTCCCATAAAAATGTTGTAATAGCGTAGTAATCTTTAAATTACGCAATTTACCGCTTTTATATACCATGCTAGTAATTAGGGTTTGTATGGGAAGATAAAAACAAATCAAATAGAAAACCCTAAATCCAAGACAAAATCAAAGCATGAAAATAGCACACTTGCACACAAGCACCCTTAGGGTTTCTCCACTTGGTTTCCTTATACAAAAATGGCCATATTACGCATACGAAGTATCTTGGAAAAACAAACAAATATGAGATCATAGTCCCTAGATGACGCTATTTAAAGTTGCTTTACAAAATGATCTTGGTCCCTCAACAAATGCCAAAGATACTTTGCAACATTGCTAATCATGGTTATACAATGACTTACGCCCGTCCCGCTTACATCCAAAGATAGGGTTGCTTACCAAATCAATGGTAAGACAACAATGTCAAAGGAATAGAAAATGAACAAGAAAGGCATTGGAGTAGGTAGATTGCTTCTAGTTACTTGCTCTATTTTTCAAACAACTATCCTTGCTATTTTCCAAAACAAACACACACTATTCCAAACATTTTATAAACATTGAAAACATTTTCAAAAAGACAAACATCTTTGTATACATTCTTACGAACGAGAATCGTTACAAAGATTGCCTAAACAAATGGCCTCTTTTACAAAATACTTTCAAAACAACACCAAACACAATTTCAAACAACAAAAGCAAGTGATCTAGCAAGTAACTAAGAGCCCATGGAAAACCATGGATGAAAAGGGTGCTAATACCTTCCCTTTTCATAATCTACCCCCCGAACTCAAGAAGTAATCTCAAAGGTATTTCCTGTGCTTTTTCACGTTTCCTTTTGGATAAAAGAAAAGTCGGTGGTGACTCGTGCTAAACTGTAACATTTGCGATAAAACGCAAAACCCTCAAGTCAGTTCTCCCACCGTATCACATAACTGACGACTCTGTTGGGGACTTTATAAAAGTGGGGTTACCTTAGGGCTAGATCACATTTATTTTCATACATTGTTTGACTTGTTTGCTTTACATTATGGTTCTTTGTTTGGGTTTGAATCCTTCACCCGGATTTGGGAAACATTATAGCTAAATAGCAATACGTTGTGGAAACTGTGCGGGGTATACCGACATGGTATAAGCAATAGCTATGTTAGTATGACATATTTGTGGGTACCGGTAGCCTTTGAGTCAATCAAAGAGAATACGGGGCCGCTGAGTGATGTCATGAAGCACTAATGAACTTCTAGAACCCTTTACTTGACCAACTTGGCCTTTAGGATGTAGTGAGATGACCGGCTTTGGTGCAGTCCGAAGTTGGTAGATACTCGATACTACACTCATTGAAGGTTGGTTTCTTGGAATATTTCAGTCGCCATTAAAGAGGCTTGAGCTGAAACAATGACCAAGGAAACAATCCAGTGATATTGAGCTCCTTAGAACCTGGTTACTATTACTAGGACAAGTTTAAGCCAACTAAACTTCAAGAGAGTACTTACCTATAAAACCCCATGCAAGCCTAAACTAAGAACCTGATTATTTTGCTTGTATATGCATACTTGTACATAACATCATGGACATCATGAGCATCATATGCATCCACTAACCATTTCAAGGATTTTGGAGATTCATCTTTGTTCTTGTTTTTTAGGATATGGATTCGCTCCGCAAAAAAACTATCCAAGTCAACCTTGTAAGAATTACTCCACAACTCAAGGAGCTAGCTTCAAGGATCCCTGAGAATTCTCCATTCATCGAGAGGCATGGTCGTCTACTCAACTTGGTCACCTCCAACACATATGAGGATATAATGAAGGTGCTCTTCCAGTTCTTTGATCCTTTGCACCATTGCTTCACATTTCCCGACTATCAGCTTGTGCCCACTTTGGAAGAATTATCTCAACTTTTGAGGATTCCTATTCTCAATCAACTACCTTTCAACGGTACGTAAAGAGACCCAAAGCCAGAATAGATTTCTCAAGCTTTGCACTTGCACTCATCTGATGTCACAACTCATTGGGAAACTAGAAGTGGTGTCAAAGGTTTCTTAGTAAAGTTTTTGTTTGAGAAAGCCCAAAGCTGTTGGAATTCCTTAGACTTGCAAGCTTTTGAGGAAATTGTGGCTCTCCTCATCTATGGGATAGTTTTGTTTCCCAATCCTGACCAACTCATAGATTTGAGTGCCTTCAAAATTTTCATATCACGCAATCCGGTGCCTACATTGCTAGGGGATATCTTACACTCTTTTCACACTCGCACAAAGAGGAAAAGAGGTGTCCTTATGTGTTTCACTCCTCTCCTGGCAAGATGGTTTATTTCTCATCTTCCCCAATCAGTCTTAAAGAATGAGCAAGGATTAAGGTGGTCACAAAGGTTAATGACGCTCAAACATTCAGATATTCATTGGTGCTCCCGATCCAGAGAGAATGTTATCATTGTTGATCATTATGGGAAATTACCTAATGTCCCTCTACTTGGCATTAGGGGAGGCATCACGTACAACCCATGGTTAGCTCTAAGGCAATTTGGTTATGCCCGAAGGGATGGCCCGCACGAGATGCTGATTCAAGACTTGGTATTCAACTACGACAACGACGATCAAGGTCTTCGCCAGAGATTCATCCGAGCTTGGAGGATGCTAAACAAGGTGGATAGAAAGACTTTGGGACATAAGAATTCCATCCCTCTTAAGCCTTACCTCAAGTGGGTATGAACCCGCGCTCAAAGTCTTATGATGCCTTATCCTTCCATTCTCCCAGTGATCATTGAGCTTGTTAAGGAAGGAGAGGTTCCATACACTATCCTACATCCTGACATGCCCACATCTCTTGAAGACCTACAAAGGTATTAGATACAGCTCAAAGGAGAGGGAGATACTTTCGAAGCCCAATTCTACGCAAGCTAGAAGAAGGTTTTGGAACTCACTAGGCTACTTCATGAGGAGCAGACTCTAAATGCCTACATTGCACCAAAGAGGATGCGCACTAATTTTTTTATCTTAGAGTGTTGTATTATTTTTCCCAAGGGGCATTGATGTACTCAAACTCTATCTTATTAATATAACGTGTGTTTCTTTTTGTCTAAAACGAACTTGAATCTTTAAAAATCCTTGAAAACATTACATATGCACATATCATTCATCATAACATAAACAAGTCTTTTGCAATGAGTTTCCTCATCTCTCTACTGTTTATTTCAGTAAGATGGATCTCAA
Source organism: Vicia faba (assembly GCA_948472305.1). Taxonomy (NCBI): domain Eukaryota; kingdom Viridiplantae; phylum Streptophyta; class Magnoliopsida; order Fabales; family Fabaceae; genus Vicia; species Vicia faba. The sequence continues at coordinate 293,887,619 of OX451739.1, read as the reverse complement.
ACAGACAGTCAAAGATCTTCAGATTCAAAACACGTAGTTTCAACAGTTACTCATGACCCTAGCCAAGGGGCAAGAAGAGTTGAAGACTCTGTTAGCTGAAGAGAGAAAGAAGAAAACAAAGAAGGTCACTGGGGTTTTGAACATGGGGAGAAGGTTTTAGGGACAGACTTGAAGAACCTTGAATTTTGCAACCACTTCCGGGGAAGGAGAAGGTAAAGGAAAATAAATAGCGGTTTCATCAGAATCTGAAGAGGAGGAAGAAGAGGAAGACTACTCTGAGGAACAGTATCCTCCAGCAGATGATAAGTACAGACATCTTGAAGAGCCTTTGAGCGCTATGGAAATACAAAAGGTGTCAGGTCTAGACTTTGAAGAATTGGGACTAGTGTCGGGAATTGTGATCCTACCGAAGTTCAAAGTGTCGTTGTTTGCAAAATATGATGGGGTGTCATGTCCTAAGATACACCTCCGATCATATGTGAGAAAAATCCAGCCGCACTCCGCTGATAAAGACCTGTGGGTGCATTTTTTCCAAGATAGCCTATCTGGAACACAACTTGATTGGTTTTACCAATTGGAAAGGGCCAACGTCCACAATTGGGAAGATCTTGCCATAGCTTTCTATAAGCAATACCAATATAATTCAGATTTGGCGCCTACCCGTACTCAATTACAGAGTATGGCCATGTCTTCCAATGAGGGTTTCAAGGATTACGAGTAGAAGTGGAGAGATCTAGCTGGGAGAGTTCAACCCCCTCTGTCTGAAAGGGTGTTGGTGGATATGTTCTTAGGCACTCTGTCAGGCCCTTTCTTCAACCATCTGATTGGAAGCTCATCTGCAGGATTTACTGAGTTAATACTAACCGGAGAGAGGGTGGAAGCTAGCATAAAAAGTGGAAAGATTCAGAAGGATTCGTCTGCCTCTACAGCTGTGAGAAAGCCTTTCACTGGGAAGAAGGAGGTATCTACTGTTTATCCACAAAGGAACCAAGGGAGAGCTGAACGCCGACCAATGGTAGGAGTTGTTATGATCCCAAAGCCTACATCTGATCAACCAAGAAGTAATCAACCGAGGATGGAAAGGCAAGTCTGGCAATTCACCAGAATCAATATGACTCTATCCCAGGTTTTACCGCACCTTCTGAAATCCAATTTGGTAACTTTAAAAGAAGCTCCAAAGAACCCCAACACAACGTCCCCTCATTATCACCCAAATGCCAGATGCGCATATCATTCCGAAAGTCCAGGTCATGACACTAACAACTGTTGGGCCCTGAAAAATAAGATTCAATACCTTATAGAGGCAAAAGAGATTGAGTTTGATACGCCCGAGAAGCCAAACGTCATTTCTGCTCCTATGCCCAGACATGGTCACAACACCAATGCAATTGAAGAAGATTTGTTTGTTACCACAATTGATGAACTCTTGACTGCACTCCCAATCATTAAGATAAACTTGTTGAAAGTCGGTGTATTCCCGGGTTGTAATGAAGACTGCCATCTCTGCTTTTCCTCACCAACTGTTTGCCCTTTGTTGAAAACAGGCATTCAACGCTTGATAGACAACAAAGAGATTCTGTTTGAAAGTACTCCTGTTTTACCTGTTCCTGTTGAAGACGTTTCAATCATCACCATCTCCGCCAATTCTTCCAGGGTCCCTAAAAGACCCGTTAGGATTACATCGGTTCTAAAAATTACTCCTCTTATAATCACAATGCCTGGGCCAGTCCCGTATGAATCAGACAAAACTGTGCCGTGGAATTACGGTGGGGACATTTATTACCATGACATCAAACAAGATGGGTTGTCCGCCGAAGAAATAAAATCCGAAGAAGAAGACTCTGACATTAGCAATATTGCCAGAACCAGTAAGATTACCCGAAGCGGTATAATCTTCTCTCCAGAAATTTCCCCCCAAAAGGCAGTTTTTGGACCCGTGGCTGCTCCAAAGGTTACTTCCGTACCAATAATTATACCAGCAAGTACTCCTATTGACGAAGATGACACAACCCCTACTGTTATCCCTACCAACACTCCTACCGCTGAAACTCGAGGAAAAAGTATTCAAGTGGAGCCTGTCCGGACGAAGGCTCAACCACTGGCTATTCCCGAAACCTCCAAGAAAGAGATGGAGGAGATTTTGAGAATAATAAAGAGGAGCGACTACGATGTAGTTGAACAGTTGGGGCAAACTCCCTCCATAATTTCCATGCTATCATTGTTACTGTGTTCTGAGGCACATGCGAAAGCCCTGGTGAAGTTCCTAAAGACAGCCCATGTGCCTCAAGAGACATCGGCTGACCAATTTCAAGAATGCGTGGCCAGCTTGACGGTGAATAACGGACTAGGTTTCTCGGATGCTGATCTGACACCAAGGGGAAGAAAGCACAACGAGGCATTGCATGTCTCTGTGGAATGTAGAGGAACGACTCTGGCCCATGTCTTGGTGGACACTGGTTCATCTTTGAATGTTTTATCGAAGAAAGCTCTCGAAAAACTAGACTGCGAAGGATTGACGTTGAAACCCAGTAACATAGTCGTAAGAGAATTTGATGGCTTAAAGAGGATGGTGCACGGGGAGGTGGATATACCCATAAAGGTTGGGACTCAAACTTTCAACTCAACCTTCTATGTAATGGACATCCGCCCCTCTTACTCCTGTCTGCTAGGACGACCGTGGATCCATAATGCCGGTGTTGTCACCTCTACACTGCACCAGATGCTGAAATATCCAGTCCAGGGAAAGATTATCACTGTCCACGGAGAGGAAGAGTATATGATTAGCCACCTCAATTCCTTCCGGTATGTTGAATTGGACGGAGAGTTCATTGAAACTCCTTTTCAACATTTCGAAGAAGCCCCCCAAGAGGTAGCAGTAACCAAGACTATGTCCCAGATTCCCAAGATTACAAGACCTCCACTCCGGATGACATCTCTGAAGGATGCCAAGGCAGTAGTAGAGGAGGGTGGATGCACCATCTGGGGGAAACTTCCGGATATTCTGTATAAATCTGACAAGTTTGGCTTAGGGTTCGCTTCAAGTGCTCAGAAGGCTGTGCGTCGTGCCCGTGCTAGAGGGCCACCCTTGAAGATTAGCAACCGAGAGGTCAATGCGGTGGAAGATGGTGAAGAGGATTGCAGCTTGGAGGATTGGATCTTTCCTACTATCAACGGAGGGCTTCGCAATTGGGAGGCCAGAGACTTTGTCCCAATAACTTTCATCCCTCGGTAATTTATCTTTACATTTCTGTTGGACTTGTAATATTCACAAACAATTCGAACATTTAAAACCTTGTGTCTTGCCCGAGGCACAATGGTCCATTTGTAAGGGTTTTTATTTCATCTTCATATGACATTCAATGAATCATGGACGTTTTTCACATACAAACTTTTGTGCTCATTGTTTTTCTTTTACATTTTATTTTTTAAAGGATAGCTATACCCTTACACACACCCACACTCACAAATGCAGGTACCCCTCCATTCTGGATCCCATGGTTAATGATACTGCTATGGCTTTTTGTGACTCTGAGGATCTAATCTACCAAGCTGAAGACAAAGGTGAGGAAGATTATGAAGTACCAGGGGAATTGGCCAGACTACTACAACAAGAGGAAAAAGCCATTCAGCCTCACGAGGAACCTGTGGATACAATCAATTTGGGTACCGAGAAGGATAAAAAAGAGGTCAAGGTGGGTGCCAATCTAGAGCCCAGTGTTAAGGAGCGTCTGATTCAGTTGTTTCATGATTATGTGGAGATCTTTTCCTGGTTATATGAAGACATGCCAGGACTTGATACATACATCATGGTACATCGCCTGCCAACAAGAGAAGACTGTCCACCAGTAAAACAAAAAGTCCGCCGCATGAGACCTGATATGTCAAAGAAGATCAAAGTGGGAGTCATGAAACAATTCAATGTTGGATTCTTGGCTGTCACTTCCTATCCCCAATGGGTTGCCAACATTGTTCCCGTGCCTAAAAAGGACGGCAAAGTACGAATGTGCGTGGACTATAGAGATTTGAATAGGGCCAGCCCTAAAGATGATTTTCCACTCCCCCACATAGATATCCTGGTTGACAATACGGCCCAGCACAAAGTGTTTTCCTTCATGGACGGATTCTCAGGTTACAACCAAATTAAAATGGCACCTGAGGACATGGAGAAAACAACATTTGTCACACATTGGGGAAAATTCTGCTACAATGTGATGACATTCGGACTGAAGAATGCTGGGGCCCCCTATCAGCGCGCCATGGTAGCTTTGTTTCATGACATGATACATCATGAAATAGAGGTCTACGTAGACGATATGATAGCCCAATCACAAACGGAAGAAGAGCACCTTGATCACTTGCAAAAGCTGTTTGAGAGATTGAAGGAGTACAAGTTAAGGTTGAATCTAAACAAGTGCACATTCAGAGTACAGTCCAGTAAACTTTTAGGTTTTGTCGTCAGTAAAAAAGGAATTGAGGTCGATCCTGCCAAGGTTAAAGCAATACAAGAAATGCCTGCTCCTCGTACTGAGAAGGAAGTCAGAGGATTCTTGGGGCGCCTGAACTATATTGCCAGATTCATTTCTCACCTAACGGCTACTTGTGTGCCAATCTTCAAACTATTGAAGAAAGACCAGATAGTCAGATGGAATGATGAATTCCAGGTTGCTTTTGACAAGATCAAAGAGTACTTACAAGAGCCTCCTGTTTTGGTGCCACCAGTCGAGGGAAGACCATTGATCATGTATCTGACCGTTTTAGAGAACTCAATGGGGTGTGTATTAGGGCAGCATGACGAGTCTGGCTGAAAAGAGCACACTATTTACTACCTGAGCAAAAAGTTTACCGACTGTGAAACCAGATATTCACTGCTCGAGAAAACTTGTTGTGCTCTGGCATGGGCTTCTCGCCGGCTAAGACAGTATATGCTGACTCATACTACCTTGTTGATATCTAAGATGGATCGATAAAATACATCTTCGAAAAGGCTGCTCTGTCTGGGAGGATATCTAGATGGCAGATGATCCTAACAGAATATGACATACAATATACTACCCAGAAAGCTATAAAGGGCAGTGTATTGGCTGATCACCTTGCTCACCAAGCTGTAGAAGACTATCAGTCCATGAAGTTTGAATTCCCGGATGAAGACATCATGATATTAGACAACTGTGAAGAAATCAGACCATATGACAGACCTGAACAAGGATCCCGATGGACCCTGCTCTTTGATGGGGCATCCAATGCACTTGGTAATGGTATTGGTGATGTACTCATATCTCCGGAAGGGTGTCATACTCCTTTTACCGCCAGACTTTGCTTCAACTGTAAGAACAACATGGCAGAATATGAAGCGTGCATCTTTTGTCTCAGAGCTGCCATAAACTTGGGAATGAAATCCTTAGACGTGTTTGGAGATTCAGCTTTGGTCATCAGTCAGATCAAAGGGGAATGATACACTAAGCACCCAAGTCTTATCCCTTATAAAGAACATGTTTTGACATTGCTACAACATTTTGAGAAGATTACCTTCGAGCATTTCCCGCGAGAAGGAAATCAGCTAGCAGACGCTCTAGCCACAATGTCATCTATGTTTAAACTTAATTGGGATAATGAGGCTCCCCGGATCACCACCGAATGAATAGACGAACCGACACACTGTCACGAGATTAATACTAAAGAGGTAGTGGACCAGCCTTGGTTTCATGAAGTCAAGAGGTATCTCGAGGCTCAAGAATATCCAGAAGGAGCTTCAATCAATGATAAGAAGTTCTTAAGGAGATTCTATGCTAAGTTCTTCCTGAGTAATGGCATCTTGTACAAACGTAATCATGACTCCATCCTGCTTCAGTGCATGGATAAGATGGAAGCGGAAAAGATCATGGCTGAATTACATGAAGGTACTTTTAGCACTCACTCCAGTGGGCGTACTATGGCGAAGAAAATCCTACGGGCAGGCTATTATTGGTCTACCATGGAAGAAGATTGCTATCAACACTCTCGGACCTGTCATAAGTGTCAAATTTATGCTGACAAGGTGCACGTACCCCCGGTTCCTCTGAATGTCTTGACGGCTCCTTGGCCCTTTGCTATATGGGGAATTGATATGATTGGAGAGATCAAGCCGACATCCTCCAATGGACACCGCTTCATCCTAGTGGCCATTGACTATTTTACCAAGTGGGTCGAAGCAGCTTCCTTCTCTTCCGTTACTAATAATGTTGTTGCCCGCTTCATCAAGAAAAATCTCATTTTTCGGTACGGTATCTCGGAAAGGATCATCACTGACAATGGTACAAATCTTAACAACACTATGATCACCGCCTTGTGCAAGTAATTCAAGATTCAACATCACAATTCTTCCCCTATCGGCCAAAGATGAATGGTGTTGTCGAAGCAGCGAATAAGAACATTAAAAAGATCATACAAAAGATGACAGTCACGTACAAAGACTGGCATGAGATGTTACTATTCGCTCTCCTTGGGTACCTTACCACGGCTCGCACATCAACTTAGGCAACACCCTATTCTTTGGTATATTGCATGGAAGCTGTTTTGCCAATTGAGGTCCAAATCCCCTCTCTGAGGATTATGAAGGATGCAGGTTTGAAAGAAGATGATTGGATCAAACTCGACTTGATCAACTGAACTTAATTGATGAAAAGAGACTTACTGCTGTTTGCCATGGTCAAATGTATCAAAAACGAATGATCAAGGCTTTCAACAAGAAGGTCAGGCGCCAAGTATATCAAGTTGAGGATCTAGTGATCAAACGTATCATCTTACCACAAAGTGATCCCAGGGGAAAATGGACTCCTACCATTGAAGGACCATTTGTAATCAAAAGCATATTCCCCGATGGGGCAATGATCTTGACTACCATGGATGGCGACGACCTGCCACACCCGGCGAACGCAGACATAGTCAAAAGATACTACGCATAAGAGACCCGCTAGGTTGACACACCTAGGCAAAAAAGAGCATCCCGGTGAACCAAAAAGGTTCGGGAAAAAATTAGGGATAAAATAAAAAAATGTACACCCGACAAGTTGAAAACACGAAAGGGCGACTTGGGCAAAAAACGGTTTCCCGGTGGACTGAAAACCCGAAAGGGCGGTCCAGGCAAAAGTTAGGGAATCAAAGCGTATGACTATGTCCCGTCGGATCACTTTACAAACAACCTTTGACTTCTAACTGACAAACTCGGAGTTCCTGATAAATTCAATCATCTTCGGACAAGGCAAATAAACAAGATATTTGGAGATATGAAGGCTATAGCAGAATGGGAACCCCATGGGATTATTACACATAGATATCTTTCTTTGTATAAATTTTTCTTGTTTTATGACACCATTCTCTTACTAGAATGTTTGTCCCCTTTGTACACAAAAAAATATACTTATTCAAAATCAATACAAAGATACCCCTTTGAAAGTGCAAAAACTATTTGTCTTTTCTTTACGATTGTGTTTTGTTTGCAAAAATGTCCAATGATTCATTGATGAACATATGCATTTGAACATAATTATTGTTTACAAATAAACAAAATGAGAAAGACAATTACTGATAGATGGAAAGAATAGGAAAATGTATCTAGGCTATTATCTAAGAAATCCCCGCAGTACGTCATTTGAATCCCCAGCGGAACTAAACTTCAAATTATTAATTCCCAGTAGAAATCATCAAATTATCAGGATTCCCCAAGAAAATCTTATAAGCAGTACATGGCGTTGCCCTTACAACAGAATTTACTTCTCTCAACAAGAGTTCGTCAGTACTTCAACTTCAAGACATGAAAATTCAACATATCCTCAGCAGCATTCAAGGATTTATTTTCCTCGATCAAACAGCAAATCAGCTTACATGCGCAAACATTGCATTCACATATCATAAACATTGATAAAACAAATACATTGCATCATACATTTCATGCAACATAACTCTGTGTTTCAACTAACATTTTACCCTTTTCAGGATAAGATTAACAACTACCATTAACAATATGCAATCAAATACAGTTCAGATACGCTCCAGACACGCATGCCATCCTGATACTCATTCAGATTCAACTTTCAGATATAGTTCAGATACACTCCAGACACGAATGCCATCCTGATACTCATTCAGATTCAACTTTCAGATACATTTCAGATACGCTCTAGACATGGATGCCATCCTGATACTCATTCAGATTCAACTTTCAGATACAGAGCAAATACGCTCCAGATATGGATGCCATTCTGATACTCATTCAGATTTCAAGTTCAGATACAGTTCAGATACACTCCAGACACGGATGTCATTCTGATACTCATTCATATTTCAAGTTCATATACAGTTTAGATATGCTGCAGACATAAATGCCATCCTGATACTCATTCAGATTCAACTTTCAGATACAGTTCAGACACACTCCAAACACGGACGCAATTCTGATACTCATTCTTTCAACTTACAACTTACAATTCAACAAACATTATTGGATGGCATCTACAAGCCCATCTCCAACAAGATTCTATCACTTCTCCAAATGGCATCTTTAACCCCATTCCCTCAACTACACATCGCCGAGTGCAAATTTCTGGGCACTCTAGTGTCCAATCATTCTCTCACCTTCGAGCCACGAATGGCAAAACTCGCCAATCTAACTCTTCAGGTTTAAGAAGATTGAACAGGGGCAGCTGTTGTACCCCAAAATTTTCCCTCTCACTTATCAAAGATTTCCTCACAAGATCTCTTAAACTCAAGACTGCATTACGGTTTGATCAGCTCAAGACATCTCATCTTACACCGATGACCCAAAATCAGGGTTTGAGTTTGCACAAAGGTTTTTGAACTATAAATGCTTCATATGAACTTCAAAAATCATTATGGACCCCTAAGATTACTCATGACAAGTTTCAGGCCTTGAACCATATTTTTTATCAGTCAATTGGACAGTTGACCTAAAAATCAGCTGTATTGGGGAAAAAGTCAACAATGGCCAATTTACAGTCAAACTTCATAATTTTTTATCCACATCAACATTTAAGACTAATATGTATCATTTAATCAAGTTTGGATTATAATTTCTCAATAAATTTGATCAAATCATCAAAAGGGCCAAATGGTCAAAATTAGGGTTTTGACTAGGAAAGGGCAATTTCTGATTTTTGACCCAGAAAATGATCAATTGATTTGAAGAATGGTTTCAAGGGTTTAATTGCATCATCTTGACCTAATTACATGGTTCAAAACATTGCAAATCCATTGGATAGACAGATGAAATTTGCAGTCAACTGATCAAAAGTCAAATGTATACTGAAAAGTCAAACTTTTACTTTTTGGTCAAAATCAAGTGCCAAGGATCACAATTCATCAAAACATGTAAAAATGTGAAACTTGTTCATCAAGGAATCAAAGATTGAAGATTTGTTTTTAAATTTGAAATTTTCTTAACTAAGAAATTTTTCTAAGTATAGAAAATTTCTTATTTTTTTCTCAACTTTAAGTCATTTTTTTACCATGATATAAGATGATTCAAAGGAAATTCCAAACATGAAAGTTGTAGATCTCCATGAAATATACAACTTTGCTTTACACATTTTCCTTAAAGATGCTTGGATCTCAAAATATAATTTTGTGAATACATGCCCATGAACTAAAATAACTTAGTGAAATTTTGCCCTAATTTAGGCAGGTTTTGGACCCAACTTCATGGCAATTTTTCACCTAGTTCCAAGAGGAATCTTGAAATTCATTTCAAAGATGAGTTATAGAGCACATTGCAAGCTTTCCAAAATGTCCAAGAACTACTTGAGATCAGTTTTGAGTAGGGATGATCGAAGAGATGAAATTGGCAATTTCTCACTTTGAATTCAAGTCATTTCATGAAGAACAAAATTCAAATTTGAACCTATGCTGCCTAATTCTTGCTTTACAGGTCTCAAACTTTTTTCTCACTTCATAATTTAATGCTTATTCAGTTGAAAAATCCTTAATCCAAGCCCAGAGATCTTTGTCCAAGCTTTAATTCCATAAATGGCACAAAGTTGCCAATGCCATTTTTAAAAAGCTTAACTTTTGCAACTTTTCAATTCTTGAGCATTGGACCTGTCTTCTCTGCACACAAAAGTCCTACAGACCTAAGGCAACTTGTATAGAGCATATACCAACTCCAAGCAGGCCAGTACAAGCAGGTGGAGACTTTTCTCTTCACTTTGCTTCAAAAGCAAGAAAGTGTGCAAAAAGCTTACAACTCAAAAATCTGTTGAAAAGCTGACTTAAAACCTTTTCCATACTAATACACAAACATATTACAGTTGAGAAAACGATTGCAAAAGGCCTGAAACACTCAAACACTCCCTATCACCCAAAAAAAAATTGTCAAAACTTGCAATTTGTGTCAAAGCATAGCAATCCATCAATTTGCTCGTGCGTTTCAAGTTTTAATCATTCAAACACTTTACCCACCTCATATCTAAGTGATCCATACCATCATCCCTACACTGTAACTCCTCCTTCTTCATCTGCCATTTTTGTTTTTCAAGCTTGCAGGTTGACTTGGATAGAGAGTTCCAGGCACTTCCAAAGCAAGGCAAGGATTGGAACACACTCAGGGAGGTTCAAGCAAGCTAAAGCAACCTTCAGGCCTTCCTAAAACTCACTCAAACTCCATTCACGATCTCAACTGAAATAGGTAAGAATTCCAACTTCTATCTCTTCATACAGGCATCCATTGGCCACGATTTGTGAAAGAAAAATGTAGATATTATAGTGCTGAAGCCAACCATGTGCATAGATTTCATTTCTGATCATTATGTATAGAGAATTTTAGCATTCAAATTTCTGTAAAAATTAGGTTTAAAATTAGGGCTTTCAAAATTCGTTTTAATCTTTGATTGTTAGTTTCCATAAGTTACATGGTTGAAATCATGGGGATGAGTACTATCATTTTCATGTTGGAAGTTTTCATTTTCATGGAGAAATGAGAAAGATACAGGAGATCTGGCCAGCTTGAGGAAGAAGATGAAGTACAGGGCAAGGAAATTTCTTATGTTATGTTTTTATTGTTTCATATAAACCAACGAATGTACAGCCACCCCAGTTGCAAGGCCCAGGTCATGGGTTCGAACCTTGGCGCTACCTTTTACATTTTCCCCATTTTTTCAGTTTCAGTTTTGGCTTTTTTTGCCAGATGGGCTTGGTTCTTGGGCTTTCTATTTTTTTTCTAACACACTAATCCATGTTTGCTTGCAGCACCCCTGGCCCAATCTTTTTATTATTTATTTTATTTTCATATTTGTTTTATTAAAATATTTTCTCTAACACCTAAAAATCATAAATAATATAAACATGATAAATTTTGCGTTTTGTTTATTTTATTTTATTTTCACATAAAAAAATATTTTTATTAAACTATATATTAATTATTTCTTTCTTAAATAAACTTGTAAATATAATAGAATTAGGTTAACTATTTTATTCCTTTTTTATTCATACTTGTAAAATATTTATTTTTGATATATAAAAACTAAATATTTTCATAAAATATTATTTATTTTTTTAATACAAAAATACACAAAAAAAATTATACCTAAAGAACTTTATTTTCCCTTTAATTAGAAATTAGGGTTAACCATTTTTCTCAAGAAATAATTTCCTTTTTTAATATTTTTAGGATTAGGTTAAAACTCCTTTTCAGATAAAAATAAAACAATTTCTTTTCCTTGCATATACATAATATTGCATATTTAATTTATGGTGTATCTTATTTATTCAAATATTCGTACAAATTCGATTTGGTTGTAATAACTTAATTAGATTTACATTATTGCAAATCCCCATTCACAATTTGTATTCCCCCCTCCCATAAAAATGTTGTAATGGCGTAGTAATCTTTAAATTATGCAATTTACCGCTTTTATATACCATGCTAGTAATTAGGGTTTGTATGGAAAGATAAAAACAAATCAAATAGAAAATCCTAAATCCAAGACAAAATCAAAGCATGAAAATAACACACTTGCACACAAGCACCCTTAGGGTTTTTCCACTTGGTTGCCTTATACAAAAATGGCCATATTACGCATGCGAAGTATCTTGGCAAAACAAACAAATATGAGATCATAGTCCCTCGATGACGCTATTCAAAGTTTCTTTACAAAATGATCTTGGTCCCTAAAAAAATGCCAAAGATATTTTGCAACATTGCTAATCATGGTTATACGATGACCCACGCCCGTCCCGTTTACATCCAAAGATAGGGTTGCTTACCAAATCAATGGTAAGACAACAATGTCAAAGGAATAGAAAATTAACAAGAAAGACATTGGAGTAGGTAGATTGCTTCTAGTTACTTGCTCTATTTTTCAAACAACTATCCTTGCTATTTTCCAAAACAAACACACACTTTTCCAAACATTTTACAAACATTGAAAACATTTTCAAAAAGACAAACATTTTTGTATACATTCTTACGAACGACAATCATTACAAAGATTGCCTAAACAAATGGCCTCTTTTACAAAATACTTTCAAAACCACACCAAACATAATTTCAAACAACAAAAGCAAGTGATCTAGCAAGTAACTAAGAGCCCATGGAAAACCATGGATGAAAAGGGTGCTAATACCTTCCCTTTTTGTAATCTACCCCCCGAACTCAAGAAACAATCTCAAAGGTCTTTCCTGTGCTTTTTCACCTTTCCTTTTGGATAAAAGAAAAGTCGGTGGCGACTCTTGCTAAACCGCAAAATTTGCGATAAAACGCAAAACCCTCAAGTCAGTTCTCCCACCGTATCACACTGTTCTTTTCATCCTCTCCTTATTCGATAAAAGGAAAGTCGGTGGCGACTCTTGCTATCTGCAACAATTGCGATCAAACGCAAAACACTCAAGTCAGTTCTCCCACCGTGTTATAGAACTGGTGACTCTGATGGGGAATTCTTAAAAGTGAGGTTACCTTAGGGCTAGATCATATTTACTTGCTTTCTTTGTTTGACTTGCTTGCTTTACATTATGGTTCCTTGTTTGGGCTTGTTTTAATCCTCCACCCGAATTTGGGGCCCCTTTTAGGTAAGTAGCAATAGATTGTGGAAACTGTACGACATAGAACGATATGATTGTAGCAATGGCTACGTTAGTGTGACGAATTTGTTGGTACCAGTATCCCTTGTGTTGAATCAAGGAGAATATGGGTCCGCTGAGCGGTGTCATGAAACACTAACTGACCTTATAACCTTAATTGAACAACTTGGCCATTAGTAAGTAGTGAGATAGCCGGTTTCGGCGGAAAGCTGAAAATTGGTTGATACTCGATACTACGCTCATTGAGATCGGGATTTTGGGATATCTCGTCCGCAAGTAAAGATCGATTGTGTTGATACAATGCCTAAAAGAAAAGCCAGTGATATTGAGATCCCCTAGAACCCGGTTACTTTCTAGACAGGTTGAGCCAACTAAATTTCAAGAGGGTACTTACCTACAAACTCCATACAAGCCTATACCTAAGGACTTGTCTGCTTTGTGTGTATATGATTATTTGTATATAACAACTTGCTTGCCTCGCATACTTGTTCATAACATCATAAATATCACAACATCATAAGAATTCTCACTAACCATTTCAAGGATTTAGGAATTTATCTTTGCTTTGTTTTGTAGGCCATGAATCCCATTCGAAGGAATACCATCCGAATCAACATCGTGAAAGCACACCCTCAACTCCAAGAATTATCATCAAGGGTGCCTAGAGATTCTCCCTTCACCAAGAAATATGGTCGACTTCTCAGCTTGGCCACCTCTAATTTCCAAGAATAAATGATGTGTGTACTCTTCCAATTCTTTGATCCCATGCATCATTCCTTCACCTTTCCTGACTATCAGTTGGTGCCTACATTAGAAGAGTTCTCTCAATTGTTAGGAGTGTCCATGCTTGATCAAATACCGTTCACCGGTTTAGAGGAGAATCCAAATCCCAGAGTTATTGTCGAAGCCCTGCATCTGAACAGAGCCGACATTGTAATAAATTGGGAGACAAGAAGCGGAGTTAAGGGTTTCCTAGCCAAGTTTCTATTGGAGAAGGCTCGTTCATTCTGGGAAGATATGGATTTTCAATATTTTGAAGATGTCTTGGCCCCTCTAATCTATGGTTTGGTTCTATTTCCCAATCCGGACCAATTCATAGATGTGAATGCCATCAAGGTTTTCCTCTCCCGTAATCATATACCTACTTTGCTTGGAGACATTTTACATTGTTTCCACACTTGCACCGTGAAGAAAAGAGGTACTCTTTTGTGTTGCATTCCCATACTCGCTAAGTGGTTTACTTCACACCTACCTCGATAAACATTGAAGAATGAGCAAGGTTTGACATGGTCTCAAAGGATGATGTCCCTCACACACTCTGACATTTATTGGTGTTCTCGATTTGGAGGACACTACTATCATTGACCATTGTGGGGAATTCCCTAATGTCCCACTCTTAGGAATTAGGGGAGGTATCACCTATAACCCTTCTCTTGTATTACGACAATTTGGGTATGCATGAAGAAATGGTCCTTACGATGCACTCATCCAAGGTTTGGTATTCGACTATGAGGGAGACAACCAAGGCTACCATCAAAGGTTCATACGATATTAGAGAATGATAAACAAAGTGGATAGAAAGACATTGGGGTGTAACAACTCCATTCCTTTGGAGCCTTATCTTAAGTGGGTACGAACTCATGCTCAAAGACTCGGTATGCCATACCCTGCCACTTTGCCTATCACCATGGAGCCATTAGTTGAAGGAGATGTTCCTTATGTTATCCTCCATCCTACCATGCCTACTTCTCTTGAAGACTTACAAAGAGCTTGGATCCAGCTGAAGGAAGAATGAGACACCTTCGAAGCCCAGTTCTGCGTGAGTGAAAAAAAGATTTTGGAGCTTACGAGACAGCTTCATGAGGAGCGAAATTTGAACGCCTATATTGCGCCAAAGAGGATGCGTTTGACCTTTTTGTCTTAGGAGTTTATTTTTCTTTACTTCCTACAATGTAAGCCTAAGGGGCATGGTTGTAATCAATTTAAACTTATTAATAAAATTGATGTTTGCTTTTTTTTTATCTAAAACAAATTTAAATTTTCTAATTCCTTGAAAACATTGTATCCACATACCATGCATCATATCATGACAGGCTTTCCCCACACAGGTATCTCATCTGCTTACTGTTTATTTTAGTAGAGATGGCTCGAGAGCAGACTATCAAGGACATTCCGACTCAAAATGCTTAACTTCAATAAATGTTATTGAACCTATCCAAGGAGCAAGAAGAAATGAAAGCACTCCTCACTAGGGGCTTAACCATGAAGAATCCTGAGTACAACAGGGATGACCAGTTGGAGTGGCTACAAACTGAGATAGTCATAATGAAGGTCTAGATGATGGGACAGATGGTGGGCCAGATGGCTCTTATCCAAAACTTGGCTCAAGGAAGAGAAGAGCTGAGAGCCCTTGTCAATAAGCTTCATTAAGAAGGATGCAACCACATGGGGAAAACAACTAGAATTGGGGATCAAGTCTTTAATCAGCCTTCCATGATACAAGAAGTCGGTTTGGTGGAGATCAGAACTTTCCAAATTGCTGCCACGTTACGAGCTCAACAACGACCTCACCAACATCAATGGAGAAATCAACAAAGGAAAAACGAGCCAGAGAGACAGTTTACTAACATCAACATGCCAATGTCTCAAACATTGCAACAAGGGTTGAGGACGAATCTGATTACGTTGATAGGACCTCATCCAAACCCCAAAACTTCTTCTCATAACTACAAACCCAATGCAAGGCGTTCCTATCATTCCGAAAGTCATGGGCATGATACAAACGATTATTGGGCGCTGAAGTACAAGATTCAAAACCTGATCAATGGAGGAGCATTAGAGTTCACACAAGACAGTCAACTGGAGATCTTCTATCACCCTTCAAGGGCGTCCGTATGAAGTGATGGTCTAGGCGGAGGAATTTTCTATTTATTCGAATTTCCAGTTGTAATTTTCTTTGTTTACTTAAACACTTATCTATATGTCAGACTTTGGTTACTTTGATTAATGCATCGCATATGTTTGTCTTGAATTAATCCATTCATTTTCACTCTATGTTTTTTACTCCCTTTATGATATTCAACTGTTGTTTCAAAAAGTTGCAAACCTTTAGAGGGAGGATGACGAAAACAATGCAATAATCTCATAAAGTATGCTTTTGGACATACCTTGCTGACGATGTACAGGCGTTTCATTCAAACCCTAAACACTGGAGTTATAAGGAAGATAATCCCTAGTCAACCCATTTAAGTCAAAAAGGTAGGAGTTTTCTTTTTCATACAAATTGAAACCTTTAATCAAAACCTGGGGCAGGGTAGTCTCTCAGTTAATTCAAGTGCGCATCAATCGCAAGCTTTCACTTAGTATACAATGAATGACAACCAAAACGTCCTTATGAATCAAAAGACGGTGATGGTTCCATATTAAATATGAAGTCATTATCTCTCAATAGAAAATCCCACTAAGTCAAAACCTACGAAGGAGACTAAAAAAACAGGGGCATTCCGCTGACTGTAATCTCAAAACAAGAACAGTCAGGCAAAAATTAGGGATAATAAATCAAAAAGAGGTCACTACAAATCCTCGACAACAAGAAAAATGTTGCAAAGATGACTGCCTTCCGACAAACTTAACTTGTTCGAACCCTCACCAAAATGTCATTCCAGACTCAATTGGAGTTCAAACGCACAATTAATTGAGTTTAGGATTGAAGAACATCACGAAGAACGGGAGGGTACAAATACACTTTGAGCCTTATACTTTGTTTCTTAAACCGTGAACCAAACCATGCTACAACCCTCAAAAGTACTAATTGAAGCATGGGTTAGTTTGAAAGCATACTGTTACAAAAGTTGTCCTGACTCCTGTAAGGCTTTACTCTAAATTCTGAGTTGAATTCATATTCCCACAAAACTCTTTACTTGCTTAAACTGTATTCTCAAAATTTCAAGACAAGCATAAACTTTGCATTATTTGAATATCGCTGTTTGCATATGGATAGTTGTTTGACAGTGGATAAATTCACACGACGAATATCCAGTGAACAAAAAATCTCAATGAACAGAACCACTTCAAATAGGATGACACTTCCAATGACAAATCTACTATAAGCAAGGGGGTATAGCATGATCATTGTTTAGCACATCTGGGGAAGTAAAGTAAATATTCCAAGAAATATCTGAAGAAGTGTTGAGTAACCAGGGGCAGTTCCTTATCTGAATCACTTGGAGCATTGAACTTGAATTCCAGCAAAGGGTCACATACGGCCAAGCAAACATTTCCTGGCAGTACTACAACATTTACTACTAGGGGCAGAGATAAATTTCCACAAATTCCTTTTCATAGGGCAATCCTCAGTCAAGTCCCCATGAAGTCACAATCTTCACAGACGAGGGTCCAAAACCCCTCAAGGCCAAATTCGTGGATATCCCTACAAAGTTGGATCCGGGTAATCCCCATCCAGAGTTTCAATCTCTGAAAACTTCTCCCAAACTGAGTTGATCTCAAGAATACTCGAGGAGTTCTGCCAAAAGAAAACACCTCTCTAACAGATTAGCAACAGGGTTTATTTCCCAAACAAACTATCAATTCCCCAGCTTGATTTTACCTCTCCGACTACTACAAATCAAGGGACCACAATCCCTCTTCCCCAGTAGACTTTTCTACAACCCCTAGTGAGTTGCTGCAATTCCTAGAAGCCAAACCAGAAAACAATTACCTTCTTTATCCCCAACAAGTTGTTAACTTCCTTTCCTTCCATCAAGAGAAAACTCCCCAGTAGAGCAACAGACAGATAATACTCCTAAACTTTTTTCCCCAAGCAGGAATCAACACTCTCCACAGAGTTTTCCTCAAGAAAACTCAACATCCCCCAGCGGAGTTCTCCTGAAACAACAAAAACAGGAAGCCCCGACAGAAACATCCTAAAACAAGGTCTAGAGAGGTGCATACTCTTCATCCCCAATGACATTCAGGGATTTAGCCTCCCAAAACTCCCCAACATTTGTCAAGGATTTATTTTCCAAGACAAAAATATATTCCAACAACATTTCGCATTTCATGCATCATATTACATACATGATAAATGCATACAGCATAATCTCATTTATTTTGAGAACATCAGCATGCCATGCATACATCTGCATGCAACTAACCCTCTTTATTACAGGGGAAATTCAATCAATAAAAGTCCTTTTTGGCAAATACCACAACCATTTTCAAAAGGTTAGAGATTAATACCTGAAACCAGACGGGAAACTATCTATGTGACTTTTCAAGTCTCAGATTAATATTTGTAACAAGCCAGGACAACTATATGTGGATGACTGATTGTAGATTAATACCTGTAACAAGCCAGGAAAACTATCTACATGAGGAGATTGAAGATTAATACCTATAACAAGCCAGGAAAACTATCTTTCTTTCTCAGGTCAAAGATTAATACTCAAAACCAAACGGGGAACTATCTATGTGACCAACAATTTTCAAGTTCCAGATAAATACCTGTAACAAGCCAGGACAACTATCTATGGACGACTGATTATAGATTAATACCTGTAACAAGCTAGGAAAAATATCTATATGAGGAGATTGAAGATTAATACCTGTAACAAGCTAGGAAAACTATCTTTATTTCTTAGTTTAGAGATTAATACCCGAAACCTGACAGGGAACTATCTATGTGACCAACATTTTAAAGTTCCAGATTAATACCTGTAACAAGCCAGGAAAACTATCTGTGGACGACTGATTGTAGATTAATACCTGTAACAAGCCAGGAAAACTATCTACATGAAGAGATTGAAGATTAATACCTGTAACAAGCCAGGAAAACTATCTACATGAAGAGATTGAAGGTTAATATCTGTAACAAGCCAAAAAAACTATCTTTCTTTCTCAAGTCAGAGATTAATACCTAAAACCAGACATGACAGCTATCTCTACGACCAACAAAAACAACTTCCAAATTAATACCTGAAACAAGACAGGACAACCATCTGAGGACAACTAATTGTAGATTAATTCCTGAAACAAGCTAGGACAATTATCTACACGACCAACTGAAGCAATCCTACATGGGCTCCTTCTCATACACTCTTCTACAAACAATTCAGATGCGATCCAGATACGACTGACATTCTGATACTTATTCTAGATCCTCTTCTAGAAACATTTTAGATGTGATCCAGATACGGCTGACATTCTGATACTTATTCTAGATTCTCTTCTAGAAACGGTTCAGATGCGATCCAGATACGGCTGACATTCTGATACTTATTCCAGATCCTCTTCTAGAAATAGTTCAGATGTGATCCAGATATGGCTGACATTCTGATATTTATTCTAGATTCTCTTCTAGAAATAGTTCAGATGCGATCAAGATACGACTGGCATTTTGATACTTATTCCATATTTACTCCTGAAACAGTTCAGATGCGATCCAGAGACGGATATTTTTATTATACTTATTCCATATTTTTATCCTAGAAACGGTTTAGATGGAATATAGAGACGAATATTATTCTGATACTTATTCAAGATTTTTTCTCCTAGAAACGGTTCAGATACGATCTAGATATGGATGTCATTCTGATGCTTATTCCAGTTACCTTTCAAATACAGTCCAGATACGGATGTCATTCTGACACTCATTCAACACATTTCTCAAATACAGTCCAGATATGATCTAGATACGGATGTCATTCTGACACTCATTCAACACATTTCTCAAATACAGTCCAGATATGATCTAGATACGGATGTCATTCTGACACTCATTCAATACATCTTTTAGATGCGAGTCAGATACAACCCATTTATGGATATTATTCTGACACTTATCCCACTGCATCTACTATTTCAGTATAAATCGACCAGAGATTTATTCTGATACTTCTTCCAATTTTTGTCAACAATCACTTTTGGATGGCATCTATAAGCCCATCTCCGATAACTCTCCATCATCTCTCCAAATGGAATCTTTAAGCCCATTCCCTATATGATTAACCACCACATCATCGAGTGCAAATTTCTGGGCACTCTAGTGTTCAATCATCTTCCACCTTCAAGTCACGAATTGCAGACTCACCAATATAACTCTTCAGGTTTAAGAATATTTAACAGGGGCAGTTGTTGTACCCAAAATTTTCCCTCTCTTTTCTCAAGGCATTTCTCACAAGGATTCTCAAAAATTCAAGCTTACACAAGTACAGTTGGATTTTTCAGCACCAAGTTAAAGAGGAAACTATTAAAAAGGGCAAAGCATATAAAAATAATCTTTTTGACAAAATTGAAGGAAAAAATAAGTTTTCTTCGATTCACATCCTTCGATTGGACTTTTGTCCTCTTTCGATGCAAGCTTGGCTTGCATCCTTCAATTGAGCGTTGGCCTCTGACACGCTGGCTTTGATTCACAATGCAGGAGCTTCCTGCATGCAACCTTTGATTGCACTATTGGCCTCACATGGTTCATAATGCAATTGTTGCCTTCATGCCTGCTTCGTTTGAACATTTGATGCATGCATTCCTGTTTTGCTTGGACAAATAATCTCCACCATGCTTGCTTTGATTCACAAAGTGATGGCTAGCTGCATGTAGCTTTCGATTTAGCAATAGCTTCCTTCTTGCATGCTTTAAAGCAAGAGACTCCCACCAGGCCAGCAGGCACAAGGCAAAAAGCCTCCTATTGATGTCCTTCGATCCAAAGGGGGAAAACCTTTTGGTGATATCCTTCGATTCAGAAGGCAAAATATTCATGTTTGGATTCCTTCGATTCAGGAGGCCAAGGCCTCTTTTCTGGTTTTCTTCGATTGTGCCCTTTACCTCCTGCATGATTTTATTCATTTGGGCATGTGGCCCTCTTCAATACAAGCTTTGGTTACATTCTTTGTTTGGGCTTGTGGCCTCCTTGGAATGCAAGTTTTGGTTACATCATTCGTTTGGCCATATGACCTTTGGCAGGAAAGTTTTGTTTGGACAGTGGCTATTCATGCAAGCTTTCGTTTTAGCAAAGGCCTCTTGCATGTTTTCTTGAAGTCACGAAGCAATGGCCTCATGCAGTTCTCCTTCGAATCAGAAGCTATTTTTTTTTTCTTGTTTTCCAAACTCACAAAGCAGAACTTCCCCTTCATGCTAGCGCCCCCAAAGAAAGAACCTCCTGTATACACCCTTTAGTTTGGCCATGTGACCTCTGGCAGGCAAGCCTTTGATTGGACAAGAGCCACATTCATACAAAGCTTCGATTGGAGTTTTGGTTCCCTTCGAATCAGCATACTTCGAATCCAATCTGAACCCTTCGAAGCAAGTTTGTTTGAAGAACTTTGAGCAAATCTCATAGCCTTATCCTCCAAATCTCACTTGTCAACCTATGTTTCTTCCAAATCTTTACATAATCAGAGGCTTACACAAAGGTTCGAAGCTTTGTCTACTGGATAATACTATTCTTGGATAAAATAGCAAAAAGCTACGTACCCTTTTTTCATAAAGAGTACTTTAATCACAAAGTCAGCTCCCAATCTGATTTTTGTATGAATGAAAGCAGTGCCAAATGCATATGTCTAATCTCCTTTCCCCAATAGACAATAGGCCCCCACATGTACTTGAAACTTAGGAATAACGAAAGGGATCAATTTTATTTTTGTTTAAACCAAACCATGGTTTGTTATCCTACAAACCTAGTTACTCCAGCACCTTTAACCTTTTCTCTATAAATAGAGAAACATTTGCAAGCTGAATAGGACTTTTTTTTTGGTGGTGTGGAAATAATCTTCAAAAAATCATCAAACTCTCAAAAAACTCTTAAACTCTTAAGATTCTCAAACACTAAACAACAACCCAAAATCTAAAGAGACACAACACTTGTTTCTTTTTCTCTTTCGAATCTGAAGCAATCCCCATACTTTGCTTTCTTTCGAATCTAATAGAAATAACACTACACTTGTTATTCTCCATCGAATCCATAAATAACAAACACCATCCTCACACCTCCTGACCTTCGAAGCCAGTCAAAGAAACACGACACCTATTTCTTTCCTTCGAATCCAGGAGCATTTAGTCTAATCACTCAAGGTCAAACACACGTTCCAGCTTCAAGCAAGGTAAGTCACTCCGAACTTAAACTCTTCATTTGAAGCATGTACATAACATTTGTTTCCTTTTCGTTTCCACCCTTTTAGTTTGTTTTCATTTCTAACCCTTTTGGTTTTGTTTCTTGGTTTATAAAATGCTTTTAAGAACTAACCTGACCATGAGACAATACTAGCACGGCTTCAGGACATGTTGCTATTTAAACCCCAAACAAAAGAAAACATGAGGAAGTAAGTATGAATCCAAGATTTAGGCTACCCCCTAGATGCTTCGCAGTTGCAAGCAGAACAAAGAGTGTGGCCTTAGGCTTCGCCACACACTGACTTCCAGGCTATTCGAAGGAGCAAAAAGGGAGAAATGAAAGTTGTCCACATTGAATGCCAGGCCCAATCGAAGAAGGCATCAAGGAGCTTGGGGTGAAGAGTGCACTTCATGCTGATTCCAGGCCCCAATTGATGGAAGCAGAAAGGCAGAATCGAAGGATACATCTCATGCTTCATGCTAAGCCCAAATCGAAGGGAGCCAGAGAAGCAGAATCGAAGGGTTCTGCTGCCTAAATCGAAGCACTCATTTTTCCTCCTTTTATTTTGTTTTTTCTTTACATTTTATTGCTATTGAATATGGTTGTAATAGTGTAGGATATTTATCTTCTGTATCTTTATTGCTTTTGTACAAATGTTAGTAATTAGGATGTATGGCAAGATAAAATCAACAAGTAGACCACCCTAAACAAAGACTAAATGCATGCAAATCAGACACATTATTCACACACAGGAACCTCTAGGGTAATCCCACTTGTTGCCTTGGAAAATAGTCATGTCCCTCGAATATGGGCATTTTAGAAAAGACCCTTGATAAAAGATCATAGTCCCTCGATGACCCTCAATGTTGCCTTCGATAAACGATGTAGTTCTTAAACCATCTTGCTAAAATGTCCCATAGGTTGCCTTCTATGCCTATACAAATGACCCACGCCCGTCACATCACATCCAACGATGGGCCTTCTTACCGAATCAATGGTAATATAGCAACATATAAAGGAAGAGGAAAAGAACGTTAGACCTTTTGAATAGGTAGGATGCTCATAGTTGCTCACTTGCTCACAACAAAAACATTTTATACACCAACACTTTCATTTGAAACATTTTTAAAAGACAAAGCTTTTTGTACGCGTTCTTATAGAGACGGGAATCATTACAAAGACACTTTTCAAAATCAATTTCAAAAACACATTCCACAAACACCTCTTTGAACTATTTTCAAAACCAACACTTTATACGCGTTCTTATAGAAACGAGAATCATTACAAAGACATTTTCAAAATACTTTCAAAACCGACACCACAAGCAAATTTTAAAACAAAAGCAAGTGATCTAGCAAGAAACTAAGATCCCATAGATAACTACGGATGAAAAGGGTGATAACACATTCCCTTTTCATAACTTACCACCCAAACTCAAGAAATAATCTTGAAAGGTCTTTCCTGTTTGTTGTACCCCAAAATTTTCCCTCTCACTTATCAAAGATTTCCTCACAAGATTTCCATACAGTTTCCATAATCTATTGCTACTTACCTAATGATGTTCCCAGATCCGGGTAGAGGATCAATACAAACCAAAACAAGGACCCATAAATGTAAAGCAAATAAATCAAACAATGAAAGAAATTAAAATGTGATCTAGCTCTAAGGTAACTGAAGGTGGAGAAAACACTTAGAAGGGGGGGATTGAATAAGTTTCTCCTTTTCTTTTTCTTAAAGGCACAACAATAAAGGAAATACAAGGTTATTTTTATCCTGGTTCGTTTGAACTCAAACTACTCCAGTCCACCCGCCAAGGTGATTTCGGCTTTCTTAACAAGGACTTAATCCACTATAATTAACTGATTACAATCACACAAGAACTGTTGTGACTAACAATGCACAAGTAACCTTACAAGTGACTCACACCACTAAGACTTAAACTAGTACTAGTCTACTTGAGAAATCTGACCAACCTTGGTCTCTCAAGGTACAATTACAAGATATAAATCTTTACAGATAGTGAAACAAAGTTTGCTTCTAAGAAAGCTATATCACAACTGTGATTTTTCACTAAGAATAATATAGCACAAAGTGTATGAAATTTGTTTGTGAGCCCAGAATATTTTGTGTAGTTCTTGCTTCTCTTGAATTTGATAAGTTCTATTCAGAACTTCAGTTGTTCAATCTTTCAGTATTTTGGTTGAGCAGATGAGCGTTTGAGCGTTTGAGCATTTGTTGGCTTGCAATTAATGTTCTTCTATATATAACATGAGAAAACATGATTGTTTCTGCTTTCAAATGGAGAGAATTAAATTTTTGTGTGTTTCCTTGCACTATTCCATTTTCCAATGCACTAGCGCAAACACTTGAGTTCATGTAGCCGTCTTTGCATTAAATGAGCAAACAACACTATGGAAGAACATGTCTCCTGAAGCTTGACAAGACTTGTTAGCTTTTGCATTCTTTCAGAACTTGGCTTCACGTCTTGAATTCAGAACATGCTTGCATATCTTCTAAACAACTCTTTACTTGCTAAGTACTTCTGATCAACGCTTGCTTTCAAATATCTTATGAACAACACTTGCTTTCAAATATCTTCTGAACAACACTTGCTTTCAAATATCTTCTGAACAGCACTTGCTTTCAATAATCTTCTGAACAACACTTGCTTTCAAATATCTTCTGAATAACACTTGCTTTCAAAGATACTCTGAAACATAGCTTACACAGAAACTTGCTAAGCGTTAGAAGATGTAATAAAATGATTATCTTACCAGAGTCAGCATCAGCACTTGTGTTAAAACAAATGGTTCTTATATCAGAGAACTTCTTCATTTATTTTCAGCTCAGCATATCAAGATGCTTCTGTCAGAACATTATCAAAGACAACATCAGTACTTGCGCTAAAACAAATAGTTCTTTCATCAAGAAATTTCTTCATTTATTTTCAGCTCAGCACATCAAGATGCTTCTGTCAGAACATTATCAGAGACAACATCAGTACTTGCGCTAAAACAAATAGTTCTTTCATCAATGAACGTCTTCATTTATTTTCAGCTCAACACATCAAGATGCTTCTGTCAGAACATTATCTGAAACAGTTAAATACGTTCATCAGAGTATTAAATATGTAAAATATAATTTATTGTTATCATCAAAACTCTGAGATATGATCAGAACCAATCTTGTTCTAACAGTAACCCCATTTTTAAGTCTCCCCAGCAGAGTCGCCAGTTCTGTAATACAGTGGGAGAACTGACTTGATTGTTTTGTGTTTTATCGCAATTGTTGCAGATAGCAAGAGTTGCCACCGACTTCTCTTTTATCCAATAAGGAAACGGTGAAAAGAAGAGGAAATACCTTTGAGATATTTTCTTGAGTTCGGGGGGTAGGTTATGAAAAGAGAAGGTGTTAGCACCCTTTTCATCCATAGTTATCTATGGGCTCTTAGTTGCTTGCTAGATCACTTTTGAAATTGCATTGTTTGAAATGTGTTTGTGGCGGGTTTTGAAAGTATTTTTGAAAAGCGCCTCCGTTTAGGCAAACTTTGTAATGATTCTCGTCTCTATAAGAATGCATACAAAGTGTTGGACTTTTTAAAAATATTTCATGTTTTGAAAGAGTTTGGTGTGTTTGAAAAGATGTTTGTTTTGATGATGGATTATGAGCAAGCAACTAAGAGAGTTCTACCTACTCAAAAAGTCTTTAGTTCTTTTCCTCCTCCTTTGACATTGCCATCTTACCATTTGATTGGTAATAAGCCTTATCTTTGGATGTAAAGGGACATGTACGGGTCTTCGTATAGTCATAAAATGAAATTTTGTGAGGTACCTTAGAATTTTTCTTGAGGGTCTAAGATCATTTATTAGGCAACATTCTAAGCGTCATCGAGGGACTATGATCTTTTATTTTTTATTGTTTTTGTTAAGGCGTATCACATGCATAATATAACCATTTATTCTCAAGGGAACAAGTGGAGTTAACCCTAGAAGTGCAAAGTGTGCAAGTGTTTATTTTTCATGCATTGTTTTGTCTTGGATTAGGGTTATCTAAGATTAATTTTATCTTGCCATACACACCCTAGTTATTAACAATTATATTAAAATGATAAATTTATGGAAATTAAAATCCTACGCTATTACATCGTTTAGGGGATGGGGGTACAATTTACAAATGGGGATGAAATGGGAGCTTAAATATTACAACCATATTGAATTTCTATGAAGAAAATATGTGAAATATGTAAAAACAATGTAAAAGAGAGGAAAAATCAATTTTTTAACATTATGTGTCGGCACATGCTTATATGCATTGACACATAACCTTCCCTTGCTCCTGTAATACCAAATCAACTCAGTATGAGTCGATGCATAATGGTATGTGTCGACTCATACCTTGCATGTGTCGACACATTTGTGCTTTGTGTCGACTCATACAACCTTTATTTCTTCTGTTTTGGGCCTGTATAGTAGTATGTGTCGATACATAAGGCTTTGTGTCGACTCATAACCTGTTTTTCCACTAAGATATATCGACTCATATATGTATGTGTCGACTCATACTGTAATTTTTTCACTCCAACATTGTTTTATGGTTTGTACAAGTCAGTTCTTAACATATAATTGATAAGGATGGAAGACAAGCAAAATGTTAGCTTCAAGGGAAATGGTTACTACATTTTATCTTCAAAGATGAATCATTAATGATGATTGAAATGAAGGGTTAAAGTCAAGAAGACTTACCTTGAAGCTGGAATTTATGCTTTGAGCTTGAGTTACTGCCTTGATTGTTCTTGAACTTGGAAAAAATAGAGGTGTTATAGAAGCTTGCTCTTGAGTTTGAACAAACTTCTATATGATGTATGTGGAGTGTTTGGATAGTTTGTTTTGGCGGAGCTTTGCAAGTTATGAGAGGTTCAATGGTTTGGACTTCAAAACTCAAGAGTGGAAGCTTTGTGGACTGTTATGGCTTTTGTGAATATGAGATTTTTAGGGTTTATCAACAAAACTTCTGGCTTTCTATCTATTTTTATGACCTCTTTCTCTTTCAAATTCTCCCTCTATTCATAGGCAAAAGGTTTGTGAATAAGGGTTGAATAGGTTTACAAGACAACATGTTACGGTTTGGTTGGGATGTAAATATCAAACTATGTCAAGCATTCCATGGTTCCAAGATGAAGTACCAAAGTTTCTGGTATAGAGGGGATACTTTACATGATTTATGGTGGAGTAAAATCAGAAGCAAACAAGGTATGGGCTCAAGACAAGTTTTGTGCCAACAAGCTTTCTTTTCAAGAATATCAATGGTGCCTTTATGCCATAAATGGAAAGATCTTTTGGAAAATGGCTAAAACATTTGGGTGATAGCTCAAAAGTATGTGTAAGCATTATATTATGGTGAGATTGGAAAGTTAGAAGGCCTACAACACAAGACTATGCAGCATAGCATAAGGATTTTGTTATGTGTTCCTCAACAAAATGACTTGCAATTCAAGAATGGATTCCCAACTTCATGCACTTGAATCTCCTAGATCAAGTATGATAACTTTATGCTCTCGTATGTTTTGGAAAGCTTGAAACATCCTCTATAACTTTCATGTTTTCCATTTTGACAAAATCATCTTGGAACTATGTGAAAAAATTCCAAGAAGTTGGGATAAAATCCTGAACAAAATCTGTTGAATGAAAATGTCATGACTTCATGGGCTTATATCTTCAAATCTAAGAATTTTTGGACATCAACCCTCTAAAACAAAGTTATATAATTCATCAAGATCTACAACTTTCATGTTGAAAGTTTCCTTTGAATCATTTTGCATCATGGTGAAAAATTGATATAAAGTTATGAAATAAACATGTGCAAAACACTTAGAAAAATTCCTAAGTCTTGAAAAGTTTGACTTTTCAAATTGACTTTTAACTTTCTTGACTTTTTGATGATCAAGCTTGATATTCTTTAATGTCTTGATGAATTTTGATCTTTGAGACTTAATGTTGACCAAAAAGTCAAAGTTTGACTTTTGGCGTATCAGTTGAGTTTCATCAGTACAACTGATTTTTGGTCATCGGGTCAATTGTCTGAGCAGAATTTGTGATACAAGACTTGAAACTTGACATGAGCATTCTTGAAGGTCCATAATGATCCATGAAAGTCATTGGAAGTATTAGAAGTCCAATTTTCCTTGTGCAAGCTTAAACCTTAATTTGAATCATCAGTGTTGAGGGGATGGCTTGACTGGATCAATCCTTGTGCAAGCTCGAGCCTTTGAAGATATTGTGAAGAATGTATTGAGAAAATGAGAGGGAAAATTTTGGGGTACAACAGTGTGATTACTCAACCTTTATGTTTGAATGTTTCCTCCATGTGGGTAACATGCAAGTTATCAGGAGTAGTTCATAGAAGCTTAGAAGATAACTTGTAGTGTGTTGTTTTCCTTTTGTTTATTTTAGAAGGTCTTGCTTTGATATGTAAAATCAGAGTCACGAAAGTTTGATTTTGAACTTATGTTCTTTTGTTTTATTATGAGACCTTGAACTACCTTTCATGGTATTTAATTTGTTTTGAATTATGAACCATAAACAACGAAGTTTCTATGATGTGTTTAATAAAGATGTTTTGAACTAAGAATTCCGCTATGAGTAGTTGAAGTATCATGGTTGTTATTTAATGAGGTATTTATTATAAATGATTTTGAAAACCCGTGTTACAGAGTAAGACATGCATGTATGATGTTTTATGAAGCATGTGACTCCCTTTTGGTGAAATACTCTGATTACTTATTTATATTATTCGTGGGGTTTTAGAAGGGTGTTACATTTGTGGTATTAGAGCAGGTCGGCCCGTCTGACCAGGTTTTATATGATGTCTACCTCCTGTTGGTCGATTAGTACTTGGATACTGTCAATATGTTAAAGTTTCTAATGTTGGTTGTCTATAGGCAGAGTTATGGCTGGTGGGAGAAATGGTAACACTATTGCTAAGTCTTTGGAAACCATGGCTCAATAACTACAAAACCAACATGGTCAGCAGAACTAAAATGGAGGAAATGATGATGAAGCTCGTGCATGGGGGAGATTTCAGGGGAACAACCTGTCGATCTACAAAGGCACACATAATGCAGATGATGCGCAAGCATGGCTTAAGGGGATTGAAAAGATTTTTTATGTAGTAGTCTGCACGAAAGATCAAAAGGTGCAGTTTAGCATGGACATGTTGGAAGAAGAAGTCGAGGACTGGTGGAATAATATGCGCCAAAGAATGGAGATTTTGGGCACAGAGATTACTTGGGTTGTGTTTAGGACTGCTTTTTTGGATAATTACTTTCCAAATTATGTGCGTGGAAATAAGGAGATCAAACTCCTTGAGCTAAAGCAAGGATGTTTGACAGTTGTTGAGTATGTGGCTAGGTATGAGGAACTGGTTAAATTTTGTCCGCACTATAACAATCCGACAGCTGAAGTGTCGAAGTGCATTAAGTTTGAGAATGGACTACATCCAAAGATCAAGCAGGGTATTGTATATCTACAGATTCGTTTGTTTCCTATGCATATGAACATATGTAGAATCTTCGATCAAGATAGTAAAGACAAAGATTCTTATTATAAGAATAATAATGAGAAGAAGGTAAATAATCATGATCGTGGTAAACCGTATGATGTCCCCTGCTAATAAAGAGAAGAAGAAAGCTTATGATGAGAAGACGCTAAGTGGGGGTGTAGCTCTCACTTCTGTGAAATAATATTGGTGTGGCAAGTTAGGCCCTTGTGCTGATGCTTGCACTAATAAGGTGTTGAGATGTTACAGGTGTAACAAGGTTGGTCATCACACCACTGAATGCAAGAATGAAGGTCCTACTTGATTTAGTTATGGTGAACAGGCTAACATCAGTACCCAGTGTCAGAAACCAAAGAAGAATGGTGTTGCTGTTGCTCAGACCAATGGCAAAGTGTTTCTCTAATTTGTTCAGAAGTCGCCAAGAAAGACAACCTGATCAAGGTACTTGTTTTATTAACAATGTGGAGTTAATCGCTATTATTGATACTGGTGCTACTCATTCGTTTATTTCACATGAATATGCTACTATGTTGGGATTAAAGTTGTCTAATATGAATGAGGGAATGATAGTAGAACTTCCTGGTAATGGTTCTGTTACTACTACTCTTGTTTGTTCAAAGTTTCCTTTAACGATTTATGGTAAAAGTTTTATGATGGATTTGGTGTGTCCACCCTCACACCAAATTGACGTATTCTTGGAATGAACTGGTTGAAGTTCAACTATGTTCATATCAACTGTTATAATAAGACAGTGAGGTTCTCTAAGATTGGCGATAGAGGAGAGCCGATGCTTCTGTCCTCTAAGAAAATGGACGAACTTTTAGAAGATGAAGCTTTGATGTTTGCAATGTTTGCGTCGTTTCATATGGATCGCAAGACTGCAAGTGTTGAAGTACTTATTGTCTATGAATTTCCAGAAGTTTTTCCAGATGACATTAGTGGCTTACCTCCAAAACGAGAAATTGAATTTGCTGTAGAATTGATAGCATGTACAAGTCAGATGTCAATGGCTCCTTATCGGATGTTAGCTTCAGAGCCGAGCAAGTTGAAGAAACAATTAGAAGAATTGCTAGAGAAGAAGTTTGTTTGACTGAGTGCCTCTTTATGGGGTGCTCCAGTGCTGTTAGTTAAGAAAAGAGATGGTAGTATTAGGTTGTGTGTATATTACAGACAGTTAAATAAGGTGACTATTAAGAATAAGTATCCACTCCCTAGGATCGATGATTTGATGGATCTGTTGGTGGGTGCTTGTATTTTCAGAAACATGGATTTAAGGTAGGGTTATCATTAGATTCGTGTTAAACCAGATGATATTCTAAAAATGGCTTTTCAAACAAGGTATAATCATTATGAATACACTATGATGTCATTTGGTGTATCTAATGCGCCAGGTGTTTTCATGGAATACATGAATCATATTTTACAGAAGTATTTGGACAAGTTTGTGGTGTTTTTCATTAACGATATTTTAATTTATTCTAAATCATAAGAATAGCATGTTGAGCATTTGCGAACTGTGTTGCAAGTGTTGAAAGAGAAGAAGTTGTATGCAAAACTGTCGAAGTGCGAATTTTGGTTGAAGGAAGTGAGTTTCCTTAGCCATGTGATTTCTAGTGGTGGGATTTTTATAGATCCTTCTAAAGTTGATGTTGTGTTACAATGGGAGACTCTGAAGTCTGCAATTAAGATTCAATGTTTTCTTGGTTTAGCAGATTATTATCGAAGATTCATTGAAAAATTTTCTAAGTTGGCATTACCGTTTACTCAATTGACTCGAAAGGGTCAAGCTTATGTGTTGGATATTGCGTGTGAAGAAATTTTTGTAGAACTGAAGAAGAAGTTAACGACCACTCCAGTGTTAATTTTGCCGAATCCGAATGAATCTTTTATGGTTTATTTTTATGTGTTTAAGATGGGTCTTGTTGGTGTATTGATGCAAAATGGAAAAGTTGTTGCTTATGCCTCTAGACAATTGAAAGTCCATGAAAGAATTATCCTACGCATGACTTGTAGTTAGCAGTTGTGATGTTTGTGCTGAAAATTTGGATACATTATCTTTTTGGCTCTAAATTTGAAGTATTCAGCGATTATAAGAGTTTGAAGTACTTGTTTGATCAGAAAGAATTAAATATGAGGCAAAGGAGGTGGCTCAAACTTTTGAAATAATGTGATTTTGACTTGAGTTACCATCCTGGTAAAGCAAATGTAGTAGTTGATGCTTTGAGTAGGAAGTCCTTGCATATGTCGATGCTTATGGTGAAGGAGTTGAAATTGATCGACAAATTTAGAGACACGAGTTTTGTATGTGAAGAGAGGTCTAAAAGTGTGAAGTTGGGAATGTTGAAAATGACCACTGGCATCCTTGAAGAAATTCGAGAAGGTCAGAAAAGTGATTTAAGTTTGGTAGATCGATTAACATTGATAAACCAAGGTAATTGTAGTGAATTCCAAGTAGATGAAAATGGTGTGTTTACGTTCGGTAATAGAGTATGTGTTCTAGATGTTCCAGAGCTTAAGAAGAGTATTCTTGAGGAAGGACATATAAGTGGTTTGAGTATTCATCTGGGAGCTACGAAGATGTATCAGGATTTGAAGAAATTGTTTTAGTGTTTGGGAATGAAAAAGGAAGTGGAAAAATTTGTGTATGCCTGTTTGACTTGCAAGAAATCCAAGATTGAACATCACAATGCTACGGGTCTTATGCAACCTTTGAGTATTCCACGGTGGAAATGGGATAGTGTTTCAATGGATTTCGTGTCAGGTTTGTCGGAGACTACTAAGGGTAATGATTCAATTTTGGTGATTGTGGATAGGTTGACTAAGTCGACTCATTTATTGCTGATGAAAATTAATCATCCCATTGAAAAGGTGGAAGAGATGTATGTTGATGAGATTGTTAAGTTGCATGGTATACCTTCGAGTATTGGGTCGGATAGAGATCTGAAATTTACGTCAAAATTCTGGGAAGGTTTGCATAATGCTTTTGGTACTAAATTGAAGTTAAGTTCTGCATATCATCCGCAGACAGACGGTCATACTGAGAGGACTATTCAATCTTTAGAGGATTTGTTTAGAGCTTGTGTGTTGGAACAAGGAGGTTCTTGGGACATCCACTTGTTATTGATTGAGTTTACGTACAATAATAGTTTTAATACTAGTATTGGGATGGCATCGTATGAAGCGTTGTATGGTAGGAGGTGTAGAACTTTATTGTGTTGGAATGAGTCAGGCGAGAGTGTTGTACTCGAACCTAAAATTATGCAATAAACAACTGAGAAGATCAAGATGATCCAATATAAGATGAGAGCTTCTTATAATCGTCGGAAGAGTTATCACGATAAGTGACAAAATGAGCTTGAGTTTCAATAGGATGATCATGTGTTTTTTGCGGGTCACTCCGGTGATTGGTGTTGGTAGATTCAGAAATCGAGAAAGCTTATGCCTTATTTTGTTGGTCCAATCAGATATCAGAGAAATTAAGTGAAGTGTCTTATCAAATTAGTTTACCATTGGTGCTTGCAAATCTTCATGATGTGTTCCATGTGTCTCAGTCGAGAAAATACATTCTTGATCCTTCGCATGTGATTCTAATGGATGATGTACAAGTAAGAGATAACCTGACTGTCGAAGCATCACCGTGCGGATAAAAGGATGGGAAGTGAAGCAGTTGCGGGGTAAAGATATTTCCTTGGTGAAGGTAATATGGCGTGGACCAGCCGGTGGAAGTTTGACTTGGGAGCATGAGGATCAGATGAAGGAGTCATATCCGACTCTGTTTTCCTCATGTAATTTTCTGGACGAAAATTATTTAAGTGGGGGAGAGTTGTAACACCCCAAATTTCGTAATTACTTATTTAATTAATTAATTGTGAGTATTTATGAATTATTGATGAATATATGATGTTTTGTTGAGTATGATGTGTGATATGCTGATATGTTATGGGATAATGGGAATTATTTAAAATTAGTTAGAATTATTATTAATAATAAAATAGAGGAATAATTGATGTAGAGAAAGTTAGGGCATGAAGAACACAGAGGAATTTTGGTAGATCGCAAAGAGAAGAGACCCAAGCTAGGAATATAAGGTAAGAGGGTGATCTGTCATTATAATTGATATATGGTTTAGAGGTATGTAGGGATTTGTTGGGGTTTATGATGATTTTTGGTGATATGTTGCATTGTGATGAAATTATGTTGAATTGAGAAAAATACCATGTTAATTTGCCATGAGGTTGTGTATATTATTCCTATAATATGGTGCGGTGGTTGTATGATGATTTTATGTTGAAAACTATGAAAATTTAGACTGTATTGGTATAGAATCGTAAGAGAATTTATGGCCCAACAGGTACAGAATCGAAAAAGGGAATGGTAGACACGTGTGCATCATCGGGAAAAGGATGCGTCGTAGGGTGAGGCGACGTCGCCTAGTCATCTTCGCGCGAGAAAAGGAGCGTTGGAATAGGTGGAAAGTGATGTTACTGGACTTTCTCGCTCGCACAATCGTTGTGCAATGCAGGAGGGAGAGGTGTGTCGTCGGGCGAGCAAGAAGCTTTGTCGAGCGATGGAGACCAGAGGAGAATGGTGGTTCTGTCACTCCCATGTTTTCAGGAGAGCATACTACTTTGCTGGGCGAGCACCAAGCGATGGACATCCATAGGATTTTTAAAGGGCCATAACTTGAGTCTTAGAACTTTGTTTGAGGCGGCGTTGGAAGTGTTAGATAGCTAATGCGATGAACTACATGTAGGTGGAATAAAATGAGTAAAAAGATGTATATTTATAGTACCTAGGCTAAGGTAGACTTAGATTCTTAATGAGGTATGAAGGTTTGAGAAACACAAGAAAGGGGGTTTAAATTGGGTTTCACCAAACTAAAGTTTGAATCTTTTTTGTTGAAGAAAGACCAAGTTAACTTAGAACGTAAAAATAAATGCATAATTATTTTTATCCTAGTTAATTGTTAACTAAGCTACTCCAGTCCACCCCGCAGGTGATTTGCCTTCAACAAGAAATTACTTCATTATAACCAAACTGATTACAGACAACACATAATAAGTCAGGTCAACCTTATTGGCACCCCTGATAAGTTAGTCGATCCTTATTGAAAATCTACTCAAATCACAGAAAGAGCCTTCTTGAGATTTGAACTCCACTTGGTCTCTCAAGGAATAAACAATAGTTGAATACTTTCAGTGTATTGCAGCTTGCTTCTTCTAAGCAGATTAGACAGACGTTTCAATACAAAGAAACACACTTAAGTGTTTTACAACAAGATACGAGCAACAACTCCTTGTTATTTACAAAACTATACACAGAAGATTTCTCTAAAGAGTTTGCACAATGCTTTGGTGTAGTTTTTCTTGAGCTTGATTTAATTCGATAGATTTGTGTAATGTTGATTCTTACATTTCTTCAGCTTCCAAGTCTTTCTTTTATAACTTGTAAAAGATATCCATTGAAAGGGTAGAAAGGTGTTGTACCCCAAAATTTTCCCTCTCAATTTCTCATAAATTATCTCACAAGATCTCCATGATTCAAGACTGCACAAGGTTTGATCAGCTCAAGATACCTCCTCAAACACTGATGACTCAAAACTAGGGTTTGTGTTTGCACAAGTATAATTGGACTTTTAATGCCCCATATAGTTTCCATAGATCATATTGGGCTCTCAAGCATCAGGTCGAAGAAATTGTCGAAAGGGAAAAGCAGATCGAAAGGAGTGGTTGTAGATAACCATGTCAAATTTAAAATTTGGTTCAGGTTGTTTGAACCACATGACTGATCGAAAGGAGTGGTTGGCAGATTTTGAAAAATAAAAGAAGAGCGAGCTTGTTTGATCCCCAAGCTTTGACTTGACAATGGCTTCCTTCGAGTAGGCTTGCTTCAATCCACAAGCTTCAACTGGGCATTGGCTTCCTTCGAGCAACTTTCTTCGATCAACAAGCTTCGACTAGGTAATTGCTTCCTTCGAGCAACCTGCTTCAATCCACAAGCTTCGACTGGGCAATGGCTTCCTTCGAGCAAACTGCTTCGATCCACAAGCTTCGATTGGGAAATGACTTCCTTCAAGAAACCTACTTCGATACACCTCTAAACCCTTCGACATACATAGTTTCGACACTATGAATTACAATTTAACAAACTTGCTGATAATAGTTCATTACAAGAAGAAGGTACTAGCAACATAGTCTTGATTAAAGGTGTGTTCTATGTACCTGGAAAAAAGTGCAATTTGCTAAGTGTTAGACAACTAGTCGAAAAGAGTTTCTCAGTTGTCAAGAAAGATGGAGTTTTGAGATTGTTCGACACCAAGAATAATTTGGTCTTAAAATCTTCGTTGTCGAAAAACAGGACATTTAAGACAATGATCAATTCGACCGAAGTAAAATGTTTGAAAACTGTTCGACCACAAGGATAGTTGGTTGTGGCATTTGAAGTTTGGACATTTGAACTTTCGACCACTTAATTAACTGATTAGTCAAGATATGGTTACTGGTATTCCAAGTCTTGAAATTCCTGGAAAAAAAGATTTGTGAAGTTTGTTTAGTAGGAAAGCAATCCATAAATTATTTCGTTTCGACTATGCCAATGAGATCATCTTGCATACTCAAAGTGGTACATTCATACGAATATGGTCCATTCGAAGAACATACAATTGGTAGAAACAAATATTGTTTTGTGTGTTGATGAGTTTGGTCGAAGGTTGTGGATCTATGTGATCAAAATGATAAGATGGAGTATTCGACATCTTTAAGAGGTTCAAGATGCTTGTCGAAAACTAGAGTAAGAAAAAGATCAAAGTTCTATAGAGATTCAAGATCTTTGTAGAAGGAATCAAGTTGAAGACAAAATCTATAGGCCATGCTCCATGATATTGTTTTGCAGGCCTCAATGCTTGTGTTTCACTCTATAATTAATTGTTTACACAATGGATTAAGCTCTTACCCAAGTATTTAAAATATTTTCCAAACAAATTTTCCCTTAATGGCACAAAGTTACCATTGCCATTTTAGAAAAGCAAGCATTTTGCAAATTGTCAATGTATTGAGCCTTATGACCTTTATCTCTGATTGAAAGCAATATCAAAAGCATGAATCAAGTCTCCTGCACCCAACAAACATCAGGCCATGCTTATACTTGAACTTTGGAACCATGCAAATCCATTCAACTTGATTTTTTTGTTTTCAACTAAACCATAACATGTTATATCAAGATTCTGGTTACTAAAAGATGTCAAACCTCTTCCCTATAAATGGAGACATTATTTGCAACATAGAGGTGAGAGATTACCAGCCTTAGAACACTCCCAAAAACTCTCAAAAACTTAGAACCTGCACACAAGCACAAAACTTGGCACATTCTAAACTTTACACACAAAATCTCAAATCCCTTTGTGTGTTTTTTTATCCTTTAGATTTACTAAGCTTCCATACACCACATAGGAACTATCCCAGCCCCTAAACCACTTTTGTAACTCCTCCTTCCACATCCACCATTTTCAAAAATCCACCATTACGGCTAGACTTGTCCCGAACAGTTGGGCAAGCTACAAGACATTCTAGCAATTGGAGTAGCTTCAGGGAGGTCCAGGCAAGCTTAATCCATCATCAAACCATTTCTTGAATTCATATAGAAGTCCTTCGAATATCACTCCAAGAGATTCGTATTCAAATTTTAGGCAGGTTTGATATTTACATCTTTCGATTTGGCTGAGAAACGAAGCTTTTAGAAGCTTGACAATGAAGTTATCATGGCCTGCGTGCGAAGAAAGAAGATGAAGCCAAGTTTAAATTTTCATAATTAAGTTCATGACATG
Organism: Vicia faba; assembly: GCA_948472305.1. Lineage (NCBI taxonomy): Eukaryota > Viridiplantae > Streptophyta > Magnoliopsida > Fabales > Fabaceae > Vicia > Vicia faba. Next base: position 293,850,072 of record OX451739.1, on the reverse strand, counting down.
CCCCAGTGGTACAAACAGCGTGCACTAAAGGCTTGCCATGTAGAAGGTCCTGGGTTCGAGCCCCAACGAGACCATTTGTCATTTTTTTCCAAATTTTCTCAGTCTTTTTTTTTGTTTGCAGGAAGCACGCCTGGGCCTCCGTTGGCCGGGCCTTGACATTTCCATTTTTTGAACCCCCTGACGTTAATGTTATATCTTTATCTCATTTTCTTTACTTTATTATTGTTATTTTTATAATTATTTTTATTAATAAAAAACACCAAAAATATATTTAAATTATTTAGTTTATTTTTATTTAACTTCTTACAATGAAAAAGACCAAAAATATTTTCCTATTTATTTTCTTTTCTTTAACTTAATCTTAATTTTTATTTAGTTTAATTAAATTTCCTTTTAGTTAAATAGGCCAAAATCTTTCCTAACAAAAATCCAAAGCAAAATCCATTTCTTTTTATATTCCTTATACATTATATTCTTGTTATTTTCTTGTACAAATTCAATATGGTTGTAATAAATAATTAGGGTTTAATTTCTTTCAATCCCCATTTATAAATTTGTATACCCTATCCCCCAAATGATGTAATAGCGTAGGACATTTATTTTCCGCAATTTATCACTTTTCATATAATTGCTAGTAATTAGGGTTAGTATGAAAAGATAAAATCAATTCTAAGAAAACCTTAATCCAAGACAAAATCAAGAATGAAAAAAATAAAAACTTGCACACTTGCACCTCTAGGGTTAACTCCACTTGTTGTTGCCTTGAGAAAATGGTCATGATATGCATGTGAGACATCTTAGCAAAAACAATCAAAAATATAATATCATAGTCTCTCGATGACGCTGCGAAAGTTGCCTTATAAATGATCTTAGTCCCTCAAGAGAAATGCTAAGATATCTCCCAACATTTCTATTCATGACTATACGATGACCCACGCCCGTCCCTTTATATCCAAAGACAAGGCTTCGTACCAATAAATGGTAAGATAGCAATATCAAAGGAAGGAATAAATTAACAAAAGACTTTTTAGTAGGTAGAACGTTCTTAGTTGCTTGCTCAAAATCCGTCTTCAAAAAACAAACATCTTTTCAAACATACCAAACATTTTCAAAACATGAAATATTTTCAAAAAGTCCAACACTTTGTATGAATTCTTATAGAGAAGAGAATCGTTACAAACACATTGCAAACAAAGCAATTTAAAAAGTGATCTAGCAAGAAACTAAGATCCCATAGATAACTATGGATGAAAAGGGTGCTAACACCTTCCCTTTTCATAACCTACCCCCCGAACTCAATAAAATATCTCAAAGGTCTTTCCTGTTCTTTTCACCCTTTCCTTATTGGATAAAAGAAAAGTCGGTGGTGACTCTTGCTATCCATAACAATTGTGGTAAAACACAAAACAACCAAGGCAGTTCTCCCACCGTATTACAAAAGGTAATCGGAAAATAAAGTTGTTTGTTCTCAACGATCATCATGAGAGTTGTAACAAAATAGTACGAAAGGATTGTCTTTACGCCACCCTAGAGGGTAGAGTTCACATAGAACTTTGTATACCTTTTGTACACCATCACACGTTAATTATTTAAAACTTCTTCTTATTTTCGTAGGCTTAAGATAATTTGAATGTTTGAATCTTGTTGTAGAAGAATCACTCTTGAGTCTTATAACCTAAGTCTTGGAGTCTTGGAATCGCACTTGGTTGTAAGAACTTGCTTTTCTTCATATTATTCAGAACTTGTACACACTGAAGCAAAGCTTTAGAAGGCCTACAAAGCTTAACCATAAAGTTACGATAATAACTTCTTGTACTAACGTTCCTAAGATCTGTCGCATAAGATGAATTCCTGAATATTGACTTTAGCTATAACACGTTGTTGTACCCGAATTTTTGCCTCTAAGATCCCTCTATCATCTCATACCATCACAGTACAACAAGATCACACAATAGGGTTTTGGGTACTACTCCTACTCTATCCTATCTTTAGGGTTGTCTATGAGGGATCACCGAGCACCTTGAGTTGTGTATCTTGTACATATATCCTTTTGACTAACATCAAAATTTATATATATGTTTCTTTGGATGTCATCTTGTAGGTAATGGCACAATTGCATGTATCTTAAAATCTCCTAACATAGAGGATCAAAACTAGGGTTTGGAATTTAATCAGGAAATCTATGACTTTTTGGGCAATATTTGATTCCATGTTTCTCTACATGTTCACGAGCACCTATGATTGGAAACTTGATCATCAATTTGGGTTTGAAATGGCTCAATTGACAAAAGGGGGGTAAATTGGTTATTTTTCCAGAAGTCAACCAAAGTCAACTGTTGACCAAGGGAACTTTTGGTCAACTATCAATTCAATATCCCTATTTTCATACTTCATTGTAAATGGTGGCATTAAATGAAGAGGAAGTTTGAATTGGAGTTAACTTGTCAATGAAGTTATCTGGAATTTTGAATTTATTCTAAGTGTTCATAGTACTGAATTTTGATTGGTCATAACTTTCTCAATTTTTATTGAAAATGTACAAACTTTACATGCCTGGAAAAAGAATACAAAATTCTTCAACTTTGTATTAAAGGCATCAAGTCCAAAAAGTGAAAGATGAAAAAGTTATGGGGCTTGGAAGTTTTGATTCCTTCATGATTAATTTTGAATGTCCATTTGAGCTCAAATAAAAAAGTTGGCAACATGAAAGTTGGAGTATGAAGTGTGATCTTCATTTTTGGTTCAAGAATCATTTCAAATGGTCAAGTGTGGAGAGAGATATATTTCTTAGGATTTAGGGCCTGGAGATGGTATTTTGCCCAGCCACACGCGCGCTAAGCCAAGAATTTTATCAAACAGTTTATGGGCATGCTTTCACCATTATTTTTCTCCTTGAAATTTTCATTATTTTGAAAATTTTCCAACATCAAAGATCGAGCCCTAAATTTGAAGAACAACTTTTCTTCAGAAATTTTCTCAAAATAATCCTTACATTTTTAGATATAATCATGGGAAGAAGGTACCATGCAAATTGAATTTCCGCCCAGCACAAGACATGTAACGCGTGCGAAGCCAAGAATTCCAGCAAACACATGATGTGCATACACTCATGGCTATTTATCTCATTTATTCAAGCTTCGTTTTAAAAAAATTTGAACATGAAAGTTTGAGTATGTAATTCCCTCTCAATTTTTTATTCAAACTTTGTCATGTTTCTTGCATTGTGGAGAGAGATATAAGGAGTTAAAGATGAGACAATGATTTTTGGCAAGCCTGCATGAAAATGCATGGAATGGCACGATGCTTGTTTCAAGCAACATCAAATTTCTAGCTCAGCATGGACGTGCTTTATGCATTTACCCTAAAACGAACGCATTATACCATTTTTGAACATAAAACGCACAAGACACCTCACTACCTCACTTTCATTTTCATTCTCTTTTTTACCCTCTTATCCAATTCCCACTCTATAAAAGTAAGTTTGATTTCAATTGAAAGAGGTTGGACAAACGAAATTACACAAGCTATTTCTCTCTTACACGAAGCTTCTCCATCTTTACAAGTTCAGAATTGCTTCTCTCTTTCTTTAAATCTCAAGCAAGCATGCTTCCTCCATTCTTTTGTCAAAGATTCCTTTGCATCTCTCTCCACTCATCATCCCTGAATCTTTAAGTCAAGCTTCTCTGAATTGCTTGCTCTTTATTTAAGCTCAAGCATCAACAAATTTGCTTCAAGGTAGATGCTCCACAATTTCTCTCTCTTGACTGCAACTTGCGTTCTTTTTTTTAATCCAATAAACCTTTTGAAAAATCCATTAGCATATTCATATTCTTTGCATTTTTGTGATGAATTTTGGTTTTTGGATCGTTTAATTTGGTGGAGAATTGAAAGAGAAACTAAACTTAAGATGGAAATCTGTTTGATGAATTATCCAAATCAAAATAGTGTTCATGCATCAATATTCGCGCGTGTTTTTCTCTATCATCAATGCATCATTTCATGAAATATTTGATACCATCGTGTTTAGATCATTTCCATCTTGAACTTTAATGTTTGCATTTTGGATTTTCATCAAGAAACGCGTGAGATATTTGGATCTGAAAGTTTGGTTTCAAAACTGAAAAATAGAAAGGGTTTGGTATTTTGGCAGGGATGATTACATGGCTGTTTTCTATTGAACATATTCTTGTTTCATTTTACAGCGCATTTTGAGAAAATGGGTGTAATAGGCCTTTGTATTATTTAAAAAATTTCTTTGTTTTCTAAAATTTTCTTTTAATATTTTCCTCACTTCAAAAATTATTACAAAAATAAATTCATGTAGTTAATTAGGGTTTTAATATTCTTTTAAGTTTAGAATTTTTATTTCCCTATTTTTACTAAATAAAAAATTATAAAAAAAACATTTTCAAGCTTCTATCTGAGTTTACTTATTAAAAATAGTTTTTGTCCATTTTTATAAAATTCTTGGTTTACAAGTTAAATCATTTGTTGGACATATCATCTTTTTCTTTATCTTTTTTTATGAATTGTGTAAATCATTTTCATTTAATTCTTGACATTTAGGTAATCTTGCACCAAATTTATTTAAACTTTAGACCAATTTGACTAATTTTGATCTTAATTTCCTTTTTAGGGTTTTGTTTGATCATTCACAATAATTGATTAAAATTTCTAACTTCCTATGCCTATAAAATCAGAGATGAAGTTGTTTAAAGTGCTTGAACAAGTTGAGGTCATAAAGATCATTTTTCTGGATTTTTAAAATGTGATTTCATATTTTTCACAAATTGTTTTCCAAAACATCTCTAGTATAAGCATTTTGCTAGCTAGTTTCAAAGTTTGCATTTTTAAATTAAATTTCCACCTCAATCCAAGAACTCTAAATTCTATTTCTGACTTTTATAGAAATATAGGAAGTTAGTGTTTTAATTTCATAATTTTACAAGTTATTCTCCTATTTTAAATCTAATTTTTGACTTGGTTTGTACTTAGGGTTTTACTTTTGATCAAAGCTTGTAATTGAAAGCTTTTGTACATAATTCTTGTTTAATTTTTGATTTGGCATTTGATGCTGACTTGGAAGTAATTTTGGGACAAATTCTTCAACATCATTGGATCTTGGGTGTTTATAGGTTTGAAAAACCAAATCCATCAAGAGGGATGAATGATGTTGATCATATTTGAAACCATTTTCATTTAATACATCCCCTACCTCTTCATCTGGTCCCATTCTTACTTGTGCTAAATGTTATTGGAGAATTATTTACATATCATTTCTCAAAACATATGGTACATAGATTTCTATTGACCGGCCTCAAAATAGGTGTGACTTCTATATAAGTTCACTTATGATTGCTTAACATAACGCTAAATTATGTCCTGATTCGAGAAATGATCATTCGTGGCCCAAACCCATATTTGTAAGCCTAGGTATGTTAATTTTAATCCTTTGATCCAATAACCTTGAGATTCATTATTAGGAGGATTTGGTCTTATCAATCTTGTAATGAATCTTCATAAGCTTTGGTCAAAGTGAATCACTTAAACATCGTTGATCATTTATTGTTGCCTTGAGAATTTTAAATAAGTGATATACTTGAAAAACAGAAAATGAAACTTGTTGTTGAGAGGCTTTGATTTTATCAATCTTCCAATGAGTTTCAAATGCAAGTTTCAAGATGGTCATTTAGATAACCTCTAATTTCTAACAATTGACTTATTTTGTACCTTTACTTCATTCCCTTTACTTTAAGCACACTTATCTTAGCATTTACATTTCATGCTATTTTCATCTTTGCTCACTTGAGCACTTATCTTTATGTCATTTTGTTTTGCTCACTTGAACTTTTCATTTTCTTTTTGAAGATACTTAATAACCAACTTGAACAATAAAAGCTTTAATGTTACTAGGATTATTTGGTTACTATCCTTGGCATGATGGAGTTATAGACTTCTTGGACTTAGGAGTAGAGACCTTGACTAACCTTGAGACTTTTGTGACTTCTGTTTTTATTTTGTTTGAAGTTTTTGGGGTTTACCCCGAGACATTGGGTTGTTTGTTTTCTTTGTGTGAAGGTTTTTCTGACTACGTGCTTTGTCTGTGATTGGGAATTTCACTATATACAATCATTACTCTGCCCAATTTTTTTGAAGACATATTGCAATTGAAGCTTGGTTTTCTTAAGAGGTTATTTATCTTTGCTTGTTTGGTTTCAATCCAAAGGATGAGAATTCTACATTGACTCATTGTGTCAAGTGTTGGTTTCTTGTTGGTTAGACGGTTATTTTCCCTAGCTTTTACCTTATACTTTAGGACAGTCCTTTCATCTCCTCCAATCTTCTTTAATTTCAAAAATCTTCTCCATCCTTTTCAAAACTCTTCTTGTTTTCTAACTAGAACCGCTTTCATAATAAACTTGGACTTAGGTCCATGCATATTTAAAAAATATTTTATTAATCAAACTTTAACCAACTTAATAATACCTTGACATTTTTGTGAGAAGACTAAAAGTCAATCAATCTCATTCAAACCATTTTTCCACTTTGGCTTGTTACTTTAAAATTTTCTTAAAAGATAAGACTCTTGTCAATCCTTGTAGTGATTCGACCTACTATACTTCTATGATATGTAGTGAAGTGAGATATTTTCCACTTGGGTGTTGAGCGAGGCTTTGTTAATTTTAAAATCCAGGCAATATCCTCCAGTTTGAGATGATGCAAATTCTCCTTTCTCATAATCGTGGGTAGTAAGTATGTTCTTCCACTCAGATAAGACGATGATGTCTCGTCTCTTAAAATTAACCAACACACTTGGGTTTTAAAATTTTTAAAGGTGAACTACGGGTGTCCTGATCCCCTATTGCATGGAAGGCGGTACGTAGGCACTAAAGGTTCACAACCGCGGAGGGTGCAAAAACCATTAAAAAAATACTTCTTTTCCCATCATCAAAATCTATTTTTGTATACAACACTTATAGCCAAAATACATTGATTTTCAAAGAGGTTCCTACGGAGTATCGTAGATGTTTAGGGTGCTAATACCTTCGCTTTGCATAACCAACCCCCGAACTTATATTCTCTCCCCCTCTTTTTGGGTTATTAGCTCTTTTCCCATTCCTTTGGAAATAATAAAGCGTGGTGGCAAATTTTATTTTGATTTGTACGAGTCAAGTCAATCCAATGGCTTAGCCTCAACGTTTCTACTGCTACAGAAAAATGGAGACTTCACTAGGGAAAGATTGACCTATTGTTAGTCTATCCCTAAGTGGTTTGAGCCTATCTTTGTTTATCTATGTATGTGCTATTATTGGTTGTATATCTGTTTGTCTGGATATTTCGTGTTTTCAGGGTGCTTGGTGATTATTCACGAGTCCTATACCCAGACATGGGAAAACTTAAGATAGGACGGGATGTATAGTCATGTTAACTTTGAGGGAGTAATCTCGAAAAAGGAGACATGAGATCCCCCACTCAGTGAAGGCCCCTTTGATTATAGTGTCGTTTACCGAGTAATCAGGAAGACGTGCTGCTTTTAACCTGGGAGCCTGCTGAGACTGAGAACCGTAGAACCTTTAACCCATCTTGGCCTTTTAGGCATTGTGTGGAAGCTATAACAGAGTAATCCGGAAATGTTTGTCACGTGATACTATGCTCGGATGAGTTTTTCCTAAGAATATTGCTAATTACCAAGTCAATCGGGACGTTGGTAATATCCGAAGGAAGGATGTAGACTCAGGGATCCTCTTAGAACCATGTTTGGCAGGTGATAAACTTCTAGATCACATCATGTAGGTAGTACCTTTGACCTCATGCTCGTGACGTCAAACCTATTGTAATATGGTGGGAGAGCTGACTTGGGTGTTTTTGCGTTTGATCGCAATTGTTGCAGATAGCAAGAGTCACCACCTACTTTTCTTTTATCCAATAAGGAAAGGTTGAAAAGAATAGGAAAGACCTTTCGAGATTATTTCTTGAGTTTGGGGGGTAGGTTATGAAAAGGGATGGTGTTAGCACCCTTTTCATCCGTAGTTATCTACGGGCTCTTAGTTGCCTGCTAGATCAATTGCTTTTGTTTGAAAATGTGCTTTGTGGTGTATTTTTTGAAAGTATTTGTGAAAAGCTCATCCATTTAGGAAAACTTTGTAATGATTCTTTTCTTTGTAAGAATGTATACAAAGTGTTGGACTTTTGAAAATATTTCATGTTTTGAAAGTGTTTAGTGTGTGTTTGGAAAAGCTTTTGTTTTGAAAATGAGAAACCAACTAAGAACATTTCTACCTACTCAAAGGTCTTTGTTCTTCTCCTCCTCCCTTAGAAGTTACTGTTTTACCATTGATTAGTAAGAATCCTTATCTTTTGATGTAAAAGGGACGGGTGTGGGTCATCGTATAGTCATGATAGCAATGTTGTGATATATCTTAGCATTTCTCTTGAGGGACTAAGATCATTTGTAAGGCAACATTCGTAGCTTCATCGAAGACTATGATCTTGTATTTTAATTGTTTTTGCTAAGACATCTCACATGCATAACATGACCATTTTTTATAAGGCAACAAATAGAATTACCCTAGGGGTAAATGTGTGAATAATGTGTTTGATTTGCATGCATTTAGTCTTTGATTAGGGGTTGTCTACTTGTTGATTTCATCTTGCCATACATTCCCTATTTTACTAGCAAGCATACAAAAGTAATAAAATGCAAAAAGATAAAATCCTACATTATTACAACCATATTGAATAACATGAAAATATAAAGGCAAAAATAAAATAAAAGCAAGAAAAATGGGTCTTTCGATTCAGGAAGAAACACTATTCGATTATGCATTTGTTGGCTTCCTTCAATTTGGGGTCTGGAGTCAGTGGAGTCATGCCCTTCGATTTTCCTTTCTGTCTCCTTCGATTGGGGGTTGGAATTAGTATGGGCAGGCCTTTCGTCTGGGCCTGGAAGTCAACATAGTTTTGTCTTTCGTTTGAGACTTGGAGGCAACAAGGTTCTATTTTTCATTGGAGGCCTGGAAGTCAGCATAATTCTGTCTTTCGTTTGAGGCTTGGAGGCAGCAAGGTTCTATCTTTCGTCTGAGGCCTGGAAACAACAAGGTTATGTCTTTCTTCTGAGGCTCCTTGTTGACTCCTTGTAAGCATATTAGTCCCTCAGATTGTAGTTCGAAAGGCTTGTGCAGCTAGCCAATCGAAGGGTATAACAAACCTGTCTTAAGTTCTTAAAAAATGCAAAATCCAAACATAACTACAGTCCAGGGGTTAGCACAAAAACCAATGGGTCTCAAAGTCCAAAGCACAACTAATTAAGGTTGAGTTTTCAACATATGGGCAGTCAGAATCGAAAGCTAAAACATGGTATAGAAATATCTACATTTTTTCTTTATTGGCATGTGCACATGATTTTAAATGAAAGAGTTCCAAATTTAGAGAGAACTTGCCTCTTGAAGTGCTTAATCGAAACAGCTGTAGGTGACTTCTTTGGTGGTGGAGGGAGCTTCGCTGGAATCTTCCTGAAGCTAGTTCAGTTACTGCTTGGTTTGGGCAGTCACTGAATCGAAAGAGAGTATATGATGGTGATGAGTGAATCGAAGGTTGCTACAATTTATGGGAAGTGAATCGAAAGGTACACTACTGAGGTTTTTTATGAAAAAATCTTAGAGTTTTGAAGGTTTGAGAATGTTGGAGAGTTTGAGAATATGGGAGAGTTTGAGTGTTTGAGGATTTTTATGATTTTCTCTCTAGCAAAAATCTGGACTCTTTCTTTGTCAATGGTTTCTCTATTTATAGAGAAAAGGTTTGGGGAGTTTAAACAAAAAGGTGGCTTGGCTGAAACGTGAATATTAAGCTAAGTCCGAATTTTCAAGATCCCAAGGTGAAGTACTGAAGTTGTTGGTTAAAAGGGGATGACTTCCCTAACTTATGGTAAAGTACAAACACGATTTAAGAAAAGCATGGGCTTAGGACAGGATTTGTACTAGCAAGTTCACTTTCAAAAAAATAATCTTCTAGACAAAGGTTTAATCACCTGGACAATAACTTAATCCAAAATGTAAGCAATTAATTATGGAGTGAAATACAAGAATTAAGGCCTGTAAAGTAAGATCATGTAGCATGGCCCAAATATTTGATGAGTGTTCTTTCAAAATCCTATTTTGCACTTATGTCGAAGAGTTCTAGAAATGTACTAAAGAAGACTGCTTCGAAGGATCCAAAGTTGGGTTTGAAAGATGTTGATTCGAAGGGAACCAAAACTCCAATCGAAGCTTTGTGTGAAGGTGGCTCTTGTCCAATCGAAGGCTTTCCTGCCATGGGTCACATGTGGCCAAATTAAAGAGTGTACATAGGGGGTCCCTGTCTTGTGATTTATGCCAACATGCAAAAGATCTATGTTCAAACGAAGCTTGCATGAGGGGAACCAACATGCCCAAACAAAAGGTGTGACCAGTAGCTTGTACTGAAAGATTCATGTGCCCAAACAAAGCAAATATAAAGGGAGTCAAATTCCCAAATGAAAGGTTTGACCAAAACCTTGTGCTAAAGTATTTATGTTCCCAAATGAAGGGTGTGACCAGTAGCTTGTACTGAAGGAACCACATGCCCAAACAAAAGGTGCATGTAGGAGGTTTAAAAGTGCAAATCGAAGGATGCTAAAAGGGAGCCTTTTTCCTTGGGATCGAAGGAGGCTACAGGGGGGATTTGTTCCATGTGAATCCAAATCAAACGTGCCAGAGGCCCATGCCCAGTCGAAGGATACAAGATAAACTTGCATCGAAAGAGGCCAAAAGGCCAATCGAAGGAGTTGAAACGAAAAAACACTTGTTTTTTCTCCAAATTTTGTCAAAAACTTTTCTTCTTCTGCTTTCTCCCTTTTTGACAGTTTCCTTTTAATCTTGGTACTGGAACATCCCAATATACTTTTGCAAGCTTGAACCTTGAGAATCCTTGTGAGAAAGGCCTTAAAAATGAGAGGGCAAATTTTGGGGTACAACACCTATTAACCCTATATATGTGATCTTGTGTGTGATTGTTGCATCATGCATTCGTGCACCCATGAGCATCCTTTAAAACATTTTGTTTCAAGGGACTTAAAAATTGACTCTTTGTGAATATCTCAGGTACTTTTTGACTACGGATTCTGGAAAAAGAATGACTAAGAAGTATAGTTTCAAGGATCCCAAGATAGATGAGTTGATAAGTCTGATTCCCGAGATCGAGAGTTCTACAGATTTTTGGAGGAAGTATGGGTCCATCATTTCTCTTCTGAAGCTCAGAATGAAGGAGGGTATTCTCTCGACTTTGGTCCAGTTCTATGATCTGATGTATCAATGCTTTACTTTCCCTGATTATCAGTTGATGCCTACATTGGAAGAGTATTCTTATCTATGGGTTTACCTATTATCGATCATGTTCCTTTTACCAGTTTGGAAGGGGAGCCAAAATCTCATGAGATTTCTACTTGATCCATTTGGGGAAGTCTGAGGTTGAAGCCCACATGACTACCAAAGGAGGGATTAGAGCATTACCCGCTCAGTTCTTATTGGAGAAAGCTTGTTACTTCGCTAGGATGAAGAGTATGGTTACTTTTGAGGCCATCTTTTCTCTACTTGCTTATGGGTTGTTCTTATTTCCAAATGTCGACAAATTTGTAGATATGAATACCATCAATATATTTATGAATGGGAATCCAGTCCCTACAATATTGGGTGTTGCTTATTACTCTATTCATCTTCGATATTCTTACCATGGAGGGATGATCATTTGTTGCACGCCTTTGTTGTATCAGTGGTTTATTTCTCACTTACCTAGGTCTGATACTTTCTAGAATATCAGGAGGGAATCTCGTTGGGCTCCAAATATTATGGCCCTCACTCATTCAGATGTTATATGGTATCATCAGGCTTACTATAATATGGAAATTATCGATAGTTGTGGTAGTTTCCTCAATGTACCTCTTCTTGGTACAATGGGAGGAATTAACTACAATCATGTTCTTGCACGACGACCGCTTGGATATACGATGAGGTGTTGTACCCCAAAATTTGCCCTCTCATTTCTCAAGAAATCTATCATAAGATCTCCATTGATTCAAGACTACACAAGGTTTGGTCAGCTCAAGACACCTTCTCAACCACTGACAACTCAAAATTAGGGTTTGAGTTTGTACAAGGACAATTGGACTTCCAAGGCCTCAAATGAATTTCATGGATCATTAGGAACCCTCAAGATTGCTCATGTTAAGTTTAAAGCTTTGGATCACATTTTTGCTCATTCAGTTGATCAGTTGACCTAAAATCAACTGTATTAGGGAAAAGGTCAACCATGGTCAATTTGCAGTCAAACTTCATAATTTTTTATCCATATCAACATTATGAACTCATATATTTCAATTTATCAAGTTGAATCACAATTCCTCAAAGAAATTTGATCAGAACACCAAAAGGGCAAAATGGCCAAAATTAGGGTTTTGATTGAGAAGGCTCAGTTCTTGACTCTTGACCAAGAAAATGACTTATTGGTTTAAGACATGATTTCAATGATTCAAATGCACCATATTGACCTAATTGCATGGTTCAAATCACCTCTCAAGATCATTGGATTGACATATGAATTTTAGTCAACTAATGAATAGTCAACTGTATATTGAAAAGTCAAACTTTGACTTTTTGATCAAAATCAAGTTTCAAAAATCATATTTCATCAAGACATGTCAAAATATGAAGTTTGTCCATCAAGAAATTTAAACTTCAAAGTTATCTTTGAAATGTCAAAATTCTAGGACTTAGAAATGTTTCTAAGTGTTGGAAAGTTAACATTTTTTCATAACTTTGTGCCAAATTTCCACCATGACGCAAGATGATTCAAGGGAAACTTCCAATATGAAAGTTGTATATCTAAATTAGATCTAAAACATTGTAGGGAAGAACCTTTTTCTAGAAATTCTTGAATTTCAAGTTATGAATTTATGAAGACATGTCCATGAAACTAAAATACTTAGTGAAAGTTTGAGTATTTTAGTCAGGATTTTAACCTAACTTCATGTAAACTTTTAACCTAGTTACAAATTGAATTTTCAAAAATTTCCAACATGAAGGTTGTAGGGGATGTTACAAGCTTTCTAAAATGTCAAAGAACTCATCAAGACCATACTTGAGCTAAGAGAATCGAAGGTAAGAAGTTAGGGTTTCAAACTTGTTTTGCAAGACATATTTTGTGATGAACATGAACCAAATCCATAGCCATGCTGCATAATCCTCACTTTGCAGGCCTCAAACTTGTTTTTCACTCCATAATTAATGGTTTACACAACTGATTATACCCTTATCCAAGTGTTTCAAGCTTTGTCCAAACCAATTTGCCATTTTGGGGAGAAAGTAACATATCCATTATTGTAAAGCATGTTTTATGCACAAAGTCAGCATCTCGAGCTCCTAACTTGTTTTATTTGAGTACACTCGATCCAAAAAGCCAGTGGTATTATATTTAAATTGGTTAACAACTCTATGAACCAAGTACAAGGCATGGAAACTTGTTTTGTCAAAAAAACACATGTTGAACTTAAACATGTAAATTCAAATTCTGAGTTGTTTCAAGTCTTAAAACCTTTTGTCTATAAGTAAATACACAATTTGGAAGTTAAAAAACAAATTTACAAGCCCTTAAGCCCTCTCATACACTCTCAAACCCGAATTGACCAAAAATCACCATTTTTAAGCTTTTGAAACCTTAACTTTAAAACTCACCACTCTTGCAACTATTGTCCAAACACTTCATATATATCATATAGAAACTATCCATACCCCTGTTTCCTCACTGTAACATCATTTTCATCATCCACCATTTTCAAAATCCACCATTGTAACTTGACTTGAGTAGACCAATCCAGACACTTTCAAGGCAAAGTAAAAGTTACAATAGACTCACTAAGGTCCCAGGAAGCTAAAGCAATCATCATATTACTTCTGGAAGTCGTGTAGAGGCCATTGAACTTTTGCATCAAGAGGAAAAAATATTCTCATATCATATTATGCAAGCGCATGGTTGACAAGGAAACATGCCTGGCCTAGTGGTATTCTTTTGAGCCAGCAACCTGAATGTCTTGAGTTCAAGCCTTGGCCGGACCAAAATCTTATTTTTATCACTTGACTCATTTTACATTTTTAACAAACTTCAACAATTTATTTAACCCATCAAATTAACTCCTTTTGAACTAATTTTTTGCACACTACTAGTTTATTAGGTCTATTTTATGAATATATAAAAATCTCACCAAAAATATTTTTATTTTCATTATTCATGATTTATTCAAAGAAGCATCTTTTAGGGTTTTTTTTCTTTATTAAAAAACAAAAAGACAAAACATTTTTCTTATAAAAAACTTAATTTCTTTTTCATAATAAATTAATAATTAGATTTAGGTTTAGTTATTTTCTTTTTTAATTAAAATTAACTTAGAATTTAGCTTTTATTTTAATTAATTAATTTTCATGCTATTTTTATTAAAGTTAAAACCTTTTCTAAAAAATTCTAAAAATACTTTCTTGTTTAATTTTATTTCTTTTAAACTAGGGTTTATTTTTACTTACTTTGATTAATTATTTGCTTTTAGATAATTAGGTTAAAACCAAGGCTCTTTCTTAACAAAATCTAAACAAAAATCCATTTCTTTCCATTTATATCCTTGTACATTATATTCCTTTCAATTCTTGTACATTATTCAAGTTTCAATATGGTTGTAATAGATAATTAGGTTTAATTTCTTGCAATCCCCATTTGTAAATTTGTATACCCCATCCCCCTAATGATGTAATAGCGTAGTAAATTTATTTTCTGCAATTTATCGCTTTCATATAAATGCTAGTAATTAGGATTTGTATGGGAAGATAAAAATCAACAAGTAGATAACCCTAATCAAAGATTAAATGCATGCAAATAAAACACACTATTCACACATGCTCCCCTAAGGTTAACTCCACTTGTTGCCTAAAAAATGGTAATGTTATGCATGTGGGATGTCTTAGCAAAAATAATCGAAATACAAGATCATAGTCCCACGATGACGCTACAAATGTTGCCTTACAAATGATCTTAGTCCCTCAAAGAGAAATGCTAAGATATCTCACAACATTGCTATCATGACTATACGATAACCCACGCCCGTCACCTTACATCCAAAGATAAGGCTTCTTAGCAATCAATGGTAAGATAGGAATATCAAAAGAAATGAGAGAAATGAACAAAAGACTTTTGAGTAGGTAGAAACATTCTTAGTTGCTTGCTCACTTTCAAAACAAACACACACCAAACACTTTCAAAAACAAACACCAAACACATTCAAAACATGAAATATTTTCAAAAGTCCAACACTTTGTATATGTTCTTACGAAACGAGAACCATTACAAAGTTCTCCTAAACGAAGGTGCCTTTTCAAAAATACTTTCAAAAACCACCACAAAGCACATTTTCAAACAAAGCAAGTGATCTAGCAAGCAACTAAGAGCCCATAGATAACTATGGATGAAAAGGGTGCTAATACCTTCCCTTATTATAATCTACCCCCCAAACTCAAGAAATAATCTCAAAGGTCTTTCCTGTTCTTTTCACCTTTTCCTTCTTTGGATAAAAGAAAAGTCAGTGGCGACTCTTGCTAACCGCAACAATTGCGATCAAACACAAAACATCCCAAGACAGTTCTCCCACCATATTACATGAAGGATAAGCCAAATAGTATTCATCTGGGTGGTTTCTTCCTTAAAGAGGTAGAGGTTAATAAGGAGGCTAAAGAGGAGATTGCGAAAGACTTGGGACCTAGAGAGGTTGTTTCTTTAGAACCTTATCTTTAGTGGGTTCAAGAAAGAGCCATCAAGTTGAAGTTATCGTATTCCCGTGAAGCACCCATGCCTGATATGTTTGTGAAGACCACTCCTCCCCTATTGGATGATGTGGAAGAGCTTCAGCTTTCTCTAGTCAGGGTGCAGTAGGAAAAGGAGGCTTGGAAGAATAAGTTTCAAACATTAGAGGTGTCCTACTGAGCAGACCTGAAGGAGAAATATGATCTGACTGAGATTCTTGAGAGTCGTGATGTAGAGATGACAGAGAGGCATGAGGATTTATTTTACTGTAGAGCTCAGTCAGGACCTAGTTGCTCACCTCCTGACTCTGGTGATTGGAAAGAGGTCGTCGATCAGTATACAAAAGAGAACACGCAGATAAAGGCTCAAATTGCAAGACTCACGGGAAAGCGTCGGTGTGTGGAGTGATCTTCATAAGCTTTTATTTCTTAGGATCTTAGATTTTTATCTTATCTTGTACTTTGGATTATTGAAACTTGTACTAAAAAAGTTGTAATCCATTTTGAAGTTATTATAATGATATTTTCAGTATTTCAAATGTGTTAGACTTTAATATTTGCAAATTATCTATAAATCTTTGAGTTCCTTGAAATATTAATAATAAAATAAATCATGTGCATTGCATATCATGCATCATATTATACATATTTCTTGAATTTATGTTCATACCCAGGTGTCTTATTGTGTTTCTCTACTTCATTCAGCAAGTTGTCTCACCAATACAATACTCGGACTAATTCCAGACGGAAGATGGAGAATCTAGAACAAGAGAATCGTGATTTGCACGAAGAAGTTACTGCTCTGAAGGCCAGATTGGCTAATCTCACTGCTTTGCTAGAATCGTTGGTGGCTGCTCAAAATCAGCCACCACCTGCTCAGCCTCAACAGACAACAGTTACTTCGGAAGCTCCGACAGTTCCTGTTTCTGTTACTCTAGTTACTGTTGTTCAGAATCGTATGCCTCAGGGTTATCCATGGGGAATGCTAGAGAACTTCATGCCAGAAGGTTATAATCATGATACTCAAGTTGATTTTTTTGCTCAAACTAGTGTTGTTTATGCACCTCCTTCAATGAATGTTATGCCATTTGTGAATGATGAAGTTTATCGTTTTGCTCCTCCTCCGAGTGAAAGTATGGGTTTCTTTGACCGTTTGGATGATTTTCAAGACCAGTTCATGAGATGCAGAAGGAAATGAAGGCCCTTAGAGGTAAAGAACTGTTTAGGAAGAATGTGAACGATATGTGTTTGGTTCCAAATGTGAAAATACCTACAAAGTTCAAAGTACCGGAATTCGAGAAGTAAAAGGGCAATACTTGTCCTCGTGCTCACGTAGTGATGTATGTGAGAAGGATGTCCAATCACACCGATGATCAACGCCTATTAATTCACTTTTTGTAAGACAGTTTGACTGGTTCACCATTGAAATGGTACATGAGCTTGGATAGTGCCAATATTCATATTTTCAATGACTTGGGTGAAGAGTTTATTAGACAGTACAAATATAATATGGACATGGCACCTGACCATGATCAACTCAGGGAAATGGTCCAGAAGGACAAGGAGTCGTTTAAAGAATATGATCAGAGATCGCGTGAAGTAGCCGCCTAGGTGATTCCTCCAATGGTAGAAAAAGAGATGACAGAGATTTTTCTAAAAAATCTAGGTGCTTTCTATTATGAAAGAATGGTGGAGAGTGCGCCAAGTGAATTTACTGAAATGGTAAGCATGGGAGTTCGTTTGGAAGAAGCTCTAATAGAGGGCCGCTTGACAAGAAGTGAAATTTCTGGTAGTACGAAGAAACCATCCTATGGGTTTGCTAAAAATAAAGAAGGAGATACAAACACTGTTATTCAAGAGAGAAGGGTTAATCCTCCTAGAAGAAATCATCAGCGCCACCAACAGGTTGCTTCGGTAACTCCAGTGGTTAATACGACTCCGACCATAATTTCTTATCAAAGACCTTCCCCTCAGGGATATCAAGGATAGAATCAAAGGAGAGAGAACTTTGACTCTATCCCCATGAGCTATGCAGAGTTACTCCCAACATTGATTCAGAAAAAGTTGGTTCAGGCTAGGCCACCCCCCGTTATACCATCACCTTTGCGTTGGTATTGTAAGGCAGACCAGACGTGTGCTTTTCATCAGGGAGCACCAGGGCACAATGTGGAAAAATGTTATCCTCTGAAATCAGAGGTACAAGAGATGGTGAGATCTGGCCTATTATCCTTTAAAGATGTCAGCCCTAACGTAAAAGATAATCTTTTGCCAAAACATGGAGGAGAAAATGCTGTCAACATGGTTGTTGGTTGACTAGGTGACTTCCGGGTCTTTGATATCAACTTGTTTAGAGGATATTTGGTAAAGATGTACGCTGACCTCTATGAGTTTAGTTACTATACACATGACCATGCTGGTTTTGGAATTTGCAGTACGAATATACAAGGGTGTGATAAGATAAAGGCTGGTCTTCAGGAAATGATGGACGAAGGCCTCATTCATATAATCAGGCCTAGGGAAGAATACGTGGAAGATGTGAACATGGTCTTTGGATGTCCTGAAGAATTATGGATCTTTGACGTGAACTATAGTAATGATGATTTAGTGCAGTTGCACACTACCTTCTGCCACATGGATGGTTAATTAGAACACCATTATAGATCTTATCAGATCTGCTACAGAGATTCTCGAGGTTGTTCCATTGTGAGAAGGGGTATTCAGTTGTTATTGAATAATGGTACTATCAAGGTTTCAGGCCATATAGATTATTACAATGTGATTAACATGATTGAAGATTGTTTGGCTGAGACTGTGTCGGATTATGAATATGCTTCTGCAGATGAATTATTTTCCTCAGATGAAGATATATGCTTTAGAAATGATTTTGTGATGCCCAAATATTATGAAGAAAGGGTGAACGTTATCGTGCCTTATTTCAATGATCTCTCCCCTGTAGAGATTGAATACCATAGCAAGCCAGTTATTGCTCCAGTGGTGATTTTCTTGTCGGGTCCTATTACATACGAATCAGACAAACCCGTGTGATACAAATATAATGCTACAATTCTAGAGGGTGGTGTGGAAGTTCCCATCCAGCCTTTGTCTGGTGTCAAGAATATTGTTGAGGCCAGTAGAGTGACTCATAGTGGTTGTGTTTCCACATCTGTCATTCGAGGGAATGTTAACATTGATAAGAAGGTTGTTGAATGTGTTGAAACTAAGAAAGTAGTAGGGGAATCCAGCGGTTCTACCCTATAAAAAGATGTGGATGATATATTTAAGATTATCAAGATGAGCGACTACAGGATCGTAGATAAATTGTTGCAGACTTCTTCAAAGATATATATTCTGGCCATGCTGATGAATTCTTCTGCCCATAGAGAATCTTTAATTAGAGTATTTGATCAAGACTTCGTTGAAAGTGATATGTCGTTGGACCAATTCAGCAGTGTGGTAGGGAATATTACGTCCTGTAATAACCTATGCTTTTGTGATGACGAATTTCCCGAAGAAGGAAGGAATCACAATCTGGCTCTCCATATATCCATGAACTGTAAGAACGATTCATTGTCAATTGTGCTGATTGATAATGGGTCCGCCTTAAATGTCACACCAAGGAGCACACTGATGAAATTGAAGTATCAAGGAGCTCCCATGCGCCCAAGTGGCATAATTGTAAAAGTTTTCGATGCATCAAGGAAATATATTATTAGGGAAGTGGATTTTCTTATTCATGTAGGCTCGCTCTTGTTTCAGATTACTTTCCAAGTCATGGATATTGTCCCCGCTTATAGCTGTTTACTAGGACAACCATGAATACACGAGGCAGGGGCTGTCACTTCCACTTTGCACCAAAAGTTGAAGTTCGTGCGTGAAGGAAAAGTGGTTATCATAAACAGAGAGAAAGAATTATTAATATCTCATTTATCCTCTTTCAGTGTTGTGGAAGCAGATGAAGCTGCTGTTGGAACTCAGTTCCAAGCTTTATCCATTGATAATATAAGAGGAAATGAGAATTATATGGCTTCATTCAAAGAAGCTTAGCAGGTTGTGCGTAATGGCCCTAGTAAAGTACGGGGGAAAATTGTTGATCCTCCAGTAAACAAGAATAAGGCTAGTTTGGGATTTGCTTCGAAGAATGATAAATGTGAGAACGTGAAGCCGAAATCTGCTCTAGGCAAGTATCAGTATATCTTCCATAGCTGAGGTTATCTTCATCCAATTGGTTCTAGGATCAATGCTATTATGGAGGATGAAGAAGAGCGGGAAATGCTGAACTTCATGACGCATGGAGTCGGAGTCTAGAAATGGGTCACTATTGATGTTCCCTCTTGCATTCATGTCTCAAAGTAAATTTTTTTTTGTTTATCTTTTCAAAAGCTTTCACTCTGCCCAAGGTGAAAGTTTATATTGTACAGGCTTATTTGTTTCTTTGATCTTTAAAATTAATAATAAAGTTGTCTTTTATTCCCAAATTGTGTTTTTGTTTTCTACTTTTTCTTGGAAAATGGTAATCAGAAAAAACCCTTTCGCAATAAATAATAAATGTAATCTGCATAATCACTTGCTATGTGTTCCCATTTCTAAAAGCAATCATAAATCATATGTGCAGATTAATTAAAAAAAATTGTTGAATACAATAACCATGCACCATCTCCCAACTTTGAATATCTTTTGTATGGGGCCGAAGAAGAAGAATATGATGAGATTCCAGAGGAGGTTTCATGGTTGCCTGAGCGCGAGGAAAATGTCGTTCAATCGTATAAAGAGCCATTAGAGACAATCAATTTGTGTTTAGAGGAAGATCCAAGAGAAGTCAAGATTTGAGCATTGATGCATCCCGATGTGATGAGTAGGTTGATTCAACTGTTGAAAGAGTATGTGGATATCTTTGCTTGGTCATACCAAGACATGCTTGGTTTGGATACTGATATTGTGGAACATCATTTGTCGCTAAAGCAAGAGTTCCCGTCAGTCAAGCATAAATTTCAAAGAACTCACCATGAT
This sequence comes from Vicia faba, assembly GCA_948472305.1. Classification (NCBI taxonomy): domain Eukaryota; kingdom Viridiplantae; phylum Streptophyta; class Magnoliopsida; order Fabales; family Fabaceae; genus Vicia; species Vicia faba. Next base: position 293,829,214 of record OX451739.1, on the reverse strand, counting down.
ATGGCAGTGAAGATTAAAGAAGAAGTTTTAAAGCAGATTAATGTCGGTTTTCTTGTGACATCAGTGTACCCTCAGTGGATTGCCAATATTGTCCCAGTACCAAAGAAAGACAAAAAATTTCAAATATAGAAGGGCATATAGAGATTTAAACAGAGCTACTCCAAAAGATGATTTTTCATTTCCACATATTAACATGTTGGTTGATAGTACATCAAAATTCAAAGTATTCTCGTTTATGGACGGATTTTCCGGATATAATCAAATAAGAGTGGCTCCTGAGGACATGGAAAAAACAACGTTTATGACACCCTGGGGAACATTCTGTTACAGAGGGATGCTCTTCGGATTGAAGAACGTTGGTGCAATGTACCAGAGGGCCATGACAATCATATTCCATGATCTAATGCACAAGGAAATTGAGGTGTATGTTGATGATATGATTTCCAAATCCCAGACCGAAGAAGGGTATATAGAAGACTTATTGAAATTATTTCAGCTTTTAAGGAAGTATCGTCTCCGCTTGAATCCAAACAATTGCACCTTTGGTGTCCGGTCAGGGAAATTGTTAGGTTTCATTGTCAGCCAAAGAGGAATTGAAGTTGATCCTGATAAAGTCAAAGCAATTTAAGAAGTTCCAGCGCCAAGAACTGAAAAGCAAGTTAGAGGCTTCCTTGGGCGTTTGAATTACATTTCCATATTTATTTCCCTTATGACTGCAACATGTGAATCGATTTTTAAGTTGTTAAAGAAAGATCAGGGTTGTGTTTGTATAGATGATTTCCAAAGGGAATTTGAAAGTATTAAAGAGTATCTGCTTGAACCTCAATTTTGTACCCCAAAATTTTCCCTCCCATTTTCCCTCAAGATATGCTTCTAGAGGTCCTCATTTTCTCAAGGTTGACCAAGAGTTGATCAGACAAACTCTCCTCCTAAGCAATGAACCTCTAATTAGGGTCTCACTTTTCCTCAAGATGTGTAAGCTCCAAATGTCTCAAATGTTTTCCAAGGTCCTAATATGCCTTCAAGATTGTCCATGACAAATTTCATGCCTTCCACTACAAGTTTGCTCAGTCAATTGCTCAAATGGTTGAAAATCAACTATGCTAGGTCAAAAGTAAATTGTGGCCTATATACAGTCAAACTTCAAGTTTTTTTGGTCAACATAAACATTTTGAAGTGATATCCATCATTTTATCAAGGGTTGATCATGATTTCTCAAGAAATTCTCCTAATTCATCAGAAGTCAAGAATTGCTAATTAGAGTTTCTATAGGAAAAGTCAACCAAACTTTGACCAGGCATAACTTTCACATACTTCATCCATTTTTCCATAACCAAAGCTCATTTTGAAGAAAATCCAATTCCGTACAACTTCTCTTTTTCCCTCAAGATCAAGAGATGCACTATTTGGAAGATACAAGCTCATACATTACAAGTCATTTTCAGAAAGTCAACAAAAGGCACTTTTAGTCAAGACCATTTACATCAAGATAAAGTCTTCAAATGAAAAATTGATCAAAAGAGGGATTGAATTAGACATATTGGGATTTCCAAAAAGTAAAAGATCATCATCATGAGATTAAAATTGAGCAAGTTATGGCTTTCCCAAGTTGGGAAATTTTTTGAAATTTCAAGAATGGTGCATTGAGCAAATTTGAACTTTTGAGTCAAGGGCTTAACTTTTTAGGCTTCAATTATCTTCCTAAGCTTATAGAGAATCTTTAATTTCATTTTTACCTTGCCTTGCATTTTTCAGCTACTTTATTCATATTTATTTTGTTTTTATTCACATAAATACAAGATAAATTATATAAAATAGTAAATGATGTATCATGACAATTGGGATTTTGGTTTGATTTGATTTCAAGCCCACAAATTCGTGCAGGGGGTGTCCAGGTTCATTCAGCATCAGACATGGTATGAAATCTCCAATTATGACATTTTTTCAAATATTGATCATGGTTTGAAAACAATGTTTATGGTTGAGATTCTTTCCATGTAACCTTGTCTCCTCCTTTTACTCTATAAATATTGTCTCCTTGCAAGCCAAACACACACGGATACAGCCTAAAGAGAGCACACGAAATTCACAAAAATCTTCCAAAGTTGTGAAATCCAACAGTGCACTTCCAGCCTTCCTCGTGCCAAGCAAACCACACCATTCAACTCCTGGCATTACCAGGAGATCATCCCAGTCATTATCCAAGCCAATCCACTCCTGGAAGCACCAAACTGGATTACTCATTTTTGTAAAATTTCTAAAAATTTGAATATTCTAATGCATATGTTTTAAGCCTATCTATTGCACATAATTTTGTTTAGATACTTGTTCTGATGTGTTTTGACGTGAAGCATGAGTTGGTAGATGCATGTTTAGGGTTTTGCCATGTTTAGGGAAAAACCTGAATCGTGGCTTGAGCAAGACGATACAGCCAAGATCTTTGATATCTAACCCCAGAAATGGACTCAAGAGGGTTGATTTAGGGGGGGGGGGGGGTGGTGGTAGCCTTGATTGTAGGCTTCGATTTTGTGATTCGCTGGTTTTCGTATTTTGAAATCCCGGAGTTTGACTCCGGCGTCCCTCTGGTCAGTTGATTCATGGAGGAGCTTGTGTGGTTGGATCCGTATCTTCGATTGGTTCATTCAAACATTAGAGCTGCACCTGGAGCACGCACGTGTACAACTCATCATGTTCCACTTGCTTCACACACACACACACACACACACACACACACACACATATATATATATATATATATATATATATATATATATATATATATATATATATATATATATATATATATATATATATATATATATATATATATATATATATATATATATATATATATATATATATATATATTATTGTTATTGTTTATATAAAAAAAATGACAAAACAAACTTGTGGTGAGACGTGTGTGTGTGTGTGTGTGTGTGTGTGTGTGTGTGTGTGTCTAGAAGTCCTGGGTTCGATCCCAGGTTGCTGCATTTTGTTTTGTTTTCAACATTTCTTTTTGGAGCGCTGGGCTCATCACCTTGTGCCTAGGAAAAAATCCCAGGCACACCCCCCCCCCCCCCCCCCATTTGCTTATTGTATCCAGGCCCCTTTAATTTAGTTTTATTTTTCTCTTTGTTGATTTTCCTTTTTTTAATTTTTTTATTAAATAATTAATTTCTTGAATTAATTAATAATTATTTTAACCATTTTCTTTAATTAAAAATGAATTAGAACTTAGGGTTTAATTTAGGTATAATCATTTTCTTTTCATAATAAAAAACAAAAAAAAAAGAACTTAGACTATTTCTTAATTAATTTTTATTTTTCTAAATAGACTTTAGGATGTTCATTTTAAGTATTTTCCTAAATAAAAAATAAAACCAAAAAAGACTTTCATTCTTGGGATTTTTTAAACGTAATATTTCATTTCGCGCACATTATTTTTGTTCTCGCATTTTATATAATAATGTAACTGATTATGGGATGTAATAGTCTAGATTTAAAATTCTGCACTTTATTTTCTTGCACCTTTTTTTATGTAATTGTCCCGAAGCATTGTAATAGCGTAGGATTTTTATTCTCGCGCTTTAAATTTGTGCAAATATTAACTGTTAGTAATTAGGAGCGTATGATAACTCTGAAAATTAAAACGTTAACAAACCTAAATGCGCAAGATAAATAACTAAATTGAATCAATTTCACACATATACCTCTAGGGTACGCCAACTTTGGTTGCCTTAAAAAAACAGTCATGTCCCTCGAAACGGGGACGCTTTAGCAAAGACCCATAAATCAAAGATCGTAGTTTCTCGATGACCCTCAAATGTTGCCTTTCGGTAAATGATCTAGTCCCTAGACAAAATTTCTAAAGCTTCTCCACATGTTGCCTTTATGACTGTACGTCCATTCGATTGTCCCTCAACATCCAACGATAGGTCTACCTACTCACTAATAGTAGGATAGCATTGTCTAAAGGATAGGAGGAAAAGAACAAACCTTTCGAGTATAAGTAGATAGTTCCTAGATACTATGCTCAAAACAAATTTTTTTCACATACACAAAACACTTTCAAAAAAATATTTTCAAAAAAAATGTTTATCAACACTCTTGAGGACTGATACAAGAGTTATCATATAGCAAATTGCCGCACTAAGGAATTTCAAAATACTTTTCAACAATACACGAAAGCATAAGGTATTTCAAAAATGAGCTAAGCATTTAAAAGCCCGTAGAAAACTACGGATGGAAAGGGTGCTAACACCTTCCCTTTCCATAATCTACCCCCTTACTCAGAAAACTCTCGAAAAGTCTTTTTCTGTTCTTTTCACCCTTTCCTTTGTTGGTTAAAAGAAAAGTCGGTGGCGACTCTTTCTTACCACAACATTTGCAAACACAAATACAAAACCAGTATTAGCAGTCGGTTCTGCCACTGTATCACACTCATATATTGCTCCCTCCCGTTGAAGGAAGACCATTGATCATGTATCTGACAATGGTAGATAATTCTATGGGTTGTATTTTGGGACAACAAGATGAAACAGGGAAAAAGAAATATTCCATTTATTATATCAGCGAGAAGTTTACTGATTGTGAGTCATGGTATTCTATGCTAGAAAAGACATGTTGTGCTCTGGCCTGGGCAGCAAAGCGGTTGCGGAAATATATGTTGAATCATACTACTTGGTTGATTTCCAAAATGGATCCAATTAAGTATATTTTTGAGAAGCCTTCTCTTACTGGGAGAATTTTCCGTTGGTAGATGTTGTTGTCTGAATATGATATTGAATACCATACTCAGAAGCCTATAAAAAGCAATGTGTTGGCGGATTATCTTGCTCACAAACCGGTTGATGATTATCAGTCGATTAAATATGATTTCCCTGATGAGGATGTGATGTTCCTAAAAATAAAATATTGTGAAGAACTATTTCCTGAGGAAGGTCCTGATCCTGAATCTCGTTGGGGTATGGTATTTTATGGAGCTATGAATGCTTATGGGAAAAGAATTGGTGATGTGATTATCACTCCTCATGGATCACATATTCCTTTTAATGCAAGGCTGACCTTTGATTGTACCAATAATATGGCAGAGTATGAAGCTTGTATCATGGGTCTCGAGGAGGCTATTGATCTTAGAATCAAAATTATTAATGTGTATGGAGATTCAGCTTTGGTAATAAATCGGATTAAAGGAGAAGGGGATACTCGTCACCCTGGCTTGGTACCTTACAAAAACTATGCTAGAAGATTACTACCTTTCTTTAATAAAGTTGTATTCCATTATATTCCCCGAGATGAAAATCAGATGGTAGATGTTTTGGCAACTCTGGCTTCTATGTATCAAGTAAATACTTGGATTGATGTGCCTCATATCACAGTGAGACATTTGGATAGACTGGCTCATATGTTCGCATCAGATGGAGTAGCAGATGAAAAACCTTGGTATTATGATATCAAGCATTTTCTCCAGTCTCAGGAATACCCGGCTGGTGCGTCAAATAAAGATAGAAAGACATTGAGGAGGTTGGTAGGTAGCTTTTTCCTCAATGAAGATGTGTTATACAAAAGAAATTATGTCATGGTCTTTCTCAGATGCATGGATAGACACGAAGCAGACATGTTGATGCATGAAGCCCATGAAGATTTCTTTGGTACTTAAGCCAATGGACATTCGATGGCAAAAAAGATGCTTAGGACGGGTAACTATTGGCTGACAATGGAATTTTACTGTTACAAATTTTCAAAGAAGTGACATAAATGCAAGATTTATGATGACAAAATTCATGTGCCTCTGACGCTTCTCAATGTTATTTCTTTCCCATGGCCTTTCTCTATGTGGGGTATTGACATGATTGGAATGATTGAACCCAAGGCATCGAATGGACATTATTTTATTTTGGTGGCAATTGACTATTTCACCAAATGGGTGGAAGCGGCTTCATATGCTAATGTTACTAAGCAGGTAGTAGTGCGCTTTATCAAGAACAATCTCATATGTGGGTATGGTGTTCCCAGCAGGATTATCACCGACAACGGCTCAAATCTGAATAATAAAATGATGACAAAAATTTGTGAAGAATTAAAGATTGTCCACCATAATTCATCTCCCTACAGGCCAAAGATGAATGGGGTTGTTGAAGCTGCTAATAAGAACATTAAGAAGATCATCCAGAAAATGGTTGTCACTTATAAAGATTGGCATGATATGCTCCCTTTTGCTTCGTATGGGTATCGAACATCTGTCTGCACTTCAACAGAGGCAAACATGTTCTCCTTTGTGTATGGCATGAAAGTAGTACTCCCTGTTGCGGTTGAGATTCCCTCTTTACGCGTGATAATGGAAACCAAGTTGTCATAGGCTAAATGGGTCTATAACAGGTTTGACCAGTTGAATTTGATTGAAGAGAAAAGAATGACGGCTTTGTGTCATGTTCAGTTATACCAAAAGAGAATGAAGAAAGCTTTTGATAAGAAGGTCAAGCCTCGTGAATTCAGAGAAGGCGACATCATGCTCAGGAAGATCATGTCTTTTAACGCTGATTCTAGGGGCAAGTGGACTCCCAATTTTGAAGGCCCATATGTTGTCAAGAAAGACTTCTCTGGTGGTGCATTGATTCTTGAAACAATGGATGGTGAGTAGTTCCCACGTCCTTTGAATACTGATGCAGTCAAGAAAAACATTGCCTAAATAGATAAAAGAACAGCTCGCTAAGTCGAAAATCCGAAAGGGCGGCTTAGGAAAAATGGAGCGTCTCGGTAGGCTGAAAACCCGAAAGGGCGATCTAGGAAAAAGTAAGAGACATAAACAGAATAAATTCTCCCGCTAGGTTGAAAACCCGCAAGGGTAACCTAGTCAAAAGTTAGGGATTTCATGGCAAGTAATTGCGTCAGACAAGACTTGATCATTGAAGCAACAATCTTCTTGGATCCTCACCAACTTTAACAGAAGTAGCTGCTCAGGAATTCAAAGTTGTTAGGGAGAATAATGGTCATTGCATTTCAATGTATCTTGTCCAATATATTACCATTTTCTAAACTTTGTAATCATCTATGGAGTCTCGCCATTTGCAAACTACCATTTTATTAATAAAGTTTGAGCTTTCATCCAATTATTTTAAATTCTTATTTTATTATGCTTACAAAGACATCATTTATTATTAATAGTGAGTTTCAAAGTGAAAAGATTAAATAAACAAAAATTATTTTTTGAAAAGAATTTACAAATTACTTCTTGCTTTAGATTTTGTGACTCAAGGAGAAAAAAAATAGTGACTCCAAGGATGGACGAACCCTGAAATTTTGGAAGTATGTATTCCCCATGAAGGTTCTTCTAGGGCATTTTTGCTGGAATGAGTATGATCTTCTTGTGCTTCTCAGATAATTGAAGATGATACCAATTGATGTATGATGTGGTGTTGGGTTTGTGATCTCGTTTTCCCCAGTCAAGTTTTGGTTCATTTTGATTTCGGGTTTGCATTGTATGAAGTCTCTATCCAAAATTCCCCAGTAAGGTCTTCACTCACATGACGAAAGTCTTTTCCTATTTGTGTGCTGAGATGAAATCATTTGTAAAACATCGCCCTTTGCAGTGTTGGCATTTTTTTTGTTGTTTGTTTCCCAGGCAACTAGACAAGGGCAATATCTTTTCTAAGAAGTATTGAAACAATCATCAACTTTTTGGGTTTTCTCCCGCCAAGTGTTGGGTCTGATTTAAAATCCCCATAATTTTGATTTCTTAATTTATTGTTTGACTTCTTAAATACCCGGGTAAGGCTGAGATAGCGTGTCTCTCTAAACATTGTTATCCCCATGAGGTTTCATAATTTCTCCCTAGATAAGTGGGTGCAATCATCACTCTCAGTATTGAAGAATGTATTTTGGGTTCCCCTCGACGATGTGGTGTTTCCCTCCCTAAAGAAGTCAACATGAGATCCCCAGTTGATGTCTCGATAATGTGGTTTTCGTCTACCCTATTAAAATCAGTATTGCAATCCCCAGTAGAAGTACAGACGTTGAAGCATTTGTTTTCCCTATTAAAGTCTGTGTGATGTTCCCGGTGAAGACTGGAGGAGGATATTATATTCTTGTATCTATATTGATTTATTATTATGATTTGATTATCTTTGGATTATGTTCCTTCCCATTGGAGTAAAGCCGTGAAGTGGGAATCTGTTTCCTCAGTTGGTGCTTACTTTTTTATGAAATCTTTATCCTGGATGTGATTTAGCCGAGTATTGACTTTTCCCAAGTTGGTTTTGTCTGGTTATTCCCGGTGTTGTGTGTCTGTTTTGTCAGCATATACATGATAACATTCATACATTCATACATACATCATGCATAGTTGAATTTAGAAAATCATTACTCATTTGCATTCACTATATTTTGTTGGCATATTACCCTGTTTCACAGAGTTATGATTATCCTCTCTCCAATAGAGTGTCAACCTTAAGCAAAAAGTGTATATTCTTTCAATTTCCCCATTGAGTTTGTCTCTCGTGAAAGAATTTTTCTATAGCCTCCCTGTCCAGCTCTTTGTCTGGGTATAACGTGGTTCCCTCTTAAGTTTATTTCTCATGGGGTGTTTTTTTGGTTGACTGCTTCATCCTGGTTTATTTCTGGTTTAAATTTGTGGTCCCCAACAACATTATTATTTTGATTTTTGCAAGTTTTAAGCTCTAGTTTGAGAATGTGCATTTATTTTGGCACGAGAAGACTTTAGCTCCTCAACAGGAATATATTGGCATTTCCCCAGGAAGCCATATTTCTTTCCCCAAGTAGTCCTATTTCTTTACCCAGGAAATCATTATTGCAATTCCTTCTCATAATAACAAGTGGCAGGTCTCTTTATTTGAGCAACCTGTACTTCCCCAGTAAAGTCTGCCAGTTCCTAGAGAAGATTAAGACTTTGTTACTCCAATGAATGGTAGCCTTGTCATTATGGAAGGTAGTTTGTTGTTGAGATTTGTTACTCCAATGAATGGTAGCCTTGTCATTTTGGAAGGTAGTTTGTTATTGAGATTTGTTACTCGAATAAATGGTAGCCTTTTCATTATGGAAGGTATTTTGTTGTTGAGATTTGTTACTCGAATGAATGGTAGCCTTGTCATTATGGAAGGTAGTTTGTTGTTGAGATTTGTTACTCCAGTGAATGGTAGCCTTGTCATTATGGAAGGTAGTTTGTTGTTGAGATTTGTTACTCCAATGAATGGTAGCCTTATCATATGGAAGGTAATTTGTTGTTGAGATTTGTTACTATAATGAATGGTAGCCTCGTCATTATAGGAGGTAGTTCGTTGTTGAGATCTTTTTAGGATGAATGGTAGTATCGTCATTATAGGAGATAGTTCATCATTGAGATTCACATTACTCTGAAGAAGTTCATTTGTTTCCAGTCTTGAATACTGGTGCTAATCATTTATTACCTACCATAATATTGGTATTTACTGGTACAATCTTACCATTTCTTTCCCCGATGGGTCGATGTTACTTTTTTGCTATCTCCTCAGTGAGTGGATAGTTCGCAGTCATCTGTCGATCACTTTTACCTCTTACCTCCTCTCCTCAAACTTTGAGTTAATGACGCCTTATCTCCTCTTTGGGCTTTACCTCAATGGAGTCTAGTATTTTGTTCACCAGTGATTTATTTTCCTGGTCGGGTTTTTTCTTTTGATCCTTGTTTTTATTTCTTACATCCCCAGTGGTGTCTTGTGTCACTCATTAGATTTGTTCATTTGCATTTATAATCATAAGCATTTAATGGCATCTTAGGGCCAAAAATATGGCTTGTTTTATATTTAAGTATCTTCAATCGCGTCAACACAAAGATTTTAACCTTCACATCTTCGGATAGAAGACACTTAAATAAGGGCAGTTGTTGTACCCCAATTTTTCCCCTAAGATCCCTCTATCATCTCATACCATCATAATACAACAAGATCAAACATTAGGGTTTTGGGTACTACTCCTACTTCATCCTATCTTTAGGTTTGTTTATGAGGGATCACCAAGCACCTTGAGTTGTGTTTCTTGTACATATATCCTTTTGACTAACATCAAAATTTATATATATATATATATATATATATATATATATATATATATATATATATATATATATATATATATATATATATATATATATATATATATATATATATATATATATATATATATATATATATATATATATATATATATATATATTTATTTGGATGTCATCTTGTAGGTAATGGCACAATTGTATGTATCTTACCATCTCCTAGCACAGAGGATCAAAACTAGGGTTTAGAATTTAATCAGGAAATCTATAAATTTTTGGGCAATATTTTATTCCATGTTTCTCTAAATATTCTTGAGCACCTATGATTGGAAACTTGATCATCAATTTGGGTTTGAAATTGCTCTATTGACAAAAGGGGGTAAATTGGTCATTTTGCAAGAAGTCAACCAAAGTCAAATGTTGACCAAGGGGACTTTTGGTCAACTATCAACTCAATGTCCATATTTTCATATTTCATGATCAATGGTGGCATAAAATCAAGAGGAAGTGTGAATTGGAGTTAACTTGTCAATGAAGTTATCTGGAATTTTGAATTTTTTCTAAGTGTTCATAGTAATGAATTTTGATTGGCCATAACTTTCTCAATTTTTATTGAAAATGTACAAACTTTACATGCCTGAAAAGAGAATACAAAATTATTCAACTTTTTATTAGAGGCCTCAAGTCCAAAAAGTGAAAGGAGAAAAGTTATGGAGCTTGGAAGTTTTGGACACTTAGTGAAATTTCTCAAATATGCACAAAAATTTGATTCCTTCATGATTAATTTTGAATGTCCATTTGAGCTCAAATAAAAAAGTTGGAAAAATGAAAGTTGGAGTATGAAGTGTGATCTTCATTTTTGGTTCAAGAATAATTTCAAATGGTTAAGTTTGGAGAGAGATATATTGCTTAGGGTTTAGGGCCTAGAGATGGCATTTTGCCCAACCACGCGCACGCTAAGCCAAGCATTTTATCAAACAGTTTGTGGGCATGTTTTCACCATTATTCTTCTCCTTTAAATTTTAATTATTTTGAAAAATGTCTAACATCAAAGATCAAGGCCTAAATGTGAGGAACAACTTTGCTTCAGAAAGATTCTCAAAATAATCCTTATATTTTGAGATATAATCATGGGAAGAAGGTACCATGCAAATTGAATTTCTGCCTAGCACAAGGCATGTCACACGCATGCGCGAAGTCAGGAATTCCAACAAACACATGATGTGCATACACTCATGGCTATTTATCTCATTAATTCAAGCTTCGTTTTAAAAAATTTTGAACATGAAAGTTGGAGTATGTAATGCCCTCTCCATTTTTTATTCAAACTTTGTCATGTTTCATGCATTGTGGAGAGAGATATAAGGAGTTAAAGATGTGACAATAATTTTTGGCAAGCCTGCATGAAAATGAATAGAATGGCACGATGCTTGTTTCAAGAAACATCAAATTTCTAGCTCATCATGCATATGCTTTATGCATTTACCCTAAAACGCATGCATTGTACCATTATTTGAACATAAAACATACAAGACGCCTCACCACCTCACTCTCATTTTAATTTTCTCTTTTCTACCCTCTTATCCATTTCCCACTCTATAAAATCAAGTTTGATTTCAATTGAAAGAGGTTGGACATAAGTAATTACACAAGCTATCTCTCTCTCTTACATGAAGCTTCTCCATCTTTGCAAGTTCAAAATTGCTTCTCTCTTTCTTTGAATCTCAAGTAAGCAAGCTTCCTCCACTCTTTTGTCAAAGCTTCCTTCGCATCTCTCTCCACTCATCATCCCTGAATCTTCAAGGCAAGCTTCTCTGAATTACTTGCTCATTATTTGAGCTCAAGCATCAACAAATTTTCTTCAAGGTTGATGCTCTACAATTTCTCTCTCTTGACTACAACTTGCGTTCTTTGTTTTAATCCAATAAACATTTTGAAAAATCCATTAACATATTCATGTTCCTTGCATTTTTGTGATGGATTTTTGTTTTTGGATCGTTTAATTTGGTGGAGAATTATAAGAGAAACTTGAGTTGGAAATATGTTTGTTAAATTGTCCAAATTAAAACCTCGTGTATGCTTCAATATTCGCGTGCGTTATTCTCTATCATCAATGCATCATTTCATGAAATTTTTGATACCATCATGTTTAGCACATTTCCATCTTGAACTTTGAGGTTTGCATTTTGGATTTTCATCAAGAAACACGTGAGATATTTGGATCTGAAAGTTTGGTTTCAAAATTGAAAAATAGATAGGGTTTAGTATTTTGGCAGGGATGATTATGTGGTTGTTTTCTATTGAACATGTTCTTGTTTCATTTTAAAGCGCGTTTTGAGAAAACACGTGTAATAAATTCATGTAGTTAATTAGGGTTTTAATATTCTTTTAAATTTAGAAATTTTATTTCCATATTTCTACTAAATCAAAAATTATAGAAAAATACTTTCTAGCTTCTCTCTGAGTTTACTTATTAAAATTTGTTTTTCCATTTTTATAAAATTCTTGATTTACGAATTAAATCATTTGTTGGACATATCATCTTTTTCTTTGTATTTTTTGATGAATTGTGTAAATAATTTTTATTTAATTCTTTCTTTTGAGATAAAATTCAAGAAAAATATACTTACTGATCCTTAGAGTTTGCTTGAAATTTAGGTAATCTTGCACCAAATTTATTTGAAATTTAGACCAATTTGACTTATTTTGAACTTAATTTCCTTTTTAGGGTTTTTTTTTATCATTCACACTAATTGATTAAAAGTTCTAACTTCCTATGCCTATAAAATCAGAGATGAAGTTGTTTAGAGTGCTTGAACAAGTTGAGGTCCAAAATATCATTTTTCTGGATTTTTAAAATGTGATTTCAGATTTTTCACAAATTGTTTTCCAAAACATCTCTAGTTTAATCATTTTGCTAGCTAGTTTCAAAGTTTTCATTTTTAAATCAAATTTCCACCTCAATCCAAGAACTCTAAATTCTATTTCTGACTTTTATAGAACTTTAGGAAGTTAGGGTTTTAATTTCATAATCTTACAAGTTATTTTCCTATTTTAAATCTAATTTTTTACTTAGGTTTGTACTTAGGGTTTTACTTTTGATCAAATCTTGTAATTGAAAACTTTTGTACATAATTCTTTTTTAATTTTTATTTGGCATTTGATACTGACTTGGAAGTAATTTTGGGACAAATTCTTCAACATCATTGGATCTTTGGTGTTGATAGGTTGAAAAACCAAATCCATCAAGAGGGACGAACGATGTTGATGATATTTGAAACTATTTTCATTTAGTACATCCCTTCCCTCTTAATCTTGTCCCATTCTTACTTGTGTTAAATGTTATTGGAGAATGATTTACATATCATTTATAAAAACTTATGGTGCATTGATTGCTATTGGCTGACTTAAAAATATGTGTGACTTCTATATAAGTCCACTTACGATTGCTTAACATAACGCTAAATTTTGTCCAAATTCGAGAAATGATCATTCGTGGCCCAAACCCATGTTTGTAAGCCCAAATATGTTAATTTGAATCCTTTTATCCAATAACCTTGTGATTAATTGTTATGAGGCTTTGGTCTTATCAATCCTCTAATGAATCTTCATAAGCTTTGGCCAAAGTGAATCACTTAAACATCGTTGATCATTTATTGTTTCCTTGAGAATTTTAAATAAATGATATACTTGACAAAAAGCAAATGAAACTTGGTTTTGAGAGGCTTTGATTTTATCAATCTTCTAATGAGTTTCAAATTCAAGTTTCAAGATGGTCATTTAGCTAACCTCTAATTTCTAACAATTGACTTTATTTTATACCTTTACTTCATGCTCTTTACTTTAAGCACACTTATCTTAGCATTTACATTTCATGCTATTTTAATCTTTGCTCACTTGAGTATTTATCTTTATGTCATTTTGTTTTTATCAGTTGAGCTTTTCATTTTATTTTTGAAGATACTTAATAACCAACTTGAACAATAAAAGCTTTAATGTTACTAGGACTATTTGGTTACTATCCTTGGCATGATGGAGTTATGGACTTCTTGGACTTAGGAGTAGAGACCTTGACTACCCTTTAGACTTTTGTGACTTCTGTTGTTATTTTGTCTAGAGTTCTTGGGGTATACCCCGAGACATTGGGTTGTTTGTTTTCTTTGTGTGCAGGTTTTTCTGATTATATGCTTTGTCTATGATTGGGAATTTCTCTGTATACAGTCGTTACTCTGCCCAATTTTTGTGAAGACTTAATGCAATTGAAGATTGGTTTTCTTAAGAGGTTATTTATCTTTTCTTGTTTGGTTTCAATCCAAAGAATGGGAATTCTACATTGACTCATTGTGTTAAGTGTTGGTTTCTTATTGGTTAGACGGTTATTTTCCCTAGCTTTTAACTTATTCTTTAGGATAGTCCCTTCATCTCCTCCAATCTTCTTTAATTTCAAAAATCCCCTCCCTCATTTTCAAAACTCTTCTTGTTTTCTAACTTGAACCGCTTTCACAATAAACTTGGACTTAGGTCCATGCATTTTCAAAATATTTTCTTAATAATACCTTGACATTTTGTTGAGAAGACTAAAAGTCAATCAATCTCATTCAAACCATTTTGCCACTTTGGCTTGTTACTTTAAAATTTTCTAAAAAGATTAGACTCTTGCCAATCCTTGTAGTGATGCGAGCTACTATACTTCTACGATATGTAATGAAGTGAGATATTTTCCACCTGGGTGTTGAGCGAGGCTTTGTTGATTTTAAAATCCAGGCAATATCCTCAACTTTGAGATGACGCAAATTCTCCTTTCTCATAATCTTGGGTCGTAAGTATGTTCTTCCACTTGGATAAGACAATGATATCTCATCTCTTAAAATTAACTAATACACTTGTGTTTTAAAATTTTGTAAAGGTGAACTACGAGTACCCTGATCCCCAATTGCATGGAAGGCGGTACGTAGGCACTAAAGGTTCACAACCGCGGCGGGTGCAAAAACCATTAAAAAAAATACTTCTTTTCCCATCATCAAAATCTATTTTTGTATACAACACTTATAGCCAAAATACAAAGATTCTCAAAGAGGTTCCTACGGAGTACCATAGATGTTTATGGTGCTAATACCTTCCCTTTGCATAACCAACCCTCGAACTTAGATTCTCTCCCCCTCTTTTTGGATTATTCGCTCTTTTCCCATTCCTTTGGAAACAATAAAGTGTGGTGGCGAATTTTATTTTGATTTGTACGAGTCAAGTCAATCCAATGGCTTAGCCTTAACATTTCTACCACTACACACGTAACCACATGTTTTCACCCAGTAGTGTTTATGTTCAGAAGCCGATGACGTCACACGCCTTGATACCAAATATAAAACATTACAGCAGCAAATACACACTACAACAAAACCATTAGAGTATAAAATTTTTCTTTATGATATCATGTAAAGTTATCATCAAAATCATAAGGCCAAATGTAGATACACTACTTGTTCTTACAATCTCCCCCTTTTTGATGATGACAAAACTATGTATTTTGATAGAATAATTTATACAGGGTAATCACTGTAACCGACAAATTAAGAGTTAAGCTCACAGCTCCCCCTGAATTTGTTAATCCCATTATTTCATTTATGCTTGTTCAGAGTCTCCCCCTGAGCGCAAGACTCACAAAATAAATTTTGAGTTTTCAAAACATAGAAATAGAGAAGGAACACTTCCCTACAATAACTCATCTGAGTCTGAGTAGAACACTTGGTCTTCATCTCAGAACCTGGTTACTATCAGAACTTGATGAAGAATCAAAACTTGATTTTGAGCTTGATTGAATAATGCCACACATCATTTATCAGCACTTCAATTTCTTGAATCTAATATCACAACAAAAACACTATACTTCTAGAGAAGTTAACTACTTCTTAAGCATCAGCATTTGATTTGATATATTCCAATATATCATTCATTCAGACAGTTTACAACTTCTGCATAGAACATACGTTGTAGAAGCACATGTATCAAAGCACATCTTTTGAGTGGCATCTCTGTATCAGAGCATGCATCAGAATGTTGACTTGACTTCCTTTCAGAAGAGCACAACTTCTAAAGCTTTAAGTCTGAATATCATATTTTCAGATAGTTCACAACTTCTAAACAATATGGTATCAAGCAAGATTACCTTACTTTTATTGAGTTTATAACTTTTGAATTGTGTTTGGTACATATATTTGAATATACATTTAATTATGGTAAAACAAAACTCATATGTCATATGACATGTTAGGACATATGATATGACTTAAACAAACAGGCAAGGTATAAACAATCAAAACAAATACTGAAAAGCAATAAACAACACACATAATTGTTAACCCAGTTCGGAGCAACTCTCCTACTCTAGGGGCATACCAAACCAGGGACAAATCCCCTATGATAATATCAATTCTAAGAGAAAATCCCTTGTTTATAACTTCTCCCTTAATCACTACCTGTGCTATATTTCTACCTAAGACTCACCTAGGAATGAGGCCATCCTTAACCCCTCATCAATCACAGACAACGATTAGACACAACAATTCTGAATAAACAGGAAGACACACTTCCATGCCAATATCTAGCTAAGACTCAAATATAAACTCCCATGTTTACAACTTTTCTCATAACTAAGAACAACGACTTGAAGTTGCTTCAAAGCTTCCTCCAATAACAATACTCAATGCATTACCTATAGGTTTCTGAGTGATAACATAGTGACCATCTCACAACCCGAGTGGTTCACTTACACCAACTATCCTAGAGAGTGGAGGCAATGACAAAGCCCTAGACTTATACATATTGAACCGTGCCAAACTAGGTTACAAACCCTGCTATTTATAACCTATTCCCAACTGGACTTGGGCTTATAATCACAACATATCAGCTGTTACAAACCAGTAGAAACTTCTGCTACACACAAGGTCTTCAATCATTAGTTTCCTAAAATATCTCCATATTTAAAAACTGCATAATCATATATATTCTATCTTGATTCTTCTTGAACTTTAAATCAGCGCCACATAGGATGGTATGATATTCCTAGAATATTCTGCATTAGTTAAATCATAACAAAATATAACTCTCCACTTCAGCTCATGCGCGATGTCGTATAATTCTTCTCAACATAAGATAGGACTTCTTGCTTAACATTTTTCTGTTATCAAGTTAATACATCCTATCTAACATATTTTTTTATTATTTGTTTTACAAAAGTTAATGTTAATCCTAAAACCAGAGAACTTACAATACATATATTCACAAAGTGTACAACTTCTTATATATGAAATTAGATTTGATTTCATCCATAATGTTCTCAACCCTAGAATCATGATCTTTATATTCAATCTGTCTTAGAATACTCAATGAACTTTATTCAAAGTTCCTGGAATGAAACATCAAAAAAATAGTTAGTAGAAATATCATTATATATGTTTGAGTTTGAGATTCTGAGAATAAATATTATCAAAATCATTTTACTTTCTCCCCCTTTGTCAGAAATAAAAAAGGTAATGAGGAGATAGAAAAGTAAACTTTGAAGATAACTAACAACCAATAAAAAAACTTCACTAAAAACAAGGGTTTAAAGGTACAAATGTTTTAGACCCAGAAGAAAATAAATCTTAAGTTCTAAGACAAAGGTCTAATCCTAAGACTCCTTGTTAAACTTCTCTATAAACTGCTTCAGCATCCCAACCATCTGATTGAAGGAAGTTACTTGAGCAGCTCTATTTTCTTCATTTTTGTCCAAACGTTCTTGGATATGCTGATTGGTCTCTTAGACTTTTTCCAAAGTTTCCTTCAGTTTATTGATTTCCTTCTCAACGTCCATAGAAGGCTTCACTTCATATCAAGAGGGTTAAAAATTTACCATTTCAAAGCAATATCAGAAGTACTAGATGAAGGATGGCTTCTAAGGCAAGCAAAACTTCTGGTTTTGGAGCAGGTAAGAGGAGAACCTCTACGGTGGCTTCTTCCAAGGCTTTGTTCTTCTTGGAAGCTTCAACAAGGCCATAGGATTCCATAATTCTAGAGTTAGTTTCTAGCCAATATATGAATGACTTCCAAGTCATTTAAACTTCCTATGGATTTATGCTAGTTAGAGTTCTTCTTTCTACTAATTCTAGAGCATTTTTGACGCGCACTCAAAAATGGTAAAGTAATTCATTCAGAGGAATATGTTGAATGTTAGTTTTGAAAAATTATACCAAGGGTCTCATGGCGTATGGACAAGGATACCTGTCAGGTATAACAATAATCTTTAGAATTTCTTCTTCAGATAGGGGAACATCTTGATGTTCAACAAGACTTTTTGCAGACTGGGATAAATGGTTGGATACAGGAGAGTTAATATTATTTCCTTTGGTAGAAATGAAAGAGGAGTGTGGATATAAAGGTTCAAAAAAGGTTGGATTTAATTTAGGCTCTCTAGGAATAGAGGAAGTGGTGTTTTTGGTTTTTGAATCATCTTGGTTAGAGACAACTAGATGTTCATTTAACTCTATTTTAGAAGCTCTAATTTTAGAGGGAGCAATAGATTCTTTTGAAATCCTAGCAACCTTAGATGGTTCAAAGCTATCTGAGCTCTCAAGAATAAGGACACATCTTCTGGTTACCCTTGTTTTCTTGGGAGCTATAGAGACTTCTTTAGCCTTAGGTTCTTCAGCCAATTTCCTTTTTCTCTTTGGAGTGGGAGAAATATGGGGTTTATAATTGATCACAGATGATCGATGAAGTAAAAATTTTGGAAATCCTATCACTGGAGTTCGTATCTCCTTTAAATGTGATGTACTTGATTCCTCAGGATCCTGTATTTCTTCTCCCTTTTTCAGACCAAGCTATCTTAGGGTAATTCCTGTAAGTATAAGGTTTGCCTAAAAGGGGGGTGAATTAGGACTTTTAAAAATATTTCTGGTTTTATGAATCTTTGATCTTTCTTTTCTGTTTTTTTTTGTGAAGTGATGAAAGCGATAAAATGCAGAAAGTAAATGACACAGGGATATATCCTGGTTCCCCTCACAGACCGAGAGTACTTTAGTCCCCTTTCAACATAAAAGAGATTTCACTATAGTTAGAATTATTGTACAACCTATTCATACCAATTGTGATGCTTACTATCTAACCTATAGGGAGATCAAAGGTTCTTAGCACCTTTAAGATCTAAACACTAAGAGCAAGAAGAACAATCATCTGCAATGCACACACTTGCTTTCAACAATCCTGAATAGCAAGGGGAGTGATAATGTACTATGAATTTTTACAAGAGATTTTAAAATATAATACAATATATCAATATTGGATTGATCTTATCTTCCTATAACAATAATTCACAATGACTTAAGAATTAGATTGCTCAAGAATTTATGTTTTATGTGATGTGAAAATATGCAGAAAATTCTTGAATGAAAGATGAACACTTGGATTTTGAATTTTGAAATTTAGGGAAAATTTGATTTGAAGAGGTGAGTTTTGAATTGAAAAATCAAGTATTTATAAGATCATAACACCTCTTTGAAACACGGTAATGTTATACAAATATACCATGAAAAATTGTCAAGTTGAAATGAAAAGTTTAAATAAAAAGGTGTATGAAAAGGTGCATGAAAAGTTACTGGTCTTTTCAAATTCGTTCAGTGAGTAATCGATTGCACCTTTGTGCAAATAAATTGCACAACCTTTAACAGACAAAAAAAATTAAAAAAATTCCAGTGAGCAATCGATGGCTCTTAAGTGGAAAATAATTGCACGCCAAGTCAGTAGCTTAAAAATGAAAAAATATTTGTAATGTTCAGTAAACAATTGATTTGCATTAAGTGTAAATCGACTGCACTTAGAAATTTTTTAGATTTTTTCTTTAAGAAATTTGTGAAAGTATGTGAGTATGTTATGCAATCATGTTTTGATCTTTGATCATATAAGACTGAAGTACTTGGAAAGAATTGTTATTATACCTTCTAAAAATTTCCAAGTGCTTTGAATCAAAGTTTTTAAACATGATGCTTTAGCTTGATTAACATCTTTGCCTTCTTTCCATTATGATTTGTATTCATCAAAACAAAGTTCTTCATTGAGAATCTTGATTTCACATTCTCCCCCTTTTTGATGATGACAAACAATCTTCTTTGATGTATTGGTATTTGTGGAAAGCTTCTCCCCCTAAGATGTATGACTCCCCCTTAATGTGTGAAGCTAATTGTAATTTGACTTGAACCTTTTTGGTGGAGAATTTGTACCTTAAGAACAAAGACAAGGAAATACAAGCATAAAAGTGTAACACCTTTCTCCCCCTTTGATATTATCAAAAATAAGGTACAAATGGGTGAAATATAATATATGACAAGGAATCATAGACTTAAAAATTAGCACAAGAGATAAACATCACACAAGCATTCAAAATTAGAAAACACACAAACATAAAGTTATAGTACAATGTACCTTAGAATTCAACATAAATACCAAAAGACTTAATAGTTTAAGATAACTAAACATAATTTAAAGACAACAAACAAAGATAGCATAATTAAGGTTGGTCCATGTCATTGTTTGGATTGGGGTTGTTTTAAATGTTGTTTGGATCTTGGTATGGAAATTATGGTTGAATTGGTGTGAATCTTGGAGGAGGATGAGCCAGGTTGTTTGGATCCTAGGGTGGAATGTAAAGATGTGAGTAAAGGTATGAAAATGGGTTGTTTACATCGGTTCGGAAATTATTAATCCGAGTTGTAGTAGATTCATTGATGGATTTCCATTGGTTGTTGATGTTGGTGTTGAGAGTGGCAAATTGTTGAGTCATGAAGTCAATTATATCTTGATTGCTTGGAAGATTTGGAACATGTGGAGGAGGAACATCATTGCCGCCTTCATCTTCTTGCTCATTACCTTCATTGACAACCACATCTTCACCAATGTATGTAATTGTTTTTGTTTCCAAATTGTAAAGAACACCCATACGCGGATCAACATTCTTAATGGAAATCTTGTTATTATTCGAATCCATTTGAAAAACCTCAAATCCTTCAAAATGAATGTTAAAGTTTTCCAATATGCGAGTGATGAACCAAGCATACAAAAGGAATTTGGATTTAGCATTAAATTTGAGCATGTGAATTAAAATCATACAAGCGCAATTAACATCAATTCCTCTTTTTCTAGCATACAAAAGTTACATTTCAAGGTCCGTAATAGTACAGTGATTTCCATCCCTAGGAAACATGATATAAACCATAAAGTAGTGAAACAACATATCATCGATATGAAAAATTTCAGCAGACCACAAACCTCTTGTCGGTTCAACACCACCTAGTGCTTGAACTCGTTTAGCATAAAACTCTTCTTCAGACATCCTCCTATTACTATAGTAAAAATATCTCTTTTTATAATTGTTCCATTCTTCATCCTCAGAATCATACAAAGTGCTACCGGTAAAAGGAATATCCATAATGTTGCCAAGAAATCTTAAGTTCAAGAAAATCCTTTTTCCATTAACATAGGTAACAAATTTTCCCTTATCCATATGCATATTACTAAAGAACATTCTAACCAATTCCGGGTAATATGGTCTGGATGAAGATATGAGAGGTACCAAACCATAAGATATTAAATCATCTTGAAAAGAAAATCATTCTTGAGGAAAAGTAGAGAGGATTCCATACTTTTGTGTTTGAACAATTTTCCTTTGAAAGAACTTTGTGAATATTTCCTCTTAGGCAGCAGTGAGACTTTGGAGGAGTGGGTTTTCCATAGATGATGAAGAAGCCATTTCCTTTGCTTTTGCAGCAGCTGAAGCCTTTCTCTTTTGTCTTGAAGCCATGATTTTGACGTAAGGAAGGTTGAAGGAATGTTTGGGTGTGGAGAAATTTAGGGTTTTGGAGAGAAATTTTCGAAATTGGTCTTGAAGGAGAGAAAAAGTGATTTTTGAAAATAGCTTATTTTAGGTTTAGAGAGTAAATGGAGTGATATAATTGATATGGGTAAAATATATTTTTATGAGATAAGGTTGGAAAGTGTAGAGTTGTTAGTGGTTATTAAAAGTAGTCAATGATATTTTGATTGGTTAAGAGTGGAGAAGGAAAGGTGAAAAGGAGAGAAATAAAAAATCTGACCAACATTAAAGATTGCAAAAAAGTTATTTGCAGCAGGTACAATCAATTTGCACAAAGGTGCAATCAATTTGCACTAAGTAAAAAAAGCACAGAAAATTAAAACAAACAGTGAGCAATCGATTTGCCTGAAGGGTGCAATCGATTGCTTCCAGTGAAAAATATCCAAAAACCTACTGTAACAACATGCACTTATTTTTAGCACAGAAAAAATTGACAGACAAGTAGCATAATCATTTTTCAAGCATATTTTATGCATTTAATCATATAGTGAACATGTATATGAAGGAGTAGAGGTAGAGATACTCTAAATAAATTGCAAAAATAAATAGTTGAGATAAGAATGTATGTGCACCTTTGATTATTGATAGAAATTAACATGAGATGAATGATCTTTGAGAAATTCATATGTCATTTTCATCCAAAATTCCCAATTCTCGTTGGATTTTGTAAAAAGGTTCTCATTCCAAAGGTTTTATGAAAATATCTGTGAGTTGATTGTGAGTATCTACAAAAGAAACTTCGACATCTCCTTGAAGCACGTGATCATGAAGGAAATGATGTCGTATATCAATGTGTTTGGTTCTTGAGTGCATGACCGGATTCTTTGTAATAGTAATCGCACTTGTGTTGTCACAACATAGAGGAATGGATCCTAAATCGAGTCCATAGTCACAAAGTTGTAGCTTAAGCCAAAACAATTATGCACAATAACTACCCGCTGCTATATACTCTGCTTCGGCCAAGCTAAGAGAAACACATGCTTGTTTCTTGCAAGCCCATGATACTAATGCATTTCCAACAATATGACAAGTACCACTCATGCTTTTTCTATAAGTTTTACAACTTTCATAATCCGCATTAGAATAAACAATTAAATTACAAAAACTACCTTTTGGATACCATAAGGCGACATTTGTTGTTCCTTTGATATACTTCATGATTCGCTTGACCGCCATGAGATGTGATTCCTTTGGATTTACTTGTAAGCGAGCACAAAGACAAACACTAAACATTATGTTACGATGGCTTACCGTAAAATATAATAAGGAACCAATCATACCTCGATATTTTGTAATATTAATGGAAACACCTGATTCATCTTGATCAACATAAGTATCGGAGCCCATTGGAGTATTCATTACTTTTAAAATTATTTCCGATTTTATGAATCTTTGATATTTATTTTCTGGTTTTTTTTTTGTTAAGTGATGAAAGCGATAAAATGCGGAAAGTAAATGACACAAGGATATATCCTTGTTTCACTCACAGCCCGAGAGTACTTCAGTCCCCTTTCAACACAAAAGAGATTTCACTATAGTTAGAATGATTGTACAACCTATTTATACCAATTAAGATGCTTACTATATAACCTATAGGGAGATCAAAGGTTCTTAACAGCTTTAAGATCTAAACACTAAGTGCAAGAAGAACAATCATCTTCAATGCACACACTTGCCTTCAACAATCCTGAATAGCAAGGGGAGTAATAATGTACTATGAATTTTTATAAGAGATTTTAAAATATAATACAATATATCAATCTTGGATTGATCTTCTCTTATAATAAAAATAATTCACAATGACTTAAGAATTAGATTGCTCAAGAATTTATGTTTTATGTGATGTGAAAATATGCAGAAAATTCTTGACTGAAAGATGAACACTTGGATTATGAATTTTGAAATTTAGGCAAAATTTGATTTGAAGAGGTGAGTTTTGAATTTGAAATATGAAGTATTTATAAGATCATAACACCTCTTTGAAACATGGTAATGTTATACAAAAATACCATGAATAATTGTCAAGTTGAAATAAAAAGGTGTATGAAAAGGTGTATGAAAAGTTACTGGTTTTTCAAATTCGTTCAGTGAGCAACCGATTGAACCTTTGTGCAATTCGATTTCACAGGCTTTAACACACAAAAAATTCAAAAAAACTTTCAGTGATAAATCGATTACTCTTAAGTGCGAATCAGTTTCACATTAAGTTAGTAGCTTAAAAATGAAAAAAAAAATTGTAATGTTCAGTGAGCAATCAAGTTGCATTAAGTGTAAATCGATTGCACTTAGAAATTTTTTATAATTTTGCTTTAAGAAACTTCTGAAAGTATGTGATTATGTTATGCAATCATGTTTTGATCTTTAAGCATATAAGACTTAAGTACTTGGAAAGAATTGTTATTATACCTTCTAAAAATTTCCAAGTGCTTTGAATCAAAGTTTTTAAACATGATGCTTTAGCTTTATTAACATCTTTACCTTCTTGCCATTATGATTTGTATTCTTAAAAACAAAGTTCTTCATTGAGAATCTTGATTTCACAATTCCATTTATGGAGGCTCTGGTGATCAAATTTGAATCTTGAGTGTTCAAAGAGTCAAAAGGATAAATTTCAACAAGAATGTCTAAAATATGTCTTCCAAAAGGAATATTCGTCTTCTATTTGGATCCTCTATCCCTTGATTCAGTAATAGTGGTTTTCAGATGATTGAAGAGAATTGTTAGAAGGTTAATTCTCTAAGAGGTTTGAGTAGCATGAAGAAGATACTTCTGGTTAGTATTGACATGATCAGAAGAGATGGTTGGTCAGAAGAGCATAAAAGATGATCTACTGTTCCGAAGTCTATGATCTTTCCTTATTAGATTATCTTTGAAACCCAATGACATTTCCAGGCTTAAGTTCCCGGTTTTGGAATATATGCCTTTTTCACATCATGTTTTGGAAGTAGCCAGAGTACAGGAACCATGACTGGTGTTTCAATTGCATTGCTAAGAATATCTGCAACATAGATTATCTTATCTTTTGGTACCCATAATTTCTTGGGTCCTTCCTTGTTAGTTCTACCAGAGTTGTGAACAACATTGGTTTGAGCAGTAGAATAATCATATTTGCAAGTATTAAAACTATTTGGTTTAACCACTTGATTATCATTAGATTTAGAATTAGATTTCTCTTCATCTTTTCCATCTTCTTTTAGCACAAACCCAGCAGACACAAAATGAGAGTGTAATGTGGTTGGTGTGTTTTCCTTATTAGATTTAGATTTTCATGAGGATAATAACCAATACCTTTAACTCCATTTATGCTTACACCATAGATCATAGAAGCTAGCACACTTCTCCCTATGCTCTTAGCTAGAAATTTCAGGAAGGCTTTGTCATATTTCGTAATGGCATCATCAGTACTCTCAAAGGCTTATGGAAGAGTTCTCGTGCCTTTAAGGGCATAAATTTCATCTATTAATAAAAAGTTACTTCTTTTAAAACGAATATTTCTTCCTTAAGCTTACTATTTTCAGTAGATACAGATTCATGGGTCTTTTTGAGATCCTTGAACTAAATCTTGAGTAACTCATGTTTTTCCATAATTTTAACTAAGGAAAATATTAAATCAAAATGAGTAAGATCAGAGAATACCTCTTTGCATAATATTTCTTCTATTTCTGAATCAACTTCATCTTCTGGGGAGATTACTTCAATTGATGTTCCAACATGAACCATCAGTGCCACGTTAGCATGTTCTTCGTCTGAGTCGCTGTCAAAAGAGTTTGAATTATCCCATGTTGCCATTAGCCCTTTATTTTTTCCTTTGAGAGCTTTCTTCTTTGGTATGTCCTTTAGAAGCTTTGGAAATTCATACTTGTAGTGTCATGGCTCATTGCACTCATAACAAGTGACTTCATTGCCACTAGACTTCCTTTGACTAGAAGTTGATTTGAAGCGACCTCCAATCCTTCTTGAACTTCTGAAATTGTTGCTTTGATTTCTCTTCCAGAGACGGTTAACCCTTCTGGACAGAAGAGACAACTCATCTTCATTGTCATCAAGATCCTCTTCTGAATCCTCTATCTCTTTTGCTTTAAGTGCTTTGGACTTCTCAAATTTATTTATGGAATTGAGCGCAATAAATTTTATCTTCTTCTACGGTTCATCTTGTTCTAGCTCAATCTCATGACTTCTTAAAGAACTTGTCAGTTCTTCTAGAGAAGTGTTGTTCAGATCCTTTGCAACCTTAAGTGCAGTTACGATAAGCCTCCAATTGGATGGCAAGCTTCTGATAATCTTCTTCACATGATCTGTCGTTGAATAGCCTTTGTTCAGAACTCTCAGTCATATAACCAAGGTTTTAAATCTTGATAACGTGACTTCAACACTTTAAATCATCCTCCATTTTGAAGGATTCATACTTCTAAGATCAAGGCTAGTGCCTTGGTTTCTTTGACTTGATCATTTCCTTCATGAGTCATTTTGAGAGAGTAAAATACAGACTTTGCATAGTCTCTATTTATGATCTTCTTAAACTCAGTATAAGAAACCACAATCAACAACATGGTTCTTGCTTTATGATGATTCTTGTAAACTTTATTTTTCTGATCAGTCACATCTCTCCTAGCTATTTCTTTTCCAGTAGCATCTGTGGGAGATACATAGCCATCAACTACCAAATCCTAAAGATCAACATCATGACCCAAAAAGAAAATTTCTAGTCTATTTTTCCAGTATTCAAACTTTTCACCATCAAATATAAAGGTGTGAAGAAAATGCAAGAAAGGGGGGTTTGAATTGGGTTTTCCTTTCTTGTAAAACTTTCGCCTCTAAGAATTATTCGTTGAACAATGCTTTTGATTGTTACTTCTAAGTAATGCTTCTAATTAAGTTCAGAAAACATAAACTTTAAAGCATAAGAAAAAGTAAAGAACACGCGATATATCCTGGTTCACTTGAGAAACCATCAAGTTAATCTAGTCTACCCTTCCAAGGTGATTTCGCCTTGAAATCAATGACTTAATCCACTATAATCAATCTGATTACAATCGCACGGGCAAATATCGGTGACTAACATCCAATGAAATGTTCAGGGATCCAAACCGGATATAACGTCCATTGACCCAACAGAATCTGATTCTCCAGAATCTCCTATCAGGATTTCCTTCCAATGATATCCATCAGTGATCTCAGAAGGCTGACCTTCACTCAGTCCCCTTTGAGATATGACTACCATTGACCCAATAGAATCCACTACAAGGATTTCATCTATGATGGCCGCAGCCAAAGTCTTCTCAAGTCTTATGATCTTCACTTGGTCACTTGAGGTTCCAACCAATTCTAAGCATAATGGTTTTTCTGGAGATTATATGAGTGTTTCTTATCAAGAAGATTACTCTTAATTTAAGTACATATTGTTTGACACAACTCTGAGCAACAACTCTTGTGTACAAACAATTTACATGAAGATATTAAGAAATAACACAATATGGGCAAAAACTCTTGTATTTTACATATTTCTACAAAGATGAATCTAATCTAAATTAAGTGCGGCATCTTGTAGTCTTCTTTTCTTCATCTTCTTTGTTGAGCAAGCTATGAGAAACAACTCCTTGATTTTTCATAATTCTGTTAAGA
Organism: Vicia faba; assembly: GCA_948472305.1. NCBI lineage: Eukaryota > Viridiplantae > Streptophyta > Magnoliopsida > Fabales > Fabaceae > Vicia > Vicia faba. The sequence continues at coordinate 293,801,651 of OX451739.1, read as the reverse complement.
TGTATATGATTGATGATTTGAACTACATCTTTAATAATTCTTCATCTTTGTCTTCTTTCTTCATTAAGCAATATATGAGCAATAACTCCTTGCTATTTCATGATTCTTCCAAGATGTATACGATTGGTAGATTGAGTAACATCTTGTAGAATTATTCATATTGTTATAATGGATGATAGCTTTTTGGTTGTGTTCTACTAATGATAGCTTTTATTTTTAACTTGAACATCAAGAACATGTGACTTGCAACTTGCTACTTTTAGCACCAAGCCAAGAAGTCTATGGCAAGCTCATCAATATTCAGCTCGTTCAGCATCATGTGTTAAGCAACCAGCTGACCAACCAACAGTTTAAACATACGATTCCTTTCTTATGTAGCCAAGAAAAATAGAGTTGTTGGCTATTTAAAAAAGAGTCGTTACAAATAGTACTACGACTTCCTTATCTCTTCCACACTTTAAGTTAGTGGAGAGGTAGTGGCATAAAGTTTTTCGTAATGTATACTATTATACTGTGTTACCATTATATATTTTTCTTATGCACTTCAGAGGATTCTGCGAGCATGGGATTAGAAGTGGGAACATAACATAAGGTCTTCAGAACTTCAAGTCTTTATACTCTTCAGAGTCTTCAGCATTTGGTAATGAGAAATCGTTGTAGAGAACCTTTGGATCAGAAGAGCTTCAAGTCTTCAGAGTCTTAAGAACTGCGTCTTTAGAGTCTTAAGAACTGTTTCGTTAGAGTCTTTAGCACTTTGTCTTCATAACATGTTTGTAGATAACCTTTGACATTTAGAACTTCAAGTCTTTGGAATCTCCAGACCTTCTGTCTTTAGAATCTTTAGCACTTGGTTCTTTAAGAATCCTTATCTTCAGAACCTTGTTATCAAAAACACAAAGACTTCAACTTCTAGACTTCGGTTAGAAACATTGTCTTCAGATCTTTTAACTTTGTCTTCTTTGGAATAAGTTTTCTTTTAGAAACTAAGTTTTTATCATCTAGACTTCAGTAGAAACTTTGTCTTCAGATCTTCTAACTTTGTTTCTTGAAACACACTGTCTCTTAGAACCTTGAGTCTTCAGCATCTGGACGTAAGTAATAACTTATGTCTTCAGATCTTTTGACTGGTTTCCTTAGAATATGTTGTCTTTAGAAGCTTGAGTCTTCAGCATATGGACATAAGTAACAACTTCTGTCTTCAGATATTTTGACTGGTTTCTTCATACAAATATCAGGGCTTACACTTTAGAGCCTTCTGGAGTGTCTTGCTACTGTTAAACAGAACTTATGTAGCGTAGAAGCAGAATCATTTCTCTTCTAATGTCTTGGCCACACTATCCATCAGAAGTAAAACCTATTTGTTAAGTACTCAACAATAACAAACATTAGTACAACGAAATTTTTCATACAATAATACTCATTTGTTATCTTCAAAACTCAGAGATAATATTTCAGAACCAAATCTTGTTCTTACAATCACCCATTTTTGATGATGACAAAATTATGTATTCTGATGACACAATTTTGTACATTTAATCATAATCAGTGAAATTTGAAGGGTACGAAATACTTATCCTTTTTATGATACTCCCCTTGAGTCAATGACTCTATGAATATCGAATATGCTGACTCTGAACCTTTTGAGTAAAAATTCCCTCTGGTTCCAATAGATCAGATATCGAGATCTTGAGAGTCTTGACTTCAAGAATTTCAAACAGTCTTAAAATTTTGATTTGCTTTGTTCTTCTGGAAGACATATGCTTTTGCTTTTGTTTCTTACGTTCTGATTATCACATTCTCAAACATTATACATCTTCTGAATATTATGATACTAAAATTAAGATAACTTTAACTTTCAGAAAGTTCTCAACTTTTGAACATGTTGGGTCTATCTAATTCTTGAACATATGTTCATAGAGTATACATCTTATAATATATGAACAATCGGTTCTTAATAAATTTAACAGAGTTATATCACTTTGACGTGTCTTAGAATGCCTAGTGAACTTGTTCAGAGTTCCTCGGTTAATTATCAAACAAATAAGCACACGTTAGTGGTAAATGCATATCATTTTATATCATTCTATTATCATGATGAGTTTTTTCATTTCTTTAGGTTCATCAAAATTATTATACTGCTCCCCATTTTTGACATCATCAAAAAGATAATTATTCACGAAAAACATTTAAAAGATAACAGAAGTAACATTAAGTGTTGATTACAAATAGTTGCATTGATGATAGAATCAAACAAAGTACAAAACAAAATCCTATGGGAACCGTATATCATCAAATGTTTCACACTTATCTTGATGCAGAGCATCACTAGGACCATCAGGAATCCTTCGAAGGATTCTCACAATCTCATTTTGAACAAAAACTTCTTATAGGATTCTTCCATAGGGAATGAAGGTTTTGTTCAAATTTATAGAGGAAGTGATGGAGCTTTTGAGATGATTGAGGATGACTTGATCAAGATTAATCGGAATTTGTTTGATCAGACAGAAAATTAAAGTCTTATCATCATTGGTTAAGACATTTTTGTTAGTTTTGCACGCATAAAGATTTGTCAGGATGAAGCGAAACTAGTCTTTGGTAATGGGCTTAAGACTTTCAGGATTAGTAGAGTAGAACTCAGAAGATGCTCTAAAGATGAAAATGATGTTACCATCAGGAATGCTATCGAGAGAGACATGACCAATCGCGATGCCCACGCATGGGCAATTTATTATCTTAGCAATACATTTGGCAGTGAAGAAAACATCCCAACCATAGATATTTGAAGAGATTGAGGTGCCATAGAGATTGACATACGCATTTTCCAAAAAGTATTTACAATATTTGGATGAACGGTTCCTCTTAGTAAGGAAATATAGTGATTCCAGTTTTGGGAGAGGATGCTGAGATGGAATTCTGGACTCACACCGAAGATTCTTGGATGTCTTTCAATGATAACTTCCAAGTGATCATCATTTTCATGAGAAGTTGTTGAAGTCATGATGGAAGAGAGAGATAATTAAGTATAATAAAATTGATACCAATTGTTAGAGATTACTTGTTAGGAGAGGTAGAGGGCAAGCATGGTGTATAAAATGAATCGAGAAGATGTGACTTGACAGGAGAAATGATTTTCCTTACGTAAGATAATAAATCTTGGGAGACTCAATAATGAATGACTTAGGAAGGTCAGGAGGGCAGTAATAACTCCTAAGATTCGATAATAAAGATAGTTGATACCTTTGAATCAGATTTATGAGTATCTAGAGTAGACTTGGACACAAAGATGTATGGGAAAGGAAAAATAATAGTTGATATAATTTATGAGGGCATACCAAGTTGTCTGTTACTTTAAATAGGTTATTTTATTACGTGAATAAAGTAACTGACAAGTATACACGGTCTAGGACCTAATCAATGCTCTGGAGACGCATGCGTGAGTATTTTATTTCAGACTTTAATGAATTTATAATGCCTAAATACTTAGCCAATAGAAGCAATATTGTTACATAAGATAGAAATGTTACTCTCATATATCTGGTAATCTTCCAGCCGATTCTTCATTCATAGCATCTGAGTGTTGCATAATGTTGTTGTTATGTACTCTACTTCTGCTACTGAAAGAGAAATTATTGATTGCCTCTTGCTTGACCATGAGATTAGATTCTTTCCTAGAAAGTGACAATTTCCATAAGTTCTTTTTCTCTCTGGTCGATCTCCAGCGTAGTCTGCATCATAGAAGCCAGAAAGAGAATACTCTGATGTTTTCTCATACGTCAAGCCAAGGTTATAGGTTCCTTTTAGATACCTTAGAATCCTTTTAACAACATTTAAGTGAGATTCCCTAGGATCAGATTGGAATCTAATACAAATATGTACACTGAATAAAATATTAGGCCTAGATGCAGTCAGATACAGAAGAGAGCATATCATACCACGATAAAGCTTTTGAAAAACCTTTCCACTTGCCTCTTCTTTCTCCAAGCTACATGTAGGATGCATTGGAGTCTTTTCTACAATGTAGTCCGTCATGTTGAATTTCTTCAAAAGTTCTTTAGTGTGCTTACTTTAATGTATATAAGTAGCCTCTGGTTTTTGATCAATCTGGATTCCCAGAAAGAACTTCAGTTCCCCCATCATGCTCATTTCAAACTCAACCTGTATTAGCTTAGAGAATTCCTCATAGAGAGATGGATTAGAAGAACCAAAAATAATATCGTCGACATAAATTTGAACAATTAGAATATCATTTTTGAATGTTTTGCAGAAGTGTGCAGTGTCAACCTTTCCTCTGGTAAACTTATCTTCTAGCATAAAATTGCTCAATCTGTCATACCAAGCTCTGGGAGCTTGTTTCAAGCCATAAAGAGATTTCTTTAGTTTAAAAAACAAAGTATAATTTCTCAGATTTTTCAAAGCCATGAGGTTGTTTAACATACACTTCTTCTGAAATATAACCGTTCAGAAATGCACTCTTAACATCCATCTGATAAAGAATGATATTATGATTTATAGAAAAGGAAACTAATAACTGAATAGCTTCTAACCTGGCGACTGGTGCAAAGGTTTTTATATAGTTTATACCTTCTTTTTGACAATAACCTTGTGCGACCAGTCGAGCTTTGTTTCTGACAACTTCACCCTTCTCAATGAGCTTGTTTCTGAACACCCATTTGGTTCCAATGATGTGGACACCTATAGGTTTCTGAAAAAGATCCCATATGTCATTCTTTGAGAATTGGTTTAGTTCTTCTTCCATAGCCATAATCCAATCCTTATCTAGAAGATATTCCTCAATTGATGTAGGTTCTATTAAGGAGACTTAACCCAGAAGCACTTCATCAGAAGGTTTGAGAGCCAATCTTGTTCTGATTGGAGCATCTTTACTTCCAAGAATAAGATCTTCAGGATGAGAGGATGTGATTCTGTTCTTCTTTGGTTCAGTCACATCTGCAAGCTTTTCACACAGATTTGACTTATCATAGTCATGCTTATCATCAAATTTGTCATGAATTGATTCCTTCTATCTCTTTGAGTATTCTCAGTTTTCTTGATTTGAGAAGAGTAACCTTCTTCTAAATTTTGATGTCTATTTTGAGAAATAGAATCAGAGTCTTTTCTTCAGACGGTCTCGTCCTTCTTCTATTTAGAATCAAACATCTAAACTTTTTTAGAGAATCATCATAGCACATATATTCCGATCTTTTATTATCAGAACATCCATCTGTTTGGCAGGCTTCCTTTGAACAAAAGCTTATTTTCAGAAGGTCAATATTTCATGAACTTCTGAGAAGCTATGTGCTCGACAGAAAGTTAACTATCGTTTCCTATTGTCTTCTGAAGTTTTTGTTTTCTTGAACAAATTGCAAAATGTGTTATAATCAAAATTTTGACATTTCTAATTAACAATGTTGTTCTTGCAATGCTGAGCTGATTGGTTTAGAGTTAGTCTTTGACCATACTTCTGATGCGTCAATGAGTGTTCTTTCCTCAGCAATGTCTAGTCTTTTGCAAAGCCTTTTTTGACAGAATCAGTGATTAGATCATCTGCATAAGATCTTTTGTCTGCTTGAATAGACAGTTTTATCATGAGGTTCTTATATATCATAAGATAACATTATTTCTTCTTTTAAAAAGATTCCTAATGAGATCTTATGAGAAAGTCAAGGGTGATCTAATCTGTTTCTTGAAAACATCTCATATTTCTCAAGGAACTTAATCAAAAGAATTGAACATATATAACTTCTTATCTGATAAATATTTTCCTGTTAGCTTGTTCTTCAATTTTCTAGATTTGGACAGTAGTTTAAAATTAAATAACTATCACCTTACAGTATTTCTTCACAAAGCATCTGGATCTGTATCTGACACTACTAGGTGTTTTAAATCCATCAATAACAGAACCGGGCTCTGATACCAATTGAAGGTGTGAAGGAAACGCAAGAAATGGGGGGTTTGAATTGGGTTTTCCATTCTTGTAAAACTTTTGCCTCTAAGCATTATTCGTTGAACAATGCTTCTGATTGTTACTTCTAAGTAATGCTTCTAATTAAGTTTAGAAAACATAAAATCTAAAGCGTAAGCAAAATTAAAGAACATGCAATTTTTCTTGGTTCACTTGAGAAACCCCCAAGCTAATCCAATCCACCCTTATAAGGTGATTTCTCCTTGAACTCAATGACTTAATCCATTATAATCAATTTGATTACAACCGTATGGAAAATTGTCGGTGACTAAAATCTAATGAAACTTTCAGGGATCCAAACCGGATATAACGTCCATTACCCAACATAATATGATTCTCCAGAATCTCCTATCAGGATTTCCTTCCAATGATATCCATTAGTGATCTCAGAAGGTTGACCTTCACTCAGTCTCCTTTGAGATATGACTACCATTGACCCAATAGAATCCACTACAAGGATTTCATCTACGATGGATGCAACCAAAGTCTTATCAAGTCTTCTGATTTTCACTTGAGGTGCCAACCAATTCTAAACATAATGGTTTTTTTGGAGATTATATGAGTGCTTCTTATCAAGCAGATTACTCCTAATGTAAGTACATATTGTTTGACACAATTATGAGCAACAACTCTTATGTACAAACACTTTACACGAAGATTTTAAGAAATAACACAATCTGAGCATCAACTCTTGTGTTTTACATATTTCTAAAAATATGAATCTAATCTAAATTAAGTGCAACATCTTATAGTCTTCTTATCTTCATCTTTTTTGTTGAGCAAGCTATGAGCAACAACTCCTTGCTTCTTCATAATTTTGTCAAGATGTATATGATTGATGATTTGAATTACATGTTGAAGAATTCTTCAACTTTATCTTCTTTCTTCATTAAGCAAGATATGAGCAACAACTCCTTGCTTTTTCATGATTCTTCCAAAATGTATATGATTGGTAGATTGAGTAACATCTTGTAGAATTCCTTATATTATTATAGTGGCTGATAGATTTTTGGTTATGTTCTAATAATGATAGCTTTTCTTTTTAATTTGAACATCAACAACGTATGACTTGCAACTTGTAGGTTTTAGCACCCAGCCAAGCAGCCTATGGCAAACTCATCAATATTCAACTCGTTCAACATCATGTGTTAAGCAACCAGCTGAACAATGATTAGTTTAAACATGTGATTCTTTTATTATATAGCCAAGAAAAATAGAGTCGTTGGCTATTTGAAAAAGAGTCGTTACAAATAGTACTACGGCGTCATTTTCTTTTCCACACTTTAAGTTAGTGGAGAGGTAGTGGCATAAAGCTTTTTGTACTGTGTACTATTGTACTGCGTTACCATTATATTCTTTCCATATGCAATTCAGAGGCTTTTGCGAGCATGAGATTAGAAGCGGGAACATAACATAAGGTCTTCAGAATTTCAAGTCTTCAGATTCTTTAGACTCGTGTCTTCAGAGTCTTCAACACTTGGTCGTGAGAACCTATTTATAGTGAACCTTTGGATCAGAAGAGCTTCAAGTCTTCGGAGTCTTAAGAATTGTGTTGTTAGAGTCTTTAGCACTTTGTCTTCATAACATGTTTGTAGATAACCTTTGACATTTAGAACTTCAAGTCTTTGGAATCTCCAAACCTTCTGTCTTAAGAATCTTTAGCACTTGGTTCTTTAAGAATCCTTATATTCAAAACCTTATTATTAGAAACCCAAAGTCTTCAGCATCTGGACTTCAGTTAGAAACATTGTCTTCAGATTTTTTAACTTTGTCTTCTTGGGAATAAGTTGTCTTTTAGAAACTAAGTTTTTAGCATCTGGACTTCAGTAGAACCTTTGTCTGCAGATATTCTAACTTGATTTCTTGAAACACACTGTCTTTTTGAACCTTGAGTCTTCAGCATCTGGACATAAGTAATAACATATGTCTTCAGATCTTTTGACTGGTTTCCTTAGAAGATGTTGTCTTTAGAAGCTTGAGTCTTCAGCATCTGGACATAAGTAACAACTTCTATCTTCAGATCTTTTGACTGGTTTCTTCAGAAAAATATCATAACTTACACTTCAGAGCCTTCTGGAGTGTCTTTCTACTATTAAATAGAACTTATGTAGCATAGAACTGGAATCATTTCTCTTATAATGTCTTGGCCACACCATCCATCAGAAGTAAAACCTGCTTGTTAAGTACTCAACAATAACAAACATTAGTACAAATAAATTGTTCATACAATAATACTCATTTGTTATCATCAAAATTGAGAGTTAATATTGCAGAACCAATCTTGTTCTTACAAAATATGGGAGGTTATGAAAAGGGAAGGTATTAGCACCCTAAACATCTACGGTACTCCACAAGAACCTCTTTGAAAATCTGTGTATTTTGGGTATAAAAGGTGTATACAAAATAAGATGGTGGAGATTAGAAAATAAGTATTTTATACAATTTTGCACCTGTCCCTGTTGCAAACCTTTAGTGCCTATATACCACCTTTTGTGCAATAGGGGATCAGGGTACTCGTAGTTCACCTCAAAAAATATATAACACATGTGTGTTGGTTAATTTTAAGATAAGAGACATCATTGTCATATCCGAGTGGAAAACATACTTACTACCCATAATTATGGGAAAGGAGTGTTTGCATCATCTCAACGTGTGGATATAAGTTGGATTTAAAATGCATCACTCAACACCCAAGTGGAAAATAGCTCTCTTTACTACATATCATAGAAGTGTAGTAGCTTGCATCACTACAAGAATCAACAAGAGTCTAATCTTTTGAGAAAAGTTTTAAAGTAAAAAGCCAAAGTGGAAAAACGGTTTGAATGAGGTTAATTAACTTTTAGTCTTGAGAAAGATGTCAAAGTATGGTTAAATTGATAAAAGTTTGATTAAGTAAATATTTTTGAAAATGCATGGACCTAAGTCCAAGTTTATTATGAAAGCGGTTCAAGTTAGAAAATAAGAAGAGTTTTGAAAAGGAGGGAGAATATTTTTTGAATTAAAGAAGATAGGAGAAGATGAAGGGACTATCCTAAAGCAAAAGGTAAAAGTTAAGGAAAAGAACGATCTAACCAACAAGAAGCCAACACTTGACATAAGAAGTCAACGTAGAATTCACATCCTTTGGATTGAAACCAAGCAAGCAAAAATACTAAACCTCTAAGGAATACCAAGCTTCAGTTGAATTCAGAACCAAGAAAAGTCTTCATTGACAAAAAATGGCCAGAGTAACAACTGTATACAGATGAATTCCCAATCACAGACAAAGCGTGAAAATCAGAATAACCTGCACATAGAAAAATTTCAAACCAATGCCATGGAGTAAACCCCAAGGATTTCACAAGATCTTCACAAAAATATCAACCAAAGATCGCAAAGTTCCAAGGTCTCATGGCTTTTAATCCAAGGTCTCAGGAATCCACAACTCCATAGTGCTAGGGATAGTAACCAGATAGTCCAAGTAACCTTAAAGCTTTTAATGTTCAAGTTGATTATTAAGTGTCTTCAAAAGAAATAAAAGCTCAAGTGAGCAAAGATAAAATGACATAAAAATAAATTCTCAAGTGAGCAAAAGGAAAATGGCATGAGATGTAAATGTTAAAATAAATAAATGATACATAAAAGTAAAGGCATAAAATTAAGGCATAAAGTAAACAAAAGGATAGTTGGATAACCATCTTGAATCTTTCTTTTGAAAACTCATTAGAAGATTGATAAAATTAAATCCTCTCAACAACATGTTTCATTTACTTTTTGTCAAGTATATCATTCATTTCAAGTACTCAAAGCCAACACATATGATCGAAGATGTTCAAATTGTTAGAACAAAAGTTTGAATCTACTACCCTATGTTTAAGTTTTGATGATAACAAATTGAAAAGATATACTACTTATGTGATTCATGTAAGAACTACTTGCTACCTAAATATTACTTTCTGTTTTGCAGAAACTCTGATAGGTATCAGCAAGAGCACACCTAATCAGCATCAGAATATTGGTTCTTAACATCAGCATCAGAAGATGCCATATCAGAATACCAGAATCAGAAGAACAAATCACGTGAATGCTGAAGCTTGATGAACAGAACTGCGCTCAACACTCTGATAAAGACAACAACAGTTCATCAGCACTTAAGCAGAGTCAGAATGAGCCAAGCCAGAACATGCATTAAGTAAGCAACGGTACTGTGCATTGAAAGAAAATTATTACCAACGGCCTCATTCCAAACAAGATCTGCTTGATAAGGAAAGTTTGTTATTAGCATTGAATCAAGATTATTGCTCCAACGTTCAACAATCTCAGTGCTATATAAACAAGACTATGAAGATTGAATTGGCTAATGCTCTCCAACATTTTACACGCCTAAAAGCTAATCATAATCTTCCTTCTCTCAGTTTGCTAAACGCTACATATCTCCTTACTCGCTCATTGTTTAGCAATCTAGTTTCATAAGCTTAAGTTGTGTATACATCACAGTTGTGATACAGTTTTGTAGAAAACATTCACACCTAGATTTATCTTCTTTGTAAGAAAGTGTTTCCTTGACAAACCGGGTTGTGGTTTGCATCAAGAAGGCTTTAGCAGTTGTTAAAGCAGTTTGTAATATTCAGTTGAATATAGTGGATTAAGACCTCGTTGGAGAGAGGCGAAATCACCTTGACGGGTGGACTGGAGTAGTTTGAGATCAAACGAACCAGGATAAAAATATCTTGTTCATTGTATTGATTTTCAGTTTTACAATTCAACCCCCCCCCCCCCCCCCTTCTTGTGTTTTTCACTTCTTCAATTGGCATCAGAGCACCTGGTTCTGAGCTAAAACACTTAACCGTGTCAGTACAAGATCCAGCATCAGAAAAACACAATGGCAGGAACTTATTCTCACACCAGCAATGAAAACCATGAGGACAGAGAGAGTTTCAGCGGCAAACCTCCAGTCTTTGATGGAGAAAACTTTGATTACTGGAAAGACAGAATAGAAAGCTTCTTTCTGGCACATGATGCTGTTTTGTGGGACATGGTGACAGATGGATACACGCACCCTGTGAATGCAAGCGGTCAGAAGATTGATAGAAAAACAATGACTGACCAACAAAAGCGTGACTTCAAGAATCACCACAAGGCCAGAACCATCCTTCTCAGTGCCATCTCCTATACTGAATATGAAAAGATCTCCAACAGAGACACAACAAAGAACATTTTTGACTCACTCAGAATGACGCATGAGGGCAACGTTCAGGTCAAAGAAACTAAAGCTCTGGCGCTCATTCATAAGTATGAGGCGTTCAAAATGGAAGAATCTGAATCCATTGAAACAATGTTCTCAAGATTCCAGATTCTGGTAGCTGGTCTCAAGGTTCTGGACAAAGGATACTCTACTGCTGACCATGTCAAGAAAATCATCAGAAGTTTACCCAAGCAGTGGAGACCAATGGTTACAGCTCTGAAGCTAGCAAAAGATCTCAACAAAATTACTCTGGAGGAACTTATAAGCTCCCTCAGAAGTCATGATATAGAGCTAGAAGCTGACGAGCCTCAGAAGCAAGGTAAGCCTTTAGCATTGAAATCTAACAAAAAATTTGAGTCTAAAGTTTTGCAGGCAGTTGAAGAAACATCTGATGGATCCTCATCAGAAGAAGACGAACTCTCCCTCCTCTCCAGAAGAGTAAATCAACTGTGGAAGCAGAGGCAAAGGAAGTTCAGGAATCCCAGAAGATCTGATCAGAACGAGTCCTCTTCCAGATACAGAAGGATAGATTCTTCCTCTGGATACAGAAGATCTGAAGGCTCCTCAAGTAGCAAAAAGCCAAACACCAAGGACATCATCTGCTATGAGTGCAATGAGCAAGGACACTACAAGAGTGACTGCCCAAAGCTTCAGAGGGAAAAGCCCAAAAAGAAGTTTGGAAGAGAAAAGAAGAAAAGTCTCATGGCTACATGGGATGATTCTGACTCGTCTGAAGCTGACTCAGAATCAGATGATGAGAGGGCAAACATAGCTCTCATGGCTAACATTTCAGAAGGTAGTGAAGCTTCTGAATCAGACACTGAAGAGGTATTTCCTAACGTTGCTGTTAATTTTACCAAGGCTGAACTTGCTGAAAGCATTAATGAAATTCTGGAAAGGTATCAGCAAATTAGAGTTAAATTCAGAGACCTGAGAAGGAATCTTGAATCTGACTCTAATAAGACTGAGAGTCTCAAATTGGAGAATTCTGAGCTGAGAAATAAGATTTCAAAATTAGAGAACACTTTTCAAAACTCTCAGAAGGAACCAATTTCTGAAACTCCCAGCAACGCTGATGAGATCATCAAGGAGTATGATCACAGTTTCCAGAAGTTCCTTGCTAAAAGCATAGATAGAAGCAAAATGGCTTCAATGATCTATGGAGTTAGCAGAAACGACAGGAAAGGAATAGGATACCAAGGTAAGGTTCCTACACCAAAGAATGTCATGGACTTAACCATTAAACACACTCCTCTGAATTCACATTTTGTGTATGGTCACACACATGATATTAAATACACTAGCAGTAAGTACTCTGTAAAACCAAAATTCAACCAGAGTTTTGGTAAAACTAACAAATCAGAACCCAAGAAAATCTGGGTACCTAAGGATAAAATAATACATGTTGCAGATATCTTTAGCAGCAACTCAGAAACACCAGTCATGGTACCTGGACTCTGGCTGCTCGCGACACATGACGGGAAGAAGGCATATGTTCCAAAGCCTGGAACTTAAGCCTGGAGGCCACGTTGGCTTTGGAGGCAATCAGAAGGGAAAGATAATTGGCTCTAGAACTGTAGGTAATGGAAATCTTCCCTCTATTAATAATGTTCTTCTAGTAGATGGATTAATGCATAATCTGTTATCCATAAGTCAATTAAGTCAGAAAGATGGGACTATCCTGTTTAATGGAAAGAGGAAAAACAACATCTATAAAATCAAACTTTTTGAACTGAAAAGTCAGAATGTAAAGTGTCTTCTGTCTGTTAACAACGAGCAGTGGATCTGGCACAGAAGATTGGGGCATGTTAGTATGAGAAGAATATCTCAGATTAACAAACTCAATCTGGTCAGAGGACTTCCTAATTTGAAGTTCAATTCAGATGCTCTGTGTGAAGCATGTCAGAAAGGCAAGTTTGAAAAACCTTATTTTAAATCTAAAAATGTTGTTTCTACCTCTAAGCCATTAGAACTTCTGCACATTGACTTATTTGGACCAGTTAACACTGCTTCAGTCAGTGGCAAGAAGTATGGGTTAGTAATCGTAGATGACTATAGCATATGGACATGGGTAAAGTTCTTAAGACACAAGGACGAGTCACACTCTGTGTTTGTTACCTTCTGTAACCAATTTCAGAATGAAAAGGATCTTAGAATCGTTAAAGTCAGAAGTGATCATGGTGGAGAGTTTGAAAACAAAGATTTTGAGTCATTCTTTAATGACAGAGGCATTCTGCATGATTTCTCTTGTCCTAGAACTCCCCAACAAAATGGAGTTGTAGAACGAAAGAACAGAACATTGCAAGAAATGGCCAGAACCATGATCAATGAGACAAACGTTGCTAAGATCTTCTGGGCAGAGGCAATAAACACAACGTGCTACATTCAGAATAGAATCTCAATAAGACATATTCTGGAAAAGACTCCATATGAATTGTGGAAGAACAGAAAGCCCAACATTTCATATTTTCATCCATTTGGATGTACCTGTTTTATGTTAAATACAAAGAATTATTTGAACAAGTTTGACTCTAAAGCACAGAAGTGTATTATGTTAGGATACTCTGAACGCTCAAGAGGGTACAGAGTATACAATACAGAAACACAGATTGTGGAAGAATCAATCAGTGTTCGTTTTGATGATAAGCTTGACTCTGAAAAGTCAAAGCAGAATGAAGTTTTTGCAGGTATGGAAATTGAATTTACAGGTTCTGAAGACAAGTCATCAGAAGCTCTCAACACAGACACTCCTTCAACATCTGAAAGGAGCACTTCTAGCAATCCTACAACAGCTGCTGATCAACCTCAGAAGAGATTACCCAGAAGCAGCTTGGATCACCCAGAAGAGACTATCTTAGGAAGAAAGGAAGATCCAATCAGAACAAGAGCAAGCTTCAGAAACTCTGAAGAAACTCTCATGGGACTTGTGTCTCCGATTGAACCTTCTTCTATTGATGAAGCACTTCTGGATAATGACTGGATTCTGGCAATGAAAGAAGAGCTGAATCAATTCACCAGAAATGGCGTATGGGATCTTGTTCCCAGACCAAAAGGATTCAACGTCATTGGAACAAGATGGGTCTTCAGAAACAAGCTAAATGAACAAGGTGAAGTCATCAGAAACAAGGCACGACTGGTTGCACAAGGTTATAGTCAGCAAGAGGGGATAGACTATACAGAAACCTTTGCCCCAGTCGCCAGGTTAGAATCTATCAGACTTTTAATTTCATTTGCTGTTAATAGAGGCATCACTCTGTATCAGATGGATGTCAAGAGTGCATTCTTAAACGGTTATATAGAAGAAGAGGTTTATGTGCACCAACCCCCTGGTTTTGAAAATACAAAACATCCAGAACATGTTTTCAAACTAAAGAAGTCACTATATGGTCTGAAACAAGCTCCCAGAGCTTGGTATGAAAGGCTAAGTAACTTTCTGTTAGAAAATGAATTCACCAGAGGGAAGGTGGACACTACCTTATTCTGTAAATCAGTTAAGAATGACATCTTAGTCTGTCAAATTTACGTTGATGATATTATTTTTGGTTCTACTAATCCTTCTCTTGGAAGAAAATTTGCTAAGTGTATGCAGGCAGAATTTGAGATGAGCCTCATGGGGGAACTGAAATTCTTTCTAGGAATTCAGATCAATCAAACTCCAGAGGGAACTTACATTCATCAGAGCAAATACATCAGAGATCTTCTGAAGAAATTTGACCTCTCAGAATGTAAGCCATCAAAGATTCCAGTGCATCCCACGTGCATTCTGGAAAGAGAAGAGGTAAGCAAAAATGTAGAACAGAAAGTCTACAGAGGTATGATTGGTTCTCTCCTTTATCTGACTGCTTCAAGACCTGATATATTATTCAGCGTTTGTATTTGTGCTAGATTCCAATCAGATCCTAGAGAATCTCACTTAACAATTGTTAAGCGAATTTTCAAGTATCTGAAAGGTACTACTAATCTTGGTTTGTTTTATAGAAAATCTAGTGATTACAGTTTAGTAGGCTACTGCGATGCTGACTTTGCTGGAGACAGAGTGGAGCGTAAAAGTAATTCTGGAAGCTGCCAGTTTCTGGGAGAAAATCTGATCTCTTGGTCCAGCAAAAGGCAATCAACAATTGCGCTATCAACAGCAGAAGCTGAGTACATAGCAGCAGCAGGATGTTGCACACAAATGCTCTGGATGAAAAGTCAGCTTGAAGACTTCCAGATTTTTGAGAGTAACATTCCTATACTCTGTGATAATACTTCTGCTATTTGCTTAAGTAAGAATCCTATTTTACATTCTAGAGCTAAGCATATAGAAATAAAACATAACTTCATTAGGGACTATATTCAGAAAGGAATTTTGAATTTAAAATTTATAGATACAGACCATCAATGGGCTGATATCTTCACTAAACCCCTTTCTAAAGATAGGTTTAATTTCATTCTGAAACATCTCAGCATGAAAATCTGCCCAGAGTGAAAATGTTTTAATTCCATATATTTATCTTCAGAATGTACTTGTTTTACTGTGAACTCCTGATCAATTTTCTTTCAGAAAGATAGAACATGCAAATTGTATCAGATGCAAGTCTAAAGATCTGAGAGTCTAAGCTCAAAGACAGACGTGCTGATCACTACATCAAACAAGTGTCATCCAATCATCAGCAAATCTCTGAAGCAGAACGCGTGCACGCTTCTGAGAAGGCAAAACGCTGATTGGGTGCATTGAGACACATGTCTGGTAACCGTTTTAAGTATCTTTCTCAAATCCCCCAAAATCAGCAAGCATTAAATGAAAGTAATCATATTTTTAAAACGTAATCATGATTTTATTCCTCTTTATTGAAAACGTTT
Source organism: Vicia faba (assembly GCA_948472305.1). Classification (NCBI taxonomy): domain Eukaryota; kingdom Viridiplantae; phylum Streptophyta; class Magnoliopsida; order Fabales; family Fabaceae; genus Vicia; species Vicia faba. Next base: position 293,785,623 of record OX451739.1, on the reverse strand, counting down.
ACAATTTCAAAATATTCTGAAACCTATTTAAGCACGTTAACCTCTCACTTTAATCTTTTACAGTTTCTCATTATTTCTCAAGCATTCTCTGCATTTTTCTGTGTTCATCTCTTTCAAACCCATTTTCTCAGTTTTTCTTAAAATCCCTAAGTGTGAACATGGCAACCTCCAGCAGTGCTTCTGCAGGTTCTCAGAAGAAAGCATCATCTGAACAGTATCAAGTGCCATTCAGAACACTCCTCACTCCTGTGAAGAATCTTGAAGTGTTATCTGAATTGATCATTGATTTTGGAAGTCTGAAGGAAAACGGTTTTGATTTAACAGAAGAAGTTAGGGCACAGAAATGGGAAAGGTATTTTGACAGGTTGGTTGGACCAACATTCCCTATGTTAGTCAAGGAGTTCTGGATTCATGCAACGGCTTCAACGCATCAAGTCACCTCCAACATTATGGGAAAGAAGATTGTGATCACTGAGGATCACATAGCAAGGTTAATTGGTTACAGTGGCGGTGGCGTCCGCTGTATTGATATGGCTGAGAGATGTGCTGACGTGGGCGTCATAGCAGAAAGGATTTTCACCCATGGGGTGCCCAGCAGCAAGATCAAAGATCTGAAGGATCATCACAGAGTTTGGGCAAAGATAATTCTGGGGTGTTTTAATCATAGGAAGCCAATTAGTTCCCCTGATTACATAAATGTAGATCAGCAGTTTCTGATCTACTTTATCAATCAGAAGGTAAAAATCAACTTGGCTCATCTTCTGTTTAATCACCTCAGAACAAGCGTGAAGGAAACCAGGGAAGAAGAAAGAACAAAGAGGGATTGGATACCCTTTGGAAGGTTGATATCAGATATTCTGACTGAGAATAGGCTGATAGAGCATCTGATAGAAGCTCAAGAGTTAAGCACCATTGAACCAACGGTTGGGAAGCCTCTGAACGCGAAGAACTTGAAGAAAATGAAGTTGATAGAGAATATCAAAAAGGAACCAAGCGCTACTCCTATTGCTGATATCACTAGCAGAAGAGTCCCACTGAGTGACTTTCCTTTATTTTCTGAGATAGAATCCAAGCCAGTGGTAGTTCTCAGATATCTGGACGCGTGCAAAGCTGATGGTACAGATCCCAATCTGAAGATCAAAGATCTGCACCAACCTCAACCAGAAGTGACACTGAAGAAGACGAAGAAAAGGAAGGCACCTTCAGAAGGATCATCCCAGCAGACACCCAAGAAAAGAGGTAATTTATCTGCTGCTTCTGTTTTAAATTCTTCTACTATTCCAGCATCAATCCCACCTCCAACCTCTCATAGAATCTCAATCCCCATCCCAACAATAGATGAAACTGAACCAGAAGATGACCCTTCTGAGGAATTACAACTCAGAAGACCCCGAACCAAACATCCCAAACCAACAATCTCAACAACATCAGCAATTGACAAAGTGTTGTCTGACATTGATCAACACACTTCTGATCACTCCTCCATTAATCCAAACTCTGAACCACAAATTGTCCCTTCTCCACAACCAGAAAAACCTCTCTCACCCATTCCAGAAGAACCTCTTATCCCTGAACAACCAGAAATTCCAACAACTTCTCCACAACCAGCAATTCCTTCTCCCTCTCCTCAACCAGAAATTCATCCACCATCACCTCAACCTGAGTTTCATCACTCTGAAACTCCAACTCCTCCACCTTCTGAACCTCATTCACCTCAACCATCACCTCTGGCAATCCAACTGCCATGTGGAACAACAGTCACAATGGCCCAGCTGCCATCCTCGTCAGAATCTACACCACTAAATACTCCCAAAACACCAAACAGTCCAATCATTATTTCTGATTCTCCCACTCCATCTCCAAAACAAACAGCTCCCATGCAAACCACCGAAAACCCCAGCAGGACCTTCATAGATTTAACAATCCTTGACCGTCTTGCTGATCTGAAAAATAAAATAGCCATTCCAAAACCAAAACAACCAGATGTTGGCTCTGGTATTATGAATTTTGAAACAGGTTTGCAGCAGTGGATTGCTTCTCTGAAGCAAGTCTGTCCTGGAATGATTGACCCAGCTACCTCTGACCAGCTCTGGTCACAATTCAGAATTTGGGTACGTGCTGAATCCCTCAAGTTGTAGGATATCAACTATGAGCAGGCACAACAGAACTTCAGCAAGCTGCTGAAGGAAGTTGAAAGTCAGCTACCACAGGAAGACGTGCTCCCTCTAGATAGTGAGCCATGGTCTGAGAAACAGCCAGCTTCAAAGGTGCAACCAGAAGAAGACAAGACTATTCAAGCTGAAGCAAGTCAAGCAGAAGATGTTGCAGAAAGCTCTCAGAAGCTCCCTGCTTCTGATGTCTCTCAAGCTGCCTTGGACAGGCAGACTCTGGAAGAGCTGAAGCTGAATGACATGCGTCTGCAGCAAAGAATGGATGAAAATGACCAGAAGATGAAAGAAAGGATGGATGTGCAGGATAGCAAGATAGACACAGTTGTCAGCTTGGTGCACAAGCAAAATGAGACTGTTGATCAGATCAAAGCCATGCTGGAGAACCTGTTCACACGCCTTCCTCCCCAACCTTAGTTTTTCATTCATGTCATTTTCATGTTTTCTTTGATTATCTGTTGTACTGTTTTGTTTGATTTTGAACCTTTTAATATGACAAGTTTTTCTGCTCTAAATGTTTTAGCACATCACTTACACTTTTTGATTGCTGACAAAAAGGGGGAGAACAAGAATGATATTTTAAATAATAACGGATTACTAAGACAGAAATTCTCGAACATTCTAACTCTGATATACTTGAATATGTTTTCTGTTTTGCTTAAGTCTACAGGTACAAGAAAGCTCCATGATACTCTGAAGACTAAAGCTCTGATACTCTGACCCAAAGCAAAGCTCTGACAAGAAAAGCTCTGATACGCTGATCTGAAGCTCTGCTCTGATATGCTGATCTAAAGCCTCTGATAGTCAAAGACTCTGATATTCTGATGTTCAAAGAAAGGCAAAAAGAGCTGATCCTGAAGAACTCTTGGAATCAAAAGGGAAGCAATAAGCTCAGGGGGAGTATCCCTCATCTCTGATCCCTTATCTTTGACAACTTCTTATTCTGATACATCTTATCATTAAGTTATCTCCAATGCTTTTCACGTTATTTTCAATTAAAAATATCTGGTTTTTGTCATCATCAAAAAGGGGGAGATTGTTAGAACAAAAGTTTGAATCTACTACCCTATGTTTAAGTTTTGATGATAACAAATTAAAAAGATATACTACTTATGTGATTCATGTAAGAACTACTTGCTACCTAAATATTACTTTCTGTTTTGCAGAAACTCTGATAGGTATCAGCAAGAGCACACCTAATCAGCATCAGAATATTGGTTCTTAACATCAGCATCAGAAGATGCCATATCAGAATACCAGAATCAGAAGAACAAATCATGTGAATGCTGAAGCTTGATGAACAGAACTGTGCTCAACACTCTGATAAAGACAACAATAGTTCATCGGCACTTAAGCAGAGTCAGAATGAGCCAAGCCAGAATATGCATTAAGTAAGCAACGGTACTGTGCATTGAAAGCAAATTATTACCAACGGCCTCATTCCAAACAAGATCTACTTAATAAGGAAAGTTTGTTATTAGCATTGAATCAAGATTATTGCTCCAACGTTCAACAATCTCAGTGCTATATAAACAAGACTATGAAGATTGAATTGGCTAATGCTCTCCAACATTTTTACACGCCTAAAAGCTAATCATAATCTTCCTTCTCTCAGTTTTCTAAACGCTACATATCTCCTTACTCAATCATTGTTTAGCAATCTAGTTTCATAAGCTTAAGTTGTGTATACATCACAGTTGTGATACAGTTTTGTAGAAAACATTCACACCTAGATTTATCTTCTTTGTAAGAAAGTGTTTCCTTGACAAACCGGGTTGTGGTTTGCATCAAGAAGGCTTTAGCAGTTGTTAAAGCAGTTTGTAATATTCAGTTGAATATAGTGGATTAAGACCTCGTTGGAGAGAGGCGAAATCACCTTGACGGATGGACTGGAGTAGTTTGAGATCAAACGAACCAGGATAAAAATATCTTGTTCATTGCATTGATTTTCAGTTTTACAATTCAACCCCCCCCCCCCCCCCCCCCCCCCCCTTCTTGTGTTTTTCACTTCTTCAAAAATGATTCACTTAGACCAAAAATTCATGAAGTTCATTAGAGAATTGATAGAATCAAAGCCTCATAACAATGAACTTCAAAGTTATTGAACCCAAGGTTTCAAATTAAACATGCTTGGGCTTACAAACATAGGTTTGGGCCACAATGATCATTTTTCGAATCGGGACAAATTTAGCGCTATGTTAAGCAATCGTAAGTGGCCTTATTTAGAATCCACACCTATTTTGAGGCCGGTAAATGGCAATCTTTGTACCATACATGTTAGAGAAACGATATGTAGATCATTCTCCAAAAATATGTAGCACAAGTAAAAACAAGAAAATGATAAGATAAAGAGAGAGGGAAATAATATTGTACTCAATGTCTCAGATTAAGTTAGGGTTTCAAATATCATCAACACCATTCATCCATTTTGGTGGATTTGGTTTTTCAACCTATCAACACCCAAGAACCAAAGAGGTTGAGGAACTTAACTTGAATTAAAATTCAAGTATCTCCATATCAGGACCAATCAAAAAATAATAAAATGTATTTAATATAAAAAAAATTAAATGATTTATAAAAAAGAAATAATTGGTAAAATACACAACATGTATTACAAAACCAAATATAAATCCTAAAAAAATAGGAGAGGTCAAACAAGAGTCAGCAAGTGTTGACAAAAGGTATTTAGAATTTTTAAAAGTCAGAAGCTATTTTTAAAATATAAAGAAATAATCAAAATAAGAAAAAATTTGTGAAAATAGGAAAATCAAAAATAAAAATAAAATGAGGTTACCAATATTTGTCAAGAGTTGATTGGATCCTTCCATAATTTTTTTAGAATTTTAAAATCAAGAAAAGTATTTTTAAACTAATTAAAACCAAGAGAATAGCACAAAAATTATTTAAAATACCAAAATTCATTCAAAAATTATAAAAAAATATCATTATATCAGAAATAAGATAAAATATTTTTTTTTGAAATTATTTCATATTTTTTAGATAAAATATGAATGAGTTATGATTTTTTAAATCTGAAAACTATTAAAATAGAATTAGAAAAAGAAAATAAATGGAGAAAAACTGTGGTGCGTTGGATCTGAGTTGACTATGCAAAGTAATCACATAAAGTGGTCCAGAGCGTGTGTAAACCATGGAATTTAGTGAAATAAAACCACTGAGTTCATTTTAAATCAGTAAATCAGAATATTTCAAGTGTCACGCTCTGATTGGTCCACAAGGGAAAATAATTTTAAAAATGCAGAACCACCGTAAACTTCCTACGATCATCTCTTCTGGTGACCTTCCCTGGAGTAAACCAAAAATGGTTTCCAATGTTCACGAGACCGATGTCATTTGAAGCGTCTCACTGAGACAAACTCAACCATGGCATAACGAAATATTTATATAAATTGTGTATTGCTTAATTTGCAAAAGAAACAGAAAGTAGCGAGCACAAACTTCTGAGGTTACATGATCAATTCTCAATGAAAATGAAAATTATAAGAAGTGTGAGATTCAGAGAGATGAGGAGAGTATATTAGGAACTTGTTTGAGGCAAAATGAATGAGTAATATACCTGGACGAAGCCTGAGAATTTTGCTATAAAACTTGACTTAGCTAGCATGATTTAGAGTACTTTAAGGATTGGTTCTTCTTATGTTAGCTTCAGTAGAGTCCAATGATGAAGAATCAATCAATAAATAAGAGTTGGAATTGAAGGAAATGAGAAAGCGAAAACTCAGAAAAGAGAGAGATGGAAGAAGTCTGACAGAGCTCCTTTGGCTATCCAAGCTTGAGGAAAAAAGTGAGGAATTATCTTCTATTTGTAGGTAAATGAATGGTGAAAAGCATAGGAAGAAATAGTAAGGTTCGTATGGAAATTGAGTGAAGCCCAAAAATGAGAAAAGTGTGACTTGAACTTTCTCAAAACTCAGCTAATTCTAGCGTTTCAATGCTATAATCATGCTTTTCAACTTGGTTAAACATTTTTAAGTTAAAAAGGCTCAACAATTTGATCATTAGAAGCCACATTATGAAAATCAAATTTGACTTCAAGCAAAAACTTAGTTTCATGGAAGCAACTTCAAGAGCATGGGGCATACAACTTAGGAGGCTTTATGATCTCATTGTTTTTGCAATGGAAAGATATCACAACAAACTTCTTAATAATCCAAGAAAGGTATCATTTGGATGCTTGAGAATAAATTTATTCATGTTTGAAATTCGGTAAAACACACGGGTATTTGACACTTAGAAAATTCTAAGGATGGAGCCTCAAAATGACCTATAATGTTCTTTAAAGTTACATGCCCTTCCACTTAAAATTTGCTCTTGATCCTTGAAGATGAAATGAAGTAGCCCCTTTGAACTGGATTATGGAATTGAGATCACCCAAAATCATTAAAATTGAAAGATTTATGGTCTTTGGAAGATGATGAATAAATTTAGGGAAATTCACAAAAGGCCAATAATCTTTTCAATTCTTAAACAACTATCCAAGCATTTTCAAGTCTTGCATATTGAAAAAAGTTGTAGTAGACATACCAACGATTATTGTAGAAAAGGAATGAGACAAGGAGATAGAAGTTGACCAAGTTATGATCCTTTAAAGTCACACAAGAAAATTTGATAGCCTTTTCAGAGGACTTGTAATCTTCTTCAACCATTAGTGATCTTCCATTAAAAATTAGCCTTAAACCCTTGAAGATAACTTGTTAAGTACCCTTTAAAGAGAATATTGGCTTTCGAATGAATCAAAAATCTCAAAAAATTAGCAACATATGGTCCTTGGAAGTCAGCAAACCCTAGCTCAGGGAGTGTCAAAATGACTTGGAACCCCTTTCAACTTTTGATGATTTTTCTTGCACAATTTGATCTTGTCATGTGTAGATAATTTGTTGTAGATGATGATAAGAATCCATAGAAAAAAGAACTAACTCAAAATATTGAAAATTAAGAGGTTTATGAACTTGTGGTACTGAATCAGGCACTTGCTCAATTAGGTCAAACTTGTTGAATCAACCTTGAATATTTTGAAATTTCTTGGAAAAATAAAACATGATGGATCACACTAGGCCTTGAAATGATGTTATCTTGAAGCACACTCAAAGATGGAGCTTGAATCTCAATGAAACTTGTTGAAGAAGCAATGGAAATAAACAAATGAATCTCCTCGATGAATACCACCACCATCCTCGAGGAAAACTTAACCTAAATAATGGAGAGAGCTCTTTGAACCAAAAATTTTGATATCATAGACATAAACTTGAAGCTTAAGCTCTTGAAATCCAATGAAGAACCAATTGACTAAGGATTATCCCTCAAAACCCTAGGTTAGATGGTGAGATGGATGTAGTTGTGCCATCACCTACAATATGAATACCCAAAGAAACATATATATATATTTTGATGTTAGTTAAAAGTTAATCCACCTAAAAAAACACATGTACAAGATACACAATTCAAGGTGCTTGGTGATCCTTCAAGAGCAAACTTAAAGAAAGGATGAAGTAGAAAGTAGAACCAACTATAATGTGTGATCTTTATGTATTGATAATATGAGATAATGAGAGATCTTAGGAGCAAAAATTGGGGTATAAAAATTTCCATTATTTAAGTGTCTTATATCTGGAGATACGAAGGTTAAAATCTTCGTCTCAACGCAATTAAAGATACTTAAATACAAAAAAATACCTAATTTTGGCCATAATATGCCAGGCAATGCTTATGATTATGAATGCAAACGAACAACTCCATGGGTGACACAAAACACCATTGGGGAAGCACAAAATAATACCAACAAATCAAAAAGAGAGTTCGACCAGGAAAAAAAATCACTGGGGAACAACACGATTTTGGGGATGACTATAAATAGGCAAAACCAAAATCACGATCAAATAATCTAAATGCATAGTAAGATTTCAATGACGAAAATTCTTAACAATACAAGAAAGAAGCTAACAAGGAGGTAACCATTAAAAGAATTAACGACTCGACTGGGGAAACAGACGTAAATCCATTGGAGAAAAAACAACTCCGCTAGGGAAAAAAGACTCAACTCTACTTGGGTAAAGCCCAAAGAGGATACAAAGTATCATCAACTCAATAAATGTGGAAAAAGCAATGGATAACAACAACTGATAGTTAATTGTGAAATACCCACTCGTAGAGGAGGTAGTAAAAAAGAGAGTAACATTGACTCACAAGGAATCAGAAACTACCAACCCGAAGGACGTGAATAGAAACGGTAAGATAATATCGGCTCAGAGATGACGGTAAACATCAATATTGAGGTAGGTAATGAATGATTGACATCAGTACATATGACTGGGAATAAATTATCGACTTTAGTGCTTATGCATGGGAACAAATGGTTGACATCAGCACTTATGGTTGGGAATAAAGGTTTGACATCAGTACTCATGACTGGGATCAAATGGTTGACATCAGCACTTATGGTTGGGAAGAAAGAGATGACATCAACACTTATGGCTGGGAACAAGGGTTTGACATCAGCAATTATGATTGGGAACAAAGGATGACATCAACATTTATGGAAGGTAACAAAGGGTTGACATCAACACTTATGACTGGGAACAAAGGATGACATCCGCACTTATGGCTGGTAACAAAGGGTTGACATCAGCACTTATGGATGGGAACAAAGAATGACATCCCCACTTATGGCTGGTAACAAAGGGTTGACATCAGTACTTATGATTGGGAACAAAGGATAACATCAACACTTATGGCTGAGAATAACTCAACCCTATTGAGGTAAAGTCCAATGAGGAGATAGAGATAAATGTTGACTAACAAATGACGGTGAACTACCAACTCATGGGTGAAGCTAGAAAAAAACACAGAACAATACCTACTTTTCTTGAAAGTAAAGAAATAGAAGATACACCAATGTTTACTGAAGGTGAACTACCAACTTCCACTGAAGGTAGAGATGTAGAGAAAATACCAAATTTTACTGAAGGTGAGCTACCAACATACACTGAAGGTAGAGATACAAAAGATAACACCAACATTTACTGAAGGTGAACTACTAACTTCCACTGAAGGTAGAGATACAAAAGATAACACCAACATTTGCTGAAGGTGAGCTACCAACTTCCAATGAAGGTAGGAATATGTATTAATAATAACAAGTTTCCCAATATTATGGCGTTCCACCTAGAACGGATCTCAACTTTTTCTTTAACCAAGGCATTCCTCCTGGAAAGGGTAACAAACTTTACTAACTTCTGGATTTCACTGAGAATGATAACAATTTCTTCTTTGATCAAGATATCACTTGAAAGGGGTAATAATTGTTGTAAGGATCTTTCAACAAATTGTATTTATCATCGAAGTAAAGTCAATTTCAACAATAAACTATCTCCCATAACCTAGAGACTACAATTCCTCAGAGTAAAAACAATTTCTCTAGCATTAACACACTTACTGGGGAAGTACGTGTTGCTCAAATTAAGAGACCCTCACTTGCTATTATGAAAAGGATTGCGATAATACTGCTGAATTTTGATTTCTTGGGGAAATACCAACACATTCTTGCTGATGGGATAAATTCTTCACTTGAAAAATAAATACACATTTTCAATCCAAGGCTCACAGCCTATAGGGATCAAAATAATACTACTGTCGAGGACCACAAATTCTAACCAGGAACAAACCGGAGTGGAACAGTCAACCAAGACACCACCCAATGAGGAGTAAACTCAAATGGGGATCAATTCCATCCAAATAATGAGTTGGGTAAGAAGGCTAAAGCAAAATTCTTCCATGAGGGATAACTCAGTGGGGAAAATGAAAGTTTATACACTTTCTGCATAAGGTTGACACTCTATTGGAGAGAGGATAACATAACTCTACAAAGAGGATAATATGCTAACAAAAATATCAATGAGTTCAAATGAACCATGATTTTTAATTCAGCCATGCATGATATATGTATGAGTGTATGAATTTTATCATGTATATGCTGACAAAACAGACATATTGCACTGGGGATAACAAGACAAAACCAACTTGGGTAAAGACAACACTCGGCTAAATCACATCCAGGATGAAGATCCAATAAGAGAGTAAGCACCCACTGAGGAAACATAGTCCTAATTCAAGGCTTAACTTCACTAGGAAGGAACATGGCTTGAAAATAATCAAAACACAATCTGATAGCAATAAACAAATACAGTTGTAGGGATATCATACAGACTTTTCTAGGAAAGACAGTGCCATATCATCTAGACTTCAATTGTGGATGTTGTATTGACTTCACTACGGAAGACAATGTCGCATCGTCGAGGAGAGCCCAAATACATTCTTATCTCAAGAGTAGTGGTTATGCAAACTTCTCTGGGGAAAACCTATTAAACTTCATGGGGATAACAACTTTAGAGGGAAGCATCACCTTCAGTTTTTCTGGAGTAGTTAAAATCACAGCAAGAAGCCAAAATTATGGGGATTTTAAATCAATCTCAACACTTGGCAAGAGAAAATCCAAAAAGTTGATAGTTGTCTCAACACTTCTTAGAAAATGATATTGCTTTTGTCTGGCTGCTTGGGGAGCATACAACAACAATGTCATAATTGGAGAGAGCAATGTTCTGCAAGAGATTCTACATCAATTCTCACCATAAAGGGAGAAGGACTCCAACAAATGAGAAAAGGCTTCATAACTTTACAATCTATGCTTGCTCATAACCCAATTGGGGAAAGGATCACACTCAGCTAGAGAAATTTGCATTAAGACCTAATTGGGGAATATGGGATAGATGTATCAAACCACCCAAACCCAAACCCGTATAACAACTTGGAGAAAATATGAACCAAGACTTAACTGGGGAAAAATAGGATCACAAACCCAACACCACACCACATATCAATTGGTATGAAATCCAACTATCCAATAAACAATCACAAGTGAACTATACGCATATCAGTAAGAATAAATTGGGATACTTCTTAGGGAATCTTTTTTAAACTTCGGAGTTCGTTCATCCTTGGATCCTCTACTTTTGTCCCACTTGAATCACATAATTGAAGTAAAAAGTAATTTTCAAATTCTTTTCGAAACCATGTTTTTATTATTAAGTCTTTTTGTTTTAAGAATTACTATCAGTAATAAATGAAATTTTTGTAAATAAAATAAAATAAGAACTACAAAGAATTAGATAAAGGCTCAAACTTTATTAATAGAATGGTAGTCCGCAAATGGAGTGACTCCACGGATGATTACAAAGTTTTCAAAAAATGGTAAATACATGGAAAAGATACATTGAAATACAATAACCACTATCCTCTACAACAACTTTGAACTCCTGAGCATAGGCTTTAGTTGACGTGTGATGAGAATTTAGGAAGATTGTTGCTTCAATGATCAAGTCTTGTCTGACGCAGTTACTGGCCAGGAAATCCCTAACTTTTTTCTAGGTGGCCCTTGCGGGTTTTCAACCTACTTGGAAAATTTTTTTTTTTTATGTCTCTAACTTTTGCCTAGACCGCACTTTCAAGTTTTTAGCCTACCGAGACGCTCACATTTTCCTAAGCCGCCCTTTAGGGTTTTCAACTTAGCAAGCTGTTCTTTTATTTCTTTAGGCGAAGCATTTCTTGACTGCGTCAGCATTCATGGGACGTGGGAACTCCTTACCATCCATAGTTTCAAGAATCAATGCACCTATAGATAAGGCTTTCTTGACAACATATGAGCCTTTATAATTGGGAGTCCAATTGCCCCTAGAATTAGCATTAAAAGACATGATCTTTCTAAACACGAGGTCGCCTTCTCTGAATTCACGAGGCTTGACCTTCTTATCAAAAGCTTTCTTCATTATTTTCTAATAAAACTGGCCATGACACAAGGCCATCATTCTCTTTTCTTCAATTAAATTCAACTGGTGAAACCTGTTTCAGGCCCACTCAGCCTCTGATAACTTGGTTTCCATTATTACACGAAAATAGGGGATCTCAACCTTAACGGGAGCACTGCTTCCATATCATACACAATAGAGAACTAGGTTTCCCCTGTTGAATTGCGGATGGATGTACGATACCCATGCAAAGCAAAAGGGAGCATCTCATACCAATCCTTATAGGTAACAACCATCTTTTGGATAATCTTCTTAATATTTTTATTAGCAGCTTCAACAATCCCATTCATCTTAGGCTTGTAAGGAGACGAGTTGTGATGGACAATCTTGAATTCTTCACAAAGTTCTATCATAATCTTATTATTCAAATTTGAGTTGTTAACAGCGATAATCCTACTTGGCACACCATACTAACATATAAGATTGTTCTTGATAAAACGTACTACCACCTGATTGGTGACATTAGCATAAGAAGCTGCTTCCTCCCACTTGGTGAATTAGTCAATTTCCACTAAGATGAAACGATGTCCATTCGACGCCTTGAATCTTGTCAATATAAATCTGACATTTATGGCACTTCTTCGCAAATTTGTAATAGTCAGAAACCATTTTCAGCCAATAGTAACCTGCCCTAAGCATTTTCTTTGCCATCGAATGTCTATTGGCATGGGTACAAAAGGAACCTTCATGAATCTCATGCATTAACATGTCCGCTTCATGTCTGTCTATGAATCTGAGCAAGACCATGTCATAATTTTTGTACAACACATCTTCATTGGGGAAAATCAACCTGCCAACCTTCTTTATGTCTTCCTATCTTTATTTGACGCATCGACTAGATATTCCTGAGTCTGGAGGAAATGCTTGATATCATAATACCAAGGTTTTTCATCTGACGTCTCGTCTCTAGCAAACTCATGAGATGGTCTATCAAGATGTCAAACTATAGTCTGAAGTACATCGTTCCAAGTATTCACTTGGTACATGGAAGCCAAAGTGGCCAAAGCATCTGCCATATGATTCTCGTCTCTGGGAATATGATGGAATTCAACCTTATTGAAGAAAGGTAATAATCTTCTTGCATAAACTTTATAGATAATTAATCTAATGTGACGAGTCTCCCATTCTCCTTTGATCTAATTTATTACCAAATATGAAACACCATATACATCAAGAATTTTGACTCGGGGATATATTGCCTCTTCAAGACCCATAATGCAAGTTTCATACTCCGCCATTTTATTGGTACAATCAAATGTCAACCTTGCATTAAAAGGGATATGTGACCCATGGGGATTGATAATCACGACACCCATTCCTTTCCCATAAGCATTTACATCTCCATGAAACACCATACCCAACCATGATTTGGGATCATGACCTTCTTCTCTTCAGGAAAAGGTTCATCAAAGTCTTTTACTTTCAAAAACACACATCCTCATTAGGGAAATCATACTTAACTGACTAATAATCATCAACCGGTTGGTGAGCAAGGTACTATGCAAACACACTTCCTTTAATAGTCTTCTGAGTACGGTATTCAATATCATATTCATACAACAGTATCTTCCAACGGGAAATTATTCTAGTAAGAGCAGGCTTTTCAAAAATATACTTAATTGGATCCATTTTGGAAATTCAACCAAGTAGTATGATTCAACATATATTATTGAAATCTCTTCGCCACCCAGGCCAAAGCACAACATGTTTTTTCTAGCATAGAATACCATGACTCATAGTCAGTGAATTTCTTGCTTAAATAATAAATGGCATATTCTTTTCTTCTTATTTCATCTTGTTGTCCAAAAATACATCCCATGGAGTTATCCAACATAGTCATATACATAATCAATGGTCTTCCTTCAATACAAGAAAGCAAGATAGTAGGCTCAAGCATATACTCTTTATTGCTTTTAAATTCCCTTTGGAAATCATCCGTCCATACAAAACCTTGATCTTTCTTTAACAACTTGAAGATTGGTTCACATGTTGCAGTCATATAGGAAATAAATATGGAAATGTAATTTAAACGTCCAAGGAAGCCTCTAACTTGTTTTTCAGTTCTTGGTGCAGGCATTTCATGAATTCCCTTAACTTTATCAAGATCAACTTCAATTCCTTTTTGGTTGACAATGAAACCTAGCAATTTTCCTAAACAAACACCAAAAATACACTTATTTGGATTCAAGCAGAGACGATACTTCCTCAAATGCTGAAACAATTTCAACAAGTATTTCATATGCCCTTCCTCAGTATGATATTTGGTGATCATATCATCAACATATACTTCAATTTCCTTATGCATCAGATCATGGAATAGGGTTGTCATAGCCCCCCAGTACGTTGCACCAATGTTCTTAAACCAGAAAGGCATCACTCTGTAACAGAATGTTCCCCAGGGTGTGATAAACGTTGTTTTTCCATGTCCTCAGGAGCCATCCTAATTTGATTGTATCCAGAAAATTCGTCCATGAATGAGAACACTTTGAATTTTGTTGTGTTATCAACCAACATATCAATATGGGGCAACGGGAAGTCATCTTTTGGACTTTCTTTATTTAAATTTCTATAACCAACACACATGCGGACTTTTCTGTCTTTCTTTGGTACTAGAACAATATTGGCATTCTACTAAGGGTACACTGATGTCACAAGAAAACCAGAATCAATTTGCTTCAAAACCTCTTCTTTAATCTTCATTTCCATGTCAGGATGAGTTCTTTGCAGCTTCTGCTTGATTGGTGAACATTATGGCTTTAGCGGCAAATAATGTTCCATAATATCAGTGTCCAAGCCAGGCATGTCTTGGTAAGACCAAAAAAATATATCCATATACTCTTTCAGCAACTCATTCAACCTACTCTTCACCTCAGGATGAAGCAGTGCCCCAATCTTGACTTCTTCTGAATCTTCTTCTGAACCCAAGTTAATTATCTCCAATGGCTCTTTATACGGCTGAATGTTATTTTCCTCGTGCTCAAGAAAACCGTGAAACCTCTTCTTGGATTTCATCATATTCTTCTTCTTCAGCCACATACATAGGGTATTCAAAGTTGGGAGAGGGTACAGGGTCATTGCATTCAACCGGTTTTTTAATTAATCTGCACATATGATTTATGATTAATTTTAGAAACTGACACATGTAACAAGTGATTATGCATATTTATTTACAGTTATTATTTATTTCGAAAGGTTTGTTCTGATTACCATTTTCCAAGAAAAACAGAAAACAAAGACACAATTTAGAAATCAAAAACAACTTTTATTAATGATCTTTAAATTCAAAACAAAAGACACGCCCATACAACATCACATTCACCTTGGGCAGAGTGAAAAACTTTTGAAAAGACAAACAAAAAGACAAATTACTTTGAAATGTGAATCCAATAAGGAACATCAACAATGATCCAATTCTGTATTCTGACTCCATGTGTCACAAAGTTCGGCATCTCTTGCCCTGGCTCATCTTCGAGAATAGCGTTGATCTTTGGAGTAGTCAGATGGAGATATCCTGCACTATGAAAGATGTCTTGATATTTACTCAAGGCAGACTTCGGCTTCACGACTTCATTCTTCATGGAGAAACTAAAACCAGTCCCATTCTTCTTCACAGGTGGATTAATAACCTGCCCCCACACCTTGCTATGACCCTTATGCACTACCTGTTGTGCATCCTTAAATGAGGTGATAGAATCTTCATTCTTCATTATATTATCAATAGACAAAGCTTCGAACCGAGTTCCAACAACAGATTCATTGGTTTCTATAATGCTAAAGGAATACAAATTAGATATCAACAGAGCTTGCTCACCGTTCATAATAACTACCTTTCCATTAGAGAAAAATTTCAGTTTTGAATACAAGGTTGAAGTAACAGCTCCTGCTTTATGGATCCAGGGTCATCCCAATAATTGGGACAATATCCATAACCTGAAAGGTGATTTGGAATAAGTGCTGACCTATATGAATAGGTAAATCCACCTCTTCAATGATATATTTTCTCAAACCATCAAAAACCTTTATCATAATGCCACTAGGGAGCATGAGAGTTCCACAATATTGAAGCTTCATGAGAGTGCTTCTTGGTATGACATTCAAAGAAGATCCATTATCTACCAGCATATTGGATAAAGAGTCATTATCACAAAAACTCATATTGTTATAAGATGTAATATTCCCCGTAACATTGTTGAACTGATCCAGAGACACACCCCTTTCAACAAAATCCTGATCTAACACCCTCATCAGAGATTCCCGATGAGCAGAAGAGTTCATCAACAAGACTAAAATGGAAATCATAGATAGAGTTTGCAATAACTGATCCACAATCTTGTAGTCACCCATCTTGATGATTTTTAACAGATCATCAACATCCTTTTCCAAGGCAGCGCCACTAGATTCTCCTACCACTTTATTAGGTTCAACATTCTCAACAACCTTCTTACCAGAATTAACATCTCCTCGAAAGGTATGGGCGAAGACATGACCACTACGAGTAACCCCACTAGATTCAATAATATTCTCAACATGGGACAAAGGTTGGATAGGAATTTCCACACCATCTTCCAAGATAGTTGCATTGTACTTATAAGGAACAGCTTTATCTGATTCATATGGGATATGACAAGACAGACAAATAACCATGAGAGTAATAACAGGCTTGTTGTGGTATGCAATATCTACAGGAGCGGGAGTATCAAAATGTGGCACAATGAAATTCTCCCCTGCTTCTTCAGAATACTCAAGATACATGGAATCATTATCAGATAAAACACCCTCATTCACAAACTCTGACTCATCAGAAGAAAAGAACTCATCAGCCGAAACGTACTCATCATCATAGTCTTCAATCACATTAATATCTTCATATTCAGCCCCTGGTCTGATTATTTGGATAAGACCTTCATCCATCATCTCTTGAAGGTCACTTCTCACTTTATCACATCCATGGATATCTGAACTACAAATACTGCAACCTACATGATCGTGTGTGTAGTAGCTGAATATCAGCATGCATCTTCACTAAATCACCTCTAACCAGGTTGATATCAAAAATCCTAAAGTCCCTAGGACAACCATCAACCATATTCACAACACCTCCACCTCTATTTTTGAGTAGTGGATTATCCTTCACACTGGGACCTATGTCTTTAAAAGATAACAACTCAGATCTCACCATCTTTTGCACTTCAGACTTCAATGGATAACAGTTTTAATGTTGTGCCCAGGGGCTCCTTGATGAAAAGCACAAGTCTGATCAACTTTATAATACCATAACAAAGTTGAAGGTATAGCAGGGGAAGGCCTAGTATCCACTAGATTCTTCTGAATCAAAGTCGGAAACAATTATGTATAACTCATTGGAATATGATCAAAAACTTCTCTCTTCTGACCTTGCTTTGGATTACCTTGTTGATGTGCTCTCTGATAGGCAACAACAATCAGAGCTACATTGAGGACTGGAGTTACTGAAGCAACCTGTTGTTGATGTTGATGACGTCTTCTCAAAGGTCTGACCCTTCTTTCTTCAGCAACAACATTTGTTTCACTTTCTTTATTTTTAGAAAACACATATGATGATTTCCTTTTTCCACTAGAACCTTCATCTTTTGACAATTGTCCTTCCCTGACAGCTTCCTCTAGACGGACACCTATACTTACCATCTTAGTGAAACTACTCGGTTCACTTCCAACCATTCTTTCATAGTAAAATGTACCAAAGGTTTTTAGGAAGACCTTAATCATTTTTTGCTCTCCCATTGGGGGTACCACTTGGGCAGAAACCTCGCGCCAACGCTAGGCATACTCTTTAAATTACTCCATATATTTCTAATCCATCGATCTCAATTAGTCACGGTCAGGTTCCTTAAACATGCTGTACTTATATTTTTTCACGAAAGCTTCACATAAGTCATTGAATGTATGGATGTTGTTACTGTCCAATCTCATATACCATTTCAAAAAAACACCAGTTAAACTATCCTGGAAGAAATAAATAACCAATGTTGGTCATCGGTATGAGTGGACATCCTTCTGATTTACATCACCAGGTGGTCACGGGGATAAGAGTTTCCCTTGTACTTCTCAAATTCTGGCACCTTAAACTTTGCTGGCGCTTTCACAATTGGAACCAAGCAGAGGTCACTAACATTTTGTCCAAATAACTCTTTCCCTCGGAGAGCCTTCACTTATTTCTGCATTTCATTGAATTGATCCTGAAAGTCATTCATTTGGTCATAAAAGCCCAAAATTTCACTTGGTGGAGGAGTAGGATGATAAACTTCATCATTAATAACAGGCATAGAATTCACCACATGAGGTTCAACATGATGAATCTCATTATTAATAAGGGAAAACATGCACCATAGGAGATGCATAAGAAGCAATAGTTTGAACAAATGGAGCAACTTGAGCAGCAAGATTGTAACCTTCTGGCATAAAATTTACAGGCATTCCCCACGGGTAACCGCGAGGCATACGGTATTGAGTAGAAGTAACTGGAGTAATAGAGATGAGAACTGACAAAACCTCTAAAATAACGGTCGTCTGTTATGGTTGATTAGCATGAGGATACGGAGGAGGAAGAGGTGGTGGCTGATTCTGAGAAGCCACCAACAACTCTACCAAAGAAGTCAGATTAGCCATACCGGCTCTCAATGCTGTAACTTCTTTGCGCAACTCACGATTCTTTTGTTCAAGGTTTTCCATCTTCTTTCTAGAATAAGCCCGAGTATTGTAGGGATGATACAACTTCCTGACTGAACGAAATAGATAAACAAGTAAGATACCCGTTAAAGATACGAATGCAAAAATATGTGCAAAATGATGCATGATATGCAATGCATATTATTTATTATATTTATTCAAGGAACTCAAAGAATTATAAACAATTGCAAATATTGAGGAACTAACATATTTGAAAATACTGAAAATTCTCATTTTAATAATAACTTTGAAATGGATTACTTTTAGTACCAATTTCAAAAATCCTAAGTACAAGAGAATAAAGATAGAATTTAAAAACCCTAAGGAGCCAAAGTTGATGAAGATCTCTCCACACACTGACGTTTTCCCTTGAGTCTTGCAATTTGAGCCTTTAACTGCTTGTTCTCCTCTGTATACTTGTCGGCGACTTATTTCCATCCAGTAGAATCAAAAAATGGGTGACCGGGACCTGGATGAAGTCTAGAGGAAAATAAATCCTCCTGCTTTTCTATCATCCCCAAATCATGACTCTCAAGAATCTCAATAAAGTCATCCTTTTCTTTCAATTTTATTGAGTAGGACACCTCCAAAGTCTGGTACTTATTCTTCCATGATTCCTTCTCTTAATGCATCATAACTAAGGTAAGCTGAAGTTCTTCCCCATCATCTAAGAGAGGAGGAGTATTCCTCATAAACATGTCAATTAATGGTTCTTCACGAGAATAAGGCATCTTCAATTGAATTTCCCTTTCATGTACCCATCAAAGATGAGGCTCTAAGGGAACAACTCCTCTTGGTCCCAAATCTTTTCTATCCTTCTTATGAATATTGCACCAATCCTTTTTAATCTCTTCCTTAGCTTCCTTGTGATCTTCTCCTTCTTTGAGAAAGAAACCACTCAGATGAATGTTTTTTGACTTGTCCCTTATTGTATATCCAAGTTGGCGGCGTGCAAGAACAAGATTATAGTTAATTCCTCCCTTTGTACCAAGCAGAGGCACATACATTAGGAAAAACACCACGACTATCAATAATCTTCACATCATAATAAGCTTGATGATACCAATCAATGTCAAAATGAGTGAGAGCTATAATCTTCGGTGCCCAACGTAGTTCCTTCTTGATATCCCAAAATGAAGCATGTCGGGGTAAGTGAGAAATAAACCACTGATATAAAAAACAATGTGCAACAAATGATCATCCCTTCCTGATAGAAATTCCAAAGATGGATGGAATAATAAGTACCTCCTAGTAGCGTAGGGTTTGGATTCCCAATCAGAAAGATCCTAATGGAATTAACATCCATAAATTTGTCTATGTTAGGAAACAAGAACAAACCATAGGAAAGCAAAGCAAAGATAGCCTCAAATCAGTTGTACTCTTCATTTTGGAGAAGTAACGAGATTTATCTAATAGAAATTGAGCATGTAAACCTCTTATTCCTCCTTGGGTAGTCATGTTAGCCTCAATCTCAGACTTCCTCAAGTAATTTATGGTGGAAATCTCATGAGAATTGGGATCTCTTTCTAAGCCGATGAACGGAACAAAATCAGTAATAGGTAAACCCACTAAATAATAATACTCCTCCAATATGGGAAACTGCTGATAATCAGGAAAAGTAAAAAACAGGTATAATAGATTGTAGAACTGGACCAATGTAGAAAGAATAACATCCTTCATCTTGAGCTTCGTAAGAGGCACAATGGCTATATACTTCTTCCAGAAATCTGTAGGACTCTAAATCTCAGGAATCAAACTCATCAGTTCCTCTATCTTAGGATCCTTGAAATTGTCCTTTCGAGTCTTTCTCCTTCCAAAATCCATGGTCAAAAAGTATCTGAGATATTTCCAAAAGTCAACTTAAAGTTCCTTGAAAAATCGTTTAAAGAATGCTCATGGGTGCATGAATGCATGATGATGCAACAATCAAACACAAGATCATAAATATGGGGATTCATAGGTTCAACGTCAAGAGCATGAAGTCAAAGGTACTACCCACAATGTAAGGACCGATGGTTTATCACCTTCCGCACAAGGTTATAGGGAAACCAAGAGTCTACATTCTTCCTTTGGATATTACCAACATCCCGATTAGCTTGGTAATTAACAATGTTCTCAAGAAAAACTCGTCTGAGTGCAGCATCGCGTGATAACTACTTCTGGACTGCTCCATTATAGTCTTCTCACTACACCTAAAAGTTCAAGATGGGTTAACGGTTCTACGGCTTCTTGGGCTCCCAGGTCGAAAGCAGTACGTCTTCCTGATTGCTCGGAAAATAAATACTGCAGTCAAATGAGCCTCCACTGAGTGGGGGATCTCATGTCTCGTTTTACAGAATTACTCCCTCAAAGTTAACCTGAGTATACCGTCCATCCTATCTTAAGTTTTCCCATGTCCTGGTATAGGACTTATAAGAGATCACTAAGCACCTTGAAAACCAGAAAAATCCAGACATACATATATACAACAAATGATATACAACAAATAATAGCACATATACAGATAAAAAAAGATAGGCTCAATTCACTTAGAGATGTTTCCCCAGTAGAGTCGCCAATTTCTATAGCGGTAGAAATGTTAAGACTAAGCCAGTGGATTGACTTAACTCGTACAAATCAAATAAAATCGTCACCGTGCTTTATTGTTCCCAAAGGAAATGGAAAAAGAGCGATTAAACCCAAAAAAGAGGGGGAGAATCTAGGTACGGGGGTTAGTTATGCAAAGGGAAGGTATTAGCATCCTAAACATCTAAGGTACTCCGCAAGAACCTCATTGAAAATCTGTGTATTTTGGCTATAAAAGGTGTATATAAAATAAGATGGTGGAGATGAGAAAAGAAGTATTTTTTACAATTTTTCACCCTCCGCAGTTGTGAATGTTGTTGTGCCTATGTACCACCTTACGTGCAATACGGGATCAGCGTACTCGTAGTTCACCTTAAAAAACTTAAAACACACGTGTGTTGGTTAATTTTAAGAGAAGAGACATTATCGTCATATCTGAGTGGAAAACATACTTATTACCCACAATTATGAGAAAGGAGCATTTGCATCATCTCAAAGTAGAGGATATAACTTGGATTTAAAATCCATCACTCAACACCTAAATGGAAAGTATTTATCTTCACTACATATCATAGAAGTATAGTAGCTTGCATCACTACAAGAATCGACAAGAGTCTAATCTTTTTTAGAAAAGTTTTAAAAGTAAAAAGCCAAAGTGGAAAACGGTTTGAATGAGGTTAATTAACTTTTAGTCTTGAGAAAGATGTCAAAGTATGGTTAAATTGATTAAAGTTTGATTAAGAAAAGATTTTTGAAAATCCATGGACCTAAGTCCATGTTTATTATGAAAGTTGTTCAAGTTAGAAAACAAGAAGTGTTTTGAAAAGGAGGGAGAATATTTTTTAAATAAATAAATATAGGAGGAGATGAAGGGACTATACTAAATCATAAGGTAAAATCTAAGGAAAAGAACGATTGTTGTACCCCAAAATTTGCCCTCGCATTTTTCCTCAAGAAATCACAGCTTTAGGCATTTCCTGATTTTTCAGACTGGCTCAAGAATCGGCCAAACGGACTTTTCTCGTCAATCAGACACAATTAGGGTTTTACTGATTCTCAGGGCTTTAGAATGTTTCAAACAGTTGGCTTAGGGTTTTGATTTATTTTTAGCTCAACTTTGATCAGGCGATTGTTCTTTGGCATTTAATCAGGAATTAGGGTTTTCGTGCGCGGTTCCTCAGAAGGATTTAATTCTACGGTGCTTTGCAAGTTATTCCGAGATTTGGTTCGAATTCGCAGTGTTTGACTTAATCAGTAAAAGAATGCATTTGGATTAAATTCACGTTTGTTTGACTGAATCAGTAAAAAGGATACATTGGGTTTGAATTTGCAGTGTTTGGTATTAAATCAGCAAAAAGGGGAATGCGTCTGATCAGTTGTTGTGATTAACTGTTGTTTTGATTTGGATGTTGGAAATGCCAGGTTTAACTGATCAAATACTAAAGCATTGTTTATTTAAATTATTTATTATTCTAAGATTAAATGATTGGAATTTATTTTCAATTATTATAATTAAAGAATTATAAATAATAAATAAACAAAAGGAGAAAAAAGAATTAATTGGATAATAAAAACTTTTATTTATTTTTAAATTATTCGTACAATTATTGTTTACAATTTATTTACAACAATGATTTTACAAGTAATTTAAACCTAAAAAAAACTATCCTAAACATTTTTCTAATCTTCATTTCTTCATCTGCTATCCCTTGCTCCAGTGCTCCATTTTAATTATTCATCTGCCAAAGAAAATAAGAAAAGTCAATAGCAGATAAATAAATAAAGAGACAGATATAAAATTCATCATTAAGGGCAACTGATTGGGATCAGTTAACCCTCTCTGCAAATCACGGGATTTCTCCCGGTTCACAAAGAGGGATGAATATTTATTTGCTAAAAATGAATGCACAAAATTCAAAATTGCACAATTCAAAAATTGTCAAAATGCATAGTTCAATACAAACAGAAAGTCCAAACTGAATCACAACTTTCAAACCATCCAAAAACTGTCAAAGTACAAGTTACTATCCAAAAGGGTACCCAAGCTGTCAATAAAGAAGATTTGGAAAGATATCAAAAGATACAAAGTACAAGAAGCTGTCAAAAGAAGGGACAAATATGCAGAGAAAGCATGATATGCAAGCAACATACTCATTTTCATCATTTCCCAAGTTGCCCTTTCAGAAAGTACAGAGCATAAACATATTTTAAATATATTGACTGTACTGGAGAGAGAAGAAGAGAACAAAGAAAGCAGGTTACAAGGCTTTAGGCAGGAAGAAAAAAATATAAAAGAACTGAACACAGTAGAGGGGAGGAGATCAAAAAAAGATATCAAACAGAGGTAACCAACTGTCAAAACCCTCCATATACAAAAACCTGCATATGCCAAAATCTGCCTGTGATCAAACAAAACACATAACCATCAATAATGTCAAAACCTGCATGAACCAAAGGCCATAAACTGCATCCCATAGCCTTAACAACCAGATAACACACAAGTCTGAAAACCTGTGAAACTTCACAAGCAAAAAACCTGTGAAACCTCATAAACCTGAGCCTGTCAAGTGCAAACCTGCAAAAAGCCACTAACCTGCTGAAGCTCTAAACCTGCCTATCATCAAACTCAAAACAACCAAAGCCTAAACAAGCTAAAGCCTGTCTAGGACCAAACCTGCTAAGCCTCAAGCCAAGTTAACCTGTCAAGCCCTAAAACCAACAAACTCAACATATGTCCAAAACCATTCAACTCAAACACAAAAAAAGAGCATAAACTGAGAAGCCTCAAAAAAGCCTGCCAACTAGAAAAACAGTAAGGCCATCAACCAAAACGCCTACCCTGTCCAACCTTTCAAAGAACCAGAAATGGTGCAAGCATAGATTCAAGCATCAAGCCCTCAGAACTCAAAGAGTTCATCATAGGGGCATTCATAAAACACCCAATATTCAAGCATTCAACAATAGCACATATCAGAAGCATACACATAAGCCTCAGAAAAAGTTTCTCCACAGGAAAATCAAAAGGCAACCCTAACAAGTGTTCCAAGAGGCCCTCAGATTACTCATCATTGGGCAAAGGGTAATAAAGCATAGCATACAAAATAGGTGAGGGATAGGTAGCAGAAGTCAGGGGCGAGAAGAGAAAGAAGGCATCAAGCATCACATTTCAACAAGCATTAAAGGCAGCATAAGCAACGAGCATACAGTGGAAGAGAAGAAGAAAGAAGTGAATTTACAAAAGGGTTTTCAGTTCAATATCATCACAAAACCCTAAAAATGGCAAAAAGGTAAAGAGTACCAGGGAGTTCATAAGTTCATCAGCACCCTTCACCGTCGAGCCTCCTAAGCACCTCCATCATTCCTTCCCCTCTTCAGTCAAGGTAGTTCTCCTTTTCCCCTTTCCTTTCACACCTCAAATACACAAATCAAGCACTTAATCAAAAAGGCAGTAAATCTTAGCATGTAAAATGGATTCAAACCCTAAACGCGCTAGACAAAAGACAAAGCAAGAGGATTACCTTTAAATTGCGCTTCACTGAACCAAGGAAGAAGGAAGGGCGAAGGAGGCGGAGGCGCTGATGGCTTAAGCAAAGGGAAGGATGTTCAAACAGCCATGGCCAAAGGAACGAAGGATGAACGAAAAATGAACGAAACCCCAAGACGGCGCTGCAAACCCTAACGTGTTCCCAACTGAAAACAAATAATCTAACCCTAAAACTTGTTTCAAGCATGCTGGGCCTTGCCCGTTTCAACCACGCCTAAGCCCAAAGCATATTCCAATTCACACCCCCCCCCTTGAGCCCATTTCTAACTTATTTCAAACTATTTTTTTTTAATCATCATATTCCTTTTTTTTTATACATAAATTAACAAAATCCTTTTTATTTATTTACATCAAATATTGACTTTCTTTAACAAGATTACAATTTTAATCACAATATTTTATTCCTCTAACTTAAAATATTTTTATTTGTACATAATATAATTTAAAACATTTAATGAAAATTTTCTATTTGTACATAAATATATAGTTTTTTTTTCTTAAGATTAATACTTAATATGTACATTAATACTAAAATACATAAAAATACATTTTTTTAATATACATAATTTAATTAAGATTAAAACATTTTTCTTTTCTTTTAGTAAATAAATATTTTGTACATATCAAAGAAAATACAAGATTACAGATTAATTAAATAAATATCTAATTCTTTTCTTTAAGTTCAAACAATGCTTAATAATACATTCGAATTCACATTTTCCTAACCTGTAAATAATTACATATACAAATGTACATACACATATACACTTACACAATATACTTACATTTGATACATTATACATTTGCCTATTTGTATATTTGTTACATTTACATTTGATCGCAAATTCGATTTGGTTGTAACTTATTGGACACTACATTCCTAAAGTCTCATCCCCATTTGTGAATATTGTACCCCCACTCCCGGATACTTATTTTGTAATAGCGTAGACTTTACATTTCCGCAATTTACCGCTTTCAAATTTTACTATGGTTAGACCTAGGGTTTGCATGTACATAAAATCAAACGCTAGATAACATAATACAAGACAAATACATGAAATCAATGCACAAATCACACTTGCACCCTCTAGGGTAACCCCACACGTTGCCTTCCAAAATGGGCCATGCTTGCACGTCGAGTTTCTTTGGCAAAAAAAATTCAAATGATCATAAGTCCCTCGATGACGCTTTCGAAAGTTGCCTAAATGGAATGATCATAGTCCCTTCAAAGAAAATTGCCAAAGACACTTGGCACCATTGCATTCATGGTCCATACGATGACCCGCGCATGTCCCGTTAAACATCCTAAACGCAAGATTGTCCATCAAATTCAATGGTGGAACAAAATTGTTTAAAAGGGTTGAAAACATAGAGAAAACCTTTGAGTACAATAGGGTAGACAAGACTCTTAGTTACTTGAGATCAACTTGCAAAAACATTTTCCTTCTTTTCAAACCACACTTCACAAACACTTTCAAAACAAACTCTCAAAAACATTTTTGAAACATCTTTTCGAAACGATACACACCTTCGTATATACTCAAACACGGGTCATTACGTTGGTTGCCTAAAACAAGGCATCTCTTTCAAAAACATTTTCAAAACACACACACACACCAAAATTTTAAGCAATCGAAAATCAAGGCAAGTGATCTAAAAACCAAGTAACTAAGAGCCCATGGATAACCATGGATGAAAAGGGTGCTAATACCTTCCCTTTTCATAATCTACCCCCCGGACCCACGAAATATCTCAAAAGGTTTTTGCTGTGCTTTTTCAACCTTTCCTTTAGGATAAAATAAAAATTCGGTGGCGACTCTTGCTCAACCGAACAAGTGCAAATACAAACGCAAAACTCATAGTCAGTTCTCCCACCGTATCACAGAACTGGCGACTCTGCTGGGGACAAACTTAAAAGTGGGGTTACCTTAGGGTTTAGATCACCTTTACTTTCTTGCTTTGATTGCCTTGATTGCTTTACTTTTCTGGTTCCTTGTTTGGGTCAGTTGTAAATCCTACACCCGGATTTGGGGCACCTTTTTAGGTAAATAGAAATAAAACCGTGAGGGAACTGTGCGGGGTATACCGACATGGTTGAAGCAGTAAGCTATGTTAGTGTGACATATTTGTGAGTACCGGTAACCCTTGAGTTCAGTCAAGGAGAGTACGGGGCCGCTGAGTGATGTCGTGAAGCACTAACAAACTCTTAGAACCTTAATTGACCATCTTAGCCTTTTTAGGGGTAGTGAGATGACCGACTTTGGTACAGTCCAAAGTTGGTAGATACTCGATACTACACTCATTTGAGGGTTGTTTTCTTGGAATATTTTGGTCGCCAGTAAGTGGCTAAACCGAAACAATGCACAGAAAACAATCCAATGATATTGAGCTCCTTAGAACCCAGTTTCTATTTTAGGACAGGATGAGCCAACTAACTTCAAGAGGGTACTTACCTAAACCTCATGCAAGCCTAAACCTAAGGACTTGTTTGCTTTGTGTGAATATGTTTACCTGTATATACACTCACCTGCTTTTGCATACATGTACATAACATCATGACATCATACCATAGCATTTTCAAATAACCATCTCAAGGATCTCGAGGGTTCTTTTGATGCAGGGTTACGTTGAACCAAACGTCTACCAAGGGGCAAGAGGTTTCTCCTCTAACCAATGCCAATCAAAGTTCAAGTGCAACAATTTGAATCAGTGGCTATGACCCACTCGACATGGTGAGCGTGATTCTCGTGGAAAGACATCCACCGATACAAAGTTCTCCAAACAAAGATAAAGTACAACAACTTGAATCAGTGGCTATGACCCACTCGACATGGTGAGCTTGATTCTCGTGGAAGGACGTCCACCGGTGCAAAGTTCTCCAATCCAAGAGCAGAGTTCAACCTCTAACATTTTCCTGTGTTTACCCCAAGGGATCCTTGAAAGCATGCATCCACATATCATGCATGGCATTTTGACAGTCTTTCCTTTTTCAGGTTTCCTTACTCTCCTGCTTTTTATTTCAGTAAGAGATGGCTCTAGAAAGGTCTGTCAAAGACATCCAAGACCAGACTGCTCAGCTGCAGGAAATGTTCCTGAACTTGTCTCTGGGGCAAGAAGAGATGAAAGCTCTCCTCACAAAGGGCTTGGAGAATTCCAACAATGCCAGGAGTGATCATCTTGCGGAGCTGCAGTTTGATCTGACAACATTGAGGACCCAAGTGATGGGACAATTGGTGGGCCAGATGGCTCTCATCCAAGACCTATCTCAAAGACAAGAGGAACTCAGAGTTCTTGTCCGCCAACTGCTTCCAAACAACCAACTGGGGCAAACATCTGAGGTTGAAGAGCAAGTCACCGCTCAGCCTCCATCCACTCAAGAAGACAAGGGGAAGGCTCCTTCGCTTGCTTCAGGGTCACAAGCCCATCAACAACCTCTCCAGCGTCAACGGGGTAATCGGCGTAAGCAAGAAACATCGGGAAGACAATTCACGGAGACTGAAATACCATCATTCTTCATACTGAAGCGCCTGTTAGAGCTCAACCTGCTTACCCTAAAAGACCCTCCTCAGAAGCTCAATATCTCCTCTCCTAACTATCGTCCCGACGCATTTTGTGTTTACCATTCCTACAGCCCGGGACACGACACCAACGACTGTTGGGCCTTGAAGAACAAGATTCAAGATCTGATCGACATTGGAGTACTGGAATTCATGCCAGACGGCGAGATGAAAATCTTCCGTTAAGAGGTTCTCCACCTGAAGTGACGAAGCTCAAACTGAGAGACTTTTGCTTCATTTGAATTTTCAAAGTTGTAATTTCTTTTGTTGTCAAACAATTATCTGTTGATGTTAAACTCTGTTTTCATTAATGCATTGCATATGTTTGTCTTGAATTCATCCATGCGTTTCACTACTCTTATGCTTTTCTTTATGATATCTAACTCTTGATAAAAAGCTGCAAGTCTTTAGAGGGAGGATGACGAAACAATACCATAATCTCATACAGTATGCTTTTGAACAGACCTTGTTGATGATGTACAGGCATTTCTTTCAATTCCCAAACACTGGAGTTATAAGGAAGTTAATCCTTAGTCAACCCCTTCGAGCCAAAGAAGTAGGAGTTTTATGTTCTGAACAATCAGAACCTTTGATATAAACCTGGGGCAGGGTAGTCTCTCAGTTAATTCAAAAAGTGCGCATTGAAGTCGCAAACTCTCAGTTCGTAATACAACGAACGACGTCAAAGAAAAAGAAAAGCATTCCTTTGGAATCAAAAGACAAGGGTGGTTCCCTATCACATAGACAGTCAATCTCTCAAAAGAGAAAAGCCCACCAAGCCAAAACCTATAAAGGAGGCTTAAGAAAGCTGGGGCATCCCACTGACTGTAATCTCGAAAATGGGAACAGTCAGGCAAAAGTTAGGGATAACAAATCAAAATCAAAATAGTGGGGTCATTACAAATCCTCAACAACATGAAAAATGTTGAAAAAGAAAAAAGGAGATGATGACTGTCTCCCCAAATTCAACTGGTGAACCATCACCCAAAAGGTCGTTCCAAACTCAAAACAGAGTGCGACGCACAATTAACTGAGCTTAGGTGTGAAGAACATCACGAAGAGCGGGTGGGTACAAATATACTTTGAGCCTATATCCTTTGTTTCTTAAACCATGAACTGAGCCACGTTACAACCCTTCAAAAGTCCTAATTGAAGCATGGGTTAGTTCGAAAGCATACTGTTACAAAAGGTATCCTGACTCCTGTAAGGCTTTGCTCTAAATCTTGTGTTGATCTGTCTTATAAAAAGTTTTCTGCTAAAAAACGCATTTTGCAAAACTTCGAGACAAACATAAACTTTGCATTGCTTGAATATCACTGTTTGCATTTGGCTTTTTGTTTGACAGCGAAGAAATTCATACAGCGAATGTTCGGAGGAACGAAAATTCTCTCAATGAGCAAAATCACTTTGTGATCGGTGGATCTGGAACTGACTGTTTAACGCTGGTTCGCGAAATGTCGCGGAAGCAAGAGTCGCCACCTTCTTTTATTTTCTCCCAATGGAAAGGACAAAAGCACAGAAAAATTCCTTAAAGAGATTGCTCTTGGTTCGGGAGGTAGGTTATAGAAAGGGAAGGTGTTAGCACCCTTTCTATCCATGGTTATCCATGGGCTCTTAGATACTTGCTCATTTGTGTTTTCAAAATAGTTTGTTTGCTTTTCAACTGTGGGTTTTAAAAAGTTTCTTTGAAAATTTCAGTTCGACTCTTGTATCAGTCCTCAAGAGTGTTTGAAAAAATGCTTTCGAAAGCTTTTTGAAAATGTGTTGGTGTGAAAAGTATTTTTTGATTTGTTTTTGAAATTAGAGCAAGTATCTAGAGTCGTCTACCTACCCTAAGGAATTCGTCTGTGTAAATGTCCTTTAAAGTAGTGCCATCCCACCATTGAGAGGTAGGTAACACCACCGTTGGAGGTGTTCGGGTCAATTCGAGGTTCGGGACATGGTGATCACCAGAGCAATGGGAAGACACCTTAGAAGCTACCCTCATGCCAGGTTCCCGGATCATGAGGACTTACTAAGACATCCTCTACTCGACGATCACCTTTCGAGGCAAGGCAACAGTGAGGCGTACCCTAGGGGTGGTGTGTGACTTGTGTGTCGTTTTCAGATATTTTGTCTTGTTCATGGTATAGGTGATCTACGCGTTTGTTTTTATTTATTCATTCATTCTTACATGCATTTATTAACAGTTAAAAAAAATGCGAGAAAGGTAAAGTTCCTAAACTATTACAAAGGCGCGGATCCACATCGCCAAAATTTAATCCAGGACCCGATTTGACAGAAAATAAATAAAGTGCGAGAAATAAAATGTCCGAGTTTACAAGGCTTTGGGAGAATTACATTAATATTATAAGAAATAAAATAAAATGCGCGAATTGGAATTAAAATTGGAAGCGAGGGCGTTGGACCCTTTTTAATGAAATTAAATTAAATGATTATTTATTGAAATAAAAGAAGTGTTTTTTTAGGTTTTTTTTTGTATTTATGAAATAAGAAAATTAAAATTAAAATTAAAAGAAACCCTAATTCTAAGTTATTTTTAATTATTTGAGAAAAAGGTTAAAGTTTAACTTAATTTACTAAAGAATTTATGTACATGTTTATTTACAAAATAAATTAGTAGTTAATAATAATAATAATGATGAGAAAATTATTTATTAAAAAAATGATGAAAAAGTTAAAAAAACTAATTTCTACATATTTAATTTATTAAGAAAAATATTAAAGTTTTGAAACCTAAATTAATCTAATTAATTGTTTAAAGTTTATTTACAAAAATAATAATAGTAAAATTAACATTAATAAAATAAACATTTTTTTTATTTTTCTGTATTTTATATTTATTATGAAAATTATTTTATGGAATTAAAAGAAAACAATTAAAAAAACAATTAAAAGAATAAAAAGGAAAAACAAATAAAAATTAAAAATTGAGCAAACCATAGGGGGTGTCTGGCCCAAGGGGAGGTTTTTTTGAAGTATTGACTCCTGAGTACCGTGGTCTGCATTCTTTGACCATTGGATTGAGTTTCATGCATAAGTTGTTCTACTTTGGCCATTTGGCTTTTGTCTTTTGGCCATTTGTGTTCTGGCTTCAACGTTCCCTTAACGTCTGGCTTAATGTCTGCCTCGCCATGTATTGGTGTCATGCATAAGTTTTTCTAGTCTGGCCATTTGGCTTTTGGCTTTTGGCCTCAACGTTCCTTAATGAACCTGCCTGGGATCCTGTCTAAATCTGCAGTGTTGAATCTCACAAACACATCAAATAAAATCATAAAATGCAAATAAAGCCAATATATGAAGAAATTTAATGTTTAGGCACAATATGGCATGTATGAATGATTATACCCTTTTGATCATGGAGATCAAATCAACCTTACCCTTACTGGAAAAGTAGTGACATGAATGCTTTTATGCCCTTTGGATCATGGAGATCAAGCCAGCCTTACCCTTACTGAAGAAGTAATAAGATGTTGGTTTGTAACTGAGATGGCTTGTTTGTAGTGAGAGAGGGATTTGTAATAAGGATTTCAAGGTTTTTAGGGTTCTTGAGAGAATTTGATATTCTAACAGTGTTGTGGCAAGGTTTTTTTCTCTCTTCTTTTCTCCTCTCTTTCTTTTCCTGGTTTGTGTGACAAGAAGGTGATTATATAGTGGAAATTAGGGTAAAGAAAATGGGCTTTGAATGTGCAATTGGGCCTCCAATATTCACTTGAATTCGTCACTTTCCAAGCTAAATCGCAGGGACTTAAGTGCATTTTTTGAAGTTGAAATGTGAAAACAAAATGTAGCCGACATCGAGAACTAACTCCTGTCCGAAAATCGACTCAATCGGATAAACGGTGAATTAGTTATGAATTTTTGAAGTTTCAGCTCAGACAAACTTATTTTGGGCTCCAGTGTCGGCTCTGACACGTTCTTCAATAAAAAACTGGTATTGATCGGTGCATAATTTGGTCTCGACTTTTGAAGCAAAGTTGTAGATCTATGAGTCAGTGACCTTGTGTAAAAATATGAGTCCAATCCGATAAAAATTGACCGAGTTATGAATTTTCGAAGTTTCGGCCCAGATGAAATAATATTCAGCATTCAGGATTTTCAGCGTGTCACGCACTCTGAGCAAAAAACGAAGGCCTTTTGAATACCGTTTGAACTCAATACCTTCTGTGAAAATGTAGCCAACTCAATTTGTGAAATTTTGGCGCCGGAACCAGCTCGATACGATGAAAATCGACCAAGTTATGATTTTTTGAACATGACGCAAATAAACTTCTGTCACAAATTTTCTGCACGAAAATACCTGATAAATCCACATTTTTGAAGACCTTCTGATCGAAATTGGCTTCCAGCCGTGAGAGATGAAAACGTAGATAATGTCAAGACGGAATTTTGGCCACCGGAACGGGTTCAAAACGAGTCACGATCTTCAAGTTATGAATTTTTTAGCGCGTAAAAACTGCACTTTCAGCATACTTTTCACTATATTTCTTCAAGAAAACTCACACATTCGGATACCTTCTTTAAAGAATTGACTCTTGAGCCGAACCTGAAATTGAGAATATGTTATCAGAGATATCTTGGCGAAAGAACACCTGAATATAACGCGCCGGGTTGGACTTGTGAATTTTCTTGAAATGTTTTGAGAAATATGGGAGGGCAAATTTTGGGGTACAACAGTTGCCCCTGTTCAATCTTCTTAGACCTGAGGATGCAGATTGGCTGACGTGCCTTTCGTAATCCGAGGGTGGAAGATGATTGAACACTAGAGTGCCCAGAAATTTGCGCTCACATAGTAGCAGTGCGATGATGGAATGGGCTTATAGATGCCATTTAGAGGTTGCTGGATAGGATGATGGGCTTATAGATGCCATCTGGATGTTGATCGCGTAAGAGATTCCTTAGCGAGAACATGCATACCTGCAAAAGAAACAATGAGTACCTGACACGTTGCAGGAGCTGATTTCAGATGCTTGGCATAGATATGTCCTGACTGGTTACAGGAGCTGGGTCTGGGGCTTCAAAAGATGATGAATGAACCAGGGATGGTTGCTACCTTAGCATGAATGGTAAGAGAATCTTGGACGATTACTACCCCAATAGGAACGCTGAGAGAATATTGGGTGTCTTCTACTGGGATAAGAATCAGGGAGATCTTAGGGTCGATCTGACTGAACCAGAGAAGGCCTTTGACTGGATAAGAATCAGGAAAATCTTAGGGTCGATTTAGCTGAACCGGACAAGGTCTTGGAATATCTTCAACTGGATAAGCATCAGGGAGATCTTAGGGTCGATCTGACTGAACCAGAGAAGGCCTTTGACTGGATAAGCATCAGGAAAATCTTAGGGTCGATTTAACTGAAACGGACAAGGTCTTGGAATATCTTCAACTGGATAAGCATCAAGGAGATCTTAGGGTCGATCTGACTGAACCAGAGAAGGCCTTTGACTGGATAAGCATCAGGAAAATCTTAGGGTCGATTTAACTGAACCAGACAAGGTCTTGGAATATCTTCAACTGGATAAGCATCAGGGAGATCTTAGGGTCGATCTGACTGAACCAGAGAAGGCCTTTGACTGGATAAGCATCAGGAAAATCTTAGGGTCGATTTAACTGAACCGGACAAGGTCTTGGAATATCTTCAACTGGATAAGCATCAGGGAGATCTTAGGGTCGATCTGACTGAACCAGAGAAGGCCTTTGACTGGATAAGCATCAGGAAAATCTTAGGGTCGATTTAACTGAACCGGACAAGGTCTTGGAATATCTTCAACTGGATAAGCATCAGGGAGATCTTAGGGTCGATCTGACTGAACCAGAGAAGGCCTTTGACTGGATAAGCATCAGGAAAATCTTAGGGTCGATTTAACTGAACCGGACAAGGTCTTGGAATATCTTCAACTGGATAAGCATCAGGGAGATCTTAGGGTCGATCTGACTGAACCAGAGAAGGCCTTTGACTGGATAAGCATCAGGAAAATCTTAGGGTCGATTTAACTGAACCGGACAAGGTCTTGGAATATCTTCAACTGGATAAGCATCAGGGAGATCTTAGGGTCGATCTGACTGAACCAGAGAAGGCCTTTGACTGGATAAGCATCAGGAAAATCTTAGGGTCGATTTAACTGAACCGGACAAGGTCTTGGAATATCTTCAACTGGATAAGCATCAGGGAGATCTTAGGGTCGATCTGACTGAACCAGAGAAGGCCTTTGACTGGATAAGCATCAGGAAAATCTTAGGGTCGATTTAACTGAACCGGACAAGGTCTTGGAATATCTTCAACTGGATAAGCATCAGGGAGATCTTAGGGTCGATCTGACTGAACCAGAGAAGGCCTTTGACTGGATAAGCATCAGGAAAATCTTAGGGTCGATTTAACTGAACCGGACAAAGTCTTGAAATATAGCTAAGAATTTAACTGGATCTTTCCTGAAAGGTAAAGGTCAGTCGTATGCAATGCATGATATGGATCAAGCAATGATGTTCTCAATATAAATGAGACTTGTATGATATGATGTGTCTATGCATATTATAATGATGTATGTGAAGTTTTATGTATGTTTTTGTCTAGGAAAGTGAATCCTTGACGGGTGCCGGGAAGTCGTATCCTGGGCTGATGTTGAAGAATAGATTTTGCTTCCGCTGGGGATGATAACTGCAAGAATACCGGTAGGAGAAGATGACTCCGTTGCGGAATAAACTTGGCAAATGGAAGATTCTGCGGGGAGAAAAGATACTCTAGCGACCATGCTGGGAAGCAATACTCTGTGGGAAGAGGGATGCCTTGCTGAGTGTTGATAATAATTTGCTGGGGATACCCTTGTTGTCGGAAGTGTTGATGGACTTCGCTGGGGTAAGAAGACTTCGTCGAGAACGCTCTTTCCGTGGCTTTTGGCTGAGGATAACCAAGTTATATCCTGTTAAGGAAATAACTCTTTAAATAAAGCCGGACGACGCGTTCGTGCTCTGCGAGGGATAAGCTTCCAGGATCTACTGGGGATAAGCTTACTGCTTGGGGGAGATGAATTCCATTTCTCCTGGGGAAACTGGATTGGACTCTTCTGGGAAGTTTTGAACTGTGGGGGAAGTGATTCCTTTGAATGTTGATATACCGCCGGGGAACAATCTTTAGGCCAAGACTGCCGGGGATGCTTGTTAAGAATACATATGCTGCTGGGGAAGGTTGAGATCTGCTGGAGGATACCCAACTTCTTTAAGTTTGATTGTAGCTTTGCTCGGGGAAAGTGTATTGCTTGCTGGCTCACTCTCTGGGGGGATTAGGATGTCTGGTTATGTTCTTTAGCTGAACCTACCTTGGTACTTTGGAGGACCGAACAATTAGATTGCTTAGACAACTCTTATTGCCCCTGTTCTATGGGGGAGAGGAAGACCTGTGAGGTGCTGATAATTGTTGATGAGCAAACTTTCTTCTGGTAGGCAGGTGACGAGATAACAGGACATAGTCGTACGCTTTAATCCCTAACTTTTGCCTGGACCGCCCTTTCGGGTTTTCAGTCCACCGGGATACCCATTTTTGCCCAAGCCGCCCTTTCAGCTTTTCGACTTGCCGGGTGTACATGTTATTTTTTCATCCCTTCATTTTTGCCCGAACCCTTTTGGTTCGTCGGGAAGCCCTTATTTTTGCCTAGGCATGTCAGCCTAGCGGGTCTTTGATTTTGCGTAGTATTTTTTCGACTATGTCCGTTCTCAGAAAGTAGGGAGTTGCCCCTGTTAGAAGTGTTTTGTCATGCCACCAGAAGATTTTTGACCAGGCAAGATTTATTGTTGAAATGCCCCAAGTGACTCAGGCGGAGATTTGCCCCAGGCTATTTGGCCTTTTGAGAGATTCTCCGAATCTTGATTGGACTGCCCCAGATAATGGACCATGGTCATGTCTGCCCCTTGATTGGAGGTACTTCTGTTTATTAAGACTTCGTCGTGCGAATTTCTATGTTGTTCAAACAAAAAGTCATATGCAAACAAAGTTATGTTAAAAATGCAAAGCCTATGTCTGCCTTGAAGATTTTTGAAAATGCATTCTTTTCATAAAACAAATGAATGTTTGTAAAACGTGATGTCAACTCCTTCTTTATAGTAAGCCTTAAGGAGTCAGGATACCTTTCGTAACAGTATGCTTTCGAACTAACCCATGCTTCAGCTAGGACTTTTAAGGGTTATAACGTGGCCTGGTTCCCGGTTTAAGAAACAAAGGATAAAGGCTCAAATTTTATTTATACCCACCCGCTCTTCGTGATGTTCTCCAAACCTAAACTCAGTTGATCGTGCGTTAGACCTTGTTTGAGTCTTTGCTCTGATTTTCCGGTGATGGTTCGGATGTTGACAATTTATTTTGAATAGGCAGTCATCTCCTTTTTTGTTGAGGTTTTGTAGGACCTCTTTCTTTTTGTTTTAGTTATCCCTTTCTTTTTTGCCTGAACTGTTTCCTTTTTGGAATTACAGTCAGCGGGATGCCCCGGTTTCATAAGTCCCTTTTATAGGTTCTGACTTCTTGGGCTTTTCATTTATGATTTTTTTTTATCACGACTGCCTGTCTTTATGATTGTTCTGAACCATCACTGTCTTTCTTTTTTTCGTAAGGATCTCTTTGGTGTCATTCGTTATGCACTTGGATCAACTGAGAGACTACCCTGCCCCAGGTTATGATTAAGGGTTTTAAAATTCGAAAAGAAAAACTCCTACTTCTTTGGCTCAGAGGGGTTGACGAGGGATTATCATCCTTATAACTCCAGTGTTTAGGGATTTGAAACAATGCCTGTACCTCATCAGCGGGGTCTGTTCAAAAGCATATTGTAATGATCACGGTATCGTTTTCGTCATCCTCCCCCAAGAGGCTTAGAATTTTCAATCAAGAGTTGATCATCACAAAAATATGAAAACAGTTTGCATATAGTGAATACGAAATATATTGTTTCAAAACAGACATATGCGATGCATTAATGAAATAACGATGTTTAACATGAATAAATGTTTGAACAATCAAAGCACAACACAACTTGAACATTCGAATGAACAAAAGTTTCCTAGTCTCAGAGCTTGTCACTTCAAAAGGTGAGCCTTGGATGGATGGTAGAAAAATTCAGCCTGACCATCTTGTGTGAATTCCAGTGCTCCTTCATCAATCAGGTCCTGAATCTTATTCTTCAAAGCCCAACAATCCTCTGTAGCATGCCCGGGCTATCAGAATGATAAGCGCAGCGAGTGTTGGGGTTATACTTTGGTGACATTGTATTTTGGCTCTTCGGAGCTTCTTTTAGAGTTACCAGCTTGGTCTCCAGCAACTGTGGTAATATCTGGGATAAGGTCATGCTGAGCCGAGTGAACTGCCTCCTCTCGCTCTTTTGTTGGCTGTGATGTTGAACTTGTGACACTGGAGCCATTTGGGGAGCTCTCTCCTTGCCTCTTTGTCTCAAAGGTGGTCGAACGATGACTGGCTTTTTACCCTTAGACTTTTGCCCCAGCTGGTTACCCTGAAGCAGTTGGTTGACGAGAAACCAGAGCTCGTCTTGTCTTTGAGCTAACCCTTGAATAGCAGTCACCTGCCCCAGCATCTGGGCCCTCAATGCATCCACCTCAGCTTGTAGGTGTTCCAGCTTTTCATCCTCAGCATTGTTCCTAACCAAAGTCCATGTGAGAAGTGTCCTTAGCTCCTCTTGCCCCTTGGATAGATTCAGGAGGATTTCCCCGAATCGGGTCTCTTGAGCAAGAAAGTCCTGGTTTTCTTGTTGGGAAGCCATTGCTGAAATAAACAGCGGGAAAGGTAAGTGACCTGCAACAAGGATACCTGTTATGCAATGATGAGTATGACATGCATGCAATGTTTTCAAGGACCTCGCGGGGTAAACAAGGAAATTTGTTAGCATTTGGATCCGGTAGCTTGATTGGAAGAAACTTCATATTTGTTGAGAGTCTTTCTTCCAAGGGTCAAAGGCTCACCATATCTAGTGGGTCATAGCCCCTGGCTTTAGTCATCATGTCTGGTTTTGATTTCCAAACAACCTTGGTTAGGGGAACCTTCTTCAAGAGTCAGAGCTCACCATATCAAGTGGGTCATAACCTCTGACAACTTTGTCTAGAGGAAAATAAATCCTCTTTGCCCCTTGCTGGGATAGTTGATTCACCATGACCTGCATCACAAGCCCTTGAGATCCTTGAAATGGGTTAAGATGTATGCAATGGTATGATGTTATGCTATGCATGGAATGATGTGGGTAACTTTGTTACAAGTCCCTATTAAGGACTGCAAACCAAAACCTGCAAGAAACTCAAGTAAAACCGGTCATGAGTCCCAATTAAGGACTATAAACAAAACCTGCAAGAAACTTGGTAAACTTTGTCATGGGTCCCAGTTAAGGGCTAAAACCAAACCTGCAAGAAATTCGGTAAACCCTGTTATGAGTCCTAATTAAGGACTACGGACCAAACCCTGTAAGAAACTTAGGTACCCTGTTATGAGTCCCTATTAAGGACTATAAACAAAACCTGCAAATAGCTCATGTGTCAGATAACAAGCATGCAAGTAGTCAAGTACGAAGGCATGCAAGTCACACAAGAGAAATCCTTAGAGTTTAGGCCAGCATGAGGTCTGGGTATTACCCTCTTGAAGTTGGTGGGCTCAACCTGTCCTATCAGAAGTAACCGGGTTCTAAGGTTCCCAATATCACGGGATTGCTTTCATTGTTCATCGTTTCGATTTAGCCACTGAACTGACGACCGAAATATTCCAGGAAAGCAACCCTCAATTGAGTGTAGTATCGAGTATCAACCAACCTCGGACTGCACCAAAGTCAGTTATCTCACTACCCTAAAGAGGCCAAGATAGTTCAATTAAGGTTCCTAAGGTCTGTTGATGCTTCACGACACCACGCGGAGGCCCCGTACTCTCCTTGACTGAACTCAAGGGTTACCGGTACACACCAAAGTGCCACATCAACGTAGCAGACTGTTTCAACCATGTCGGTATACCCCGCACAGTTCCCTCACAGCCTTGTTGCTACTTTCTAAGAAAGGTATCCCCCAGATCCGGGTTTAGGATCTATAGAACTCCCAAGCAACCCACAATTTAAAGCACACAAGGAAAACAATTGAAAACACAGTGATCCTAGTCCTAAGGTACACCTCACTTTAAGTTAAGTCCCCAGCAGAGTCGCCAGTTCTGTGATCGGTGGATCTGGAACTGACTGTTTAACGCTGGTTCGCGAAATGTCGCGGAAGCAAGAGTCGCCACCGTCTTTTATTTTCTCCCAATGGAAAGGACAAAAGCACAGAAAAATTCCTTAAAGAGATTGCTCTCGGTTCGGGAGGTAGGTTATAGAAAGGGAAGGTGTTAGCACCCTTTCTATCCATGGTTATCCATGGGCTCTTAGATACTTGCTCATTTGTGTTTTCAAAATAGTTTGTTTGCTTTTCAACTGTGGGTTTTAAAAAGTTTCTTTGAAAATTTCAGTTCGACTCTTGTATCAGTCCTCAAGAGTGTTTGAAAAAATGCTTTCGAAAGCTTTTTGAAAATGTGTTGGTGTGAAAAGTATTTTTTGATTTGTTTTTGAAATTAGAGCAAGTATCTAGAGTCGTCTACCTACCCTAAGGAATTCGTCTGTGTAAATGTCCTTTAAAGTAGTGCCATCCCACCATTGAGAGGTAGGTAACACCACCGTTGGAGGTGTTCGGGTCAATTCGAGGTTCGGGACATGGTGATCACCAGAGCAATGGGAAGACACCTTAGAAGCTACCCTCATGCCAGGTTCCCGGATCATGAGGACTTACTTAGACATCCTCTACTCGACGATCACCTTTCGAGGCAAGGCAACAGTGAGGCGTACCCTAGGGGTGGTGTGTGACTTGTGTGTCGTTTTCAGATATTTTGTCTTGTTCATGGTATAGGTGATCTACGCGTTTGTTTTTATTTATTCATTCATTCTTGCATGCATTTATTAACAGTTAAAAAAAATGCGAGAAAGGTAAAGTTCCTAAACTATTACAAAGGCGCGGGTCCACATCGCCAAAATTTAATCCAGGACCCGATTTGACAGAAAATAAATAAAGTGCGAGAAATAAAATGTCCGAGTTTACAAGGCTTTGGGAGAATTACATTAATATTATAAGAAATAAAATAAAATGCGCGAATTGGAATTAAAATTGGAAGCGAGGGCGTTGGACCCTTTTTAATGAAATTAAATTAAATGATTATTTATTGAAATAAAAGAAGTGTTTTTTTAGGTTTTTTTTTGTATTTATGAAATAAGAAAATTAAAATTAAAATTAAAAGAAACCCTAATTCTAAGTTATTTTTAATTATTTGAGAAAAAGGTTAAAGTTTAACTTAATTTACTAAAGAATTTATGTACATGTTTATTTACAAAATAAATTAGTAGTTAATAATAATAATAATGATGAGAAAATTATTTATTAAAAAAATGATGAAAAAGTTAAAAAAAACTAATTTCTACATATTTAATTTATTAAGAAAAATATTAAAGTTTTGAAACCTAAATTAATCTAATTAATTGTTTAAAGTTTATTTACAAAAATAATAATAGTAAAATTAACATTAATAAAATAAACATTTTTTTTATTTTTCTGTATTTTATATTTATTATGAAAATTATTTTATGGAATTAAAAGAAAACAATTAAAGAAACAATTAAAAGAATAAAAAGGAAAAACAAATAAAAATTAAAAATTGAGCAAACCATAGGGGGTGTCTGGCCCAAGGGGAGGTTTTTTTGAAGTATTGACTCCTGAGTACCGTGGTCTGCATTCTTTGACCATTGGATTGAGTTTCATGCATAAGTTGTTCTACTTTGGCCATTTGGCTTTTGTCTTTTGGCCATTTGTGTTCTGGCTTCAACGTTCCCTTAACGTCTGGCTTAATGTCTGCCTCGCCATGTATTGGTGTCATGCATAAGTTTTTCTAGTCTGGCCATTTGGCTTTTGGCTTTTGGCCATTTGGCTTTTGGCCTCAACGTTCCTTAATGAACCTGCCTGGGATCCTGTCTAAATCTGCAGTGTTGAATCTCACAAACACATCAAATAAAATCATAAAATGCAAATAAAGCCAATATATGAAGAAATTTAATGTTTAGGCACAATATGGCATGTATGAATGATTATACCCTTTTGATCATGGAGATCAAATCAACCTTACCCTTACTGGAAAAGTAGTGACATGAATGCTTTTATGCCCTTTGGATCATGGAGATCAAGCCAGCCTTACCCTTACTGAAGAAGTAATAAGATGTTGGTTTGTAACTGAGATGGCTTGTTTGTAGTGAGAGAGGGATTTGTAATAAGGATTTCAAGGTTTTTAGGGTTCTTGAGAGAATTTGATATTCTAACAGTGTTGTGGCAAGGTTTTTTTCTCTCTTCTTTTCTCCTCTCTTTCTTTTCCTGGTTTGTGTGACAAGAAGGTGATTATATAGTGGAAATTAGGGTAAAGAAAATGGGCTTTGAATGTGCAATTGGGCCTCCAATATTCACTTGAATTCGTCACTTTCCAAGCTAAATCGCAGGGACTTAAGTGCATTTTTTGAAGTTGAAATGTGAAAACAAAATGTAGCCGACATCGAGAACTAACTCCTGTCCGAAAATCGACTCAATCGGATAAAAGGTGAATTAGTTATGAATTTTTGAAGTTTCAGCTCAGACAAACTTATTTTGGGCTCCAGTGTCGGCTCTGACACGTTCTTCAATAAAAAACTGGTATTGATCGGTGCATAATTTGGTCTCGACTTTTGAAGCAAAGTTGTAGATCTATGAGTCAGTGACCTTGTGTAAAAATATGAGTCCAATCCGATAAAAATTGACCGAGT
The DNA here is from genome assembly GCA_948472305.1 of Vicia faba. Taxonomy (NCBI): domain Eukaryota; kingdom Viridiplantae; phylum Streptophyta; class Magnoliopsida; order Fabales; family Fabaceae; genus Vicia; species Vicia faba. The sequence goes on along the minus strand of OX451739.1, from coordinate 293,743,379 downwards.
TATGAATTTTCGAAGTTTCGGCCCAGATGAAATAATATTCAGCATTCAGGATTTTCAGCGTGTCACGCACTCTGAGCAAAAAACGAAGGCCTTTTGAATACCGTTTGAACTTAATACCTTCTGTGAAAATGTAGCCAACTCAATTTGTGAAATTTTGGCGCCAGAACCAGCTCGATACGATGAAAATCGACCAAGTTATGATTTTTTGAACATGACGCAAATAAACTTCTGTCACAAATTTTCTGCACGAAAATACCTGATAAATCCACATTTTTGAAGACCTTCTGATCGAAATTGGCTTCCAGCCGTGAGAGATGAAAACGTAGATAATGTCAAGACGGAATTTTGGCCACCGGAACAGGTTCAAAACGAGTCACGATCTTCAAGTTATGAATTTTTTAGCGCGTAAAAACTGCACTTTCAGCATACTTTTTCACTATATTTCTTCAAGAAAACTCACACATTCGGATACCTTCTTTAAAGAATTGACTCTTGAGCCGAACCTGAAATTGAGAATATGTTATCAGAGATATCTTGGCGAAAGAACACCTGAATATAACGCGCCGGGTTGGACTTGTGAATTTTCTTGAAATGTTTTGAGAAATATGGGAGGGCAAATTTTGGGGTACAACACACTTCAAAAGGATAACACTTCCAACGACGAATCTCCTATCAGCAGGGGGCATGACAGGTCACAATCCAATTAACCTGGGGCAGTCCAGTCAAGGTTTCAACAGATCTTTCAAAAGTTCAGTTAACCAGGGGCAGTCCAGTCAAGATTTCAAGAAATCTCTCAATTCGCAGAGTAATCTGATTCAAGACTCATTCATCATCACTTGGGGCATTCGAATGTCAAAAGTGTTCAACAATTCCCTCATCACCGCAGAAGATTGATATAGTTCAAGATGTGACCCAGAGATGGCGACATTCTATAACTCATTCAGACCTTCATCCAGATATAGTTCAAGATGTGACCCAAGATTTGGCGACATCCTATAACTTGTTCAGATTTGTTTCTAGAGATAGTTCAAGATGTGACCCAGAGATGGCGACATTCAGTAACTTATTCCAGACCAACACCTGCAGCAATCAGAGGACTCTCGCAATCCCCAGCCAGAGAACCTTCCAGAGGCTAACTCCACTCAGAGTCAAGTTTCATTATCCCCTGCGAAGCTAAAACTTCCAGTTATCAATCCCCAAGCAGATTGAAGACTCTCATTCTCAAGTTCCCCACAGAATATTCGAATATTCTCCGGTGAAGATCTCCTCGAGACAAGGATTCCCCAGTAGATTGGCATACAACCCAAGCTTCTGATTTCCCCAGCAGCAGCCAAGGATTTATTTTCCCCGACAGCAGTCAAGATTCTTTTATCTTCAGCCATCCAGGATTCATCTATCCTCAGCAAGACATCTCATTAGCTTACATGTGCATTCATCACCTTCATATCATAAACATTTACATTGCATCACGCATCATAACATTGCATACAACTAACCCTTTACCTTTTCAGGTAAGATCAGTCGACAGACGCAGATCATCTTCCGAGATTCATCCAGAAATAGTTCAGATGTGACCCGGACACGGCGACATTCTGATACTTATTCCAGATTCATCCAGATGCAGTTTTACACGAGCTCATCATCAGGAAGCCCTACACCGGTTCCTCTTCCATTTCAAGATTTCTGAAAACAGTTCACGGGTTCTCCAAGTAACGGATGTTGACATATCACTTGTTCAGATTCTTCTCAAGACTTCTGAAAACAGTTTATGGATTCTTCCCAACAACAGATGTTAATCTATCGCTTGTTCAGATGCAACTTTTGAAAACAGTTTGCGGACGCTTCCCAACAACGGATGCTGCTCTATTGCTTATTCAACTTCAAGACTTCTGAAAATAGTTTACGGATTCTTCCCAACAACGGATGTTGACCTATCGCTTGTTCAGATTCTTCTCAAGACTTCTGAAAACAGTTTATGGATTCTTCCCAACAACGGATGTTAATCTATCAACTTGTTCAGGTGCATTTTTTGAAAACAGTTTACGGACGCTTCCCAACAACGGATGCTGCTCTATTGCTTATTCAACTTCAATATTTCTGAAAACAGTTCACGGGTTCTCCAAGTAACGGATGTTAACCTATCGCTTGTTCAGATTCTTCTCAAGACTTCTGAAAACTGTTTATGGATTCTTCCCAACAACAGATGTTAATCTATCAACTTGTTCAGATGCATTTTTTTGAAAACAGTTTACGGACGCTTCCCAACAACGGATGCTGCTCTATTGCTTATTCAACTTCAAGATTTCTGAAAACAGTTCACGGGTTCTCCAAGTAACGGATGTTAACCTATCGCTTGTTCAGACTCTTCTCAAGACTTCTGAAAACAGTTTATGGATTCTTCCCAACAACGGATGTTAATCTATCACTTGTTCAGATGCAACTTTTGAAAGCAGTTTACGGACGCTTCCCAACAACGGATATGGCTCTATTCAATCTCAGCTTCAAAAATAGTTTACGGATTCTCCAAACATGGATGACAATCTATTGCTTGCTCGGACCCCCAATTTAGAGATGTTCCAAAATATGCGTGCCTTTCTGATACTCGTCCACTCACCATTGACATACAGTTCAACGTCACCAAATGGCATCTTTAAGCCCATTCCCAGATGGCATCTATAAGCCCATCCTCCTACCAGCAGTCACCAAATGGCATCTTTAAGCCCATTTCCAGATGGCATCTCTAAGCCCATCCCCCGACAAGATTCTATCGCATCAGATGGCATCTTTAAGCCCATCACCAAATGGCATCTTTAAGCCCATTCACCTCTACCATCACATCGTCGAGTGCAAATTTTCCGGGTACTTTAGTGTCCAATCTCCTTTTACCTTCGAGTCACGAAAGGCAAACTTGCCAATCTAACTCTTCAGATTCAAGAAGATTGAACAGGGGCAACTGTTGTACCCCAAAATTTGCCCTCGCATTTTTCCTCAAGAAATCACAGCTTCAGGCGTTTCCTGATTTTTCAGACTGGCTCAAGAATCGGCCAAACGGACTTTTCTCGTCAATCAGACACAATTAGGGTTTTACTGATTCTCAGGGCTTTAGAATGTTTCAAACAATTGGCTTAGGGTTTTGATTTATTTTTGGCTCAACTTTGATCAGGCGATTGTTCTTTGGCATTTAATCAGGAATTAGGGTTTTCGTGCACGGTTCCTCAAAAGGATTTAATTCTACGGTGCTTTGCAAGTTATTCCGAGATTTGGTTCGAATTCGCAGTGTTTGACTTAATCAGTAAAAGAATGCATTTGGATTAAATTCACGTTTGTTTGACTGAATCAGTAAAAAGGATACATTGGGTTTGAATTTGCAGTGTTTGGTATTAAATCAGCAAAAAGGGGAATGCGTCTGATCAGTTGTTGTGATTAACTGTTGTTTTGATTTGGATGTTGGAAATTCCAGGTTTAACTGATCAAATACTAAAGCATTGTTTATTTAAATTATTTATTATTCTAAGATTAAATGATTGGAATTTATTTTCAATTATTATAATTAAAGAATTATAAATAATAAATAAACAAAAGGAGAAAAAAGAATTAATTGGATAATAAAAACTTTTATTTATTTTTAAATTATTCGTACAATTATTGTTTACAATTTATTTACAACAATGATTTTACAAGTAATTTAAACCTAAAAAAAACTATCCTAAACATTTTTCTAATCTTCATTTCTTCATCTGCTATCCCTTGCTCTAGTGCTCCATTTTAATTATTCATCTGCCAAAGAAAAGAAGAAAAGTCAATAGCAGATAAATAAATAAAGAGACAGATATAAAATTCATCATTAAGGGCAACTGATTGGGATCAGTTAACCCTCTCTGCAAATCACGGGATTTCTCCCGGTTCACAAAGAGGGATGAATGTTTATTTGCTAAAAATGAATGCACAAAAGTCAAAATTGCACAATTCAAAAATTGTCAAAATGCATAGTTCAATACAAACAGAAAGTCCAAACTGAATCACAACTTTCAAACCATCCAAAAACTGTCAAAGTACAAGTTACTATCCAAAAGGGTACCCAAGCTGTCAATAAAGAAGATTTGGAAAGATATCAAAAGATACAAAGTACAAGAAGCTGTCAAAAGAAGGGACAAATATGCAGAGAAAGCATGATATGCAAGCAACATACTCATTTTCATCATTTCCCAAGTTGCCCTTTCAGAAAGTACAGAGCATAAACATATTTTAAATATATTGACTGTACTGGAGAGAGAAGAAGAGAACAAAGAAAGCAGGTTACAAGGCTTTAGGCAGGAAGAAAAAAATATAAAATAACTGAACACAGTAGAGGGGAGGAGATCAAAAAAAGATATCAAACAGAGGTAACCAACTGTCAAAACCCTCCATATACAAAAACCTGCATATGCCAAAATCTGCCTGTGATCAAACAAAACACATAACCATCGGTAATGTCAAAACCTGCATGAACCAAAGGCCATAAACTGCATCCCATAGCCTTAACAACCAGATAACACACAAGTCTGAAAACCTGTGAAACTTCACAAGCAAAAAACCTGTGAAACCTCATAAACCTGAGCCTGTCAAGTGCAAACCTGCAAAAATCCATTAACCTGCTGAAGCTCTAAACCTGCCTATCATCAAACTCAAAACAACCAAAGCCTAAACAAGCTAAAGCCTGTCTAGGACCAAACCTGCTAAGCCTCAAGCCAAGTTAACCTGTCAAGCCCCAGAACCAACAAACTCAACATATGTCCAAAACCATTCAACTCAAACACAAAAAAAGAGCATAAACTGAGAAGCCTCAAAAAAGCCTGCCAACTAGAAAAACAGTAAGGCCATCAACCAAAACGCCTACCCTGTCCAACCTTTCAAAGAACCAGAAATGGTGCAAGCATAGATTCAAGCATCAAGCCCTCAGAACTCAAAGAGTTCATCATAGGGGCATTCATAAAACACCCAATATTCAAGCATTCAACAATAGCACATATCAGAAGCATACACATAAGCCTCAGAAAAAGTTTCTCCACGGGCAAATCAAAAGGCAACCCTAACAAGTGTTCCAAGAGGCCCTCAGATTACTCATCATTGGGCAAAGGGTAATAAAGCATAGCATACAAAATAGGTGAGGGATAGGTAGCAGAAGTCAGGGGCGAGAAGAGAAAGAAGGCATCAAGCATCACATTTCAACAAGCATTAAAGGCAGCATAAGCAACGAGCATACAGTGGAAGAGAAGAAGAAAGAAGTGAATTTACAAAAGGGTTTTCAGTTCAATATCATCACAAAACCCTAAAAATGGCAAAAAGGTAAAGAGTACCAGGGAGTTCATAAGTTCATCAGCACCCTTCACCGTCGAGCCTCCTAAGCACCTCCAACATTCCTTCCCCTCTTCAGTCAAGGTAGTTCTCCTTTTCCCCTTTCCTTTCACACCTCAAATACACAAATCAAGCACTTAATCAAAAAGGCAGTAAATCTTAGCATGTAAAATGGATTCAAACCCTAAACGCGCTAGACAAAAGACAAAGCAAGAGGATTACCTTTAAATTGCGCTTCACTGAACCAAGGAAGAAGGAAGGGCGAAGGAGGTGGAGGCGCTGATGGCTTAAGCAAAGGGAAGGATGTTCAAACATCCATGGCCAAAGGAACGAAGGATGAACGAAAAATGAACGAAACCCCAAGACGGCGCTGCAAACCCTAACGTGTTCCCAACTGAAAACAAATAATCTAACCCTAAAACTTGTTTCAAGCATGTTGGGCCTTTCCCGTTTCAACCACGCCTAACCCCAAAGCATATTCCAATTCACACCCCCCCCTTGAGCCCATTTCTAACTTATTTCAAACTATTTTTTTTTAATCATCATATTCCTTTTTTTTTATACATAAATTAACAAAATCCTTTTTATTTATTTACATCAAATATTGACTTTCTTTAACAAGATTACAATTTTAATCACAATATTTTATTCCTCTAACTTAAAATATTTTTATTTGTACATAATATAATTTAAAACATTTAATGAAAATTTTCTATTTATACATAAATATATAGTTTTTTTTCTTAAGATTAATACTTAATATGTACATTAATACTAAAATACATAAAAATACATTTTTTTTAATATACATAATTTAATTAAGATTAAAACATTTTTCTTTTCTTTTAGTAAATAAATATTTTGTACATATCAAAGAAAATACAAGATTACAGATTAATTAAATAAATATCTAATTCTTTTCTTTAAGTTAAAACAATGCTTAATAATACATTCGAATTCACATTTTCCTAACCTGTAAATAATTACATATACAAATGTGCATACACATATACACTTACACAATATACTTACATTTGATACATTATACATTTGCCTATTTTGTATATTTGTTACATTTACATTTGATCGCAAATTCGATTTGGTTGTAACTTATTGGACACTACATTCCTAAAGTCTCATCCCCATTTGTGAATATTGTACCCCCACTCCGTGATACTTATTTTGTAATAGCGTAGACTTTACATTTCCGCAATTTACCGCTTTCAAATTTTACTATGGTTAGACCTAGGGTTTGCATGTACATAAAATCAAACGCTAGATAACATAATACAAGACAAATACATGAAATCAATGCACAAATCACACTTGCACCCTCTAGGGTAACCCCACACGTTGCCTTCCAAAATGGGCCATGCTTGCACGTCGAGTTTCTTTGGCAAAACAAATTCAAATGATCATAAGTCCCTCGATGACGCTTTCGAAAGTTGCCTAAATGGAATGATCATAGTCCCTTCAAAGCAAATTGCCAAAGACACTTGGCACCATTGCATTCATGGTCCATACGATGACCCGCGCCTGTCCCGTTAAACATCCTAAACGCAAGATTGTCCATCAAATTCAATGGTGGAACAAAATTGTTTAAAAGGGTTGAAAACATAGAGAAAACCTTTGAGTACAATAGGGTAGACAAGACTCTTAGTTACTTGAGATCAACTTGCAAAAACACTTGCCTTCTTTTCAAACCACACTTCACAAACACTTTCAAAACAAACTCTCAAAAACATTTTTGAAACATCTTTTCGAAAAGATACACACCTTCGTATATACTCAAACACGGGTCATTACGTTGGTTGCCTAAAACAAGGCATCTCTTTCAAAAACATTTTCAAAACACACACACACCACAATTTCAAGCAATCGAAAATCAAGGCAAGTGATCTAAAAACCAAGTAACTAAGAGCCCATGGATAACCATGGATGAAAAGGGTGCTAATACCTTCCCTTTTCATAATCTACCCCCCGGACCCACGAAATATCTCAAAAGGTTTTTGCTGTGCTTTTTCAACCTTTCCTTTAGGATAAAATAAAAAGTCGGTGGCGACTCTTGCTCAACCGAACAAGTGCGAATACAAACGCAAAACTCATAGTCAGTTCTCCCACCGTATCACAACGATCTAACCAACAAGAAGTCAACACTTGACATAAGAAGTCATTGTAGAATTCTCATCCTTTGGATTGAAACAAAGCAAGCAAAAATACTAAACTTATGAGAAATACCAAGCTTCAGATGAATTAAGAACCAAGAAAAGTCTTCATTGACAAAAATTGTCCAAAGGAACAACTGCATACAGAGGAATTCTCAATCACGAACAAAGCATGAAAATCAGAATAACCTGCACTCAGAAAAAATTCAAACTAGTGCCTTGGAGTAAACCCCAAAAGGATTTCATAAGATCTTCAAAAAAGATATCAACCAGAGATCAAAGAGTTCCAAGGTGTCATAACTTCTTATCCTAAGTCTCTGGAATCCACAACTCATAGTTCTAGGGATAGTACCAGATATTCCAAGTAACCTTAAAGCTTTTAATATTCCAGTTGATTATTAAGTGTCTTCAAAAGAAATAAAAGCTCAAGTGAGCAAAGATAAAATGACATAAAAATAAATGCTCAAGTGAGCAAAAAGAAAATAGCATGAGATGTAAATGCTAAAATAAATAAATGGTACATAAAATTAAAGGCATAAATTAAAGTTAATTGTTATTGAATTAGAAGTTAGAGGTCAAGTATAACAAAAGGTTAGTTGAATGTCCATATTGAAGTTTGCTTTTGAAAACTCATTAGAAGATTTATAAAATCAAAGCCTCTCAACAACAAGTTTCATTTGCTTTTTTTCAAGTATATCATTCATTTCAAGTACTCAAAGTCAACGCATATGATTGACGATGGTCAAATGATTCACTTAGACCAAAATTCATGAAGTTCATTAGAGAATTGATAGAATAAAAGCCTCATAACAATGAACTTTAAAGTTATTGAATCCAAGGTTTCAAATTAAACATACTTGGGCTTGTAAACATAGGTTTGGGCCACAATGATCATTTTTCGAATCGGGACAAATTTAGCGCTATGTTAAGCAATCATAAGTGGAATTATTTAGAAGCCACGCCTATTTTAAGGTTGGTCAATAGCAATCTATGTACCATACATGTTAGAGAAATGATATGTAGATCATTCTCCAAAATATGTAGCACAAGTAAAAACAAGAAAATGATAAGATAAAGAGCGAGGGAAATAATAGTGTACTCAATGCCTCAGATAAAGTTAGGGTTTCAAATATCATAAACACCATTCATCCATTTTGATGGATTTGGTTTTTCAACCTATCAACATCCAAGAACCAAAGAGGTTAAGGAACTTGTCGCGAAATAAAATTCAAGTATCTCCATATCAGGACCAATAAAAAAATAATAAAATGTATTTAATATAAAAACAAAATTTAAATGAGTTGTGATTTTTTAAATATGAAAACAATTAAAATAGAATTAGAAAAAGAAAATAAATGGAAAAAACCATGGAATTTAGTGAAAACTAAATGGAAAACTATGGTGCGTTGGATCTGAGTTGACAATGCAAAGTAATCACATCAAGTGGTCCAGAGCGCATGTAAACCATGGAATTTAGGGAAATAAAAACATTGAGTTCATTTTAAATCAGTAAATTAGAACATTTCAAGTGTCACGCTCTGATTGGTCCACATGGGAAATTAATTTTAAAAAATGTAGAGTCACCGTGAACTTCCTTCGGTCATCTCTTCCGCTGACCTTCCCCGGAGCTAACTAAAAATGATTTCTAACGTTCACGAGACCAGTGTCATTTGAAGCGTCTCACTGAGACAAACTTAACCATGGCATCATGAAATATTTATATAAATTTTGTATTGCTTAATTTTCAAAAGAAAAAGAAAATAAAAAGCACAAACTTCTGAGATTACATGATCAATTCTCATTGAAAATGAAAATTAGAAGAAGTGTGAGCTTCAGAGAGATGAGGAGAGTAGATTAGGAACTTGTTTGAGGCAAAATGAATGAGTAATCTACCTGAACAAAGTCTAAGAATTTTGATCTCAAACTTGACTTAGCTAGCACGATTTAGAACACTTCAAGGCTTGTTTCTTCTTCTGTTAGCTTCAGTAGAGTCCAGTGTTGAAGAATCAATAAAAAATAAGAGTTGGAAGTGAAGGAAATGAGAAATCAAAAACTCAGAAAAGAGAAAGATGAAAGAAGTTTGACATGGCTTCTTTGGCTATCCAAGCTTGAGGAAAAGAGTGAGAAATGATCCTCTATTTAGGGAAATGAATGGTGAAAATAATTGGAGGAAATAGTTAGGTTTGGAAGGAAATTGAGTGAAGCCTGAAAATGAGAAAAGTATGACTTGAACTTGCTTAAAACTCAACTAATTCTTGTGTTTAAATGCTTTAATCATGATATGTAACTTGGTTAAACATATTTAAGTTAAAAACATGATCAATTTTATCGTTAGAAGCAGCATAATGAAAATCAAATCTTACTTCAAGCAAAAACTCAGTCTCACGGAAACAACTTCAAGAGCATGGGGCACACAATGTAGGAGGCTTTATGATCTCATTCTTTTTGCAATGGAAATATCTCACAAAAAAATTCACAATGTGCTAAGAAAGTTATCATTTGGATGCTTGAGCAAAAAGTTATTCAGGTTTAAAATCAGGAAAAACACACGGGTATTTGACACTTATAAAAATTCTAAGTATGGAGCCTCAAAATGACTTATAATGTTCTTCAATGTTACATGCCCTTCCACTCAAAATTTGCTCTTGATCCTTGAAGATGAAATGAATTAGCCCCTTTGAATTGAATTATGGAATTAAGATCACCCAAAAATCTTAAAAATTGAAAGAGTTATGGTCTTTGGAAGATGATGAACTAATTTAGGGAAATTCACAAAAGACTTATAATCTTTTCAATTCTTAAACAACTTTCCAAGCATTATCAAGTCTTTCATATTGAAAAAAAGTTGTAGTAGAGATCCTATAGATTACTGTAGAAAAATAATGAGCTCAAGTAGATAAAGATTGACCAATTTATGATCCTTTGAAGTCACACAAGAGAATTTGATAGCCTTTTCAAAGGACTTGAAATCTCTTCAACCATTAGTAATGTTCCATTCAAAATTAGCCTTAAACCCTTGAAAATAACGTATTACGGATCCTTTAGAGAGAATTGTGGCTTTGGAATCAATCAAAAATCTCAACAATTGAGCAAGATATGGTTCTTGGAAGTCAGTAAACCCTAGCTCAGGGAGTGTCAAAATGACTTGGAACTCCTTTCAACTTTTAATGATTTTTCTTGCACAGTTGAATCTTGTCATTTGAAGAGAAGTTATTGTATATGATGATAAGAATCCATAGGAAAAGGAACCAACTCAAAATATTGAAAATTGAGAGACTTATGCACTTGTGATCACTGAATCAAGCACTTTCTCAATTAGGTCAAACTTGTTGAATCAACCTTGAATCGTTTGAACTTTCTCCGCAGATAAAACATGATGGATCACATTAGGCCTTGAAATGATGTTATCTTGAAGAACACTCAAAGATGGAGCTTGAATCTCAATGAAACATGTTGAACAAGGCATTCAAAATTAACACATGAACCTATGAATCTTCTTGATGAATACCACCACCAACCTTGAGGAAAACACTACCTAAATAATGGTGAGAGAGCTCTTTGAACCAAAAACGTTGACATCATAGACATAACCTTGAAACTTAAGCTCTTGCAATCCATTGAAGAACAAATTAGCCGAGGATTATCCCTCAAAACCCTAGGTTAGATGGTGAGATGGATGTATTTGTGTTATCACCTACAGTATGAACATCCAAAGAAACATATATACATATGTGACGCGGTGAGAGAACTGACTTGAGGTTTTGCATTTTATCGCAAATGTTGCGGTTAGCAAGAGTCACCATCGACTTTTCTTTTATCCAAAAGGAAAGGTGAAAAAGCACAGGAAAGACCTTTGAGATTGTTTCTTGAGTTCGGGGGTTAGATTATGAAAATGGAAGGTGCTAGCACCCTTTTCATCCATGGTTTTCAATGGGCTCTTAGTTACTTGTTTAGATCACTTTCTTTGCTTTTGAAATTGTTTGAAATGGTGCTTTGTGTTTGGTGTGGTTTTGAAAGTATTTTGAAAAGAGGCCACTCGTTTGGGCAATCTTTGTAATAATTCTCGTTCGTATGAATGTATACAACGATGTTTGTCTTTTGGAAAATGTTTCAATGTTTTGAAAGATGTTTGGAAATGTGTGTATGTTTTTGAAAATAGCAAGGATTTGTTTTGAAGTTGATCAAGTAACTAGAAGCTATCTACCTACTCGAAAGTATTTCTTGTGCATTTTTATTCCTTTGACATTGTTGATTTACCATTGATTTGGTAAACAACCCTATCTTTGGATGTTAAACAGGACGGGCGTGGGTCATCGTATGACCATGATAGAAATGTTGCCAAGTATCTTAGCAAGTTTTGAGGGACCAAGATCATTTGTTTAGGAAACCTTTTGATAGCGTCATCGAGGGACTATGATCTTTTGTTTTGTTTTGTTTTGCCAAGATACTTTGCATGCATACCATGGCCATTTTCTTTTAGGCAACCAAATGGGTGAAACCTTAAGGGTGCTTGTGTTCAAGTGTGTTTGATTACATGCATGATTTTATCTTGAATTAGGAATTTCTATTTCATTGATTTTTATCTTGCCATACATATCCTAATTGCTAGCATTTACATTCGAAAGCAATAAAAATGCGGAAATGTAAAATCCTACGCTATTACAATATTTAGGGGGCGGGGGATACACACTTATAAATGGGGGATCCAGCAAAAAAAATAAAGAAAAATAACAAGGGGAAGAAAAATAGAAAGAGAGGGAGGGCTAGCGCGCTGCTGAGAAGAAGTCAGAAGTTCTGACCCAGGCCTGCTGCAGGATATCAACCTGTTAGTGAAAATGTATGATTCAGAACTTCTGACTCTGGTGCGCTGCAAAACAGAAACCTGTTAGTGGAGAGGTCAGAAGTTCTGACTCCCATGCGTTGCAAAACAAAAATTTGTTAGTGGGGAAGTCAGAAGTTATGACCCTGCTTAGAACACAAAAAATTTCAGAAGTTCTGATATCATTGATAACAAAACAGGTCTCGGAAGTGTTGGCGTCTAAGTCAAAACTTGGTTTCCCGCTGTGCTAGTCAGAACATCTGCAATTTGGTTATTTCTCCCCAAAATAGAAAACATGCCTAAGGCACTTTCAGCAGGTATCATGGCGCCTCAGAAGTAAAGAGAAACAGAAACAAAAAAAACCGAGACAAGTATGCCTTTGCTAATTCAAACTCTGAGTCTCAGTTTCTTCCAGACAGTTCTGAGCTAATTCGTTCTCCACTTAAGCACGCAGAGGCGTAAAAATCTCAGAATGTAAACAACATTAGAAGCATGATATTTATATTGTGTTTATTGAGCATGCAAATCTGATGATGCCTAGCAGCGTGGTGAGAGTTAGCAGGTGCTTACCTTGTTGTTGGAAGAAAATATGTGAATTGGAGCTAGCTTTAGCTCTGATGGTGTTCTGAACAGGTTCTTTTTTGAATGGGTGGATGGGGAGTATATATATATATATATATATATATATATATATATATATATATATATATATATATATATATATATATATATATATATATATATATATATATATATATATATATATATATATATGTATATATTATATGGTTAGAAACTGTATGGACATTTTCTAGTCAAGAAGAAAATTGGGTACAAATGAAGTTTGGAGGCAGGAGGTTCAAAGTTATGAAACACTAGGAATTTTGGCAGAGTTTCACAATGTTTTCTTGCTATAATTTTCTATTCCTCTCCTAGAAATTTTTTCTGGGTTTTTTTGACCGGGCTTTTTCAGTGGACAATGTTGCTCTATTTATAGGCAAGGAGTTGTGAATTTTTAAACGTTTAAGTGGCGCCAATATCATACAGTAGGTGCTGACTTGCTCTTGAAGGAAGTTCATGAAAAGTTGTGATGATGGACAGCTTTTCAGCCTAGGCTGGAACAGTAAGCGGGGATTAAGGAAAAGTGACACCCATAGGCGAAAAGTGGCGCATAGATCCACGCCTAAGCCTGCACGAGGGTGTTACTATGCCACAGGTGGAGAGACCCCTTGGATGAATGCTCAAAAGTGGTTGTGAGCATTAATGAGCATTAAATGGTGATGAGATTTGTCAAAATTAGAAATCTTGTAATAGGAGATTTGGCATCATTACCTAAAACCTGAACCAGCAGTTCTGCTTCACCAAAAAACAATGCAAACCACGCTCTAACCTTGGCCTCCTGCTACCCCAGCAAATTCTGAGGGTTTTCTAGACTTTCCAGCATATTCTTTTGATCTGCCTCTGAAAACTCTGGACTTAGAGATTCTTCTTCAGTATTACACCTAATCTGCTGATCCCATTACCTTCTGATCCCAACATGTTTTGAAGGAGTTTTCAGGCTTTGTTGCCTTCTTTGCATTTCTCTAACAAACTCTGGCTGAACTTACGTAACTGCTGAAAGAGCCATGTTCTGACTGAATGTTATATGCTGAAACAAGTTTGCAACTGCTGGCCGTTTCTGCCTGGAGGTTGGTTCAGAAGTTCTGAAATGCCATTTTTCTTAAACGCTTCAGAAAAATTCTAAGCATTTAGAGTTTAACTTTTTCAAGGTAAGAATTTGACTTTTGAGCTTGCAAATGACCACTTTTCTCTTGTAAATGTTTTACTTGGAAAGGGATGATAATTCAGGACTTGGATTTGTTTAAAAGAAACCCTGAGAATCCAGGATGATATCCTGAAGAATGAGAGGGAAAGTTTTGGGGTACAACAAAATATTTTGATGTTAGTTCAAAGTTAATCCACCTAAAAAAAACACATATAAAAGATACACAATTCAAGGTGCTTTGTGATCCTTCAAGAGAAAACTTTAAGATAGGATGAAGTAGAAAGGAGAACCACCCTAATGTGTGATCTTTATGTATTGATATAATGAGATAATGAGAGATCTAAGGGGAAAAACTTGGGTTATAACAGATGGCCCTACGATCGAATTTAACAAAAGGGAAACGTCAACCAAATGTTTGGATGCATGGTTTGCAACCTAAGGTCTATCTCGCATATAAAAAGAAACAAGTGCATCCTAAGGGAACATGGTATAGAAAGCAAGAAAGTATACGAGAAATCAAACAAGTAGTGAAAGAAAATGAGCAATCAATAAACTCAAGTGAGCACACACATGTCATGAGTGGTGAAAACTGACTCAAGCCAAGAGGCTTAACCATGATATCACGAATTGAGGTAGGATAAAAAAAGGGAAAGGGGCAAAGGATTTAGCCAAGGGGTCATATCAATCGAGACAAACAAGCCATCTTTAGCCAAGGGTTCATATCAACTAAGGCAAACAAGTTATCTGTGGGAGAAAAGTATATGTACCATGGCATTGTATTACTAGGAAAGAAGAGAAAGAGGGAAAAGTGATGTCCAAAGCAACTAAACACCTAACCAAGATATCAATAATCGAGGCAGGAGATAGATGGTGATGTGAAAGATCACGGAGTGTCAGCATTGGTCGATGCAAACTCCTGACAAAGTGTGAAGGTATCGATTGTGGATCCCTTTTCCACCTAATGACTCGATAACAAGAATGTGCACAACTCTGAAGTATCATGGTGCGTTAAGATCTAAGGATGACACAGACGAAATGCGGGGGTTGATTACAAACACTCTTCGCTTGCCTTCTTCGAGGACTTATTCATGAGGAATCGGGAATGGGGGGCCTCTTTGAGGTCTTTGATCACAAACGTAAACACACTTCAGAATACCTACTTCAAAGGTATGGGTTTAAACAAACCATACACAAGTAGCACATAAAAGTGGATTTCCCTAAATAGGTCTTTAAATAAACCAGAGGGATTCCTGACATGGTCAGCAACAGAAGTCCCCGTCATACATCTCTAGTCCTACTTCTCATGGAAAAGAAAGTGGTAACGTGCAGAATAGTAAAAGAGACACAGGAAGTATACCAAACAAATAACAATATGTTAATAGCAATGCAAGCAAGACAAGAAACCCATAGAATCTTGGGCAAGCTAGCATCAATAACAAACAAAGTTAGAATACGCGTCGAGGCATCAAAGCGCCATAATGTGACATGAATCACAAATGATGTGTATCAAACAAAACCACATAAGCAAGCATCCTGCAAAGAAATGTAATCTGGGTAGAAATACGACAAGCAACTATACGCCTAATAACATAAGGGACAAAGGAATATCACATCGAAAACGCGTGCGTGTCCCATAAATAAAGTGAAACACAAAGCAAGTGGAGTAGTGAATTTGTGTCCCATAAATAACTCAAACATGAAGAAATTGAGCACCATCGGACTCTCTTTGGTGAATCATTACACAAACTAGCACATAAGTTAGTGATAACAAGCAACCACAACCTCTAGTTGCACAATTATCTTTATGACACAAAAATCAAATGATAACATGAAAAGTGGTAACGGTTATGTCAAAATGCAAAATGCAAACAAAATCGATCCGAAATAAGCACATACAAGTGCAATAACATGTAGTCAACTAAGTAAATATGTACATGTACCAAATGCAAGTCAACACGTAAAGTACATAACAAATGCAATCAAATAACCCTAAATCAGAAAATAAGCGTGCGGAAAAATTGTAACGGAATCGAACGAAAATCGTATGGTAACCTACAAACAGACCAATGGACTTAAATGCACAAACGATTCGGTTAAATTCAAAGTGTATGTATGACTTCCATGCACAAGCAATAGCAAAACGGTAAAGAAAGTATGCTTGGAAGCTTATGAAAATTGCATGGTCTCTTGCAAACGTTCCAACGGATTCAAAAGTGTAGTCAATTCTGATAATTTTTGAATGGAAGTGGGACTTTTAGGGCATTTTAGTGTATAGGCAGCAATATGTATTTTGGTACAAATTCAACAGAAATCCGCTTCAAACATGGGGGAGAGGCAAGGAAACAAGTTCTAAGGCTCAAGTATCATCACCTAAATCTAATGCAAAAACATACTACACTGGAAATGCCATCAAGTCTTTGAATTCAAGAAAAAAACATCAATTATGTCTCAATGCAATTTCTTCCCAATGTGAGGTTTTGGTATGTTAAAAGTGTTAGAGTACTCTGTCGTACCCCAAATTTTCCCTACCTCGAAGATTATATTTTTCAAGATTAAAAAAAAAAAGAATGTTTTAATTAAGGATGTTCCACTAATATCTGATGGCTCATTCTTAAATCCAAGTCAACAAAGGGGTGTATTTTAATTCAGGAGAGTGGGGATTTTTAATCAGAAAGACCCATGTACCCGTGGACCCATTTGCGAATCACGTTGGCCAATGGCCCATGAAATTCGAATATTATAAATTGTTTCAAAAGAGAAATTAAGTTTTTAATTACGTAAGCCCATTTAAGTGTTATTGTTGCTAGTAAAAGAAAAAATGAGATTGCAAGTAGAGGTCCATCTGAATTTTGTTCTTGTTAGTAAAAAGAGGTAGAAATTGCAATATTCAAAGCCCATTTCATCAAGCCTAATTAACGTTTTGTCATTTTTACTGTCTTTCAAAAGAAAACATGTTGTACCCCAAAATTTGCCTCTCATTTTTACAAGATCTTCTCTTACATGTGTGGTTACAAACACTTGCTTGAAGAAAAATAATAAATTTTGAATTTGGTCAAAGTGTCCTTTGATGAGGTGTCCTTCAATTCGCATCTTAACAATGTATTTCGATTGGAATCTGAACAAAGGCGTCTTCGATTGGCATTTTAATGTTACTTTGCTTGGTCCCAACTGAAGGAAATCGAAGAGAGAAGAACAAAGTTTTCAAGCGGTCAACAATGCCCTTCGATTGGCATTTCAACAAAGCCTTTTGATTGGCCTTATCACAAGATCCTTCGATTGGCATTTCAACAAGGTCTTCAATTGGCATGAATACAAGGACTTTCGATTGGCCTCATGGCCAAGCCCTTCAATGGGCATGGATACAAGGACTTTCGATTGGCCTCATGACAAGCCTTTCGATTGGCATGGCAAAGAATCCTTCGATTTAGCATCACAAACCAGGCAGCTTCGACAGGCATGTTAACCAAGTACCCTTCGATTGGTATGGACAAAGGCCCTTCGATTTACATTTTAAAAAGTCCATTCGAAGATGTATTAAGAAGTCCATTCGAAGAATATGCAGTAGGCCATTCGAAGGAGGTAACAATGACTCATTTGAAGGGTGGATAAGAAGTCCATTCGAAGGAGGAAACTCATAGGCCATTCGAAGAAGCGTTCAATGACTCATTCGAAGGATGTATGAGAAGTCCATTTGAAGGAGGCAACTCATAGGCCATTCGAAGAGAAATGCTGAAGGGTATTCGAAAGAGTCAAGTGTCCAGGTTCATTCCAAGATTTCCAAAGAGACATGAACGTTTCAAAAAAGGAATGCTTTTAATATGTCTGATTTTTGTGTCATGGTCTTAAAAGCATGGTTAATTTTCTGTCTCTTGTCGTTACTGGACCATCACTCTACTATAAATAAAAGGCAAGGACACGGTACCAAGGGGGGGAAAATGAAAGGGCGAACGAATGAAAAGACAAAGGTGGCAAACAAAGAGAGAAGGAGATATACTTCTGCACACTAACAGATCATTCTTCCATATTGGTCATAGAAACCCCAGGAGGGACAAATTGAAACACCTTTTTGTAGGCACCTTCAGCCCAAACGAAGACCAGATCCTTGTTCCTGAGACATCCAGGAGTCCACACCAGCTTCTAAGCAAGTGTCTCCACACCAAGGAGTGTCAAATTAAAGCACCTAACAACCTTAATCCACGCCCAAAGGTGCCAAATCGAAGCATCCTAATGTTGGTAAAATTTCAAATCCATGTTTATAATTTCATAATGTATTAGTTCAGTTCTTCATTCACGCCTAGGATATCATGTGACTCTACTCGATTTGGTTTCAAAGCTAAGGGCCTGGTTTCGATACCAGGTCCACTTTTGTTTTCTTTTGTCTCTAACGCCCATACTGCAGATCTGGCCCAGATAAACCAATGCACGAAGGACCGAAGGTCCTGGGTTCGACACCCATGTTATCTTTTTGCTAATATTTGTCTTGCAGGTCTAGAGTGAAAATTCCTTCCTCCCCCAGATCGAAAGGAATAACTCCCTTCCCTGGATCGAAGAAGATCTTTTCCCCTGGGTCGAAGAACTAGACCTTGCCCAGGATCGAAAGACCGTTCCTTCCCTGGGTCGAAAGAACCATATCTTGCCCAGGATCGAAAGACCGTTCCTCGTCCAGATCGAAAGCAATAACTCCCTTCCCTGGGTTAAAGAAGACATTTTTTCCCTGGGTCGAAGAACCATACTTGGCCCAGGATCGAAAGATCGTCCCCCCTGGATCGAAAGAGCCTCTTTCCATTTTCTTATTTTTGGTTTTTGCTTGTTTCTTTTATTTTCTTGCTTTTTTTATTAATATTGAAATAAAAATCATAAAAACTTAGGTCTAGTTTGTTTTTTAATTAAAATTATTTTTTTAAACTAATTAATTTAATTATTTTAACATCTTTCAAAAATGAAAACTAAATAGACTTAGACTTTATTTTCTTAAAATAAATGAAAAAAACAAACAAAAGATTTTATTCTTAGGATTATTAGACGTTATTTTCAAATTAGCGCGTGTTTATTTTATTGTAACTGCCCACAGTTGTAATAGCTTTATATTTAAAATTCCGCACTCTTGGTCTCTTGCATTTTTTATGTAACTGTCCCAAAGTGCTGTAATAGGTTAGGGTTTACACTTCTGCTTTTTATTTTCTGTACTTTACATTTCCTTTACAATATTACGGTTAGTAATTAGGATTGCATGGAAAGACTGTAAATTAAAATGTTAGCTAACTTAATAAAAAGATAAAAATAATTGAATCTCAACACATATGCACATATGCACCTCTAGGGTATCCCCGCTTCGGTTTCCTTTCGGAAAAAACAGTCACGTCCCTCGAGAATGGGGACGCTTTAGCAAAGACCCGCAAAAATAAAAAAGATCATAGTTTCTCGATGACCCTACGGTGTTTCCTATCAGTAAATGATCTCGTCCCTTAAACGAAATTGCTAAAGCGTCTCCATATGTTGCCTTTATGACTGTTAAACGTCCCTTCGATTGTCCCTCAACATCCAATGATAAGGCTACCTACTCACTAATAGTAGGATAGCGTTGTCTAAAGGATAAGCAGGAAAAGGACACCCTTTTCGAGTAACAAAGTAGATAGCCGTTAGAAGTTTGCTCAAACTACTTTTTGCACTTACACACAAAAACTACTTTTTCAAAAGTAATTTCAAAACATTTGTTTTGTTAACATTCTTGAGAACTGATAAAAGAGTTAAACACAAAGAAAATCGCCACACTAAGGCGTCTTTAAAAATATTTTCAAACTTACAAAGCACAAAGCATTTTCAAAATGAGAAAACCTCTAAGAGCCCGTGGAAAACCACGGATGGAAAGGGTGCTAACACCTTCCCTTTCCATAATCTATCCCCTTACTCAGGAAATTCTCGAAAAGGTCTTTTTCTGTTCTTTTCACCCTTTCCTTTGTTGGATAAAAGAAAAGACAGTGGAGACTCTTGCTTACCGCACATTTGTGAACAAAAAACGCAAAACCAGTAGTATATAACAGACGGTTTTGCCACCGTGTAACAGAACTGGCGACTCTACTGGAGATATATAAAAAGTGGGGTTTACCTTAGAGTTAGTTCATTGTTAAATTGCTTTATTGTGGGTTTGCTTGGGTTGTTACTAAAAGACCCTACATCCAGATTTGGGGCACCTTATTAGGTAAGTAGCAATAAACCATGGAGGTTGTACGGTGTAGACCGATACGGACAAAGTGGTGGATACATTAGCGTGATGCTTTGGATTGTACTAATGTTCCTTGAGTAACTTAAGGATAACATTAGACTTCCTCATAGTGTCACTAAGCGCTAACTGGCCTTTAGAACCTTTAATTGACTCATCCTAGCCATTAGGAAGTAGTGAGATAACCGGCTTTGATTTCGACCGAAGATTGGTTGATACTTGATACTACACTCATTGAGGCTGTACTTTCAGGATTTTTTGGCCGCAATACTTCGGTGCGGAGCTGAAACAATTTCTGAAGGGAAGGTCAGTGATATTAAGGCTCCCTAGAACCCGATTACTATTATTAGGACAGGTTGAGCCAACTAAACATTCAAGAGGGTACATACCTACAAAACCCATGCAAGCCTAGAACCTAAGGCTGCTTGTGTGACTTGTTTGCTTTCAACCTGAATTACTTGCAAGATTTTATTATCTAACAACATGATTTCCTTGCAGGATTTGTTCATAGCCATCATCCAATAACTTGGATTTCTTGCAGGGTTTACTTGCTTACATAACCTTACGTTTTTTCTTAATGCATAGCATACACATCATAACATCATGCCACAACATTTCCTTAACCATTTCAAGGATCTCAAGGGTTTGTGATGCAGGTTAGGATAAATTAGACGTCTAGCAAGGGTCAAGGGGATTTATTTTCTTCTAGCCAATGCCGTCAAAAGATCAAAACTTAACAACTTGAGTCAGGGGCTATGAACCACTCGATATGGTGAGCTTGACTCTTGTATAAGGACCTTCAACAATACGAAGTTCTTCAAAGCTACAAATTTCAACTGCTGACATCTTCTTGTTTACCCCGCGAGTCCTTGAAAACATTGCATATGCATATCATACATGTTATTGCATAAACAGGTTTCAAAGCAGGGTCCTCATCTAATTTGCTGTTTATTTCAGCAAGTTAAGAAATGGATCTCGAACAAATAGTCAAAGACCTTCAGGCTCAAAACGCTAAGTTCCAACAAATGTTCTTGAATCTGACCCATGGGCAAGAAGACCTGAGAGCTCTGCTTGTCAAAAAGAAGGCTAAGAAGGCAAAGAAACCAGTTCGTGTTTCGAGTGTGGGAAGAAGAAGACCAGCTAACAGAGCTCTAGATTTCACAACCTCATCAAAGGGAGGGGATAATAAAGAGGAAAAAGACAAGGAATCAGATGAAGGAGACAACAATCCAACGTCTGAAGAAGGTGAACCTGACTACTCTGAGGAGCAATATCCTCCTGCTAACGATAAATACAAACGGCTGGAGGATCGTCTCAATGCCATGGAGATCCAAAGGGTGCTTGGTTTGGATTTTGAAGAATTAGGGTTGGTTCCTAGAATGGTCATCCCACCAAAATTCAAGATCCCCATGTTTTCTAAGTATGACGGTGTCTCCTGCCCTAAGTTGCACTTAAGGTCCTATGTCAGGAAGCTCCAGCCTCGCGCTGCTGACTGGAAGTTATGGGTCCATTACTTCCAAGAAAGTTTGGTTGGCACTCAACTGGATTGGTTATATCACCTAGAAGGAACTGACATCCATACCTGGGAAGACTTGGCTACTGCTTTCTATAAGCAGTACCAATACAACGCTGACCTGGCACCAACTCGAGTGCAACTGCAGAATATGTCCATGAGCTCGAGAGAAGGGTTCAAGGAATATGCACAAAAATGGAGGGATCTAGCTGGCAGGGTACAACTCCCTCTAAATGATCGTGAAATGGTAGACATGTTCATGGGCACTCTGACGGGCCCATTCTTCAATTTGCTAATTGGGAGTTCCTCATCCGGGTTCATAGAAATGGTTCTGACTAGAGAAAGGATCGAAAACGGTATCAAGAGTGGGAAGATCTCGATGGCTACATTTTCTAATGATGAGAAGAAGCCATTTGCTGGTAAGAGGGAAGCCAATGATGTATATGGCCAGAAGGGTCACAATAAGGCCGACAACCACAATCAATCTGTGGGGGCAATACTGGTCTCTAACTCTACACCCATGCCACGACACCAATAGGGGAACCATCACAAAGAGGTCACGCCTAAGAGACAATTCACCAGAATCAACATGTCACTAGCTCAAGCACTACAACACATGTTGAAAGCAGGGTTAATTATGCTGAAGGCTCCTCTGTGAAATCCCAACACTTCTGCTCCTAGTTACCACCCCGACGAAAGGTGTGCATACCATTCTGACAGTCCGAGACATGATACAAATGGTTGCTGGGCTCTGAAGAACAAAATTCAGGATATGATTGACGCTAAAGAGGTTGAATTCGAGCCTCTAGAGACTCACGATATGATCACTGCTCCTAGGACAAATGATTAAGAGCGTCCAGTTCATTTTTATTTGTCATTTGTAATTTCATTTTTTGTTCAAACAATTACTGTTGTGCCGAACTTTGGTTTTCCCATTAATGCATCGCATATGTTTGTCTTGAATGATTTCATTGTCATTTTATTTAAACTGTTTTCTTGCTTATTTTACGTGATATACAACTCTCGATCAAAAGCTCAGAGCCTTTAGAGTGAGGATGAATAAAATGATACCATAATCCATACAGTGTGCTTCCGAACAGACCTTGCTGACGATGTACAAGCGTTGTTTCGAATCCTAAATAGTGGAGTTATAAGGAAGATAATCCCTAGTCAACCCTTTTGAGCCAAAGACGTAGGAGTTTTTCTTTTCACACAAATTAAAACCTGTTGTACCCCAAAATTTGCCCTCTTATTTTACTCAATACATACTCATAGAGATCCTCAATTTGCTCCAGTTTGCCCAAGAGTTGACCAGACAAACTCTCTCCTAAGACAATGTGTCTCAAATTAGGGTTTCCATTTTCATCAAGATAGGTGAACTCCAAAGATCTCATATTCTCTCCATGGTCCTAATATGTCCTCAAGACCCTCCATGTCAAATTTCAAGCACTGCACAAGAAGTTTGCTCAGTCAACTGCTCAGATGCTTGAGAATCGACTGTATTAGGTCAAAAGTCAATTGTGGCCCACATATAGTCAAACTTAAATATTTTTGGTCAACATCAACATTTTGAAGTGATATCCATCATTTGATCAAGGTTTGATCATGATTCTTCAAGGAATTCCTTAAATTCACCAAAACCCAAAAGTTGCTAAATAAGGGTTTCTTAGGAAAAGTCAACCAAACTTTGACCAAGCATAACTTCCACATACTTTAACAATAATTTTCCATCCAAGGCTCATTTTGAAGAGGATGCAATTCCAAACAACTCATCTTCATCCCATAAGTTCAAAATATGCACTCATTAAAAGATATGAATTTCTACATTATGGGTCCTTTTGAAAAGTCAACAAAAACACTTTTTGGGTCAAAGTTTCTTACATGAACATGGAAGACCCAATTGAGATGATACCAAAAGGGTTGCTTAGGGGACATCCTAAGATTTCTAAAAAGTCTAAGAACACCTCTCTAGGGTTAAAATTGGAGGAGATATGCCTTGTCAAAGTTGACCTTTTTTTGCAAATTTGCTTCATTTTCCAATTTATTTTGATTTTTTATTAATTAAAAATTGAATTAAATAAAATAATTGGTAAATAATATCAAAGATCTGTTTTGATATGATTTTTTGACAGGATTGCAATCAAAATATGCTGAAATATCAAGGCCAAATCGAATCAGGGCTGATTGGTACAAGAAAGGGATAATTTGGCTCAATATAGCAAGTTTGCATATGGCATGGAAATCAAATCAAATCTTCCATAATTGCAAAGATACATATGGTTTTTAGAACCCTAATTCGTCCTAGCATATATAATGAACAAGTACAAGGAAAAAGACAAGGGCTAGCAGTCGTGAAAGAGGAAGACAAAACTCCAAATTTTCAAAGAAAAGTGTGAATCGGTTTCAGTCATACAGGCCATCTCAAGCCATCCTAGCATTTCCAGTCGATTGTTGGACGTCTCAGGAAGCTATTCCAATCAATTACAAGTCCTTTCACGCTCATAAACAGCTTGTATGAACATTACGATTTTCCATATTTTTCAAATTCGATTATCATGATTTATACATTATGAGCATGTTTTAATGGCATATACATGTTTGTTATCATGTTTGAAATATATTGGTTAGGTTTAATTGATGTTTTAGTGCATGTACTGAAAATTGCCATTGCTAGGGTTTTCATGTTCGTTTTAGGGTTTTTGTCCACAGGTAAAATTAGGCCACGAATAAGGTACCATAATGATCGTGACATCATGACCAGTTGAACCCTGGTCCTCAATTTCATTTATCTTGCGTTTTGTGAGCTTTTGAGTTGTACAGGGTTGTAGCTACAGACTTTTGTCTGTAGGAAAAGGTGAAAGAACCTAAGGCGACGGAGAATGAAGAAGACGGTGGCATGGAAATCATTCATTTTCCCATTTAAATCTCGCGCACTTTTTCTGATCCAATTACCTTGTTTTTTATATTATATTTTGCTTTCACTGTATTAACAACTGATCCCAATAGCGCAGCTGGCAACGCGTTAGTGGCGGTAAGCGTAAGGACTTGGGTTCGATCCCAAGTCCCAGCATTTCTTTATTTTCTTTTCCATTTGCAGATCATGTGCATCACCTGCCCTAGCGTTCACCATGCTCTATCAACCATCCATCCTTTGGATTAATCATTTAGTCAGATCTAACGCCTACCATTGAGATACCATGGTATACCCTCAGGTCAACACCACATGGAATCAAGCGCTGACTGGGCTTGGATGGCTAATGGGCCTGGAGAATTCCAACAGACACCCCTCATTCAGCATAACACAGGCCCAATGCTTCTCTCTTTTCTATTCTTTTTATTTTTAATTCTTTTAATTATTTCCTTAATTGTTTTAATTAATATAAAAAATCATTTTTTTTATTTAATCAAAAAATCAGGAAAACACCAAAAATCTTTTTTTCACAAAAAAATCTTTTTTCTTTAATTAATTAATTTAGTTTAATTAATTTAGGGCAATTTATCCTTTTTTCACAAATTAAAAGTAATTAGAATTAGGGTTTTAATTTTACACAACCTAATTAATTTTATTTCTCCAAAAAATAACCAAATAATTTTTTTAATTAGATTTTAGGTCTCTTAATTAATTCTTCGCATTTAATTCGTCACGCATTTTAATTACCGTTTCGATTTTTATTTATGTAACTATTTCGAGGTTGTAATAGATTTTAATTAGGGTTTTAATTGTCGCATTTTATTTTCCGTTAAATAATGTTGTATCTGCGAAAGCCATGTAATAGTTAGGTTTTATATTTTTGCACTTTTAGAATTTCCGCAATTATTAACTGTTAGATGTATGCTGATAGGATTGTATGGCAAGAATATCTGAAAATTAAAATGGTAGATAACCTAAATGTGCAAAGACTAAATTAAATGAAAAATTCACATGCACATATTCACTCCTAGGGTTTGCCTCACTTCGGTTGCCTTCGGTAAAACAGTCATTAAGCATAGGTGATTTTAGTGGTTGCCCTCCTGTCTAAAAGATCAAATGTCCCATTCGAATGTCGCCTCAGAAATGTTGCCTCAGAAATGTTTCCTCGGAAAGATCTTAAGACTTTAGGGTTACTACTAATGTTTCCAACCCATTTCTTAGGTGACAGTACTTGTCCCTTTCGAACTTCCCTTACAAACTCCAACGACAGGGGCTACCTACTCCTTAATAGTAGGATAGCGCTGTCTAAAGGAAACGAGAATGAACAATCTTTTTTCGAGTAGGTAGAATCTTAAGTACTTGTTCAACAAAACTTTTCACACAAACACCTTTCAAAACATATTTTCAAAAAAACTTCGTCACACCCTTGAGGACTGATACAAGGGTTATCACGAAGTAAAACTTTTCAAAACAAGCACACGCACAAGCAATTTTAAAAAGATGAGCAAGTACCTAAGAGCCCATGGAAAACCATGGATAGAAAGGGTGCTAACACCTTCCCTTTCTATAATTTACCCCCCATACTCAGAAATCTCGAAAAAAAGGTTTTTTCTGTTCTTTTTCCTTTTCCATGATTGGATAAAGTAAAAGTCGGTGGCGACTCTTGCTTACCGCACATTTGCAAATACAAAACACAAACCAGTATTAACAGTCGGTTCTGCCACCGTATCACAGAACTGGCGACTCTGCTGGAAAATAAATAAGTGGGGTATACCTTAGGATCTAGGTCATGTTAAAAAATTGCTTTCTTGCTTGCTTGCTTTATTCTTAAAGGGTTTTTTGGGTTACTATAGATCCTACACCCGGATCTGGGGGCACTCATTAGGTAAACAGCATTAGATCATGGAGACTATACGGTATAAACTGATATAATTTAAGCGATGGCTGTGTTGATGTGGCACTTTGGTTGGTACCGAGATCCTTCATGGGGAAACGAGGAGAATACGGGGCCACCGCGTGGTATCGTGAAGCACTAACGGACCTTAGAACTTTAGTTTAACAAACTTGGCCATTAGAAAGTAGTGAGATAGTCGGCCTCGGTGTAGAGCTGAGGATTGGTTGATACTCGATGCTACACTCATTGAGATCAAACTTTCAGGATATTTTGGCCGCAAGAAAAGATTGCTTGAGTTGAGACAATGCCCGATAAAGGATGGTCAATCATATTGAGATCCCTTAGAACCCGGTTACTTTTTAAGACAGGTTTGAAACCAACTAAACTTCAAGAGGGTGTGACCTTTAAGCTCATGCAAGCCTTAAACCTAAGGACTTTATGTTATTTGACTGTGTTTGCTATACCTGTGGTTTATCATGACATCATGCATCATAACATAGCATCCATTTTTATTGCACTAACCATTTCAAAGACCAAGGGAATTTATCTTTGTTCTGTTTTACAGATCATGGCTTCCGTTCGTAGAAACACTATCTGAATCAGCTTTGTGAAGATACCTTCCCAACTCAAAGAGCTAGTATCAAGGGTTTCTGAAACTTCTGCGTTCACTAAGAGACATGGTCGACTTCTCAACCTGGTTACTTCAAACTTTGATGAAAAGATGATGAGTGTACTCTTTCAGTTCTTTGATCCCAAGCACCACTGCTTCACCTTTCCAGACTATCAGTTGGTGCCTACCTTGGAAGAATTCTCTCAGTTGTTGGATATCCCCATCCTTGAATCGTTGCCCTTCACAGGTCTAGAAGAAGTTCCTAAGCCAGAAGTCATTGCCTCAGCTTTGCATATGAAACGGGCCAACATGGTATCCAATTGGGAAACAAGAAGCGGAGTCAAGGGTTTTCTAGCTAAGTTTATGATAGACAAGGCCCAACTGTTTTGGGATGATATGGATTTTCAAGCTTTTGAGGAGGTTTTGGATCTTCTGATCTATGGGTTAGTCCTATTCCCTAATCCGGACTCATTCATAAATGTGAATTCTATCAAGATCTTCCTCTCCCGCAACCCTGTGCCTACCTTGCTCGGAGATATTTTGCACACTCTCCATACTCGTACCATGAAGAGAAGAGGGGTTCTTATGTGTTGCATGTCGTTGCTGTCGAGTTGGTTTATTTCTCCCCTTCCTAAGTCCGTAATGAAGAACGAAGAAGGTTTGGGTTGGTCACAAAGGATAATGTCACTCGCTCATATGGATATTCTCTGGTGTTCCCGAGCTATGGAAAACACTGCTATTATTGACCGCTGTGGGGAGTACCCTAATGTCCCATTACTTGGTATCAGAGGGGGTATAACCTACAATCCTTATTTATCTCTGCGATAATTTGGTTACGCTCGAAGAGATGGTCCCCATGAGTTACTTATCGAGGTAATTGTATTCAACTATGAGGATGATGTTCAAGAGTATCGCCAAAGGTTCATACGAGCTTAGGGCATGGTAAACAGATCTGACGCCAAGGCTCTGGGGCTAAAGGCTTCCATTCCTATGGAACCTTACCTTGAATGGGTACGAGCTCACGCCCAAAAGCTTATGATGCCCTATGTGGCCGTTTTACCAGTGATTGTGGAACCCGCTACAGAAGAGGGTATTCCTTACACGGTTCTCTATCCTTATGTGCCCACTGATCTTGGAGAGTTATAGAGGTCTTGGATTCAGTTGAAAGAGGAGCGGGATACTTACAGGGATCAGTTCCATGCTCAGGAGAGGAAGGTTTTAGAGCTCACAAAGCATCTCCATGAGGAAAGAGGACTCAATGCTTATCTCGGCACGAAAAGGAAGCATCCATGGGAATTTTGATTTCTTTTCTAGTTTTAGATTTTTTTTTAATTGTAAGGCCTAAAAGGCATTTGAACTTTGAATTCAGCTAATAAAATATTTGTTTTATTTTTGATTTGCAAATTTAAATTTCCCAAAGTCTTTGAAATCATTGCATGCGCATCCCATTCATAGCATTGCATGTACAGGTACCATTACAGGTTTCTCATCTTCTTCGCTGTTTATTTCAGCAGAAATGTCTTTCGAACAAAGCATCAAGGACCTTCAGGCACAGAACGCCCAATTCCAACAAATGTTCATAAGTCTGGCAAAAGGGCAGGAGGATCTGAAAGCCCTCATCCTGAAAGATAAAAAGAAAAGAAGAAGACTGCCGGTATTCTGAATATGGGCAGAAGGTTTGGAGAGCGGTTGAAGCGACAAGTCGATCTGACCTCTTCATCTAAGGAAAGGGAGAATCAAGAAGAAGAGAACGATCCCAGTCCTGCAGTTTATGATAATGATACCGACTATAATGATGAGCAGTATCCTCCTGCTAAGGATAGATACAAGCAGTTGGACGATCGTTTGAGTGCCATGGAAGTTCAGAGGATACCTGGACTGGATTTCGAAGAATTGGGATTAGTGTCGGGAGTGGTCATCCCGTAGAAGTTCAAAGCTCCAGTTTTTGCTAAGTATGATGGGGTGTCCTGCCCAAAACTCCATCTCCACTCTTATGTCAGAAAGATCCAGCCCCACACCGCTAATAAAAATTTGTGGGTTCATTTCTTTCAAGATAGCCTGTCAGGGACTCAGCTTGAATGGTTCTACCAGCTGGAGGGAGCCAATGTCCAAAATTGGGAAGATTTGGCTACTGCTTTCTATAAGCAATATCAATACATTGTCGACCTTGCTCCTACTCGTACTCAACTCCAGAGTATGTCCATGGGTGCAAGTGAAGGCTTTAAAGACTATGCACAGAAATGGAGAGACTCGGCTGGAAGAGTTCAACCCCCGTTGTCTGATAGGGAGTTGATTGATATGTTTCTGGGGACGTTATCTGGTCCATTTTTCAATCACTTGATCGGCAGCTCGTCAGCTGGTTTCACCGAGCTGATTCTAACTAGAGAAAGAGTAGAAGCTGGGATTTGGAGCGGCAAGATACAAAAAGGATGCCTCTTCAAGCTCACTAAAGAAGCCTTTTTCTAGTAAGAAGGAAGCCAATGCCATCTATAGCCCGAGGGGGCAAAACAGGGCTGAACATCGTCAGACAGTAAGTGTTGTAATGATACCTAGGCCTGCAGTTGCTCCACAATGCAACAATCAACAAAGGGTGGAAAGACCACAACGGCAGTTTACCCGAATCAATATGACATTGGCTGAAGTTCTACCTCATCTGCTGAGATCCAACTTGGCAACCTGGAAAGAGGCTCCCAAGAATCCAAATACCACATCTCCCCGATATAATCCGAATGCTCGGTGTGCCTATCATTCTGAGAGTCCTGGCCACGATACCAATTACTGCTGGGCTCTAAGAAATGAGGTACAAGATCTTATTGAAGCCAAGGAAATTGAGTTCGATGCTCCGGAAAAGCCCAATGTCATAACTGCTCCCATGCCTAAGCACGATCGTGGAATTAATGCTATTGATACCGACTTGTTTGTGACCTTGGTGGATGAAGTTTCTACTCCTCTCATGACTGTGAAGAAGAATTTTATGTTGGCCGGTTTATTTCCGGGTTGTGGTGAAGGTTGCCACATGTGTTCGTTTCTACCTTCTGGTTGCCGTTTGCTGAAGTTAGGTGTTCAACGCCTGATGGACAGCAAAGAAATTTTGTTTGAGAAAACTTTGGTTCTCGTTGTTCCATCTGAAGAGATTGCCATTATAACCATTTCTACCAATCCTTCCAAGGTCTCCTCGAGAAGACCTGTTAGGATTACATCTTCTCCAAGAATTGCTCTGTTGATAATCACTGTTCCTGGTCCTGTCCCATATGTCTCGGATAAAGCTGTCCCCTGGAGTTATGGTGCCGGTGTGTACTATCATGGAATCAAACAAGATTTGAAAGATGAAGAGGTTGATCCTAATATTGGTAACATTGTCGGAACCAGCAAAGTTACCCGAAGTGGAAGGGTCTTCTCTCCCGAGATTTCCCCTAAGACTGTCAACAAGCCTATTTTCATTCCATCTGTTGTTCCTGCTTGTACATCAACTACTGCTCATGTTCTTACTCTAGTTATTACCCCTGTCGGCAAATCGTCTGATACCCGCGGCAAAGAAGTTATAGGTGAGCATGCCCGGACGGAGGCGCCTAGAAAAATTGTTGTGGAAGCCTCTAAGCAAGAGATAGAGGAAATATTGAAAATAATAAAGAAGAGCGACTACAATATGGTCGAGCAGCTGGGGTAGACCCCGTCAAAGATATCCATGTTGTCTTTGCTATTGTGTTTCGAAGCCCGTGCGAAGGATTTGATTGCATTACTCAAGACTGCGCATGTGCCGCAGGAAACTTCAGCTGATCAGTTCAAAGATTGCATGGTCAGCCTGACTACTGATAATGGGCTGGGTTTTTCAGATGCAGACTTGACACTGAAGGGAAGGAAGCATAATGATGCTCTACATGTCTCGATTGAATGCAGGGGCACCACTATGGCTCATATGTTGGTAGATAATGGATCTTTGCTGAATGTTCTGCCTAAGAAGGCGTTGGACTGGTTGGATTGGGAAGGTCTAACTCTAAAGCCTAGTAACATTGTGGTAAGGGCTTTTGATGGGTCGAAGAGAATGGTGCACGGAGAAGTGGACATCCCTGTCAAAGTGGGTTCTCAGACCTTTGGGTCCACCTTCTATGTGATGGACATCAGGCTGTCGTATTCTTGTTTGTTGGGTCGTCCTTGGATCCACGAGGCTGGGGCAGTTACTTCCACACTACACCAAATGCTGAAGTATCTAGTGAAAGGGAAGATTGTCACTGTGTGGGGTGAAGAGGAGTATATGGTGAGCCACCTCAATTCCTTCCGGTACGTAGAGATTGACGGGGAATTCATATAAACTCCTTGTCATAACTTCGAAGAGGTCCCTCAGATCTTGGCATCAACTGAAGCTACTACCAGCAGCAAACCTCCTCTGAAGATGGCTTCCCTCAAGGACGCCAGGGCCGTGGTTGAAGAAGGTGGGTGTGCCAATTGGGATCAGCTCCCTGATTTCACTCACAAAACTGACAAATTTGGTTTGGGCTTTACTACAGGGGCTGAAAGGGCTGTTCGATGCGCTCGGGATGGAAGACCTCCCCTACACGTCAGTAATCTGGGAATTAACGCCATTGAAGACAATGAGGAAGACTCAGACATCGACAACTAGATCTACCCAACTACCAACGGTGGACCGAGTAACTGGAGGGCTAGGGACTTTATACCAGTTTCTTTTATTCCGTAGTAATTGACTTACTCGTTTTGAGATTTGTAATAAACAATTTAAAACTTTATGGCCTTGTGCCTTGCCTGAGGCACACTGGTTTTTTCGTGAGGGCTATTATTTGTCATTTCATATATCATTAATAAAGCATTGGACGTTTCTTGCATACAAAATTTATGCTCTCTGTTTTTCTTTTTTGTTTTCACTTTATCAAAACAGCTATTCTCTTACAGACACTCACGAATCATAATGCAGATTTATATCCATTATGGATCCCATTGATAACAGCTCTGCTATTGCCAGTTATGACTTCAAAAATCCGATCAACCAAGTCGAGGACGAAGGTGAGGATGATTGTGAGGTGCCTGGAGAACTTGCTAGACTATTACAACAGGAAGAAAGGGCCATACAACCTCATGAAGAGTCGGTTGAGACATTGAACTTGGGTATTGAGGAAGACAGAAAAGAGGTTAAAATAGGTGCAAATCTGGAGCTTAGCATCAAACAGAGGTTGATACAGATGTTGCATGACTATGTTGAGATCTTCGCCTGGTTCTATGAAGACATGCCTGGTTTGGACACTGATATTGTGGTACACCGCCTGCCGACTAAAGAAGACTGTCCTCTGGTTAAACACAAGGTACGTCGTATGCACCCTGAAATGTCAGAGAAGATCAAGGCAGAGGTCATGAAACAATTCGACGCTGGATTCTTAGCTGTCACTTCATATCCACAGTGGGTTACCAACGTCGTTCTGGTACCTAAGAAGGACGGTAAGGTACGGATGTGTGTAGATTACAGAGACTTGAATAGGACAAGCCCCAAGGATGACTTTCCACTTCCTCACATTGATGTTTTGGTCGACAACACCGCGCAACACAAAATCTTCTCCTTCATGGATGGTTTCTATGGCTAGAACCAGATCAAGATGGCTCCTGAAGACATGGAGAAAACAACCTTCGTTACACAGTGGGGCACCTTCTGCTACAAGGTGATGCCTTTTGGATTGAAGAATGCTGGGGCAACTTATCAGTGCACCATGGTCTCTTTGTTCCATGATATTATCCACCATGAGATATAGGTTTATGTCGACGACATGATCTCCAGGTCTCAAACAGAATAGGAGAACCTCGACCATCTACATAAATTGTTTGACAGGTTGAAGACATACAAGTTGAGGTTGAATCCGAACAAGTGCACATTCGGGGTAAGATCTGGTAAGCTTCTGGGTTTCATCGTCAGTGACAAGGGTATTTAGGTAGACCCTGCGAAGGTAAAAGCTATACAAGAAATGCCAGCTCCCCATACAAAGAAAGAGGTTAGAGGTTTCTTGGGACGTCTGAATTACATCGCCAGGTTCATTTCACATCTGACTGCTACTTGTGAGCCAATCTTCAAGCTTTTGAAGAAAGATCAAGTTGTAAAGTGGAATGATGAATGCCAGAACGCTTTTGAAAGAATCAAGGAATACCTTCAAGAACCACCAATTTTGATTCCTCCAGTTGAAGGAAGACCTTTGATATTATACTTGACAGTGCTAGACAATTCAGTGGGGTGTGTGCTGGGGCAACATGACGAGTCTGGTCGAAAAGAGCATGCAATATACTACCTTAGCAAAAAGTTTACCGACTGTGAGACAAGATACTCATTGCTCGAGAAACCTTGATGCGCTTTGGCATGGGCTGCTCGCCGATTGAGACAGTATATGTTGACTCACACTAGCTTGTTGTTATCGAAGATGGATCCGATCAAGTACATTTTCGAGATAGTAAGGTGGCAAATGATCTTAACCGAGTACGACATACAATATACAACCTAAAAAGAAATAAAGGGAAGTGTATTGGCTGATCATTTGGCTCATCAGGCCGTGGATGATTACCAGTCCATGAATTCCGAGTTCCCGGATGAGAATATCATGTTAGTAACCGACTACGAAGAACCTGGACCGGATGAAGGACCTGTGGAGGGATCCCGATGGTCTATGTATTTTGATGGAGCCTCAAATACACTAGGTAATGGCATTGGAGCTGTAATCATATCTCCTGAGGGTTGTCATACTCTGTTCACTACCCGATTATGTTTCAATTGCACCAATAACATAGAGGAGTATGAAGCGTGCATCATGGGCCTTTGAGCTGCCATCGACCTAAGGATCAAGTTCTTGAGTGTATTTGGGGATTCCGCTCTGGTGATAAATCAGATCAAAGGCGAGTGGTATACGAAGCACTTGAATCTCATTCCTTACAAAGAGTATGTACTGACATTTCTCCAACACTTTGAGGAGGTAACCTTCGAACATTTCCCACGAGAGGAGAACTAGTTAGCGGACGCACTAGCTACCATTTATTCTATGTTCAAGGTTAGGTGGGATAATGAAGCTCCCCAAATTACCATTGAGAGATTGGATGAACCAGTACACTATTGTGAAATCGATATCGAAGAAGTGGCAGACAAACCCTGGTTTCACGAATTCAAAAGGTATCTCGAGGCTCAGGAGTGTCCCGGAGGAGCATCTGTCAATGATAAGAAGTTTCTGAGAAGGTTTGCTGCAAAGTTCTTCCTCAGTAATGGAATCCTCTATAAACACAACCATGACTCCACACTACTATGGTGTGTAGACAAGAGCGAAGCAGAGAGGATCATGACAGATCTACATGAAGGCACCTTCAGAACCCATTCTAGTGGACATACCATGGCTAAGAAGATCCTACGGGCAGGATACTACTGGTCCACTATGGAAGCCGATTGTTATCAAC
This sequence comes from Vicia faba, assembly GCA_948472305.1. Taxonomy (NCBI): domain Eukaryota; kingdom Viridiplantae; phylum Streptophyta; class Magnoliopsida; order Fabales; family Fabaceae; genus Vicia; species Vicia faba. The sequence continues at coordinate 293,708,720 of OX451739.1, read as the reverse complement.
ACTCTCGAACTTGTCATAAGTGTCAAATCTACGCTGATACGGTGCATGTGCCTCCGGTCCCCTTAAATGTCTTGACAACTCCGTGGCCCTTTGCAATGTGGGGCATTGACATGATCGGAGAAATCAGGCCCACCTCTTCCAATGGACATCACTTCATCTTAGTAGCCATTGATTACTTCACGAAGTGGGTTGAGGCAGCTTCCTTTGCTACAATAACCAAGAACGTCGTGGCGCGGTTTATCCGACATAATCTGATCTGTCGATATGGTGTGCTAGAGAGAATTATTACTAATAATGGTACGAATCTCAACAACACGATGATCACCAAGCTCTTTAAACAATTCAAGATACAGCATCATAATTCTTCTCCCTACCGGCCGAAGATGAATGGCGCTGTTGAAGCAGCTAACGAGAACATCAAGAAGATTGTACAGAAGATGACGGTGACATACAAGGACTGGCATGAGATGTTACCATTTTCTCTTCATGGGTACCGTACCTCATCACGGACGTCGATAGGGGAAACACCCTACTCTCTGGTATATGGCATGCAGGAAGTCCTACCCATCGAAGTCCAGATACCTTCTCTTAGGATTATGAAGGATGCGGGTTTGAACAAAGACGACTAGATCCAAACCCAACTTGATCAGTTAAATCTAATCGATGAAAAGAGACTTACTGTTATCTGCCATGGTTAGACGTATCAAAAGCGAATGATCAAGGCTTTTAACAAGAAAGTCAGGCACCAAGAATATCAAGTTGGGGATCTAGTGATCAAACGCATCATCCTGCCGCAAGGTGATCCCAGGGGCAAATGGACCCCCACGTACGAATGGCCATTTTTGGTTAAGAACATTTTCTCGGGAGGAGCCATGATTCTAACCACCATGGATGGTGAGGACCTTCCTCACCCTGTCAATGCAGACATAGTGAAAAGATACTACGCCTAATCAAAGACCCGCTAGGTCGACCGGCCTAGGCAAAAATAAGGACTTCCTAGCGAACCAAAAGGGTTCGAGCAAAATTAAGGGATGAAAATGAAAAAATTTGTACACTCGACGAGTCGAAAACCCGAAAGGGAGGCTTGGGCAAAAAAGGGTATCCCGGTGGAGTGAAAACCCAAAAGGGAGGTCCAGGAAAAAGTTAGGGATATAAAAGCGTACCACTATGTCTCATTGGATCATCTTGCGACTAGACTTCAGTATCGACTATCAAGCTCGGACGGAGCCAATCAATCTGATCAACTTTCGGCCAAGAAGCAAAGTGATGAGACGCTTGAAGATATAAAGGCAATAGCGGAGTTGGAACCCAATGGGGTTGTTTCACATAGTTGTTTTTCTTGATTTTACACAAATTGTATAAATTCTGTTTTTCGGCGGCATTCTATTACTAGAGCGTCAACCTCTTTGCACAAAAACGCCTATTACAGACCAACTTCAAAAATCAATACAAATCATTTTCACAAGAAACTTCAATCTGTTTTTTCTTTTTCTGTTTTGTTTTGCAAGAACGTCCGATGACTTATTTTTTATATATGCATTTGAAAATGATTATTGCTCATAAACATTTACATAAGAAACAAAAGACAATTACTCGTAATTCCAGAAACAGGGGAAAAAACAAGAAGTGCCAAACCCTACAGTTACTCTGCCCAGCAAGTACCGGGGTAGAGTCAGCTTTGGAACACAATCATGGGTACATACACTCCCCACAGAGTAAAAGTATTCAAAAGCATTGATGTCAGCAGGATGTAACCACCCCAGCTGAGGTTCATAATCGCGGGGGAGTTAGTAAATTTCATCCCCCAAGCAGAGTTTATTTCTCTGGGCACAGAGGCTCAATCCCCGACAGAGTTCATCACTTCAGCTATAGAAATACATTTTCTAAGTTCATTCCCCACAGAGTTTATTCTCAAGAAGCATCTCCTCCCGACAGAATATTTACAAATCTCCAGCAACTGTCAGGGATTTATTTTCCCAGACGCGAGCACACCCCGATAGCATTTCATGAACATACATCATGACATATACATACATATCATATACAGCGTAATCTCATTTATTTTGAGAACATCATTTCACCCTTCATTTCATGCATCACATATAACTAACCCTGATATCTTTCCAGGAAAAGAGGATTGGCTTCAACAAATACAGCAGTTATACAGATCACATCTATAGACGACTAATGGAAACTCAGTTCCCAAAACCAAACGGGAAACTAATCTACACTATTGCTTTGAAGTAACCTTACAACCCAGGTTTCTTCCCACAAGCCCTACTACCCAGGATTTCATTTCGAAGTAACCCTACTATTTAGGTTCCTTCTTACAGCCCTACTATCCAGGCTTTCATATCGAAGTAACCCTATGAACCGGGCTCCTTCTCATAGCCCTACTATCCAGGCTTTCATATCGAATTAACCCTACGACCCGGGTTCCTTATCACAACCCTACTATCCAGGCTTTCATATCGAAGTAACCCTACGACCCAGGTTCCTTCTCACAGCCCTACTATCCAGGCTTTCATTTCGAAGTAACCCTACTATCCAGGTTCCTTCTTACATCCCTACTATCCAGGATTTCATATCGAAGTAACCCTACTATCCAGGCTCCTTCTCACAGCCCTACTATCCAGGCTTTCATATCGAAGTAGACCTACTATCCAGGCTTTCATTTCAAAGAAACCCTACGACCCAGGTTCATTCTCATAACCCTACTATCCAGGATTTCATTTCGAAGTAACCCTACTATCCAAGTTCCTTCTCACAACCCTACTATCCTGGATTTCATTTCGAAGTAACCCTACTATCCAGGTTCCTTCTCACAGCCCTACTATAGGCTTTCATTTCGAAGAAACCCTACGACCCAGGTTCCTTCTCACAACCCTACTATCCAGGCTTTCATTTCGAAGTAACCCTACTATCCAGGTTCCTTCTCACAGCCCTACTATCCAGGCTTTCATTTCAAAGTAACCCTACTATCCAGGTTCCTTCTCACAGCCCTACTATCCAGGCTTTCATTTCGAAGTAACCCTACTATCCAGGTTCCTTCTCACAGCACTACTATCCAGGCTTTCATCGAAGTAACCCTACTATCCAGGTTCCTTCTCACAGCCCTACTATCCAGGCTTTCATTTAGAAGTAACCCTACTATCCAGGTTCCTTCTCACAGCCCTACTATCCAGGCTTTCACTTCGAAGTAACCCTACTATCCAGGTTCCTTCTCATAACCTTACCATCCAGGTTTCTTTTCTCTTACCTCCAGACAATAGTTTACAACACGGTAAAACCTGGACCTGACCAGTTTCGGTCAATTTCACCTTTCCCCAGTAAGTTGCGATGCAGCCTGTACACTGACCAAATATGCAGTTCACCTCCGGAGTTAATTCCCCAGTAGAGTAACGGACAACTGAAGCTCCTAAAATTCTATTTCTCCCAAGACAGATACCAACATTCCTCAGCAGATTCCTCCTCAACGACAGGAGCAGGGACTCACATTGAAGGAATATCTCAGGAAATCAACATCCTCTAGATGGCATCTTTAAGCCCATCTCCGACGGTACTCCGTCACATCTTGGATGGAATCTTTAAGCCCATCTCTGACAATTCTCTAGCAACTTCCAAATGGAATCTATTATCCCATTCTCGATATCACAAATCAAGTATCACTTCATGCGAGTGAATATTTCTGGGCACACTAGTGTTCAATCATCTTCCACCTTTAGATCACGAAAGGCAGACGAGCCAATCTACATCCTCAGGTTTAAGAAGATTGAACAGGGGCAGCTGTTGTATCCCAAAATTTTCCCTATCATTTTACTCAATATATACTCCTAGAGATCCTCAATTTGCTTAAGTTTTCCCAAGAGTTGACCAGACAAACTCTCTCCTAAGGCAATGTGTCTCAAATTAGGGTTTCCATTTTCATCAAGATAGGTGAACTCCAAAGACCTCATATGCTCTCCATGGTCCTAATATGTTCTCCAGACCCTCCATGTCAAATTTCAAGCACTGCACAAGAAGTTTGCTTAGTCAACTGCTCAAATGCTTGAGAATCGACTATATTAGGTCAAAAGTCAACTATGGCCCACATACAGTTAAACTTCAAGATTTTTGGTCAACATCAACATTTTGAAGTGATATCCATAATTTAATCAAGGGTTGATCATGATTCTTCAAGGAATGCCTTAAATTCACCAAAACCCAAAAGTTGCTAAATTAGGGTTTCTCAAGAAAATTCAACCAAACTTTGACCAAGCATAACTTCCACATACTTTATCAAAAAATTTCCATCCCAGGCTCATTTTTAAGAGGATGCAACTCCCTACAACTCAGCTTCAACCCACAATTTCAAAATATGCACTCATAAAAAGATATGAATTTCTACATTATGGGTCCTTTTGAAAAGTCAACAAAAACACTTTTTGGGTCAAAGTTTCTTACATGAACATGGAAGACCCAATTGAGATGAGAAAAAAGGGTTGCTTAGAGGACACCCTAAGCTTTCTAAAAAGTCCAAGAACACCTCTCTAGGGTTAAAATTAAAGGAGATATGCCTTGTCAAAGTTGACCTTTTTTGCAAAATTGCCAAAAGTACAATGGGCTCAAAATTACAGTTTTTGCCAAATGGGCCTAGCTTTTTATGCTTTCACCTCACTTATAACATGGTCCACGACCCAATTACTTATCCACATGTTATTTTCTTCATTTTATAATTTATTTTGATTTTTTATTAATTAAAAAATGAATTATATCAAATAATTGGTAAATAATATCAAAGATCTATTTTGATATGATTTTTTGACAGGATTGCAATCAAAATATGCTAAAATATCAAGGCTAAATCGAATCAGGGCTGATTGGTACAAGAAAAGGATAATTTAGCTCAATATAGAAAGTTTGCATATGGCATGGAAATCAAATCAAATCTTCCATAATTACAAAGATACATGTGGTTTTTAGAACCCTAATTCGTCTTAGCATATGTAATAAACAAGTACAAGGAAAAAGACAAGGGCTAGAAGTCGTGAAAGAGGAAGACAAAACTACAAAATTTCAAAGAAAAGTGTGAATCGGTTTCAGTCATACAGGCCATCTCAAGCCATCCTAGCATTGCCAATCGATTGTTGGACGTCTCAGGAAGGTATTCTTATCAATTACAAGTCCTTTCACGCTCAGAAATAGCTTGTATGAACATTACGGTTTGCCATATTTTTCAAATTCGATTATCATGATTTATACATTATGAGCATGTTTTAATGGCATATACGTGTTTGTTATCATGTTTGCAATATATTGGTTAGGTTTAATTGATGTTTTAGTGCATGTACTGACAATTGTCATTGCTAGGGTTTTCATGTTTGTTTTAGGGTTTTTGTCCACAGGTAAAATTAGGCCACGAATAAGGTACCATGATGATCGTGACATCATGACCAGTTGAACCCTGGTCCTCAATTTCATTTATCTTGCGTTTTGTGAGTTTTTGAGTTGTACGGGGTTGTAGCTACAGACTTTTGTTTGTAGGTAAAGGTGAAAGAACCTAAGGCGACAGAGAATGAAGAAGACGATGGCGTGGCAATCATTCATTTTCCCATTTAAATCTCACGTGTTTTTTCTGATCCAATTACCTTGTTTTGTATATTATATTTTGCTTTCACTGTATTAACAACTGATCACAGTAGCGCAGCTGGAAACGCGTTAGTGGCAGTAAGCGTAAGGACCTGAGTTCGATCCCAGGTCCCAGCGTTTCTTTATTTTCTTTTCCATTTGCAGATCATGTGCATCACCTGCCCTAGCATTCACCATGCGCTATCAACCATCCATCCTTTGGATTCATCATTCGGTCAGATCTAACGCCTGGCATTGAGATACCATGGTATATCCTCAGGTCAATGCCACATGGAATCAAGCGCTAACTAGGCTTGGATGGCTAATGGGCCTGGAGAATTCCAACAGAAACCCCCATTCAGCATAACACAGGCCCAATGCTTCTCTTTTTTCTATTCTTTTTATTTTTAATTCTTTTAATTATTTCGTTAATTGTTTTAATTAATATCGAAAATCATGTTTTTTATTTAATCAAAAAATCAGGAAAACACCAAAAATCTTTTTTTCACAAAAAAAATATTTTTTCTTTAATTAATTAATTTAGTTTAATTAATTTAGGGCAATTTAATTCTTTTTTCACAAATTAAAAGTAATTAGAATTAGGGTGTTAATTTTACACAACCTAATTAATTTTCTTTCTCCAAAAAGTAATCAAATAATTTTTTTAATTATATTTTAGGTCTCTTAATTAATTCTTCGCATTTAATTCGTCGCGTGCTTTAATTACCGTTTCAATTTTTATTTATGTAACTGTTTCGAGGTTGTAATAGATTTTAATTAGGGTTTTAATTGCCGCATTTTATTTTCCGTTAAATAATGTTGTATCTGCGAAAGCCATGTAATAGTTAGGTTTTATATTTTCGCACTTTTAGAATTTCCGCAATTATTAACTAATAGATGTATGTTGATAGGATTGTATGACAAGAATATCTGAAAATTAAAACGGTAGATAACCTAAATGTGCAAAGACTAAATTAACTGAAAAATTCACATGCACATATTCACTCCTAGGGTTTGCCTCACTTCGGTTACCTTCGATAAAACAGTCATTAAGCATAGGAGATTTTAGTGGTTGCCCTCCTGTCTAAAAGATCAAATGTCCCATTCGAATGTCGCCTCGGAAATGTTACCTCAGAAATGTTGTCTCGGAAATGTTTCCTCGGAAAGATCTTAAGACTTTAGGGTTACTACTAAAGTTTCCAACCCATTGCTTAGGTGACTATACTTGTCCCTTTCGAACGTCCCTTACAAACTCCAACGACGGGGCTACCTACACCTTGATAGTAGGATAGCGTTGTCTAAAGGAAATGAGAACAAACAATCTTTTTTCGAGTAGGTAGAATCTTAAGTACTTGCTCAACAAAACTTTTCACACAAACACCTTTCAAAACAAAATTTCAAAACAACTTCGTCACACCCTTGAGGATTGATACAAGGGTTATCACGAAGTAAAACTTTTCAAAACAAGCACACGCACAAGCAATTTTAAAAAGATGAGCAAGTACCTAAGAGCCCTTGGAAAACCATGGATAGAAAGGGTGCTAACTCCTTCCCTTTCTATAATCTACCCCTCGTACTCAGAAATCTCGAAAAAACGATTTTTTCTGTTCTTTTTCCTTTTCCATGATTGGATAAAATAAAAGTTGGTGGCGACTCTTTCTTACCGCACATTTGGGAATACAAAAGGCAAACCAGTATTAACAGTCGGTTCTGCCACCGTATCACAAAACCATTAATCATAACCTGGGGAAGGGTAGTTTCTCAGTGAATTCAGACGCACATTTAGTTGCAATTTTCCTCTTCGTACACAATGAATGGCATCGAAGACGTCCTTCTAAATCAAAATACGGTGATGGTTCCGCATAATCGTCAAGACAGGCAGTCATTATCTCTCAACATAAAAGCCCATTAAGTCAAAACCTAGAAGGAGACTTAAGAAAAAAACTAGGGCATCCCGCTGACTGTAATCACAAAAGAAACAGTTCAGGCAAAAGAAGGGATAACGAAACAAAAAAATAAGAGGTTACTACAAATCCTTAACAAAAAAATTACAAAATGACTGCCTCGTTCAAGTAAACTTTCAGTATCCGAACCGTCACTGAAATATCAAGGAAAAGATTTCAGACTCAATTGGGATCTGAACGCACAAATAACTGAGCATGGGACTGAAGAACATCATGAAGAACGGGTGGGTACAAATAAAATTTGAGCCTTTATCCTTTGTTTCTTAAACTGTGAACCAGGTCACGCTGGAACCCTTAAAAGTCCTAACTGAAGCGTAGGTTAGTTCGGAAGCATACTATTACAAAAGGTATCCTGACTCATGTAGGACTTGCTATAAATCCTGAGTTGATATCACTCTCTTGCAAAATTTATTTTACTAAAAAATGAATTTTCAAAAACTTCAAGACAGACATAAGCTTTGCATTCTTAAAATATCATTGTTTGCATATGACTATTTGTTCAACAACAGAGAAATTCGCATGACGAATGTCTAGTGAACAAAAACTTTCTCAATGAAAAGGTTCACCTCAAAGTGGAAAACACTTCCAACCAAGGGGCACAAAATGATCTTTGTCCATCATCTGGGGCAGTCAAGTCAAGATTCAAGGAATCTCTCAAAAATGCCAAATAGCCAGGGGCAAATCTCCATCTGAATCACTTGGGGCATTAGACAGGAATTCCAACAAGGAATTACGTACAATCAAGCAAAATTAATGTTCCTCAATAGATTTCTTCTCAAAACAACAAAACAAGAATTCACAACGGAAACATTCCGAATAAAGTGCATCATCTAGAAACGGCTCGGGTACGACCCAAGAACGGATGTCATCCTGACACCTACTCCAGGTTCTCTCCTAGTACAGTGCAGATACGATCCAGAGACGGATGTCATTCTGCACTTATTTCAACATTCTAATCTAGAAATGGTTCAGGTACAATCCAAGAACGGATGTCATCTAGAAATGGTTCAGGTATGATCTAAGAATGGATGTCATCCTGAAACTTACTCCAGATTCTCATCTAGAAACGATTCAGGTACAATCCAAGAACAGATGTCATCCTGATACTTATTCCAGATTATCTTCTAGCAACACTTCAGGTACGATCCAGAGAAGGATGTTATCCTGATACTTATTCCAGATTATCTACTAGCAACAGTTCAGGTACGATCCAGAGACGGATGTCATCCTGATATTTAGTCCATATTAATCTCTTAGCAACAGTTCAGGTACGATCTAAGACAGATATCATCCTGATACATATTCAGATCATCTTCTAGCAACAGTTCAGGTACGATCCAAGACGGATGTCATCCTGATACTTAGTCCAGATTATCTCCTAGCAACGGTTCAGGTATGGTCCAAGACGGATATCATCCTGATACTTATTCAGATCATCTCCTAGCAACAGTTCAGGTACGACCTAAGACGGATGTCATCCTGATACTTAGTCCAGATTATCTCCTAGCAACAGTTCAGGTACGGTCCAGAGACGGATATCATCCTGATACTTATTCATATCATCTTCTAGCAACAGTTCAGGTACAATCCAAGACGGATGTCATCCTGATACTTAGTCCAGATTATCTCCTAGCAACAATTCAGGTACGGTCCAGAGACGGATATCATCCTGATACTTATTCAGATCATCTTTTACCAATAGTTCAGGTACGATCCAAGACGGATGTCATCCTGATACTTAGTCCAGATTATTTCCTAGCAACAGTTTAGTTACGGTCCAGAGACGGATATCATCTTGATACTTATTCAGATCATCTTCTAGCAACAGTTCATGTACGATCCAAGACGGATACCATCCTGATACTTAGTCCAGATTATTTCCTAGCAATGGTTCAGGTACGGTCCAGAGACGGATATCATCCTAATACTTATTCTAGACTATCTCCTAGCAACGGTGCAGGTACGATCCAGAGACGGATGTCATCCTGATTCTTAGTCCAGAGTATCTCCTAGTACAATTCAGATACGATCCAGAAACGGATGTCATTCTGACACTCATTCAACACATGTTTCAAGTATAGTGCAAATACGATCCAGAGACGGATGTCATTCTGACACTCATTCAATACATATTCAAGTACAATCACGACATAGATCCATCCCCAAAAATATCCAGCAGGTACAGGGGAAGAAACATCCTGATGCAAAGTCATCGTTGTATCCTCAACATACGATCCTGTGACATATATGTTCCCCATAAAACAGAAACAATCAGAGTTTTGATCTCTCTTTCCCGAAGCAGGAATTACCTCCTCCAGCAGAGTTCCTTCAGAGAGCTGAAATCTGTATCTCCCAACCGAGCTTTATAATTTCAAACAAGTATAAAACCTCCTCCCGGGTAGAGTTTATTTCTCAAACTACGGAAGCTTATTTCCCAGCATAGTTTATTTTTCTACAGTAGAAGAATCTTCCAAAAAGCATCTCTCTCCACAGAGTTATCCACGAGCAGAATCAATTCCCAAGCGAAGTCAATCCCCAGCAGGTTATCCTCAAACAGAAAGGGGAAATCCTCAGAGAATCATCTTCATTCATCATCCCTAGAGGAAATGAAGGATTCAGCTTCCCAACACTCTCCAGCACTAGTCCGGGATTTATTTTCCTAGACTGGGAAACATCTCAATAACATCTCATATGCATACATCATGGCATATGCATATACATCGCATACATCATAATCTCATTTATTTTGAGAACATCATCATGATGCATTTCATACATCATGACATTGCATATAACTAATTCTTTACCTTTTTCAGGGAAAGATCAAATCAACAAGCATCGCTACTTATGTGACATGGTAGTCTTCTCAAAAGCTACGTCTGATGAAAGGCTATTTCAGCAATTTCCTCAGAAAAATGTCCTCCCAAGACCTTCTCTGGTTCAGTCAAATCGACACTAAGATCTCTCTGATTTCCATTCCAATTGAAGAAAAGTGTGAAGCCTGGATTTCAACCAAATAATAGTATAAGGTGCTATGAAGCCTGGATTCGACCAGATAGTAGTTCACTTCTTCAAAGACACTGTGAAGCCTAGATTTCGACCAGATAATAGTACAAGGTGTTGCAAAGCCTGGAATTCGACCAGATAGTAGTTCACTTCTACAAAGACACTGTGAAACCAGGATTTCGACCAGATAGCAGTATAAGATGTTGTGAAGCTTGGAATCCGACCAGATAGTAGTTCACTTCTTCAAGATAATGAAGCCTGGATTTCGACCAGATAGTAGTTTACCCTGTTAGTTTCTATAAAGCCCAGAACCCGGCCGGATAATAGTCAACCAACAATTTAAGACACTGAAGCCTGGATTTCAACTAGATAACAGCAAAAGGTGTTGCGGAGCATGGAATACGACCATATATCAGTTTACTCTATCAGTTACTATGAAGCCTGGATTCGACCGGATAGTAGTATACCTAAGATTCAAGTTGAAGCCTGGAGTACGACCAGATAATAGGTTAATTACCGAAGCCTAGATACGACTAAATAATGGTACACCTCATATTCAAGTTGAGGCTTGGACCCGACCAGACAACAACCTAATTTCTTCAAATCACTGAAGCTTGGGCATGACCAGATAACAGTTCAAGTCATTGAAGCCTGGAGTATGACCAGATAACGGTTTAATCTCATCTCCCAGTAAGTCGCTGTGAAGCCTGGAGCACGACCAGATAACAGTCAGCCTAATCATCCTCAGCAAGTCACTACAAAGCTTGGATCCTGACCAGATAGCAGTTTACTTCAATCTCTTCAATCAAGTGATGACTCCCCAGTAGAGTAACAGACAACTAAAGCTCCTAAAACTCTATGTTCCAAGACAGAGACCAACATTCCTTAACAGAGTCCTCCTCAACAACAGGAATAGGGATTCCCATAAAGAAATATCTCATGAAATCAACAGTCTTCTGGATGGCATCTTTAAGCACATCTTCGACGACTCTCCGTCACATTCTGATGGAATCTTTAAGCCCATCTCCGAAGATCTCCCGTTATCTTTTCCAAATGGCATCTATAAGCCCATTCCTAATACTATCTACACAGTCAAGTATCATCTCAAACGAGTGCAAATTTTTAGGCACTCTAGTGTTCAATCATCTTCCATCTTCAGATCACGAAAGGCAGACCAGCCAATCTACATCCTCAAGTTTAAGAAGATTGAACAGGGGCAACTATTGTACCCCAAAATTTTCCCTCTCATTTTTACAAGATCTTCTCTTACATGGGTGGTTACAAACACTTGCTTGAAAAAAATAACAAATTTTGAAGTGGGTCAGAGTGTCCTTTAATGAGGTGTCTTTCGATTGGTATCTTAACAATGTCTTTTGTTTGGCATATGAACAAATGCGTATTCGATTGGCATTTTAATGTTACTTAGATTGGTCCCAACTGAAGGAAATCAAAGAGAGAAGAACAAATTTTTTGAGCCGTCAACAATGCCCTTCGATTGGAAATTCAACAAAGCCTTTCGTTGGCCTTGTCGCAAGATCCTTCGATTGGAATTTCAACAAGGTCTTCGATTAGCATGAATACAAGGCCTTTCGATTGGCCTCATGGCCAAGCCCTTCAATTGGCATGGATACAAGGCCTTTCGATTGGCATGGCTTCGACAGACATGTTAACCAAGTACCCTTCGATTGGTATGGACAAAGGCCCTTCGATTGAAATTCCAAAAAGTCCATTCGAAGATGTATTAAGAAGTCCATTCGAAGAATATGCAGTAGGCCATTCGAAGGAGGCAACAGTGACTCATTCGAAGGGTGGATAAGAAGTCCATTCGAAGAAGGCAACTCATAGGCCATTCGAAGAAGCATTCAACGACTCATTCGAAGGGTGTATGAGAAGTCCATTCGAAGGAGGCAACTCATAGGCCATTCGAAGAGAAATGCTGAAGGGTATTCGAAAGAGTCAAGTGTCCAGGTTCATTCCATGATTTCCAAAGAGACATGAACGTTTCAAAAAAGGAATGCATTCAATATGTCTGATTTTTGTCTCGTGGTCTTAAAAGCATGGTTAATTTGTTGTCTGTTGCCGTTACTGGCCATCACTATACTATAAATACAAGGCAAGGACACAGTACCAAGGGGGGGAAAACGAAAGGGAGAACGAACAAAAAGACAAAGGGGGTGAACAAGGAGAGAGGGAGATATACTTCTGCACACTAACAGATCACGCTGCCATATTGCTCATAGAAACCCCAAGAGGGTCAAATCAAAACACCTTTTTGCATGCACCTTCAGCCCAAATGAAGACCAGATCCTTGTTCCTGAGACATCCAGGAGTCCACACCAACTTCTAAGAAAGTGTCTCCACACGCAGAAGTGTCAAACCGAAGCACCTAAAAACCTCAATCCATGCCCAAAGGTGCCAAATTGAAGCATCCTATTGTTGGTAAACTTTCAAATCCATGTTTATAATTTCATAATGTATTAGTTCAGTTCTTGATTCACGCCTAGGATATCATGTGACTCTGTTCGATTTGGTTTCAAAGCTAAGGGCCTAGTTTCGACACCAGGTCCACTTTTGTTTTCTTTTGTCTCTAATGCCCATACTGCAGATCTGGCCCAGATAAACCAATGCATGCAGGATCGAAGGTCCTAGGTTCGACACCCAGGTTATATTTTTGCTAATATTTGTCTTGCAGGTCTAGAGTGAAAATTCTTTCCTCCCCTAGATCGAAAGGAATAACTCCCTTCCCTAGATCGAAGAAGACCTTTTCCCCTGGGTCGAAGAACCATACCTTGCCCAGGATCGAAAGACTGCTCCTTCCCTGGGTCGAAAGAACCATATCTTGCCCAGGATCGAAAGACCGTTTCACCCCCAGATCGAAAGGATTAACTCCCTTCCCTGGGTCAAATAAGAACTTTTTTCCCTGGGTCGAAGAACCATACCTGGCCCAGGATCGAAAAACCGTCCCCCCTGGATCGAATGAGCCTCTTTCCATTTTATTATTTTTGGTTTTTGCTTGTTTCTTTTATTTTCTTGCTTTTTTTATTAATATTAAAACAAAAATCACAAAAACTTAAGTCTAGTTTGTTTTTTAATTAAAATTATTTTTGTTAAACTAATTAATTTAATTATTTTAACATCTTTCAAAAATTAAAACTAAATAGACTTAGACTTTATTTTCTTAAAATAAATGAATAAAAACAAACAAAAGATTTTATTCTTAGGACTATTAGACGTTATTTTCAAATTAGCGCGCGTTTATTTTATTGTAACTGCTCACAGTTGTAATATCTTTATATTTAAAATTCCGCACTCTTAGTCTCTTGCATTTTTTGATGTGACTGTCCCAAAGCGCTGTAATAGGTTAGGGTTTACGCTTCTGCTTTTTATTTTTTGTACTTTACATTTCCTGTACAATATTACTGTTAGTAATTAGGATTGCATGGAAAGACTGTAAATTAAAATGTTAGCTAACTTAATAAAAAGATAAAAATAACTGAACCTCAACACATATGCACATATGCACCTCTAGGGTATCCCCGCTTCGCTTGCCTTTCGGAAAAAACAGTCACGTCCCTCGAGAATAGGGATGCTTTATAAAAGACTCGCAAAAATAAAAAATATCAAAGTCCCTTGATGACCCTACGGTGTTGCCTTTCGGTAAATGATCTCGTCCCTTAAACGAAATTGCTAAAGCGTCTCCATATGTTGCCTTTATGACTGTTAAACGTCCCGTCGATTGTCCCTCAACATCCAATGATAAGGCTACCTATTCACTAATAGTAGGATAGTGTTGTCTAAAGGATAAGGAGGAAAAGAACACCCTTTTCGAGTAACAAAGTAGATAGCTGTTAGAAGTTTGCTCAAACTACTTTTTTCACTTACACACAAAAACTACTTTTTCAAAACATTTGTTTTGTTAACATTCTTGAGGACTGATACAAGAGTTAAACACAAAGCAAATTGCTGCACTAAGGCATCTTTCAAAACATTGTCAAACACACAAAGCGCAAAGCATTTTCAAAATGAGCAAACCTCTAAGAGCTCGTGGAAAACCACGGGTGGAAAGGGTTCTAACACCTTCCCTTTCCATAATCTACCCCCCTTACTCAGAAAATTCTCGAAAAGGTCTTTTTCTGTTCTTTTAACCCTTTCGTTTGTTGGATAAAAGAAAATACGGTGGCGACTCTTGCTTACCGCATATTTGCGAACAAAAAACGCAAAACCAATAGTATATAACAGTCGGTTCTGCCACCGTGTAACAAAACGTTACTATTCAAAAAAAATGTTTTATTAAAGATTTGTTTTTAGAACCACTTAGATTTGTTTTATGAAGCAAAAGGGCCCAGTTCCAGGCCTAGTCCAGTTTAAAGGAAATATGTTTGGTATAAAAAAAAAGTTGCAAGAAGCCTATTAGGCCCAATTGAGTGCAAGGCCCGAAACTTCTTTTGTCATGCGATTTTGCTTGGAACGGTAACGCATGGCCCATTAAACAAATATTGTATCAATTGAAGGAAAAAATTGTGCACGTTCTTTACGATAACGGATACTGTTTAGATTTAATAAAAATCATATCTTTAAAAAAAACTAAAAAAAAAACAAATCAAATCTTAATGTATAATTGTCTGCGAATAAAAACTAGAAGGTACATAACCAGTTTTGTTACGAATCCAGCCCATATACTTTTACAGTACAAAACTAAATTAAAACAAAATCGAATCTTCTTCTAAGGATTAAATCAAATCTTCGTCCAAAAATCCAAGCCCAGAATCCAAGCTCTATTACAGTACATATCAAATCAATTGCAAAAAACGAATCAAAACTACATCAATTACGCAAATTCAAAATCCCAAATTTTGTTCTCCAAATCCCTAATCTAAGCTAGACTATTTGTAACGGCAAGCAACTCTTAAAACCTATAAATACAGAGAAAAAATTGGAAGAAGGGGGGAGAGTTAGGAGAATAAGAGTGATATACAGAAAGAAGAAGTTCAAGAAGAACAGAGGATAACCTTTTTGAAGATCGAAAGAGAAGCAATTAGAGTTTCAATATCTGAAACTCTAATTTCTTGATTGCGCCACCGTTGACATTGCTACAATTGGCCAGCACCTTTATAGCTTCACCGGAGCCTACGAATAAGAAGAAGAAGAAGAAGGGTTAACCGGACATTCGAAGTTGGAGAACATAAATCGATATCGCGAGAGGGGTAAAATAACACTTAGCTCTTTTTGTTTTCTTTGTTGATTGTTGGGTTGGGGTTTTGTTGGGTGATTACAAAGAAGAATGTTAGGGTTATAGCGCTGCAGGGAGTTTAGGGTTAGAAGAGAGAAAGGGTTTGTAAGGGTAGAATGATAGAATGAGAAGATTTACTGTAAGTACAAATGAGGAAATGAATAATAACATGTGTACCCTGTTTTGATCCAGTAAACACGCGCCTATCTTAATCACCATGCATCCTCTCATCGTGACTGTTTGATCACAAGTGGACGACCGTAAGGCCAAGTCCACCGTAAGCATGATACCCCCTCATACACCTCATCCATCAGGCCCCTCCTAAACGCGTTGGGCCTAAGCCCAATCACTTTTCATACCCTCCTTTCTACTCATTAGTTTAACCAAACACCCCCCCAGGCATATTGGGCCTAGCCCTGAAATTTACACCCTTACTCTTTTACTACATAACTAAAAACGTCCCCCCCTGATTAATTAAATATTTTATTTTTTTATTCTTATATTATTTTTCATAATTTCTTTTATATAATAATAATTATTTTTTATTTTATTATTTCTTATTATCATGTAAATAAATATTTTTATTCAAAATTCATGTACATATTTTATTATTATTGCATTAAAATATTTTTATATCATGCATTAACTAAGAATTTTTTGCAATTAATATTAGAAAAAATATTTAACAAACATCAAATCTTTTTTCGCAATAAACTAATCTAAACAAACTATTTTCGCAAAAGGGTTCTAAATATATTTTGACTAATCGTGCATTTAGTCCAAATCTCCGCAATCACTACACCCGGTCAAATGCGAGGTGATTCAAAATACATTTGAAACCCCTAAAAAACACAAACCCCATACGAACTATGAATTGAGACTCTAATTCCTCATAAGAGGATAAGTAGGCATACGACTAAAATCGTGGCGAGTCCTTCCTATTAAAATTTAAAACCCTGTTTAGCCCGAAACTTAAACCTAAAACCTAATATCCTTAAGAATAAGGTAGATGAAAGGTGCCTAACACCCTCCTTTCTTCTAATGAGGTCTGAAATTTAGATCTCTGTCTTTGCAATTTAGGGTTTCCTATTAGATTCTCTTCCTTAGGATAAAAACTAGTAATGGCGACTCTGAATAAAAAATTGGTCGCAACAGCTGACGACTCTGCTGGGAACCCTCAACTTTAGGTTTTAGGTTTATTTTGTCTTTTTGTTTTATTTTTTTATTTTTTTATTTATTTATTTATTTATTGCATTTATTTATTCATGTCTATTTTTATCATTATATATTTACTGTGTGGCGGGTTTTTACTTCAAAAAAAATATATTCTCAAATAACCCTTAGAAAGAAGGTTCGTCTATTAGCTTAAGGGATACATCATCCCTGCAACTTTATGTGACGACTTCTCCTAGTGTCGGTGGAATTACGCAAAAGGAATACTTATCGAAAGATATCCTCTTGAGGAGTAGGACTTTGGGATGCCACCCATGACTCTTTGTAACGACCTTAGCCAAAATCTCATGACGAGACCTTTCACGACTTTGAGACGAAAGTCTCAATCCATAAAGAGGCTCCACCAAAGGGAGGTCCTTGTGCCTTTTACCTCTGGTGTTATTCATGATACCCTTAAGGAAACCACCTTATGGGAAGGGTAGAATATCAGTAGGCCAAAACTAGGATCCTACCTTCTAAAGATATCATTCATATAATCCCATTTCCACTATCTCTAAACCCGCAAGGATTACTTCCGATATAATACAATCCCTAGCCTATAGGGCCTATCTTTCATAAGTCACAACCCATAGAATGTAGGGATTCTTCAACCGGCCATTAGTCTATTACAATCCCTAGCTTGTAGGAATTCTCGTCCCTCAATTACCGTCTTTAGCTTGTAGGGGTTCTCCTTCGTCTTCTATGGTCCTTAATCCCTAAGGAGTTCCTGTCTAACTCAATCTCTGAGTCAGTGTAGGGTATCCCCATTTCCATGTCTATCATTTTCTTCGCCCTTAAGGAATTCTTATTTGTCTCAATATCTGAGTCAGCGTACGGTACCTCCAAATCCACATCAAATTATTTTCGTCGTTAAGGAATTCCTATCAGTTTAAATCTATGAGATAGTGTAGGATATTATCATTTTCATATCTACCATCAAATCTGTATAGGGTACCCCTGCGTCTACCCTCATACTACGTCTGCGTCACATTTCGTATTCATGAAACCTTTTTGCATCATACCCTAAAGCAAAAAACATTTTTGCATACCCATGCATTCACATACATTCATACATTTGCATCTCATGCATTTCCACCTTCGCCCTTATCCAACTGTTACCCACATGCTAGCTGATTTCTTGGTACTCTCTTGAGGAAGTCCGGCGATGTGGAAGGAGGAGATTAAACATTGGAGACTCAATTAAACTCTTCCCTACAAAGAAAGAAGGCATCCCTTCACAAGGCCAACAATAGGTCTACACAGTGCCTCAAATGCCACTACCATTGGTGATTCATCTACATCAAGAGCAGCTACCTTATCAACAGAATAGGTATTCCTGAGAAAAGTCAAAGGTCACCCTCACGCTCAGACAAGTCCAAAATCAATAAGCTCTCCAAAAGTCAAGGGGATCAACAAAGAAGCTTTTCTCTAGGATCAATAGACCTTTATAATTTCAATTTGTAATTTCCAAGTTGCTAAGTTGTATTTGATGTAACTTTGTATCTTTTGATTAGTAATTCTAATAAAATGAGCATGCACGTTTTAAAATCATTTTGTTCGGTTCACTCTTTATCTTTGATCACTTTCCATAAATAATCAACGACTTTCCATCTTCACTCTTATTTTCCATATTCAAATTTTCTTTAACAAACTTCGAGGGAGAATGATGAAAATCAAATAACTGAAATTTGCTAAGCTATGCTTTCAATGTAAGACCGAGTTGACGATGTAAGGCATTGTTTCAATTCCTAAACAGTGGAGAAATAAGGAGTTAATCCATAGTCAACCCCCTCAAGCCAGAAGTTGGAATTGTTTCTATTTTCTATAAAAAAAACTTAATTTCAACCAGTGGCAGGGTAGTCTTTCATTTAATTCAATGGCGTGTTCTATTCTCAAGAGAAGTGATTTATCTAAACAAAAGGTTCAGGCCTATCTCCTTCCTCGATACATCATTGAGGGAACAATCTAACAAAAGGTTCAAGCACACCGTCTTCCTCGTGCACATCAATAAAGATTGAGGAATCCATCAATGAAGACAAAGTTCTCAACATCTTCCTCCTCAATACATCATTCAAAATAAAGGAAAACAACGAAGATGAAGCTTACAACAATCAGCGTCGCAGTCATGAATTTTCAAAATCAAAAAACAAAAGGAATCTCAAAATAGAAAAACTTCAGAAAAAAAAGAGAGAGCCTGCTAAGTCAAAAACAAAAAGCAAAATTTTTTTGACTTAGGCAAAAGTTATGGCATCCCGATGGATCGGAAAATTCAAAAAAAAAATCAGTCCATGCAAAAATAAGGGATTGAAAACAAAATTAGAGAAAAATCTTGTGACTGTCACCTTAAAGGCTTCTCATCAACGCTTGGATCTTATCGATGCTTGGATCTTATCTACGCTTCTCATCATCTGCGCGACTATGAAATTTCTCTTGGAGATTGAACGCATCTGTTGGATTAATTGAACTTAGGATTAGAGAACATCAAGGAGAATGGGGTGGGATAAATAAATTTTGAGCCTTATATCCTTTTTTCTCAAACCACTAACCATGGCCACGTTACAACCTTCAAAAGTCCTAATTGAAGCAATATTAACTATGAAAGCATACTAAGCAAAATTTGTGTTAAACTGACTCCTGTGTTTGTTAAATTTATTACTAATCACTTTGCTTCTTCGAATCTCCATCTCTAATCATTCATTTCTACTCAAACTTCAATTTTAAAACTTGCATGTGCATAAAACAGAATTACTTTTCAAAGTGTACACTTTTATCTACGAAAAGATACTTAGCATCAAGGAGATTTTAAAAATAGGGTTTGATCAAAGGAAGTACATCCAAAACGCTCCTAACCAAGGGAAAAGCATCTAAAGAAGAACCTTATAAACAGGGGAAAATATTAATGATCATAGGGGTATATCACATGAAGATACTATTGACAAGGGGTGATCATTCCGAAATTCAATCAACCCGGATCAAATTTCAAAGCATTGTTCAATCAGGGGCATACCTTTTGAAGGAACATTCCTTAATAAAATCATATCATAACAGGGTATGACTCGGTTCCCTCATTTTAAACAAATATCTCAAGGCTTTGATTCAAGGGGAAATCTTCCAAGATTCAAATGTTGGGGCAATACATATCAGGTTCATCCTACCGCCCGTAGGTTCCAAGTTCCTCTTCAAGCGACTTCAAGTACAAACTTTTCAGAAATTCAAATCTTGGGGCAATCTATATCAAAGTTCATGGTGAGGTATAAGTTCTTTCTGTGGGTACTTCCTCCATGTCCAGGAAATGGAGGGGCACCTCTTTCAAAATTCTAATGGTGGGGAAAACCATCATGAGGCTCAATCACAAAGAGTTGGTTCAAAAACAGTTCATCAAGGGGCAAGCTCTTTGCATACTTTCACAATCACCAATGGTTCCTCCTCCTACAGCAGCAATATTCGACATTCAAATCAAGTATAAGGAAAATCATAACATCCAACCATTATGTGACAAGAAACCTTGTCGCATAAGTACCCTCTCTACATCTTAACCATCTGCATAAATCATTAGCATGCATTCATTAGGATATCGCAATCCAAAATCAAGCTATACTTATCATCTCATTCGATTGACGAATTCCGACAGCATGGATCTAAACAAGAGCCCAATTCTCATTGGCACATAAAAACTTCAACATCCATTGACGTATATCCAATTTGCTCATTACATACATTGGTTAGTCATTCTACGCATTAACACTTACATCCACATACATACATAACATATCATAGGCCAAGACTTAGGACCCCCGTAAAAATCCAGAGTTAATTTCTAGGGGAGTCACTATTGCAATCTCCAACACATCTTTAACTATCTCTCCCAGTGAGTCTGTCATACAAGCATTCTTCCTCAAACTAAATCGTAAGCAGCCTTACATACAACCATCCAAGACGTGAGAAGCCTCATACATTTTCTTATTTGCGTTTCATAAAAAGACATGAGTAGCCTCACACAACCTCATCCATTATTCATTCATAGGCAGTGATACGAAGCATGAGCAACCTCACGCATTCATCAACCATCCATACGTAAGCAGCCTTACGTAAACGTCGTGAGCATCCTCACACTTTCCAATCGACGCCTCTCGGTGACCTTACCAATGCTGGAAACCTTGTTGCATGTTTTACCTTTTCGATCCACCAAGTTGATACTATCCAGACAACCCTATGGATATTGGTGTAAAGCCCAGTCCTCGTCTGGCCCATCTTTTCAAAATTCGAGTTCCCTTTTGGCCCATCTTTTCAAAATCCCAGTTCCCGTCTGGCACATCTTTTCAAAATCCCGGCCCTAATTGGCATGGCTTCTCAGAAAGAATAAGTCTTATCTAATAGTATGCCTTGAGCATTGGTTCTGCAGTTCAAATAACAGGGGCATTGCATTTATCAATCATCACATCATTTCAATTCATAACATTATCAAATCAAGCATACATACCATACATCATGCATACATCAATCATAGTCATATCAAACATGCATACATGCATTACATTCAATCATATATGCCCATAAAAAAACTGCAGAAAAATCTCAAAGCATGACTACCAGTTAAGACAAACCCAAATTCAAATCCAAGCTCAGTATTATCCATTCACCTTGCTATAGCTACCTCGGTTGACAACGGACACGATCGTCAATGGTGCCGCTATCAAAATCTCACTAGGCAACTTACTTGTGTTTCATATCCACGCCTACATCCACATCCATGCCTATTTTTGCGACCACGCCTACACCTACGTCCACGTCTACGCCTACGCCCATGTCCACACCTACACCTGCGCCTACGATACAAATGTCAAGACACTCTTCATCATGTCCACACCAATTCATTATGTTGGGGAATTGATAACTCAAAACCAATGGTTTAACAAAGGAGAATTATCAAAAAAAAATTCAAACTACTTGGGGCATACACACTCAACAAACATACACCAGGGTCCCATATCAATATCAAACATTCAATACACTTACATTCAGGGTTCCATATTAATATCAGACATTCGACACACATACATTCAGGGTTCCATATCAATATCAGACATTTAACACACATACACTCAGGGTTCCAAACCAATATTAAACATTCAATGCACACTCAGGGTTCCAAATCAATACAAACATTTAATACACATACACTCAGGGTTCCACATCAATATCAGACGCCATGTGAATGCGTTATAGAGCAAACAAACAATCTCACCCTCGATTTAGCCATCTAAGGGTCAGTAAACAAAGCACAATTCTTCTACAAATCCAACCCATCACCAAAGACTCCACGCAGTGATGTGTTCAACCCATCACGTAAGTCTCCATGCAGTGATGTGTTCCTTACAATGTAGCATTATCTAAGTCTCCATGCAGTAATGTGCAAAACCCAGTACAATACCTAAGTCTCCATGCAGTAATGTACGAAATACAGTGCATTTCCTAAGACTCCACGCCGCAATATTTGAAAGCTAAGTAAGATCCGCCACCTAAGACTCCACGCCGTGACGTGTTCAGCCCATCACCTAAGACTCCACGCAGTGATGTTTTCCCTCTACAATGTAGTTTATTACTTAAGACTCTATGCAGTAATGTACGAAGCTCGGTACATTGCCTAAGACTCTATGCAGTGATGTATTCACCTCATCTTATCCATTACCTAAGACCCTAGGCAATAATCGTGCAACTTAGTTCATTGCCTAAGACCCCAGGAAGCAGTGTAACATAACCCATTTCCTAAGACTCCAGGCAGCAATGTCTTTCCCTAACTTTACCCATTACTTGAGACCCCAGGCCGTAATGCGCCAAACATAGATCATTTCCTAAGACTCCATGTAGTAGTGTTCAAAATCCAACATAACCCATTGCCTAAGAATCCATGCAGCGGTGTGTTTCCCTATATTCATCTATTACCTAAGACCCTAGGCTGTAATGCGCAAAACTTAGATCATTGCCTAAGACTCCATGCAGCAGTGCTCGAAACCCAAATTTAGCTCATCGCCTAAGAATCTATGCAGCGATTCACAAACCTAACCCATTGCCTAAGACTCCATGCAGTAGTGCGTTTCCTTATTCTGTGATATCGGCCATTGCCTAAGACTCCATGTAGCGATGCTCGAAAACCAAAATCTAGCTTGTCGCCTAAGTCTCCACATAGCGATCCGCAAACATAACCCATTGCCTCAGTCTCCAAGCCGCCATGCGTTATCAAGTATTGTCTTATTCATCCCCCCAAATGGATGAATAAGCTAAAGAAAACCAAGACATATAAGATTGCTCTCTCAAAGCTCAAGACGACATGCCTCGTCATCAAGCCCTGGTAAGTGATATATTAGCTTCGCCTATTTCCTCAAGATTCTTAAGGGTATGTTATATCAGCATAACCTTAAGTTTGTCGGACAAATTTCGGGTATTCCAAGTATTCAATAAACTCTCAATCAGAATGCGCAAGACTCGTGTATTCTCACGCTATTCGATTGGAAGATAATTGAATAGGGGCAGCTGTCGTACCCCAAATTTTCCCTACCTCAACGATTATATTTTTCAAGATTAAAAATAAAAAAAGAATGTTTTGATTAAGGATGGACAAGCAATATCTGATGGCTCATTCTTAAATTCATGTCAACAAAGGGGGTGCATTTTAATTCAGGAGAGTGGGGCTTTCTAAATAAAAAGACCCATGTACCCGTGGGCCCAGTTACGAAGCATGTTGGCCAATGGCCCATGAAATTCGATATTAGAAATTTATTTCAAAAGAGAAATTAAGTTTTAAATTATGTAAGCCCATTTAAGTGTTATTGTTTCTAGTAAAAGTAAAAATGAGATTGCAAGTAGAGGTCCATCTGAATTTTGTTGTTGTTAGTAAAAAGAGGTTGAAATTGCAATATTCAAATCCCATTTCATCAAGCCCAATTAACGTGTTGTCATTTTTACTGTCTTTCAAAAGAAAACATTATTATTCAAAAAACCATTTTTATTAAATATTTGTTTTTAGAACGACTTAGATTTGTTTTATGAACCAAAAGGGCCCAGTGCCAGGCCCAGTCCGGTTTAAAGGAAATATGTTTGGTATAAAAAAATTTGCAAGAAGCCAATTAGGCCCAATTGAGTGCAAGGCCCAGAACATCTTTTGTCATGTAATTTTGCTTGGAAGGGTAATGCATGGCCCATTAAACAGATATTGTATCAATTAAAGGAAAGAATTACGCACGTTCTTTGCAATAACAGATATTGTTCAGATTTAATAGAAATCATATCTTTTAAAAAAAAACAAATCAAATCTTAATGTATAATTGTCTGCGAATCAAAACTAGAAGTTACATAATCAGTTTTGTTACGAATCTATCCCAGATCCTTTTACAGTACAAAACTAAATTAAAACAAAATCGAATCTTCTTCTAAGGATTAAATCGAATCTTTGTCCAAAATATCCAAGCCCAAAATCCAAGCTCTATTACAGTACAGATCAAATCAATTACAAAAAATGAATCAATACTACATCAATTACACAAATTCGAAATCCCAATTTTTGTTCTCCAAATCCCTAATCTAAGCTAGACTATTTGTAACGGCAAGCAACTCTTAAACCCTATAAGTAAAGAGAAAAAATTGGAAGAAGGGGGGAGAGTTACGAGAACAAGAGCGATATACAGAAAGAAGAAGTTGAAGAAGAATAGAGGATAACCTAATTGAAGATCGAAAGAGAAGCAATTATAGTTTCAATATCTAAAACTCTAAATTGTTTACTGCGCCTCCGTTGCCATTGCTACCATCGGCCACCACCTTCAAAGCTTCGCCGGAGCCTACGAATAAGAAGAAGAAGAAGGGTTAACCGGACATTCGAAGTTGGAGAACAGGAATCGATATCGCGAGAGGGGTAAACTAACACTTAGCTCTTTTCGTTTTCTTTGTTGATTGTTGGGTTGGGGTTTGGTTGGGTGGTTACGGCGAAGAAGGTTAGGGTTACGGCGCCGCGGGGAGTTTAGAGTTAGAAGAGAGAAAGGGTTTGTAAGGGTAGAACGAGAGAAGGAGAAGATTTACTGTAAGTATAAATGAGGAAATGAATAATAACACTTGTACCCTGTTTCGATCCAATAAACGCACGCCTATCTTAACAACCATGCATCCTCTCATCGCGACTGTTTGATCACAAGTGGATCGCCGTAAGGCCAAGTCCACCGTAAGCATGATACCCCCTCATACACCTAATCCATCAGGTCCCTCATAAACGTGTTGGTCCTAAGCCCAATCACTTTTCACTCCCTCCTTTCTGCTCATTAGTTTAACCAGACCACCCCAGGCATATTGGGCCTAGCCTTGATTTTTACACCCATACTCTTTTACTACATAACTAAAAACCTACCCCCCCCCCCCCCCCCCCCCGATTAATTAAATATTTCCTTTTTTTATTCTTATATTCTTTTTCATAATTCTTATATATTATATAATTATTATATTTTTCTTTATTTTTTATTTTTTTCTTTATTTTATATAATAATTTTTATTTTTATTTTATTATTGCTTATTATCATGTAAATAAATATTTTTATTCAAAATTCTTGTACATATTTTATTATTATTGCATTAAAATATTTTTATATAATGCATTAACTAAGAATTTTTTGCAATTAATATTATAAAAAATATTCAACAAACATCAAATATTTTTTTTGCAATAAACTAATCTAAACAAACTATTTTCACAAAAAGGTTCTAAATATATTTTGACTAATCGCGCATTTAGTCCAAATCTCCACAATCACTACACCCGGTCAAATGGGAGGCGATTCAAAATACATTTGCAACCCCTAAAAAACACAAACCCCATACAAACTACGAATTGAGACTTTGATTCCTCATAAGAGGATACATTGGCATACGACTAAAATCGTGGCGAGTCCTCCCTATTAAAATTTGAAACCCTGTTTAAACCCGAAACTTAAACCTAAAACCTAATATCTTTAAGAATAAGGTAGATGAAAGGTGCCTAACACCTTCCTTTCATCTAATGAGGTCCGAAACTTAGAATCTATGTCTTTGCAATTTAGGGTTTCCTATTAGATTCTCTTCCTTAGAATAAAAATTAGTAGTGGCGACTCTTATTAAAAAACTGGTCGCAACATACTCAACCATTGATCCTAAATTGCATTGAACCACAATTTTCATTGCCTTCTCATTATAATAATTATGCTTTAGATTTAAGAAATCACCACAAAGGTTATCATGACAAGTTTTTTCAATATTATTAATCCAAATTGAATTATCTACTCCACAAAAGAATCATCTCATGAAATTCCAATTACAACCTCAATCATACACAATAAGTTTTCACAATTTCTAGAACCAAGCATGTTATATGTAAAACAAGATCAAGCAAAGTTCCTGAAATAAGTTATGGAAATTATGCATTTAAAACTCAAGCATTCTCATGAATCTCCACACATTAATTAGTATTCAAGAATCAATGTTATGCCAATTTTACATCAAAACTTCAATGCAACTTCTCATTGAATTCAAGAAACCACAACTTCACCATTCCATCACAACTCTAGCATATGCCACGCCTCTTCATCATTATTATGTCAACACCACACCTTTACAACTCCAACTCCTTCTCTTGATTCAAGTTCTATCACATAAGCATTTTATCGAACATGTAATGTGAACTAATTTTCTTCATCAAGGATCAATGTTACAAATCAACAATCCTATATCCAATTCTCTAATTCTCAATCAAGATTAACATAAAATTTATAAACAATCAATGTCATAATCTCAATTTCACAATTCCACAATTGCATTCCAATTAAGCACTACAAGAACTAATTAGATCAAAGAAGTGTTTAGGAATTGTTACCAAAAAGCAAATCGGAGAGGATGAAGAGGATCTTGCCGGAGGAAATGATCTACGGCAGAGAGAAGCTCGGACGAAGGAAGTATGTTTGCGCGACGGAGGGAGATTGACGAAGGGAAACGTGCACGGAGGCTTGGCCGGCACAGGGAGCTGCACGCGAAGAAGAGAGTGGGGGCAGACTGGCAGTTGAACAGCGGAGGAGGGAGGAGAGAAGGAGTTCGCTGGCGGAGATCTTGAGTGAGAGAGTGCAAGAGTTTATTTTATTCTTGCTTCTTGAGAGTGAGAGAGACTGGAAAGGGTTAATGAGAGGGAAATGGAAAATGATGGTGTATTTGAAAAAAAAAGAGTGTATTTGAATATATAGTCTTGGCTCTAAATAATGAAATTTTAACTTATTTGATGTGTATTTGATACTCAAACCAAACCCCACAATAACTGGTGCAAAATTTAGACACGATGCCAACAAAAAAATCGTTTGCGATAAAATCCGTGACGTAGTGCAAAAAGAATGGATGCAATCCAATAAAAGTTGAGCGATTTCGATCACTTTAAGCGGAGAAATCTGAAATTAGAAATTACATAAATAATGTTTTTAGCTTATTTGTCGAACGATCGACAAGGTCATGCCTCCCGGAGAAAAATACAGACTTCGAACTTGAAATTAAACTAAAGGTGACAATGTCTCAGACATATAGCAAAAATAATGAACTTAATTAGATAAAAATCAGAGATGTTATGAATTTCCAAACGCGCGCAGGCGCATGGTCAAATTTCTTTTGTGATGGAATTTCAGCTTATTTTACCGCGTTGTTCATGAACTGGACCAAAAATGGAAGCCTTCAGAGTACCATTTGATTTCGGAGCCTGAAACCGAACTACAGTATACAAAATTCGTGAACCAACGCTTCCAGGCTAAGCGCGATACAGTAAAAATCGAATGAGTTACGATTTTTACAATATCGAAAAGGTGACGAACCATAATCCCGTTTTGCTATAAAATTCTCCTGGTAATCCACAATTTCGAAGATTCTCGGCTCAGAATTGGCTCTCGACCCGAACATACGAATTAAAGATAAAATCGAGACGAATTTTTAGCAAAATGAACAAGCCTGAAATAATGAATAGGGTGTGAGTTATTAATTTTTGAACATCGGAAAACTACACGATCAACACCTGATTTCCATTGTATTTTCCATCGTACACCTTTAAGAAACTCGCACGCTTGGAGGCTTTCCTTGAGGAATCAGCTCTCGGTCTGAACATATGAATTGGAGAAGACATTGAGATGGAATTTATGGTAAAAGAAGCAATCCGAGATGATAAACTAAATCAAAGTTACAAATTTTTGAATATTCGTAAGACAACAAACCAGCAATTAATTCATTTTATCATCTTCAAAAGATTAAAATTCCCGAAGGTTTTCTTCACAAAATTAGCCTTTTATCTGAACATGAGAGATGATAAACAAATCAAGACGGCCTCAATGCTCGAAGAATCAACTGAAGATGTTGAACCAGATGCCAGCTACACTTTTCTAAACGTCGTGGAAACAAATGACCAGTCATTAAAATTAATTACTGCTTCAAGGAAATCAAATTATTCAAAGACGTTCTGCACATAACTGACTTCCGACATGAACATATGAAATGAAGAAAATACCAAGACGATTTCAATGTTTGAAGAATCAACTCAAGATATTTTCCTGATTGTAAGTTGCGAATTTTTGAGCTCAAACCAGCAAAAGTGTTATTTCTGATGCACGCTATCTCAAATCCACTGAAACACTGAACTTCTTTGCCATTTAGAGTATGTTGAAATTCATGGGAGCTTGACACGATGATGTCTTGATTGATCATTATTTTAATGGCTTGTGAATCACCCAGAATACAATCAAACCTCGAAAACCCGAGTTTTGCCTTGTTGCACTGTCTGACGGGACAATCTCTTTTATGTCGCTTCTTGGAAATAAATACCTTAATCCCATGATTATTAATGATATTTGCAATGCTAGATGACCTATTGATGCAAATTCATAAGCCAAATAAGCCTTAAAAAGGGGTACGATAAATTTGGTGTATGACAGTTGCTCCTGTTTAATCGTCTTAAACCTGAAGGTGTGATTGGCGCAGGCTTTTTGAACATTCTAGGTGGAAGGTGAATAAATACCAATGCCGAAAATTTCTTCTGAATGATGGATTATTTATTTTTGTGATATCAGTCGGGGAATAAAATTTTCCTATTTTTTTTAGAAGGGTTTATGGGTGATGATTGTTCATAACGTGGTAATAGTGCCAATATGAGGTTCACAGGGAGGAACAATTGTTATAGAAAAATGGTAGTTGAAAGAGTGGTAGGATCTCAGGATGATCAGTAACCCAAGAAAAGGTAACAGGAGGGTAGGATCTCAGAACGATCTATGACCTTGGAAAAGACATCAAGAAGGTAGGATATCAGAATAATATGCAACCCGCGCAAGATGACAGGAGAGGGTAGGACTTCAGGATGATCTTCAACCCAAGAAGAGACATCAAAAGGGTAGGATATTAAGACAATTCGTGACCCGTGCAGGATGACAGTGGAGGGTAGGATCTCAAGAAGATCCACGACCCAAGAAAAGACATCAAGAGAGTAGGATATCAAGATAATCTATGACCCATGCAAGATGACAGGAGAGGGTAGATCTCAGAAAAATACACGACCCAGGGAAAGACATTGAGAGGGTAGGATATCAGGATAATCCGCGACCCACACAAGATGATAGGAGAGGGTAGGATCTCAGGATGATTTGCAACCTAAGAAGAGACATCAAAAGGGTAGGATATCAGGATAATCTGCGACCCATACAAGATGACAGGAGAGGGTAGGATCTCAAGACAATCTGCGACCCAAGAAAAGACATCTAGGGGGTAGGATATCAGGATAATTTGTGACCTGCGCAAGATGATAGAAGAGGATAGGATCTAAGGATGACTCGCACCCCAAGAAGAGACATCAAGAGGGTAGGATATCAGGAAAATCAGCGACCCGCACAAGACGACAGGAGAGGGTAGGATCTCAGGATGATCCGTGACCCAAGAAAAGACATCAAAAGGGTAGGATATCAGGACAATCAGTGACCTGCACAAGATGACAGGAGAGGGTAGGATCTAAGGGTGATCCGTGACCCAAGAAAATACATCGAGAAGTTAGGATATCAGGACAATCTGCGACCCGCACAAGATGATAGGAGAGGGTAAGATCTAAGGATGATCCGTGACCCAAGAAAAGACATCAAGAAGGTAGGATATCAGGATAATTCGCGACCCGCACAAGATGATATGAGAGGGTAGGATCTCAGGATGATGTGCGGCCCAAGAAGAGACGTCAAGAGGGTAGGATATCAGGATAATCCGCGACCAGCACAAGATGATAGGAGAGGGTAGGATCTCAGGACGATTTTCGACCTAAGAAAATAGATCAAGAGGTTAGGATATCAGAACAATCCGTGACCCGTGCAAGATGATAGGAGAGAGTAGGATCTCAAGACAATTCATAACCCAAGAAGAGACATAAAGAGGGTAGGATATCAGGATAATCTACAACCTACGCAACATGTCAATGGGAAGAATTTCTGATAGTGTCGTTTGTAAAACAAATACCTAATGAAAAAGGATAACAAAGCGTATTGACTTTGCTGGGAATTTAAGGAACGATAGACACATACAAGTGTTTGACAAACTGACACGGACGAGTTTTTGGAAAACTGAAACGGACGAGTGTTTGGGAGTACAAGGTACTATCATCATTATCTGGGTATTGTGATATAACGAAGGGCATCAGCTAGGGATTTTGGAGTGATACTCTTTGGGGATAAGATATTGTTGTTTTGAATGATTCTAGTCTTTTGTGTAAGGTACCCAATCTAGCTTATGCTTCAAATGAATGTTTGAATTTTGTATGGCGCAATTGATCCATTCTAATGGATGTGCTACACGCTTTGATGATACAATACAATGTAATGACAACTATATGCAAAATGCAGAAAAATAAAATTTTTGGGGATAAGAATGGCTCATTGGGAACCTTTGCTTGTTATCGGGGGATATCCATATGGACTGGCATTGCCGGGGATTAGAGGCCAAAAATCTTTATAACTCTATTAGGGGATAATAGAAGATTATATGGGGAAGAGTTGTAGTCTTTCTGGGGAAGAAGCGATCTGATCTGACTTCTCTACATCCTAAACTGTACGGGGATTGTAAGATACAAACATGTTGGGGATATATACAGATACCATACTGATCTCTTTGAATGCCTCGAGTCTGCATCAATGGGGAATTACACCTCAGATCAATTGGGGATCAGGAGATGGACACAGACATCTTCAAATGCCCCAGTTTACTCCTCTGTTGGTGATTAGAAGATGATTTTGTGGGAATTACACGTTGAACCGCGTAAAACCTCTCGACTTCCCCAAGTTTACTATACTGGGGAATTGCACCTGTAAGTGTTGAATTGCACGAAGCCTATGAGTGCCCCAGATTACACTAATGTTGGGGAATCATGCTAAATATGTACGTTGAGTAGAACAAAGCCTCTGAGTGCCCTCAGTTTACCATACTACTGGGAGTATGCCCAGAACGTCTACAGCGGATGAGGACGACTCTTACGATGTCGGCTAGGTCGACCGCCTCGAGTTGTTACCTGCACAAGAGAACAACACTTGGGATGCTATGACACCCTTTAAAATGAATTCATATCAACGTAAAGTCATGTTTCATTTTAGCTTTAAATTATTATCCCTGCGTATTCAATGTAATGTTCAATATAGAATTAAATCACATTTCGCATACGAAAAATAATAGCACATTAACAATGAATGATAAAGCATTTTGGATGAAAAACAATTTT
This sequence comes from Vicia faba, assembly GCA_948472305.1. Taxonomy (NCBI): domain Eukaryota; kingdom Viridiplantae; phylum Streptophyta; class Magnoliopsida; order Fabales; family Fabaceae; genus Vicia; species Vicia faba. The sequence goes on along the minus strand of OX451739.1, from coordinate 293,676,928 downwards.
ATTGATAAAACTGGCCTGTAAATAGGCATTTGTACAAGGAGGCAACCCCTAAATGAGGTAGTTGTGAAAAGGAAAAGAAAATACAATAGGTAAAATGGCAATGATAAATGCTCGAATTTCCATTAAAACTGGTATTGTTACAATTCCCATATCCTTGGTAGTCTCAATGCCTTGCTTCAGAAGAATAGCAGTTTGATTGATCCGTTCACTGCCAAGGTGTAGGAGATGTGCATGGTCTTTCGTGACGAGTATTTAGACTTCAGCCTCTCGCTCGTGATCCCTAACCTTTTCCTGGACTATCCTTTTGGGTTTTCAATCCAGCGGGATAACCATTTTTGTCTAAGCTTCCCTCGTGGGTTTTCAACTTAGCGAATTATTCTTGTTTTTTGTTTTTATCCCTGACTTTTTCCTGGACAAATTCTTTTTTTGTGTCCATCGGGATGCCCACTTTTGCTTAATCCGCCCTTGCGGGTTTTCGACTTAGCGGGTCCTTTATGCGTAGTACTTTTTGACTGAGTCTGAATTTATTGGAAGTGGAACGTCTTCCCCATCCATGTCTTTCTGGATTAGAGCACCTCCTGAAAAGGCTTTCTTCACGATATATGGTCCCTCGTAGTTGTGAGTCCATTTTCCCCTTGGATCGGAATGGCTTTGCATGATAACATTTCTCAAGACCAGATTACCAGGATAAAACTTCTGAGGACAGATCGTCTTGTCAAATGCTCTCTTCATCCTCTGTTTGTACAATTGACCATGACAAATGGTTTCCAAATGCTTCTCATCAATCAAATTGAGTTGGTCAAGTCTTGTTTGAACCCAATCTGCCACATAAAGCTCTATATCCATCAGAACCCTTAACGAAGGAATCTCCACTTCGACGAGAAGTACCGCGTTTGTACCATAGACAAGAGAAAATGGAGTTGCTCCTGTTGAAGTACACACAAATGTTTTGTAGCCATGCAGAGAAAAAGGCAACATTTCATGTCAATCTTTGTACATTTTGACCATCTTCTGGACGATCTTATTTATGTTCTTGTTAGCAGCTTTGACTGCGTCGTTCATCTTTGGTCGGTAAGGCGATGAATTGTGATATTCAATCTTGAACTATTCACACAACTCCTTCATCATGTTGTTGTTGATATTGGAACCATTATCAGTGATGATTCTATGAGGAACTCCATAACGGCATGTGATTTCCTTCTTGATGAAGTTAGTAACGAATTGCTTGGTTACATTCTTGTAAGAAGCCACTTCCACCCATTTGGTGAACTAGTCAATAGAAACGAGAATGAACCTATGACCATTTAAAGCACTCGGTTCAATCCTTCCAATCATGTTAATATCCCATATTACGAACAGCGACGGTGAAGTCATAACATTCAAATGAGTTGGAGGGACGTGGATTCTGTCTCCATACACGTGGCATTTGTGACACGATTTTGCATAAACACAACAGTCACTTTCCATCGTTATCAAGAAATACCCTTCGTGTAGGATTCTCTTTGCCATAGAATACCCTCTCGAATGAGTCCCGAAAGAACCCTCATGGATTTCCTTTATGATTGACTCTGCTTCGTGTCTATCCATGCATCTGAGTAGAACTGAGTTATAATTTCTCTTGTATAGGACGTCTCCTAATAAGAGGATCTTGGATGCTAACCTTCTAAGCGTATGCTTAACACAAATTGTAGCATTTTCGGGATAATCTTGCTTCTCAAGGTACCTTTTGATGTCGTAATACCATGGCTTTTCATCAAACATATCCTCGGTCGAGAGACAATGAGCAGGAAAGACATGTGATGGCTCTTTGTATATATATATATATATATATATATATATATATATATATATATATATATATATATATATATATATATATATATATATATATATATATATATATATATATATATATATATATATATATATATATTAGGCGCGTGATTCATAAAGCTCACTTTGAACATTGACGCTAAAGTAGCTAAAGCATCGACCAACTAATTTTTATCTCTTGGAATATGCTCAAAGGTGATCTCATTAAAGGCAAGTATCAACTGCAGGATGTAATCTTTGTACAGAATCAAATTGGGGTGCTTCATTTCCCAATCACTTCGTGCCTGGTGTATGACCAAAGCAGAGTCTCCGAAGACTTCAAGGATTTTGATTTTAAGGTCAATGGTTGCTTCAAGACCCATCATACAGGCTTCGTATTCAGCCACATTGTTCATACAATCAAAACATAATCCGGCCATGAGCGGTGTATGATTCCATCGCTCTTTCAGATCGACCCCATCATAATCATCAAGCTTCATAACATCTCTGTCAGGAAAGTCAAATTTCATCGAATGGTACTCTTCCAACGACTGATGACCTATATGATCTGCAAGAATGCTACCCTTGATAGCCTTTTTTGTAACATATTGAATGTCATATTCAGATAAAAGCATCTTTTATCAAGCAAGTATGCCTGTGAGTGTTGGTTTCTCAAAGATATACTTTATCGGGTCCATCTTTAATATCAGAAGCATTGTGTATGTCAACATGTACTGCCTCAAACATCGAGCTGCCTAAGCAAGCGAACAACAATTTTTTTTAAGCAAAGAATACTTGGATTCACAATTGGTAAAAAATTTACTCAGATAATATATTGCATGCTCTTTATGTCTTGTTTCGTCATATTGTCCAAGCACACAACCCATAGATCCTTCCAGCACCGTAAAGTACATGATGAGTGGCCTTTCGGGCACTGGAGGAATAAGGATTGGTGGCTCCTGGAGATACTGTTTGATCTTTTCAAAGGCTTCCTGAAAATTATCATCCCATTGAACATTTTGATTCTTGCGCGGAAATTTAAAGATGGGTTCACAAGCAGCTGTGAGAAAAGAGATAAACCTAACTATGTAGTTCAATCTCCAAAGGAATCCTCTTACTTCTTTTTCATTTTTCAGCACTGGCATATTCTGTATTGATTTTACTTTGTCGGGATCTACTCTAATTCCTCATTGACTTACGATGAAACCAAGTAGTTTACCAGATCTAACCCCGAAGGTGCACTTGTTCGGATTAAGCCTTAGCCTGAACTTTTGAAGACGAGCAAACAACTTTTGCAGATGGACCAGATGTTCCTCTTTAGTTTGTGATTTTGCAATCATATCATCAACATATACTTCGATATCCTTTTGAATCATATCATGAAAGAGCATCACCATAGCACGTTGATATGTTTCACCAGCATTTTTGAGACCAAAAGGAATGACGTTATAACAATAAGTACCCCAAGGAGTAGTGAATGTCGTCTTTGTCATGTCTTCCTGAGCCATCTTTATCTGATTGTACCCCGAAAAGCCATCCATGAAAGAGAACATTAAGGACTGAGCCGTATTATCAACCAATACATCAATGTAAGGTAATGGGAAATCATCTTTTATGCTTGCTTTATTCAGATCTCGATAATCACACACACGTACGCCTTCCCATCTTTCTTAGGAACGAGCACTATGTTGGTAATCCAATCTGAATATTCACACACTAACAAGAAACTTGCATTCAGTTGCTTTTCAAGCTCTTCCTTGATCTTGAGAGACATATCTCGACGTGGTCTTTACAGGTTTTTCTTTACTAGAGGACATTCTGGCTTGAGCGGAAAATGATGCAAAATTATATCAGTGTCCAAACCTGGCATGTCTTTGTACGACCAGACAAAGATATCAGAGTACTCTCGGAGAAGTTCAATCAACCCCTTCTTTACATCATCTTGCAAAGTAGCCCATATCTTGAGCTATCTTTTCACTACATCGGTACCGAAGTTGATGATCTCAATGGCTTCTTGATGAGGAAGGATTACTTTCTCTTCTTGTCTCAAGAGTCTTTCTAATTCCTCTGGAATTTCATAATCTTCCCCACTATCTTCATCAGCTTGGTCATTCGGATTCCCAAGGGTATTGGTGCAAGGAACTATAACATTATCATTTTTAATGGAATTCGAGGCGGACCTGCATGATTTATGAACCATGCTTTATTTTAGAATCTGAATGCGACGGAAAGTATTTAAGAATAAAAGGAAAAGCATTACAATTTTTTATTTTTAAAGTTTAAGAGAAAAGGCAGGGAACGAAAAATTGTATGCGAAAATGCAATTTTATTCAATATTAAACAGCAAATGAAACACGCGGGGCCTTTCGTACAAGCTATCAAAATTCCTTGGGAAGAGAATTTGACTTATTTGAAAAAGAGCATTACATGTTAAAGAAAACAACGTCAGGAATGTCTATAGCACTCTAATTGTTGGGCTCCTAGGCAGGCACAATCTGATAGATGAATTGGGAGGGATCTGCACCATCATCCTCGTCTTCCACTGCATGCACTTGTCCATCGGTACTTGTTCTAACATTGATAAACACTTATGAGATCGGGGGGACCTGTCTTCCTTTAGGTAGGGTGGAATCAGCTTAGGAAGATGATAAGGGTTCATAATCGAGACCAAACTTGTCTAGTTTTTCACGCACCTCAATCACCTTGCCCCAATCCTCGTTTGAGACCCCAGAATCTATGACATCTCTAGGATCATTCAGAGAAACCATTGGAGCTTCAAATTTCTTCTTATTTTCCAACACAACGGGAACCTTGTCAAATGAGATAATCTCCAATGCTTGAAAGGGGATCTCATGTATTTCCACGTCCACTTCAACGTAATGGAAAAAGGTAACATTATTGACCATGACGACTTCTTCACCACCAATAACAATGACCTTGTCTTTCATAACAAACTTCAAGCGTTGGTGAAGATTCGAAGTTACAGCCCCTACTACATGGGATCCATGGACGTCCCAAGAGACAAGTATATGAAAGATGAATGTCCATGATATAGAAAGAGAGGTAGAAAACATAAGGACCAACTTTGATGAGAAAATCAACTTCACCCTCAATAGACCTCCTTGAACTATCAAATTCCCTAACCACCATAGTGTTAGGCTTCATCATAACTCCGTCCATGTTCAACTTGAATAAGGTATACTTGGGCATCACATTGAGCGAAGACCATGTGTCTACCAAAACTCACGATAACAGTGTCTAGACACCTCACAAAAATGTGTAAAGACTTATTGTGAGCTCGGCCCTCAGGAGGAAGCTCATCATCACTGAACCCCATACAAATCTCTGCAGAAATATTAGTGACCACGCCTTTGAACTGAGCTACAGAGATCTCAAGATTAACATGGGAACCATGCAAAATTTTCATCAAGGCCATATGATGGGCTTCAGTGTACAAGAGGAGAGATAAAATGGAAATCTTGGTCAGTGTCTTGTTGAGCTGATCTATCACCTTGAAATCACTTTTCTTGATAATCCTTATTAGTTGTTCCACTTGCTGATGGAAAGACGACCCATAAGCTTCACTAACCACTTGTTTACCTTTGTCCTTCACAGGAATCTCTTTGACGGCATCCTCAGAAGAAGGAGGAGGAGCAAAGACCCTTTCGATGTGAGTTATGTCGCTAGTTCCTGCAATGTTGATAATCTCTTTACTTTCCACCGGAGGAAAAATAAATTTCTACCCACGAATATACACTGCATTGTAATCCCATGGTACTGCTTTTGAATTATCACCTCGGAAAGGAGTCGATTTGAAGAAACTGGATTTGCAGGAATCAAATCTTCCAAAAATGGCGCTTGAATCAGCAAGGGAGCAGATGGAACTTGACTTGGCGTAGGAAGTGCATGAACCTGAATCACCAAAGGAATTATTAGGTTATTTCTCAAAACTTCATTCGGGCAGTAAGGAATCTCCAATACAATAACATTATCCTCTGGGAATACCTTCTCTATTTGGAAAACACCCTCATCCATCAATTTCTGAATAGCATTCTTCAATTCAACACATTCTTCTGGATTAGATGAACATTGAAGACAGAAATCACGAAGCTCTTGTAAAACCTCTTGTTGCAGTAAATGTTCTCTCAAAGTTGTTAGCGATATTTGAATATCATTTACATTGATCACTAAATCATGCTCTTCATCAAAACCAATATAGCATTGGCCACTTCTCCATGGTGAGGAGGCATAGGATTATTCTGAACAATAGGACCAACAGGAGTGAAACTGACCTCTTTAGCATCCAAAAGGTCGTAAACCTTATACTTCAGTGCCCTACAGTTTTCAATTGAGGGGCCCGGAGCCCCCGAATGAAATTCAAAGTGTACATTTGCATTATAACTTCTAGGAAGATTCTCAGGTGGAGAAGGAAGTTCACAAAGTTGAACCAACTGACTAGCCAATAGCCGTGAAAGAAGCTGAGCATACGACATCAGAGCTGGATCCAACTTCCTTTCTGGATACCTTTGTTGTCTTTAATTACCTCTTTGACCTTGAGGCCTCTGATTGTGTTGCTGATAATTTATGGGAGGTGCATGTTGTTGTTATGGAATGGAAGCAAGAGTTGGATAATATAGGAGCTGAATAATAGCCTTTCCCTTATCAATGGATGCACTACTCGCTTCATCTTCCTTCTTTTTAACAAAACCACCGGAATACGACTTCTTACCATTACCAGCATTATTGTTGTTAGTGTCACACGCACCAGGAATAGTACCAAATTTAACACACATTTCAACATGTTCTCTAATGATAACCATATCTGAAAAAGAGTCTGAAGTACTGCCTAACATTGTTGGAAATACGGACCCCACAATGTATGCATAAACAGATCAACCAACTCATGATCCAAGAGAGGAGGTCGGACTCTCGCAGCTAGTCCACGCCACCTTTGAGCGTACTCCTTAAAAGTTTCACTTGATTTTTGCGACATGCTCTGAAGCTGAGCACGACTAGGATCCATAGTAGTATTGTAATGATAGTGTTAGAACATAGTTTGATGATACAACCCTTAGTTAGAGTTTTGATGATAACAAATACAAAGAACAAATAATAAATACAAAGAAAAAATATGCACCCTAAAAATTATGTTCTATGAACGCAGAAGTTCTAACCATATCAGCATCAGAAGATAAGCCATAAGAGCTACACGCTGAAGTAATCAGAACATGCGCTGAAGATAGATGATCAAAATCTGTGCCTAATCAAAGTAAACTCTGATTCTGAACAAGAACATGTTAATCCAAGTCATCAATATTTTGAAGCGTCATCAGCAAGTAAGGAGATAAGATTCTAAAGCGTTACTGATCATTCATAACAGCATCAATTCCAACGGCTTCTTTCAGACAGGATCTTCTCCAAATGGAAAGTGTGTTAATGACATTAAACATGCTTGATGATCAATGTTATTCATCTTTCTATATAAACAAAGTCAACATTCAAAATCAAGAACAATTTTGCGATATTACCACTCACGCATATTCAAAGCTGCAAGCAATATCATTTACATTTCCAAGCTATAATCCTGTGTAATTTATCACAGTTGTGATAAACAGTTTTTGTTAGAAAAACAACAACACATATCTTGTATAATTGTATTGAAACAGTGTTCCTTGAGATTAACCGGACTGTGGTTGTACTCAAGAAGACTTTAACAGTTGTTAAAGTAGTGATTGTAATCCTTTTGAGATTAGTGGATTAAGACCTCGTTGGAGAGAGGCGAAATCACCTTGATGGGTGGACTGGAGTAGTTTGAGATTACACGAATCAGGATAAAAATACAGTGTCATTGAGCTTTTAATTCAACCCCCCCCCCTTCTTGTGTTTTTGACATCTTCAATTGGCATCAGAGCGCCTGGTTCTGAGCTTAAACACTTAACCGTGTCAGTACAAGATCCAAGCTTCAGAAAAACACTATGATGGGAACAAGCCAAAACATCAGCAATGACAACCATGAAGACAAGGACAGATTCAGTGGCAAACCTCCAGTATTTAATGGAGAAAACTTTGACTACTGGAAAGACAGAATTGAGAGTTTCTTTCTGCCCATGATGTTGATCTGTGGGACATGGTGACTGATGGATACACGCACCCAGTGGATGGAGGTGGTCAGAGGATAGACAGAAAAATGATGTCTTATCAGCAAAAGCGTGATTTCAGAAACCACCACAAGGCCAGAACAATACTCCTCAGCGCCATCTCATACTCAGAATATGAGAAAATATCAAACAGAGAGACTTCCAAGAACATGTTTGACTCTCTGAGAATGACGCATGAAGGCAACATTCAAGTCAAAGAAACCAAGGCCCTTATGCTCATTCAGAAGTATGAGGCATTCAAGATGGAAGATAGTGAATCAATAGAAACTATGTTTTCAAGATTCCAAATCCTTGTTGTTAGACTGAAGGTTCTTGACAAAGGGTATTCTACTGCTGATCACGTTAAGAAGATCATCAGAAGCTTGCCCAAGCAATGGAGGCCAATGGTCACAACACTTAAGCTAGCCAAAAATCTCAACAAAATATCTATGGAGGAACTTGTCAGCTCCCTCAGAAGTCATGAGATAGAGCTAGAAGAAGATGAGCCTCAAAAGCAAGGTAAGCCACTAGCTTTAAAATCTAACAGAAAATCTGACCCTAAGGTTTTGCAGGTTGTGGAAGAAACTTCTGATGGATCCTCATCAGAAGAAGATGAACTTTCTCTCCTCTCCAGAAGGGTGAACCAACTGTGGAAGCAGAGACAAAGGAAATTCAGAACTCCTAGAAGATCAGAGAATCAGAATGAATCCTCCTTTAGACACAGAAAGTCTGAGTCTTCGTCTGGACACAGAAGATCTGAAGGTTCTTCAGGATACAGAAAGCTGAATAACAAGGACATCATCTGCTATGAGTGTAATGAGCAAGGGCACTACAAAAGTGACTGCCCAAGGCTTCAGAAGGAGAAGTCCAAAAATAAGTTCTTCAAGGAAAAGAAGAAAAGCCTCATGGCTACATGGGATGATTTTGACACCTCTGAAACTGACTCAAAATCAGATGATGAAAGAGCAAACATAGCTCTCATGGAAAACGTATCAGAAGACAGCGAAGCTTCTGGTTCAGACTCAGAATCAGACACTGAAGAGGTATTTCCTAATTTTACCATAAATTTTACTAAGGCTGAACTTGCAGAAAGCCTAAATGAAATTCTGGAAAGGTATCAGCAAATCAGAGTCAAATTCAGGAACCTGAAAAGGAATCTTGCCTCTGACTCTGAAAAGACTGAGAGTCTCAGATTAGAGAATTCCGAGTTAAAAGAAAAAATTTCAAAATTAGAAAATGATTTGCAAAACTCTCAGAAGGAAACAATCTCTGAAACTCCCAGTAATGCTGATGAGATCATCAAAGAGTATGATCACAGCTTTCAGAAGTTTCTAGCTAAAAACATAGACAGAAGTAAGATGGCTTCAATGATCTATGGAGTTAGCAGAAATGGAAGAAAAGGGATAGGATATCAAGGTAAGGTATCTACACCAAAAATGCCATGGACTTAGTTATAAAACGCATACCACTCAATTCACATTTTATATATGAGCACACACATGACATAAAATACACAAGTAGTGATTATTCTGTCAAACCAAAATTCAATCAGAATTTTGGTAAAACTAACAAATCAGGACCCAAGAAAATGTGGGTACCTAAGGATAAAATTATACATGTAGCAGATATCTTTAGCAGCAAGGCTAAGACACCAATCATGGTACCTGGACTCTGGCTGCTCGCGACACATGAAAGGAAGAAGGCATATGTTCCAAAGCCTGGAACTTAAGCCTGGAGGCTACGTGGGCTTTGGAGGTAATCAGAGAGGAAAGATCATTGGCTCTGGAACAGTAGGTAATTGAAATCTTCCCTCTATAAATAATGTATTATTAGTTGATGGATTAATGCATAACCTATTATCCATAAGTCAATTAAGTGATAATGGTTATGATATAATCTTCAATCAAAATTCTTGCAATGTTGTTAGTCAGAAAGATGGGACTATCATATTTAATGGAAAGAGGAAAAACAACATTTATAAAATAAAACTTTCTGAACTAAAGAGTCAGAATGTAAAATGCCTACTTTCTGTTAACAACGAGCAATGGGTCTGGCACAGAAGATTGGGGCATGTTAGTATGAGAAGAATATCTCAGATTAACAAACTCAATCTGGTCAGAGGACTTCCAAAATTGAAGTTCAACTCAGATGCTCTGTGTGAAGCATGTCAGAAAGGCAAATTTTCAAAACCTGCTTTCAAATCCAAAAATGTTGTTTCCACCTCCAAGCCATTAGAACTTCTGCATATTGATTTATTTGGACCGGTAAAAACTGCTTCAATCAGTGACAAGAAGTATGGGTTAGTAATCGAAGATGACTATAGCAGATGGACATGGGTAAAGTTCTTAAGACACAAGGACGAGTCACACTCTGCGTTTGTTACCTTCTGCAACCAAGTTCAGAATGAAAAGGATCTTAGAATTGTCAAAGTCAGAAGTGATCATGGTGGAGAATTTGAAAATAAAAATTTTGAATTATTTTTTAATGAAAAGGAATTTTGCATGACTTCTCTTGTCCTAGAACTCCCCAACAAAATGGAGTTGTAGAACGAAAGAACAGAACATTGCAAGAAATGGTCAGAACCATGATTAACGAGACTAATGTTGCTAAGATCTTCTGGGCAGAGGCAATTAACACAACGTGTTACATTCAGAATAGAATCTCTATAAGACCTATTCTGGAAAAGACTTCATATGAATTGTGGAAGAACAGAAAGCCCAACATTTCTTATTTTCATCCATTTGGATGCACATGCTTTATTTTGAATACAAAAAATTATTTGAACAAATTTGACTCTAAAGCACAAAAGTGTATTATGTTAGGATACTCTGAACGCTCAAGAGGGTACAAAGTATACAATACAAAAACACAGATTGTTGAAGAGTCAATTAGTGTTAGGTTTGATGATAATCTTGACTCTCAAAAGTCAAAGCAGAGTGAGTTCCTTGCAGGTATGGAAGTTGAACTCACAGGTACTGAAGACAACTCATCAGAAGTTCTCAACAGAGACACTCCCTCAACATTAGAAAGAGTTACTGCAAGCAATCCAGCACTTTCTGTTGATCAACTCTAGAAAAGACTATCCCGAAGCAGCATTGATCACCCAGAAGATACAATACTGGGAAAGAAGGATGATCCAATCAGAACAAGATCAACATTCAGAAACTCTGAAGAATCCCTCATGGGATTGGTCTCTCTTATTAAACCAACAACTATTGATGAAGCACTTCTGGACAATGGCTGGATTCTGGCAATGCAAGAGGAACTAAATCAATTCACCAGAAATGACGTATGGGGTCTGGTTCCCAAACCAAAAGGATTCAACGTCATTGGAACAAAGTGGGTGTTTAGAAACAAACTGAACGAACAAGAAGAAGTCATCAGAAACAAAGTACGGCTAGTATCACAAGGTTATAGTCAGCAAGAGGGGATAGACTATACAGAAACCTTTGCTCCAGTCGCCAGGTTAGAATCTATCAGACTTTTAATATCATTTGCTGTAAATAAAGGAATCACTCTGTATCAGATGGATGTCAAAAGTGCATTCTTAAATGGCTATATAGATGAAGAGGTATATGTGCACTAACCCCTTGTGTTTGAAAATTCCAAAAATCCAGAATATGTTTTCAAACTAAAGAAGTCACTCTATGGTCTGAAACAAGCTCCAAGAGCTTGGTATGAAAGACTAAGTAACTTCCTGTTAGAAAAGGAATTCACCAGAGAGAAAGTGAACACAACCTTATTCTGTAAGACAGTTAAGAATGACATGTTAGTATGTCAGATTTATGTTGATGACATTATATTTGGATCTACTAAACCCTCTCTAGGAAGAGAGTTTGCTAAATGTATGCAGGCAGAGTTTGAGATGAGCTTAATGGGGGAACTCAAATTCTTTCTGGGCATTCAGATAAACACAACTCCAAAAGGAACTTACATTCATCAAAGAAAATATGTCAGAGAACTTCTGAATAAATTTGATCTCTCAGAATGTAAGCCCTCAAAGATTCCAATGCATCCCACGTGCATTCTGGAAAAGGAAGAGGTAAGTAAAAAGGTAGAACAAAAGGTCTAGAGAGGTATGATTGGTTCTCTCCTCTATCTGACGGCTTCAAGGCCTGACATTTTATTTAGTGTTTGCTTATGTGCTAGATTCCAATCAGATCCTAGAGAATCTCACTTAACAACAGTTAAGCGAATTTTCAAGTATCTGAAAGGTACTGCTAATCTGGGTTTGTTTTATAGAAAATCAAATGATTACAGCTTAGTAGGATATTGTGATGCTGACTTCGCTGGAGACATAGTAGAATGTAAAAGCACTTCTGGAAGCTGCCAGTTTCTGGGAGAAAATCTGATCTCATGGACCAGCAAGAGAGAGTCCACAATAGCACTATCAACAACAGAAGCTGAATACATAGAAGCTGCTGGATGTAGCACGCAAATGCTCTGGATGAAAAGTCAACTTGAAGACTTCAACATATTTGAGAGTAACATTCCTATCCTCTGTGACAATACTTTTGCTATTTGTCTCAGTAAAAATCCAATTTTGCATTCTAGGGCTAAGCATATAGAAATAAAACATCATTTTATTAGGGACTGTATTCAGAAAGGGATTCTTAGCTTAAAATTTATTAACACAGACCATCAATGGGCTGATGTCTTTACAAAACCTCTTTCTGAATATAGGTTTAACTTTATTCTGAAACATCTCAGCATGAAGCTATGCCCAGAATAAATTGTTTTATTTACATATCTTAACCATCAGAACTTTATTATTTTCTGTGAACTACTGATCAACCTGTCTTCAGAGTTTAGAAGTACAGATTGCATCAGAATCTATCCATGAAGATCTGAACATTTCATTTCAAGGATAGAAGTGTGTTGTTCACATAATCAAACAGTTTTCATCCGTTCATCAACTACTTTCTGAGGCTGAACACGCGTTCACTTTTCTGAAAGGTCAAAAGCGCTGATTGGGTGCATTGATACACACGTCATGGGTAACCATTCCAGTATCTTTCTGAATCCCCTAATTTCAGCTGTCATTAATGCTTATAATCATGACTAATTATTTCTCTCTCTTATTGTTTACGCTTTCAAGAAAAACTATTTAAACTCAAATCTCACTTTTTACATTCACTTCTTTTTACTCTCTAAATACTTTCTATCGTTTCAAGTTTGTATTTTCAAAAAACCCTTTCATCTTCCTCAAATCTTGTGTGAACAATGGCTTCTTCAAGCGTCCAAAACATCAGTACTCAGGAATCTGCTTCAATGGAACAGTATGAAGAACCTTACAGAACGCTACTCACTCCCATTGATAATCTGGAAGTTCTTTCAGAACTGATTATTGACTTTGAAAGCTTGCAAGAAAACGACTTCAATCTGTATGAAGACGTTACTGCTCAAGGTTGGAACAGATACTTTGATTGTCTTCTGGGGCCAACATTTCCAATTCTTATCAAAGAATTCTGGATACATGCTTCTTCTTCAAATCATCAAGTTACCTCTTATGTCATGGGGAAGAAAATTGTCATTACAAAAGACCTAATTTCAAAGCTTATTGGTTACAATGGTGGAGGTGTCAGATGTATTGACATGGCTGAGAGATGCTCTGACGTAGGATCTATTGCAAGGGAAATATTTACTCATGGACTTCCCTCCAGCAAAATCAGAGATCTGAAGGATTGCCACAGAATTTGGGCAAGAATTATTCTGGGGTGTATCAACCACAGGAAGCCAACTAGCTCTCCTGATTATAGCAACATTGATCAGTAGTTTCTGATCTATTTCATTACCAAGAGGACTAAGGTAAACCTCCCACACTTGTTGTTTAATCATCTTAGAACTAGTGTGAAGGAAACAAGAGAATATGAACGAACCAAAAGCGACTGGATACCCTTAGGAAGACTCATATCAGATATTCTGACAGAGAATAGGCTGATAGAACATTTGACTGAAGCCCAGGAAATCAGCACTTTGGAAGCAACCGCTGGGAAGCCCCTGAACGCAAAAAATCTAAAGAAGATGAAAATCATTGAGAATATCAAGAAGGAACCTACTATTACTTCTCATGCAACCATCACTTCAAGAAGGATACCTCTGGATGATTTTCCTCTATTTTTTGATATTGACTCCAAGCCAAAAATAATAGTCAGATATCTAGACGCCTGCCAGGAAGATGGTACTGCACCAGAAATCAATATCCAGGACTTACACAAGGCTGCTATAGAAGTTGCTTTAAAGAATACCAAGAAGAGGAAAGCTGCGGCAGAAGGACCATCTCAGAGGACTCCAAAAGCTGCCAAAAAGAAAGGTAATCCTTCCTCTGTTTCTGTTATAGAATCAATATACGTATCAACATCTGAAGCCATGCCTACTCAACCAGAACATCCAACTCCACAAACATTTGAAGACTTTGACATAGGGTTTGATCCATCAGAAACTCTAGGTCTGAATGAAACTCACTCCCTTTCTCATAATCCAAATCCTGAACAAACCCAACCAGAACTTGCCAAAGTTCTGTCTGATATTGATTCATTTGACCAAGACTTTTCAGCTCCCGTACCACCAAATCCAAACTTTGATACCACACCAGAAATTCCGTAACCTCACTCTCCACAACAAGAAATTCCTCATCCACAATCACCTCAACCTGAAATACAAAAACCAGAAGCTCAACCTTTTGAGAATCAATCTTCTGATATCCATGAACCAGAACCTCACCATGTTTCAACAAACTAATATGAAGAACCTCAATCAGATTCTGATACAATCCCTATACCGGGAATCACAGAACCACTTGCTATTCGCATGCCTCTTACCATCCACGACATTCCAGAAATTCCTTCATCTCTGGAATCCACACCACCAAACTCCCCTACAAGTCCAATCATCATACTTGACTCTCCCACTCCTTCACCCACTAGCAGTCCAGCTGACAACGTAAGACTTGTCATTGATCCAATTGTGCTGGAAAGACTAGCTTCTATCTCTCACAAAACTGTTATTCCCAAACCTAAACCAACTGAAACCACATCAGATGTTGGTACAAGTTTGTTGGTTTTTGAAACAGGAATACAGGAATGGATAAATTCTTTGAAGCATGCTAGTCAAGAGATGACTAATCCTGCTGCTTCTGATTATATATGGACAAAATTCAGAAACTGGCTTAGTTCTGAAATGCTGAAGCTGAAGGAACAGAGCTATGAACAGGTTCAGCAGAACTTTAGTGCTAAGCTGAAGGCTTTTCAAGACCAAGTTCTGAGCCAACTGCTCAATAAAGATATCCTCTCTCTGGATAATGCTCCCTGGACAGAGCATCATCCCTTAGATGAAGTTCAACCAGAATTAGAAAGTCTCTCCCTGACTACTGCTCCAGAAGACATGGTCACAATAGAAGAAATGGTTCACTCTGCACAAGCTGCAGAATGCTCTGAGAAACGTCCAACTCCTGAAGAAACTCCAGCACCTTCCTTAGTCATGTAAACTCTGGAAGAGTTGAAGAAAGAAAATGCTTTAATCCATGCAAGGTTGGATAAGCAGGAGGACACGAACAAAGAGATTAAAAGCATTTTGGGCAAGCAAGAAGAGTCTAATACTCAGATCAAGAGCTTGCTGAAAGCTTTGTTCACATGACTTCCTCCTCCTTCTTAGATTTTTTTGTTTTAAATCTGTTTATTTGTAACGCTTAATTTTTTTCTTCCACTTCTGTTCTGGAAATTATCATTGCATCATGTTTTTTAATATAATTCAACTATTTTGGCTCTGATTATATTGCCTTTTTGATAACTGACAAAAAGGGGGAGAAAGTAAGATATTTTCAATAATGGTTTACCGAGACAGAAGTCTCAAACATTCTGAATTACTTAACCTCTATCTTCTGAAAAGTTTGAACAGGTATAAATTCTGATGAAAGATGTAGCTAAACTCTAATGCTCAAGGAACTTAAGGGAAGTAATCTACTCAGGGGGAGTTTCTCTTAAACCTTTTGTTCTTTATTTTTAATTGAAAAATCTAGTTTTTGTCATCATCAAAAAGGGGGAGATTGTTAGAACATAGTTTGATGATACAACCCTTAGTTAGAGTTTTGATGATAACAAATACAAAGAACAAATAATAAACACAAAGAATAAATATGCACCCTAAAAATTATGTTCTGTGAATGTAGAAGTTATGACCATATTAGCATCAGAAGATAAGCCTTAAGAGCTACACACTGAAGTAATCAGAACATGCGCTGAAGATTGATGACCAAAAACTGCGCCTAATAAAAATAAACTCTGATTCTGAACAAGAACATGTTAATCCAATTCATCAATATTATGAAGCGTCATCAGCAAGTAAGGAGATAAGATTCTGAAGCGTTACTGATCATTCATAACAGCATCAATTCCAACGGGTTCTTTCAGACAGGATCTTCTCCAAATGGAAAGTGTGTTAATGACATTAAACATGATTGATGATCAACGTTATTCATCTGCCTATATAAACAAATTCAGCATTCAAAATCAAGAACGATTTTGCGACATTACCACTCACGCATATTCAAAGCTGCAAGCAATATCATTTATATTTCCAAGCTATAATCCTGTGTAATTTATCACAGTTGTGATAAACAGTTTTTGTTAGAAAAACAACAACACATATCTTGTATGATTGTATTGAAACAGTGTTCCTTGAGATTAACCGGACTGTGGTTGTACTCAAGAAGACTTTAACAGTTGTTAAAGTAGTGATTGTAATCCTTTTGAGATTAGTGGATTAAGACCTCGTTGGAGAGAGAGGCGAAATCACCTTGACGGGTGGAATGGAGTAGTTTGAGATCAAACGAACCAGGATAAAAATATTGTGTCATTGAGCTTTTAATTTCAAGTTTTCAATTCAACCCCCCCCCCCCCTTCTTGTGTTTTTCACATCTTCAGATAGTGCTTCAGAAAAGCATCAACAAGTGCTCCCCAAGTCTCAACCTAAGTCCGCTCGAGCTGCAGGTGTAACACCCTCTAAAACCCCGAATAAAATTTCGCAAATAATTAAAATTATAATTTCAGAGTACATGTATTAACGAGGATGTCACAATTCTCTTTTAATAAAAACAAGTTCCTGTCATGCATAACATAGAAGCAACTCATACATGTTTACACAGCGGAATAATTTAATTAACAAAACCAATGTTATAATATTTTTAAAATCATCAGGGATTAACACCTGGAAAATATCAACATCATATTATAACAACATAAGGAAATAAACGAGTCTGACTAAAACAGCTCGACAAACAAACGTTCCCGGAGTTACAACTACCAGAGCATGACCCGGACAATACTTAAACGAAAATAAACTAGAAACAACAAGCCTTCGCCAAGCACCTGAACGAAGCTCCTCAATCTGAAATATTCAACAGTAAGGGTGAGCATCTCAACTATACATTTGATTATACGTTCATAACAATAAATTCAGAAAATCATAAGCATCACCCAAACAGTTAGCATGTTTCATAGTTTACGAAAACCTTTACAATTCATATATTCATAATATATCACTTTTCATACTTATAATTAACATCCAACATCATTAACAATTTAGCAGCAATACATGCATACAATCAATTAAATACAACATTGGAAGGTCATCCATTCATGTTATATTCAATATAATGCAACACACCCATGCATGTGGTACCATTTTACCGCCCCATTAAATCTCGGGTCACGGATAACTCACCGTTCCATTATATCGCGGACACGGCTACCACCTCAACGTTCCATTAAATCGCGGACACGTATATTGGCCACCATGTTAATTCCACACAATGGGAATTAACAAATGCAACATGATATGTAAAGTATGTAACACTCAGCATACTATTAACATCAATCAACATATCATGCAACATCAACAATATCAATCATAACAGGATATGGATAGCATGTAATCACTCAGCATACTATTAAACATCAATCATATCAAGTTATATCATAATTCATGCTTGATACATCATCTAAAAGCATGACAATAAAATCCATATAGTGTTGGTATCATAACATACAATCGTTATTCGATACAAGCATCAATTCAACACTAGGAAATCAATAAACACATATTCAAAACATGTCAAACACTGCACATCAAAACAGGATCAATCCGTACATAACAGCATGCACAGAAAACAGAGTTTAGAAACCAACACAGGAGGTTTAACACGGGTGCCCGTGTAAATCAACACTGCCCGTGTGGAAATGTGCCCAGAAAACACGTTATTTTACCAATACAGGGGATCAACACGGGTGCCCGTGTGAATCAACACGGGCCGTGTTGAAATGTGTCTGGAAACACATTTTTTCTGCCAACACAGTGAATCAACACGGGTGCCCGTGTGAATCAACACTGCCTGTGTGAATCAACACTGCCCGTGTGAATCAACACGGGTGCCCGCGTAAATCAACGCGGCCGTGTTGATGAGCGCGTACCAAATTTTTCCTGTTCCTGCAGCAGTTCAGAACAGCAGCCAAACGCGAAAAATGCCAGCCAAAACGCACATTTCGGTATATAACAACATCAATTATGCATAACCCAAAGCAACACATCAATTGGAAACACCATCCCCTTCTACGTTAGTCAATTTCCCATCTTAAGGACAGCATTATTTCACCTAAGGTCTCATTTTCCAAAATCAATCAAAACTCAGAATTTTCATTTTTAAAACATCCTATTTTATCAACAATCCTTTTATCAACAACAAGTTTTATTAAAATTGACCTTAAGTTACATGTTACCCGTCCTCTAGGGAAATTCTAACAACATCAAGGTTATCCCTAGAACATCTAAGGTAAACTCACGATCATACAGATATAATCCAAATCCACCATTTGGAACCTAAAATCCCTAATTGATTCATAAAATTGGGAACCTGAACCTTTTCTAACAAGGTTCAATCCTAAGGGTATTGACCCCTAAGAACATCTAACAATTGGGGTTTCTCCCTACGATTATCCAAATCAACCGTACCTAAACCCATAAGCAAAAGTAAATCGAGTAGTAGCCCCCCTTACCTTATCAAATTACAGCTTGAGTTCTTCGAGCGATGTTCTTCGTTCTTCGTACCTTCAGAGCTCAGCTTCCCAAATATCTCAAATTCTGTGTTATCGTGAATAATGAGAAAAATAACTTGAGTTCCAAAACATATCCTTATTCCTTTTGCACCCCCACTCTTTACTAACAACATCCAAGCCCAATAACTTAAAAACCCAATATTTCTTATTTCTTTTATTTTCTTCAATATTCCAAAATAAATAATTTCTTTTTATTTTATTAATTCTAATAAAATAATTTCCCAATTAAATAAATCAAATAATTGAAACTGGGGTGTTACAACTCTCCCCCACTAAAAGAGTTTTCGTCCTCGAAAACATACCTTAGACGAACAGTTCCGGATAAGCGTCTTTCATCTGGCTCTCCAGCTCCCAAGTGATATTTCCATCTGCTGGACCTCCCCAAGCAACCTTCACTAATGCTATCTCTTTACCTCTTAACTGTTTCACTTCCCGATCTTCTATCCTCATAGGCAATGTTTCTACTGTCAGGTTATCTCTCACCTGTACATCATCTATTTGGATTACATGAGATGGGTCTGGAATGTATCTCCTCAACTGAGAAACATGAAAAACATCGTGCAAATTCGCAAGTCTCGGAGGTAAAGCAATACGATAAGCAACTTCTCCAACTCTTTCCGTAATCTGAAACGGACCAATAAAACGCGGAGTCAACTTCTTAGATTTCAACGCTCGACCAATACCCGTCATCGGAGTAACTCTCATAAACACATGATCTCCAGCACTGAATTCTAAATTCTTTCTCCTCTTATCATGATAACTTTTCTGACGACTCTGAGAAGCTCTCATCTTCTCTTGAATCAATTTGATCTTTTCCGTAGTCTGCTGAACAATCTCTGGCCCAATTACTGAACTCTCTCCAGATTCATACCAACACAAAGGCGTTCTACACCGTCTACCATACAATGCCTCAAACGGAGCCATACCAATACTCGAATGGTAACTATTGTTATAAGTAAATTCAATCAATGGCAAATAGCTATCCCAAGCTCCACCCTTCTCTAAAACACAAGCACGCAATAAATCTTCTAACGATTGAATCGTCCTCTCCGTCTGTCCATCAGTCTGAGGATGGTAAGCTGAACTCAACCTCAATTTAGTACCCAAAGCCTTCTGCAATCCTTCCCAAAATTTCGAAGTGAATCTCGGATCTCTATCTGACACAATACTAGAAGGAACTCCATGCAAACTCACTATTTTCTCAATATATAACTGTGCCAATCTCTCCATTGAGTAATCCATTCGCACCGGTATAAAATGAGCAGACTTAGTCAGTCTATCCACAACAACCCATATCGCTTCACAATTCTTAGGAGTCCTCGGCAACCCGGATACAAAATCCATAGAAATACTATCCCACTTCCATTCTGGAATAAACATCGGCTGCATAACTCCAGACGGCTTCTGATGCTCAATCTTCGATTTCTGACAGATTAAACATGCATACACAAATTCAGCTATTTCCTTTTTCATTCCCGGCCACCAAAACAATTTCTTCAAATCATGATACATTTTCGTGGCACCCGGATGAATACTCATCCCACTGCGATGTCCTTCCTCTAATATACTCTTCTTAATTTCTGCGACATCAGGAACACAAACTCTATCGCCAAATCTCATAACATCATTCTCATCAATTCTAAATTCACCACCTTGATCTTGGTTGATCAATGTCAATTTATCAACTAAATTAACATCGGATTTCTGCCCGATCCTGATCTCTTCTAGAATACCACTAGTAAGTTTCAACATACCCAAACGAACACACTTCGGAGTACTTTCACAAATTAAACTCAAATCTCGGAATTGTTCAATTAAATCCAATTCACGAACCATCATCATAGACATATGCAAGGATTTCCTGCTCAAAGCATCTGCAACCACATTTGCCTTACCAGGATGGTAATTCAAACCAAAATCATAATCTTTGAGAAATTCCAACCACCTTCTTTGCCTCATATTGAGCTCTTTCTGATCGAAAAGATACTTCAAACTCTTATGATCACTATACACTTCAAATCTCGAACCATACAGATAATGTCTCCACAATTTCAAGACAAACACAACTGCTGCCAACTCTAAGTCATGAGTAGGATAGTTCCTTTCATGAACCTTCAACTGTCTCGAAGCATACGCAACTACCTGTTGATTCTACATTAAAACACCACCTAAACCCAACAGAGATGCATCACAATAGACCACAAAAGATTCCACCGGATTCGGAAAAATCAGAATAGGAGCACTAGTCAATCTCCGCTTCAATTCTTGGAAACCTTTCTCACAATCAGAATCCCAATTAAACGCTTGTCCTTTTCGAGTCAACTTCGTCAACGGCAATGCTAACTTTGAGAATCCTTCGATAAACTTTCTGTAATAACCTGCAAGACCAAGAAAACTTCTGATTTCAGAAACAGTCTTCGGCGCTTCCCACTGAGATACTGCTTCTACTTTTGTAGGATCCACTGCAATACCATTCTTAGAAATCACATGTCCAAGAAAACTAACTTCATTCAGCCAGAACTCACATTTGGACAACTTTGCATACAACTTCTTATCTTTCAACAACTCTAACACAATTCTGAGATGTTCCGCATGTTCTTCGTCATTCTTGGAATAAATCAGAATGTCATCAATAAAAACCACAACAAACTTATCCAGATACGGATGAAAAATCCTATTCATATATTCCATGAAAACACCAGGTGCATTAGTAACTCCGAACGGCATAACAGAATATTCATAATGCCCATACCTCGTTCGAAAAGCAGTCTTTTGAATATCTTCCGCTTTCACACGAATCTGATGATATCCAGATCTCAAGTTAATCTTACTGAATACACTGGCTCCAATTAGCTGATCCATTAGATCATCAATCCTCGGTAAAGGATACCGATTTTTAATGGTTACTTTGTTCAATTGCCTGTAATCAACACACAGTCTCATAGAACCTTCTTTCTTCTTAACCAACAATACCGGAGCACCCCAAGGCGAAACACTTGGACGAATAAACTTCTTCTCCAGTAAATCTTCCAACTGACTCTTCAATTCAGCCAACTCAGACGCAGACATACGATATGGCGCCATCGACACCGGTCTCGTACCAGGAATCAAATCTATAGAGAATTCCACTTCTCTCTCAGGAGGTAACTCACCAACATCATCAGGAAAGACTTCTGGGAAATCACACACCACTGGTAATTCGCCACTCCTGACCTTTCCTGTTGCATCTAACGAAGCAAGTAACATAAACACCTTAGCACCGTCTTCCATTGCTTCTTGTACCTTCCTAGCAGTCATAGTCAAATTCTCGACACCAACTGCCTCTGGGAAAATCACCGTCTTAGCAAAACAGTTCAGATGAACCCGGTTGACTTCCAACCAGTTCATCCCAAGGATAATATCAATTTGTTCAAGCGGTAGGCACACTAAATCCATACCGAAACCTCTACCAAAAATCTCAATAGGACAATTCCTACATACAAGTGAAGTTGTCACTGAACCCGATGCAGGAGTATCAACAACCATGCTACCTCGCATACCAGATATGTCCAGTTTCAACCTCTCAGCACAATCCAAAGAAATGAAAGAATGAGTTGCACCAGTATCAATAATTGCAACTAAAGGTGTGCCATGAATAAAACACGTACCTTTAATCAATCGATCCTCTGGAGTAGTCTCAGATCCAGACAAAGCGAACACTTTTCCGCCTGACTGATCCTTCTTAGGCTTAGGACACTGCGGACGAATGTGACCTTCTTCACCACAATTGTAACAAGTAACAGACTTCCCTTTGCAATCAATAGACAAATGACCAGTCTTCCCACATTTATAGCACTTCTTCTCATCACTCTTGCAATCTCGAATGTGATGACCAGACTCACCACACCTGTAGCATCTGATAGGAGCCTTAGAATCTCCCCCACTAGGCCCTTTCCATCCACCTGCTTTCTGGTTACCTCTACCATATGGCTTGCCACGGTCCATACGTTGCTTTCCTCTTTTATCAACAGCCCCACGAGAGTGAGACGACCTAGTCTTGGTAATATCTTCTTCCAAGATCCTGCTACAATCCACCAGGTCAGAAAATCTACGAATACGCTGGTACCTGATTCCCTGCTTAATCTCATCTCGGAGACCATTCTCGAATTTGATACATTTAGAGAATTCTCCAGCCTCATCATTGTTGTAGTGTGCATAATACTTTGCCAGCTCAGTGAACTTAGTAGCATACTCACTAACAGTCAGATTGCCCTGCTTAAGCTCCAAAAACTCAATTTCCTTTCTTCCCCGAACATCTTCAGGAAAGTACCTCCTCAGAAAAGCTCTTCTGAAGTTAGCCCAAGTCAGTGCCTCTCCATCCTGAACCATTTCAGTCCTTGTTGCAACCCACCAGTCGTCGGCCTCTTCTGCCAACATATGCGTACCATATCTGACCTTCAGATCTTCTGCACAATCAATCACACGGAAAATCCTTTCGATTTCCTTCAGCCACTTCTGAGCACCTTCAGGGTCATGTGTACCTTTGAACAACGGAGGATTGTTCCTTTGGAAGTTCCCCAATTGCCTATCAGCACCAATCACGCCTCCAGTTGGGTTTCCAGCAAGTACACCAGCTAACATCCCCAAAGCCTCAGCTAGTGCGGCATCATTTCGTCCGTTACCTCTTCCAGCCATATTCCTGAGAATTAAAACATACTCTTCATCAGAATACAGTATCGACAGTGTTACCTTGCACTAGTCGCATACAAAAGGAATGACTGACTCAAGACTCTGGTCGCAACGACCGACTATGCTCTGATACCACTATTGTAACACCCTCTAAAACCCCGAATAAAATTTCGCAAATAATTAAAATTATAATTTCAGAGTACATGTATTAACGAGGATGTCACAATTCTCTTTTAATAAAAACAAGTTCCTGTCATGCATAACATAGAAGCAACTCATACATGTTTACACAGCGGAATAATTTAATTAACAAAACCAATGTTATAATATTTTTAAAATCATCAGGGATTAACACCTGGAAAATATCAACATCATATTATAACAACATAAGGAAATAAACGAGTCTGACTAAAACAGCTCGACAAACAAACGTTCCCGGAGTTACAACTACCAGAGCATGACCCGGACAATACTTAAACGGAAATAAACTAGAAACAACAAGCCTTCGCCAAGCACCTGAACGAAGCTCCTCAATCTGAAATATTCAACAGTAAGGGTGAGCATCTCAACTATACATTTGATTATACGTTCATAACAATAAATTCAGAAAATCATAAGCATCACCCAAACAGTTAGCATGTTTCATAGTTTACGAAAACCTTTACAATTCATATATTCATAATATATCACTTTTCATACTTATAATTAACATCCAACATCATTAACAATTTAGCAGCAATACATGCATACAATCAATTAAATACAACATTGGAAGGTCATCCATTCATGTTATATTCAATATAATGCAACACACCCATGCATGTGGTACCATTTTACCACCCCATTAAATCTCGGGTCACGGATAACTCACCGTTCCATTATATCGCAGACACGGCTACCACCTCAACGTTCCATTAAATCGCGGACACGTATATTGGCCACCATGTTAATTCCACACAATGGGAATTAACAAATGCAACATGATATGTAAAGTATGTAACACTCAGCATACTATTAACATCAATCAACATATCATGCAACATCAACAACATCAATCATAACAGGATATGGATAGCATGTAATCACTCAGCATACTATTAAACATCAATCATATCAAGTTATATCATAATTCATGCTTGATACATCATCTAAAAGCATGACAATAAAATCCATATAGTGTTGGTACCATAACATACAATCGTTATTCGATACAAGCATCAATTCAACACTAGGAAATCAATAAACACATATTCAAAACATGTTAAACACTGCACATCAAAACAGGATCAATCCGTACATAACAGCATGCACAGAAAACAGAGTTTAGAAACCAACACAGGAGGATTAACACGGGTGCCCGTGTAAATCAACACTGCCCGTGTGGAAATGTGCCCAGAAAACACGTTATTTTACCAATACAGGGGATCAACACGGGTGCCCGTGTGAATCAACACGGGCCGTGTTGAAATGTGTCTGGAAACACATTTTTTCTGCCAACACAGTGAATCAACACGGGTGCCCGTGTGAATCAACACTGCCCGTGTGAATCAACACGGGTGCCCGCGTAAATCAACGCGGCCGTGTTGATGAGCGCGTACCAAATTTTTCCTGTTCCTGCAGCAGTTCAGAACAGCAGCCAAACGCGAAAAATGCCAGCCAAAATGCACATTTCGGTATATAACAACATCAATTATGCATAACCCAAAGCAACACATCAATTGGAAACACCATCCCCTTCTACGTTAGTCAATTTCCCATCTTAAGGACAGCATTATTTCACCTAAGGTCTCATTTTCCAAAATCAATCAAAACTCAGAATTTTCATTTTTAAAACATCCTATTTTATCAACAATCCTTTTATCAACAACAAGTTTTATTAAAATTGACCTTAAGTTACATGTTACCCGTCCTCTAGGGAAATTCTAACAACATCAAGGTTATCCCTAGAACATCTAAGGTAAACTCACGATCATACAGATATACTCCAAATCCACCATTTGGAACCTAAAATCCCTAATTGATTCATAAAATTGGGAACCTGAACCTTTTCTAACAAGGTTCAATCCTAAGGGTATTGATCCCTAAGAACATCTAACAATTGGGGTTTCTCCCTACGATTATCCAAATCAACCGTACCTAAACCCATAAGCAAAAGTAAATCGAGTAGTAGCCCCCCTTACCTTATCAAATTACAGCTTGAGTTCTTCGAGCGATGTTCTTCGTTCTTCGTACCTTCAGAGCTCAGCTTCCCAAATATCTCAAATTCTGTGTTATCGTGAATAATGAGAAAAATAACTTGAGTTCCAAAACATATCCTTATTCCTTTTGCACCCCCACTCTTTACTAACAACATCCAAGCCCAATAACTTAAAAACCCAATATTTCTTATTTCTTTTATTTTCTTCAATATTCCAAAATAAATAATTTCTTTTTATTTTATTAATTCTAATAAAATAATTTCCCAATTAAATAAATCAAATAATTGAAACTGGGGTGTTACAGCAGGTACCATTCCAAAGGAGCCTTGGCTAGGTTGTCCTGGAAGAAATGCATGAGCAACAGCTCATTACTAGCATAGCCAGCCATTTTCCGACAGTAAGAACGGAGATGGGTCTCTAGACATGTAGTCCCCTTGTACTTGTCGAACTCTGGAACTTTGAAATTGGGGGGAAAAACAACCCCAGAAACCAAACACATAGCGACAACAATGAAACCTGACTTCTTAGAGGTCTCCATAGCCTTGATACGTTCTTCAAGAGCACGGTATATCTTAGCAGCTTCAGATGTATTAGCATTAAGATCATTTTATGGTCCATCAAGATCGATCACATTGTGGTGATCATCCATGATAACCTGAGGATTACCCTTAGGAGTCCCTCCAGTAACAGTCTTGGGTCCCCCATTGTCAGAAGTGGAGGCACTATCAACAAGCTTGGTGACACTCTTACTAAGTTCCTCTTGTCCCTGAATAACAGCGTGGAGGCTCTCCATAAGCTGTTTCATTCTTTCCCCCATGGTGTCCATGTCTTTATGAAGTTTAACTTGGTTCTATTTGATCTGTTCCATAATCCTCTATTGATTAGCTTGAGTGGGGTACAAATGTAGAGAAGTCGTCTTGTAAACTCTGATAAGAAGAAGCATAACTCACAAATGAGAAGACCATCCTAAATAAACCTACAATGCACATGATACAAATAATATAGATGATATGCATGATATGCTAGTCATTTCTAAGAACATCCCGAAGTCTTTCACCAAGCTGCAATAAGCAATAGGATAAGCAACGAGAGACAAAATATCGGAATAAAAACTACTCATATCATAAAACCAAATAAGCATCCATAAAGAACATTCTCAATACGATCAAATTCAAATATCAGAAAGACCCCATCCAACAAGACTGGAAGTGATCTTATCAACAAATAAACTGAAAAGAAAGTGTCAAAAAGGCCCCTCTGAAAATCCTAGCCCCCAAACGTCTTTGACTCCGTACTTGGACTCTTCATATTATCCTTGGTTTCTTTTCTAGTCTCCCTTTGAAATCGGGTCCTCGGTCATAAAAATCTTCTTCCTCATCATGGCCGACAAATAATGGTACTTGAGCTCCCAATATTCGGGACCCACGCTTCCCACATCAGTTTTCTCTGCCGGAATCTTTCCTTCGTCGGCTACATGGGCTTTGAACTTTGTTAGCTCCCTCACAACTTGAGTCAACTTGACATCCTTTTCTCGAATTTTTTTCTTCAGAGTCTTAACCTCTTCACAGTGCTTTGCTTCTGACTCGTCTTTAGCCAACCAAAGTCTCTCTACCTCCTGCTGACTAATCAATAACTCTTCAGTCTGACGATTAGTTGTACCAGAACCATCGACCCTTAGCCTCTTCTATTTCTCAAGCAAACCATATCTTTCAAAAAGCTTACCTTTACGGCGAATGTTACCCTAGGCCCCTTTTACTTTTTCAAGCAAAACCGCATCTTCCCCTTTACCAAAATAAACAGTCTCCATCAATTCCCGATCAGCGGGTTTATCCATCATCATAAATCCTAATTGACAACGTGCCAAAATAGGATTATAGTTGATACAACCTCTTATTCCCATGAGCGGAACATTAGGGAATTCTCGACAACCTATAATGATCTTTTTCAATCCCCTTACACTTTGCCAAACAATAGCATATGAAGTGAGTCCCATGATTCGCCGAGACCAAAGAGATGACTCGACAATATGAACAAATGGCCCTTTTGAAGGCATGTGTATCATCAACCACTTGTAAATCATAGCCACACAAAACATTACTTCCCCCTTCTTTCCATGTCGAGAATGGATAGTGTAATAAGTGTCGGCAAGTAAAGTTGGTACTGGGTTGTCATTCATGAAGACACATAATGCAACTGTATGCACCAACTTTTCTAAAACTAGAAAGAGGATTATGCCATAAATCATAACCACCAGAAGCGTGTTGAATGCGGTCAAATTCTCACCTTTTGTGAAAACCTTGGCTTTTGATATCAGATAATTCAAAGGAAAACCACTTGTGCCGCTTTTGTCGATCCAATTATTTTCCACTTCATAATGGGTCAAATAAAGAGCCCTAGCGATTGCCTTGTAGTCAGGAATCTTTGGTACTTGAACAAAAGGGATACCATTAGTGATTTTGACATCAATAATATGTGCATACTCTTTGAGGGTTGGTGCTAATTGATAATCCTGAAAAGTAAAATAGTGCAGTTGCGAATCATAGAACTGGAGAAGTATTCTCAAAGCCCATTCTTCGTAATCATCATTCACCGACGACAATAAGTTTCCAGAATGTCCTCTGAAAAACTTCCTCATTCGGCCCTTTCTCAAGAGCTCATATCTCTCGCAATAGACCACCAAAGAACTAAAACCGATAAGCAATAGTGTTTCTGAGAGGCTCTATGCTTGTCTATGTGTTGTTATCCATCCTTAATGCTGATGGAAAATTCAGAATATCCTGGAAATGACATACCTATGTAGGTTAGACACTTTTATATATATATATATATATATATATATATATATATATATATATATATATATATATATATATATATATATATATATATATATATATATATATATATTTTGTAAAATAAATATGCCATGATGCAAGTGCCACAAACATGGGATCAAATATTTTCATAACACCGACTAATTGTTATGCCTTTTCTGAACATGTTGGGAACTCAAAATAAATCCGAGAACCACCAATAGAACATAGTCACCATCTGAACATAGTCACTATCAGTACATGTGATAATCAATTCCCTCCCCACTTACGTGTGAAAACTAGGCCAGGGTAAGGTTGAGTAACTTTAAATCGAGGGTACTCCTGAGGATATTATTTCCATATCACCTACGTGAAAATCATAGCACTTCATTTGTACCTAATCCGAGTGTGAACGACATGACGGTACTAGTGAAACCTAAGTCAACTATCCTCCATGTTCCACTTTATTCCTAGTGTTCCTATGGTTGTCACTTGGTCGGGGTATTGGGCCTTTTACCTTATGGTAACATCCACCCAATCATGAAAACAGAGTCAGCACAACACCAAAATTATGGAAAGCGATAAAATGCGTGCAAAAATATAGGAAATCATGTAAATAAAGTAGTAATAAAGCAATAACATAAGACACCCAAAGATAAAAACAAACAAAAGCTAGGACTGACTTGTATAGGATGGACCAGTAGTTGGTTAACCTTTCCCCAGCAGAGTCGCCAGTTGTCGCGCCGCGAAAAAACACAGAGTCGCCACCAAACTCTATTTATCCCGAAGCAATGGAAGATATCGAGAGAACCCCAAAGAAACGGATAAGATGGTCTTATGACCAAGAGAAAGGGTAAGGAAGTCGGTTACACGAGGGGAAGGTATTAGCATCCTACACGTCTGTGGTACTCCAAAGGATCCACTTTCGTTTATTCTCATCTAAGAGTGTGTAAAAATCAATGTCTAAAGCTTGTTACTAAGAGGAAATGCACGCGAAAGAAAATACAGGGGAAAAAAGAATATTTAGAAAGTTTTGCTCGCCTAGGCCTTGCAGCCTAGTGCCTACGTACTCCCTAGTGCAATGGGAAAGTCAGAGCATCATAGTTTGTCTCACATGTTCTGATTTATTTTGTGTTTTTATGCAAATGATGCATTAGACAATCCAAATGTAGGAACATTGACTTGTTTTGCTCGACGAGAGGCATAAGCCGTTCACTTTGTATTGGAATTTCTAAAACACACTTGCTTATTGAAAAGACTTTAAAAACAGAAAAGTGCCACGGGCTCACAAAAAGGTTTGAGTTGGTTTGTGTCTTTTACCTTCAAAAAGGGTTATTGTTGTTAGAGAGTGTTTTTATGAGTTTAAAGGAAAAAGAAGGTTTTAGTTTTAAATGCAAGGATGCAAAAAGAAAGAAAACATCTAAGGGACACTAGCCTAGTACTACCCCTAATGTTATCATACAATGATGACCCTATGGTCGGATTTAACAAAAGAGAAACATCTACCTAATGTTAGCATGCATGGTTTGCAACCTAAGGTCTAGCTCGCAATAAAGCATTTGAAAAGAAACAAGTGCATCCTAAGGGAACATGGCATAGCAAGCAATAAAGCATATGAACAATCAAACAAGTAGTTAAAGAAAACGAGCAATTAACAAGCTCACGAGAGCACACACATGTCATGAGTGGTGAAAACCGACTCAATCCAATAGGCCTAACCACGATATCACGAATTGAGGTAGGATAAAAAAGGGAAAGATGGAAAGGCTTTATCCAAGGGGTCATACCAACTGAGGCAAACAAGCCATCTTTAGCCAAGGGGTCATATCAACCGAGGAAATTAAGCTATCTGTGGGAGCAAAGTATCTGTACCATGGCATTATATTACCAGGTAAGGAGAGAAAGAGGGAAAAGTGATGTCCAAAGCGACTAAATACCTAACTAAGATATCACAATTCGAGGTAGGAGATAGACGGCGGTGTGATAGATCACAGAGTGTCAACATCGATCAATGCAAACTCCTGAAAAAGTGTGGGGTATGGATTGCGGATACTTTTTCCACCTAGCAAATCGATAACAAGAATGAGCACAACTCCTAAGCATCATGGTGCGTCAAGAGCTAAAGATGACACAGACGAAATGCGGGGGTTGATTGTGAACCCACTCTGCTTGCCTTCTTTGAAGACTTATTCATGGGGAATCAAGAATGTGGTTCGTCTTTGAGGTCTTTGGGGACAAACGTAAACACACTACAGAATACCTACTTTGAAGGTAGGGTTTTAAACAAACCACACACAAGTATCACACAAATGCGAAATTGCTTTAAAAATGTCTTTAATTAAACCAAAGGGATTCCTGACACGATCTGCAACGGAAGTCCCCGTCATACATCTTTAGTCCTATTTCTCATGGAAAAAAAACGGTAAAGTGTGGAATAGTAAAAGAGACTCAGGAAGTATACCAAACGATTAATTTTTTTTTAATAAGAACGCAAGCAGGACAAGAAACCCAGAGAATATCGGGCAAGCTAGCATTAATAACAAATAAAATCAGAATACGCGTCAAGGCATCAAAGAGCCACAATATGACATGAATCACAAATGGTGTGTATCAAATATAACCACATAAGTAAGCATTCTGCAAAGAAACGCAATTCAGGCAGAAATATGACAAGCATCTATACGCCTCATAACATGAGGGACAAAGCAATATCACATCGGAAACGCGTTCGTGTCCCACAAATAAAGAGAAATACGAAGCAAACGGAGTTGTGAATTCATGTCCCACAAGTAAAGAGGAACACAAAGAAAATGAGCACCATCGGACTCACTTTGGTGAATCCTTGCACAAACTAGCACACAAGTTAGTGATAACAAGCAACCGCAACCGGAAGTAGCACAATTAGCTTTATAACACAAATTAAATGATAACATGAAAAGTGGTAACAGTTATGTCAAAATGCGAAATGCAAACATAATCGATCCGAAATAAGCACATACAATTAAAATAGCATGTAGTCAACTAAGTAAATATGCACATGTATCAAATGCAAGTCAACACGCAAAGTACGCAATAAACGAAATTAAATAACATGAAATCAGAAAATAGGTGTGCAGAAAAATCTTAACGGGATCGAACGAAAATCACATGGTAACCTACAAATAGGCTAACACACTCAAATACACAAAAAATTCGGTCAAATTTGAAGCAGATGTAGGACTTTCATGCACAGGCAGTAGCAAAACGGTAAAAAAAAGTCAGCTGGAAAACTTATGAAAATCGCATGGTCGCTTGCAAACGTGCCAACGAATTCAAAAAAATGGTCCATTCATACTAATTTCGAATGGAAGTGAGACTTTTAGGGCGTTTTAGTGTACATGCAGTAATATGTATTTTGGTATAAATTCAACCGAAATTCGCTTCAAACATGGGGGAGAGGGAAGACATTGAGTTCTAAGGCTCAAGTATCATCACCTAAATCTAATGCACAAACTTACTACAATGAAAATGCCATCAAGTCATTGAATTCAAGAAAAAAACATCAATTATGTCTTGATGCAATTTCTTCCCAATGTGAGGTTTTGGTATGTTAAAAGTGTTAGAGCACTTAACCATTGGTCTTAAATTGCATTGAATCATAATTTGAATTGCCTTCTCATTATAATAATTATGCTTTAGATTTAAGAAATCACCACAAAGTTCATCATGAAAAGTTTCTACAATATTACTAATCCAAATTGAATTATCTACTCCACAAAAGAACCATCTCATGTAATTCCAATTACAATCTCAATCATACACACCAAGTTTTCACAATTGCTAGAACCAAGCATGTTATATGGAAAACAAGATAAGGCAGAGTTCATGAAACAAGTTATGGAAATTATGCATTTAAAAGTGAAGCATGCTCATGAATCTCCACACATGAATTAGTATTAAAGAATCAATGTTATGCCAATTTTACATCACAACTTCAATGCAACTTCTCCTTGAATTCAAGCAACAACAACTTCACCATTCCATCACAACTCTAGCCTATTCCACACCTCTTCATCATTATTATGTCAACACTACACCTTTAGAACTCCAACTCCTTCTTTTGATTCAAGTTCTATCACATAAATATTTTATCAAACATGTAATGTGCACTAATTTTCTTCATCAAGGATCAATGTTACAAATCAACAATCCTATATCCAATTCTCTAATTCTCAATCAAGATTAACATACAATTTATAAACAATCAGTTTCATAATCTCAATTTCACAATTCAATAATCCCATTTCAATTAAGCACTACAAGAACTAATTAGATCAAAGAAGATTTTAGGAATTGTTTTTAAAAAGAAAATCAGAGAGGATGAAGAGGAGCTTGCCGGAGGAAATGATCTGCGGTGGAGAGAAGCTCGGACAGAGGTAGTACGTTTGCATGACGAAGGGATGTTGATAAATGGAGACGCGTGCAGAGGCTTGGCTAGGACAGGGATTTGCACACGAAGGAGAGAGCGGGGGCAGACCGACGGTTGAACGGCAGAGGAGGGGGAGAGAAGGAGTTCGTCGGCAGAGCTCTTGAGTGAGAGATTAGAGGAGTTTTTTTCTTCTTGCTTCTTGAGAGTGAGAGAGAATGGAGATGTTTTATGAGAGGGAAATGGAAAATGACACTGTATTTGAAAAAAAGAGAGTGTATTTAAATATATAGTCTTTGCTCCAAACAATGAAATTTCGGCTTATTTGATGTGTACTCGATACTCAAACCAAACACCACAATAACCGGTGTGAAATTTTGACGCAGTACCAACAACAAAATCATCCGCGACAAAATTCATGATGCAGTGAAAAAATAAAGGACGCGAATCGATAAAAATTGAGCAAGTTCGATCACTTTAAGCGGAGAAATCTCAAATTGGAAATTACATAAGTGATTTTTTCAGCATATTTTGCAAACAATCGACAAGGTCATGCCTCCCGGGGCAAAATATGGACTCCGAACCTGATACTAAATCGAAAGTGATGACATCCTACACGTGTAACAAAAATAACAGACTTAATCGGATAAAAATTGGAGAAGTTATGAATTTCCAAACGCGCGCAGGCGCAGGGTCCGATTTCTTTTGTGATGGAATTTCAGCTTATTTTACTGCGTCACTCATGAACTGGACCAAAAACGAAAGCCTTTAGTGTACTGTTTGATTTTGGAGCCCGAAACCAAATTGCAGTATACGAAATTCGTGAACCAACATTTCCTGGCTCAGCGCGATATGGTAAAAATCGAATGATTTATGATTTTTACAATATCAAAAAGATGACGAACCATAATCCTGCTTTGTTGTAAAAAAATCTCCGGGTAATCCTCAATTTCGGAATTTCTCGGCTCAGAATTGGCTCTCGACTAAAACATACGGATTGAAGATAAATCGAGACGGATTTTTAGCCAAAAGAACGGGCCTGAAACAATGCAAAGGGCGTGAGTTATGAATTTTTAAACGTCAGAAAAGTACACGATCAACACCCTATTTCCATTGTATTTTCCACCGTACACCTTTAAGAAACTCGCATGCTCGGACGCTTTCCTTGAGGAATCAGCTCTCGTCTGAACATATGAAATGAAGAAGACATTGAGACGGATTTTATGGTAAAAGAACCAATCCTATATGATAAACCAAATCTAAGTTATGAATTTTCTAATATACACAAGACAACGAACCAATAATTAATTCAGTTTACTGTCTTCAAAAGATTAAAATTCCCGGAGGTTTTCTTCATAAAATTAGCATTTGATCTGAATATGAGAGATGATAAACGAATCAAGACGACCTCAATTATCGAAGAATCAATTGAAGATGTTGAACTAGATGCCAGTTAAAAATTTCCAACACCGTGGAAACAGATGACCAGTCATTAAATTCAATTGTTGCTTCAGGGAAATCAAATTATTCAGAGACATTTTACACATAGCTGACTTCTGGTTTGAACATATGAAATAAAGAAAATACCAAGAAGATTCCAATGTTTGAAGAATCACCTCGAGATAGTTTCCTAATTGTAAGTTGCAAATTTATGAGCTCAAACCAGCAAAAGTGTTATTTTTTATGCACGCTATCTCAAATCCACTGAAACACCAAACTTCTTTGCCATTTAGAGTATGTTGAAATTCATGAGAGCTTGACACAATGATTTCTTGATATATCATTAATTTAATGGCTTGTGAATCACCCAAAATACATTCAAACCTTGAAAACCAGAGTTTTGCCTTGTTGCACTGTCTGATAGAACAATCTCTTTTGTGCACCTTCTTGGAAAGAAATACCTTGATCCCATGATTATTAATGATATATGAAATGTTAGATAACCTATTTATGGACATACATAAGCTAGATAAGCCGTAAAAAAAGGGTAGGAAAAATTTTGAGTATGACAACAAGGAGAAAGAAACTGCCAATAATGCTCGGGACTCGCGACACCAAGAGAATGCCAAAGTTTCGAAGCATGTTGATTCCTCGACATCCTTTCGGGGAGCAGATAAAAGAAAAGAAGATAGACCTCATGAATCTCGGGACTATAAACGGCTAGTTGGCCGTTTCCACGAATATATACCGCTAGCCGTTTCACGCGAGCACATCTTGATCGAGTGTGTGAACTTGGAATTCTGTCAAGCTGGGGTCCGTTTTCCCATACGAACGTCGTCCAAGCCAAATACGGATAAGACAAAGTATTTTCGGTTCCACAAGAACCACGAGCATGTGATCAAAGAACGCATCCATCTCAAGGATGCAATTGAAATTCTAATTCGGGAAGGGCACCTAAAGTAGTATATGAATAAGAAAAAGGGTGCTCATGATGATGCCCCAGAATCAAAGAAGGTCGAGCAGGAGAAACCATCCCCCGATGACGCCAGCCTGAAAGTGGCCATGTTCATTTCACGACCTGAATATTTCTACATCCCCGATAATGTCGGGCTCCCCTTTTACTTCTTGTTAGTACCATGTTTGTTGGATTAGCATAATTTTTGCTAAAACAAGGTTTGTCATAATAGGTTTGCTGTTATGTTATTTTCATCCAAATGTCGAAGAAAATGTCATGACATCTTGGTCAGGTACAACAGGTTATACTGCTTAATTTATTCTTGACAATTTTAAAATGATTATGTGAGATTCCTTTTGGTTTATCTCACCGATTTTTCGCAGGTAAAGGACTTTTAAATCTGGAACAAATAATATCTTCAACTCTACACAAGTTGCTAAAATTGGTTGATTGAGATTAATTAGAAAACCTTGTGTTTTGTCCAAGATTCATGGAGATTTTCCTGCGCAGATTTGTGCATCCCTTAGCATGGACAACAAGGAATATTTGGGCGCATCTACAAGGCCCAAATGTTGTTGTGGAGTATTTAAAGAAACTACCTAGACCTAATATCATCAAGAACTTTGTAAAAAATAGGGGACACCAAATTTTCTTAGTTTTGGGTTTGAGGGTTCTCAAGGAGGTTTCCGTTTTAGTTTGTACGTCCTCATGTATCTCTGATGCATTTGAGTTGATTGATTGTTCTTGATAGTTTGTCAAGTTATTGTTCTCCTCGAAGCTGTGAAGCAAGAGTTGAGTATTGTTCTCAGTGAAGCTTTTAACCAAACTAAGTATCTGTAATTTGGAAGTGTGTTCTTCCTGTTTTTATTTTCTTGAGACATTCCCTGGGACTGGGATTGTTTGTTTATCACTGCAGTGATTGGAAGTGGAATGGCGATTTCCCATATCTAGGAGGTGCCTAGGTAGAAGTTGCACTAGGTAGGGATTAGGCGAGAATTTTTAAACGGGGGAGTTTAACTTTGAACTAGTACTATTGATAGTGGATTTCCTTCCTGGCTTGGTAGCCCTCAGAGTAGGTGAGTTTACACCGTACTGGGTTAACATATTGTTGTGTTCCTTTATTTTTGCAAGTTTTAAATTCTGCATTACTATTGTCTTGACGTTGTTCTATCAGTTGATGTCATAACATTTGTCGTGACATTGTGATTGTACATTGAGACATCATTCTTGACATCTATATTGTGCATGCCAGAATTTTAATTGGTATCAGAGAGGGCACCCTATTCAGATTATCGGGTAAGATTCAGGGATATATTTTCTGGCACTATGGAGTACAAAGGTGAACAGTTGGATAAACCATATATGCTAAAGGATGGAGATTATGCTTTTTGGAAAGACAAGATAACAGATTTCTTAAAAGCCATGAACAAGAAATCCTGGAGGGTTATGATGAAGGGATGGAGTCATCCTGTAGTGAAAAACAAAGATGGGAATGAATCCTTGAAGTCAAAGGAAGATTGGTTTAAAGAGGAAAACGAGTTTGCTTCTTCAAACTCTTAAGTCTTGGATGCTCTATTACATGGAGTAGGAAAGGATAATCTCAAAAGGATAGCTATGTGCACTATTGATAAAGATGCCTAGGGTATTCTCAAGACAAACTATGAAGGTGATGAATCCTCTGTAAAAGATCTTGTCGATTTTGTTACTGCCTTAATGGGAAGGTTCAATTTTATGATAGAAGATAGTTCTTATGTCGAAATTTTGGCGTCCTACAAATATCTGTACAAAAGGGTTGAGGAAGTATGTCAAAATGAAGTGAAGCAAAGAATGATGATAGCCAAACTTCATAATGAAAGGTATGAATATCTATATTACATTGCTAAATCTTAAGCACCGGTAACCTTGTTAACATCTAAACTTGATAACTTAATAAAAGGTGTTAGAATGTTAAACAGTGGATCTGATGCATTGGATGAAATCCTGGAAGAAGTAGAAAAGGGCAGAAGGTGTGCTGGCATATGGTTTAACTATCAATCCTTGAAAAACAAAGGAAAAATGTATGAGACAATATTTGTCCCAACTAGAAGGAAGGAAGAAATCAAGCTACTTGATCTAATGTCACAACATTCTGCCAGACCACTGGAAGGTCAGACAATAACCCCAATGCAATCATTGAGAGGTCTTATTTGTGCAGATATAGTCACACATAACATGTTCGTGATAGGCTTTGTGTATATCACAAAAACTTATCTCAACTCATTTTGAATCTGTCTGTGATCAAAACTAGGAAGGAGTGGAAAGTTAAAGATATTGCCAGGAGTTTCATTGTGCATACTTCTCTGAAAGTCTCATCTAGTGAAGACTGGTATTTTGATAGTGGATGTTATAGAAATATGATAGGTGTGGAGAACCTATTGGTAGATGTTAAACCACATGAAACTAGCTATGTGACCTTTGGAGATGGTGCTAAGGGAGTGATTAAAGGTATTATAAGACTATCTTGTGAAGGATCTCCTAAACTTGATAGAGTTATGTTTGTAAAAGGACTAGCTGCAAACCTAATCAGCATCAGTTAGCTATGTGATCAAGGTCTCAGGGTTCACTTCAAAGAATATGAATGTGTTTTCACTAACAAGGAGAATAAAATTATGATGAAATGAGATAGATTTAAGGATAATTGATACTCATGGACACCTCAAGGAGTTAATTACACTTCCACATGTATGTTTTCCAAAGAAGTGAGGTCAATCTATGGCACCAAAAATTGGGTCATCTACATCTAAGAGGTATGAAGAAGATTGTGTCCAGGGAAGAAATCAGAGGGATTCCCAATCTCAAAATTGAAGAAGGAAGAGTCTGTGGGGATTGTCAAATTTGGAAGCAAACAAAGATGTCACACCCAAAGCTTCAACATCTAACCACTTCAAAAGCATTGGAACTTCTTCATATGGATTAAATGGGTCTTATACATGTTGAAAGTCTTGGAGGAAAAAGGTATGCTTATGTTGTTGTTGATGATTTTTCTAGATTTACCTGGATAAATATTATCAAAGAAAAATTAGAAGTCTTTGATATTTTCAAGGATCTGTGTCAAACACTCCAAAGAGAAAAGGGAAGCAACATTGTTAGGATCAGAAGTGATCATGGTCGGGAATTTGTGAATAGAAAATTTTCTTAATTGTGTGCCTCTAAGGGTATTATTCATGAGTTCTCATCTCCTATCACTCCTCAACAGAATGGGATCATGGAAAGAAACATTAGGACCTTGCAAGAATCTGCAAGAGTTATGCTTCATGATAAAAAATTGCCATACCATTTTGTTGATGCAGTAGAGCGGCAAATAAAAAGTAAAGTATTATTTTTACCGAGTGATATAGGTTATATCATATCGTCTCCACAGAGATTGGTGAATTGAAATTTCGTTCGACAAATCTCTTGTTAATGACTTTGGGTTGAATTGGTAAAACATAAAAACATAAAAGTAAATATGAACATGAAAGAGTTCATTCTCTAGAGAGAAGAAACTTATCAAGCATGCATATAATCTGCTTCTCACAAACTTAAACTTATCGACCAATTACCCTCAACCTACAATACTCCTCAGAGTCATCTAGCATCGCTCACTCCCTAAGTTGTTTCTAACCCAAAGTAGAGAGAACTACTATATCATCTCAGTGACGATCTCTTACCAACCTCAACAACACAACAGACATCCATATTACTCGTATCGACGATCTCTTAACCGAAACAACTAACACAAAAGCATTAAGCTTTGACACCCATAAAGATTGTTAGCTCTAAATCTATCTCTAGAATCCAGAAACTAACAGATAATCATTCTAGATAAATATTTGAGCAGTATATATCTATAACAACCGAAACCCCGAGCATAGAGCAAAAATCTAAGATAACAATCGACACATATTTGTAAAGCAAATTAAATATAATGCCATGGGAAACAAATATACATAATTTTAAAGTAAAATCATATACAAAACCCGACCAAAGAGAAATGCACAAAGAGGAAGAGAAATGAACCAAAAATCTCTCGGTTTGTCAGCGCCACTTGATGATCAATCCACCCCGGGTCACCCTTATGCAAGCTCCGAAGTTGTTTTCTAAGCTCTCTCTACCAAAAAATGAAGGTTTGATGAGTTGGAAACAAATACCCTAAAACATAACCTAAAAAATGGGTTTTTTCCCCTTTTAACGTAATTCTGTCCAGGGGACCGCGCTAAGTGGCAAAATCCCGCTAAGCGCTCTCTACTGTCATGAGAAAAAAATCAGCATGTAGTTTTCGCCATAACTTGAGAACTGTAACTCTAATTTACGCCTGGTTTGAAGCATTTGAAAACTTATTCAATTATCTATCTAAAAATTCCCAAATATCAACCAAATTGATGATTTCTTATTCTTTGATTTTGAGCCTTATTCATTGACGAGTTGCTCAAAATCGCGCGTTTGAAGCCGTGTCTTCGACACTTTATTGCTCATGCTCCAAATACGCATCAATACCTATAAAATGAATGAGTAAACATAAAACACTACACTATATACACAAATAAACACAAACTAAACGTATTTACACAAAATTCGGGTTTATTTAACGATATTAACAACAAAGAGTCATTAAGTGCAACAAAAAGTATATACAAAAATAACTATAATTTGCACTTAACAAACTCTCCCCAACTTGAACTTGTTTGTCCTCAAACAATGCCAAATAAATCAAAGTGCCAAAAGTAATCAACCAAAGAATTATGAATCAACAAGTTTTGAAAACGGAAAACAAATGCGATGCCTCAACTGAAAAATGGTACACACGAAGAACCATGCTTACCACTAAACTACGACGGTAACATAAATACGAATCGAATGCTAAATACAAAGAATATGCCAAACATTCTAAAACAACACTAGTTCACAAATGAATCACACCTAACAAAAACAATTATCGGTAGATGAAAAACACACAAAATAAGGTATTTTCACTCATCCAAAATCTTACAAACAAAAGACTAAATTATGCATTCATCCAAAATTTTACATTGAACATCAAAGGCAAGAATCTCAAGGGCTTTTCAAGTTGTAATGTGGCTTGGTTAACAAACAAGGGATAAGTCCTAAAGCTAATCGAAACAAAAACTTGCATAAACCTAAGGGAGTGATCATCTCACAAAGTCTCAAGCAAAATAATTTAAATCAAACTTCATCTTCATTTCAAATTTCAAACCAACACACATCACTTACTAGCATAATTATTTGAACTCCTTTTATTTTTCTTTTTCAAAGCTTTTTTTCAATTTTTTTTATTTCTTTTTCTTTCTTTCTTTTTCACTTATTTTTTCCTTTTCATTATTTTTCTTTTCACAACCTCATAGAAATCATAACATAAGCACATAAACATTCTTCTCCCCAACTTGAATTCAATCATCATCATAATGTGAATACTCCCTACTTTCTAAGGCAAGGTAAAAATTCAAACTACAACTCATAGTTAAAGGTTCAAGAAAAAAAGAATCAATATCCATACAAAAATGAACCAAACACTCATAGACAAGCATTTAGCAAAAATAACATGGATATCAATAAAAAGATGTCAAAATGGGGTTACTAATGATCACACACTCATAAGGTTAATTGATTATTTGGCCAAGGTAGTTGTGCTCAAAATGGAACAAAAAATGCCATGATCATGTTCGAGCTTTCATACAATCAACACAAACAAAAGATTAAACATAATAAAATCCAGTTAAAACAAGAATTGTGGTCTCTAGCATATGTGAACAATGAAAAGCTACCTCACAAAAAGGGTAGGAACTAAAGTGATTCACAAATGAACAAGTATACAAAAGAATGGATTGCATAAAAATTGCAAAAAGTCTAAGTATCATGAATATGCTAAAGTATAGAAATCAATAAACACATACCTCAAACATGTAAAAAAACTTTAACAAAATCATTACCACGCATTCGCAAGTTGAAACACTCAAATTTGGAAAATCACCAAAAGAGACTTCAAGCTATTTACAACAAGCTCAAAGACAAACAAAAAATAATTAGAAAAATAATACTAATTTTATTTACTACTACAAGGACTTGGTGAAAGTGGGAAAAAGGACGGCCAAGTGACCACTAAAAAAGACTTCACTGGCACAGCACAGGAGAGCGCGCTAAGCATCCTGGACCACGCTTAGCGCGCTACACCAGATGCAGAAAAAACAGGCAGCGGCAGTAGTGCAGTAACATCAGCCTCCACAATCACCCTACACACTCAATTTACAATAATTATAATATTTACAACATTGACAAACACACTTCCACAAGCTAAATATGACAAGCTTGCGGAAAACACAAATTGACATAATGAGAAAAACGGGAGAAAGTGAATTAATAAGTCAACACATACGTAAATGAATACAAATAAAACATGCTTGTTTACGTCATAAGCTTGACCCTTTTATTGTGCAAGCTAGTAACCTCCTCTCGTCATGCCATGGTGTTGTCACACCGCGCAAACCTAAAGAAAGTGTCCTAACATCCATACAACAAACATTAGAAAAACGAGACAATTTACAACAATACATGAAAACAAAGAAAAAACACATATATGCACAAGTATAATATACAAGTTAATGTACAATTTTTATACAACATATACATTAATTACAAAAATTAAAAACAAAAGAAATATCACAATGCGAAAATAATAGAACCAATCCTCGGCAACGGCACCATTCTGTTGCTGCTGTAAAGCGGCAAGCAAAAAGTAAAGTATTATTTTTACAGGGTGATATAGGTTATATCGTATCATGTCCACAGAGATTTGTGAATTGAAATGTCGTTCGAAAAATTTCTCGCTAATGAGTTTGATTGAATTGGTAAAACATAAAAACATAAAAGTAAATATGAACAAGAAAGAATACATTCTCTAGAGAGAAGAAACTTATCAAGCATGCATATAATCTGCTTCTCACAAACTTAAATTTATCGACCAATTACACTCAACCTACAATACTCCTCAGAGTCATCTAGCATCGCTCACTCCCTAAGTTATTTCTAACCCAAAGTAGATAGAACTACTATATCATGTCAGTGACGATCTCTCATCCAACCTCAACAACACAATAGACATCCATATTACTCGTATTGATGATTTCTCAACCGACACAACCAACACAGAAGAATTAAGATTCAACACCCATAAATAACATAAACTAACAGATAATGATCCCAGATAAAGATTTGAGAAGTATATATCTATAACAACCCAAACCCTGAGAACAGAGCAAAAATCAAAGATAACAATCGATAAAGATTTATAAAGCAAATTAAATATAACGCCATGGGCAACAAATATACATAAGTTCAAAGTAAAATCATATACAAAACCCAACCAAAGATAAATACACAAAGAGAAATAGAAATGAACCAAAAATATCTCGGTTTGTCAGCACTGATTGATGATCAATCCGCCCCGGATCATCCGTATGCAAGCTCTGAAGTTGTCTTCTAAGCTCTCTCTACCAAAAAAATGAAGGTTTGATGAGTAGGGAACAAATACCTCAAAACATAACCTAAAAAAATGATTTTTTTGCCCCTTTTAACGTAATTCTGTTCAGGGGACCGCGCTAAGTGGCGAAATCCCGCTAAGCGCGCTCTATTGTCATGAGAAAAAATCAGCATTTAGTTTTCACCATAACTTGAGAACCGTAACTCCAATTTACGCTCGGTTCGAAGCGTTGGAAAGATAATTTAATTATCTATCTAATAATGCCTAAATATCAACCAAATTGATGATTTATTATTCTTATTCAAAAGTATATAAAAAATAGCTACAATTTGCACTTATCACATTTCTGGGCAGAAGCCATGTATACTGTGTGTTATATTCATAATAGAGTTACTTTAAGGACTGGTACCTCAAATACTCT
Source organism: Vicia faba (assembly GCA_948472305.1). Lineage (NCBI taxonomy): Eukaryota > Viridiplantae > Streptophyta > Magnoliopsida > Fabales > Fabaceae > Vicia > Vicia faba. The sequence goes on along the minus strand of OX451739.1, from coordinate 293,633,458 downwards.
ATATGAGTTATGAAAAGGAAGGAAACCTACAGTCATTTACTTTCATGTGTTTGGCAGTGAATGTTATATTTTGGCTGACCGTGAGCAATGCAGAAAGATGGATCCTAAAAATGATGAAGAAATAATTTTGGGTTACTCTACAAACAGTAGAGCCTACAGAATGTTAACATCAGAACTCAGATCATGATGGAATATATGAATGTTGTAATTGATGATTCAACCATATATGGTGCGCTTGAGCTGAAGATAATTTTTTAATATCATTCCATATGGATAATGAGTCTAAAGATGTGGAGAAGGATTGCATAGAGATCGGGGATACTGAAATAACCGGCTGAAGAAATCATCGAAATGAAATCAATGAAGTTTCCATCGAACATTTTTATCCCATAGGAAGGGAAAGGTAAACATCGAGTAAACCTAAGAAGGGTGAAATCACGATCAAACTACCGATAGATCGGGTAAGGGATTCTGTTATGCGAGGGGAAGTTATTAGCACCCTACACGTCTGTAGTACTCTATGGTATCCATTCTTGTTGTTCTAATCAAGCGGTGTGTTTCAAATCTAAGCTTAATAGCTAAAAGAAAATGCAAAGAGGGGATACATTCAAAAGAAAATAAAATAATGTAGGGAAAATAAAGTTGTGCTCATTTCGGCCCTATCCTAATGCCTACATATCCTTTTTGAGGAAGCAGAGTTATAGTAGTTTGACTCACATATTTTGGTTTGTTTGTGTGTTTTAGTTGAACAATGTTAAATTCAATCGGTCCACTACTACTCGATCATTGGAGACTCACGCATCTGTAGTGGAAAGGAAATAACATACTCTCACCTAAATAAGTGCTTTCAAAAGAAAAAGTGCCTGAAGGCGGATGATGTTACGTTCGCGGCTCCTAGCAAGTAGACATGGTGCAACCCGACCTTTGGGGAATTACACATCATATTGCATAGAGTGGAAGTAACATATCCTTTTTAAAGTTCCAAAGAAAGGCCCGAAGGCGGAAAAATTTTATATTAGTGGATATTTTTTACCTTAAAAAAGGATTTGAAAGTTATTAGATGTTTTATGAATTTTCCAAGAAAAATATTTTAGTCTTAACTGCAAGGATGTAAAAGAAAGAAAGAAACATCTAAGGGAGATTATCTAATTATATCCATAATGTTATCATACAATGATTTATCCTAAGGTTGAGTTTTGAAAGGGAAATCCCTATCCTATGTTAGCATGCATGGATACCTATCCTAATATTTAGCTCGAAAGCTACTCTAATCGAGCAATCCTAAGGGAAGTATAGCATAGCAAACAAATAAGCAAACAAGTGCTTTGGAAAAAGTACACAAACATGAGTAGCACATACTTGCTCAAAGGGATGGGGGAACAAGAGAAATGCTTTAGGGGAGTGGATCACCCGAAGCAAACAATTTAGAGACATATGAAATAAAAAAATAAAAGAAATACTTTAGCTAAGGGGAGCGGATCCCCCAAAGAAAACAAGCGGGTAGTAAAGTGTCAGCAATGGCCATTGCAAACTCTTGACAAAGTGCAGGGGTTGGGACCGAACCCTTTTCCATATGACCGACTCGATATACATGATCTCACAAATCCAAAGCATCAACATAAAATGTGAGCTAAGGATGACACGAACTAAAATGTGTGGGGGTTGGCTAGTAACCCTTCTTTCCCGCCTCCTTTTGAGGACTTCCATGGGATATGAGGAATATATGCGAGCACAAATGTACATACACCGACGAATTACATACTTCAAATGTAGGATTTTAAACAAACACAAGTAGAAAACAAGTCACATATGCAGAATTTCCTTAAACATGTCTTTAAATAAAGAAGAGGGATTCCTAACATATATCAGCAACGAAGATCCCCTTCATGCATCTCTACCCTACTTCACATGGAAAGGAAAGAGGTAAAATCCCTACTTCTCATGATCTCTAGAAATCAGTAAAATGCAGAGAGAAAATAGAAAAGAGGTGTACCAAATGGATAACAATCCGTAGATGCTAAGCAATAATAAAGAAATTCGAAAAACTTTGCGAGCTGCTAGCACCAATAAAGAAAATACCATCAACATATGTGTCAAAGTATCAACAAATATCGATCCAGACACAAGAATAATAACATGATGCACAACAATGTGAGCATATGGCACGTAATATGTATCGGCATTCCCGCACCATTAACAAAGTACTTGCATGAATTACAATCCATACAACATACAAAAATAACTATCACACAATGGAATGTGTTGCGAACACATCCGTGTGATACCAGAGTACCTGCACGAAAACATGATTTATGCAAGAATGATACCATATGCGCATCATACGCAAACTTTCACTAACAAGTGATTGCATAAAATGCCTTTAAACTGATAATCAAGTATTAATTAAAGATTGAAAGCCGAACAATATACCTTGCAAATCATTCACAAAAGCAGTTAGAATTAACAAGACAATATGTGCAAACATGCAATAAAACAAAGCAAAAATTGATATTTCTTTCTGGGTAATCGGTTATCATAACTGGGTAACTGGTTACGAAAAGTTGAAAATTCTAGAAATTGGCTACTGACTTGGGGTAACCGGTTACCATAAGTCAAAACAGAAGGAAAACATTATTGACTTGGGGTAAACGGTTACCATAACTGGATAACCGGTTACCATAAGCCAAAACAGAAGGAAAACACTACTAACTTGGGGTAACTGGTTACCATAATTGGGTAACCCGTTACCTTAAGACAGAAAGCAGTTGTTACAGTGTTTTGAGATTTGGCTCATGGCTTAGGCATTTGATCGAACACAAAGTCTCTACACATTCAACACATGATTTTTCATAATTAAAGGTCTAGATTTAAATTACACATGATTGATTAAGATCAACAATTAAACTTCATGCAACATTATCAATTTGTTTCATCAATTAAGCACTTTCATGTAAATCAACTTGATTCAATAAGCACTTAATTCAACTGTTCAATTCTGGATTTACACATGATTATCAAATTAAATCACAATTCTATGCTTAGATCTATATTCTCTATTCAAAATTCAACCTAGATTCAATTCATGCTTGATCAAAAAGTGCTTTCAAATAATCACTTATTTTAAGAAGTGCTTAATTTAAGAAAACTCACCATAAGAATTGAAGAGGATGCTTAGATATAGAGATCACAACAAACGTATCAACAATCGGAGAAGAATTTCTCTTGATCTTGACTTTTGGATCTTTATGCAATTGTTGTTATGTTCTTTATAAAAAAGGTGTAGAGCCTTGATTTGATCTTTGAGAGAAAAGAAATTTAGTTTTTGTGAGATTTTATGAATTATGAGAGCCTCTTTGAAAATTGGAGTCAAAAGGAATATATAGTATGGAATTATTTGAGTGGATTTGGTTAATGGGTCTCAAATAGTCACAAACCAAAGTGCAGATTTTCAATTCATCAGAGCTCGACACGTTCGGGTCAAATTCGCAAGGACTTCGGTGCGACGTATGAAATTGAAATGTGAAACCAAACTATATCCAATATCGAGAACGACCTCATGTCTGAAGATGGGCTCAATCAGATAAAAGATGAGAAAGTTATGAGTTTTTGAATTTCGCCTCAGACAACTTTAATTCCCAACTCAGAATTTTCAGTGTGCTGCACGTACTTCGGGCCAAAAACGGAAGCCTTTAGTGTACTTTTTACTCGTGGAAACAGAAACCAAGACTTAGCTAACACAAATTTTGAGACAATACCACTACAACGGGCTCGATACGATAAAAATCGTCCGAGTTATGATTTTATGAATATGGTGTAGATAAACATTTGCCGCAAATTTCCTGTGCGAACACACTCAATAAATCCACAATTTTGGAGACCTTCTGAGAATAATTAGCTTACGAACGAGATATATGAAAATGTAGAGGACATCAATACATAATTTTAGCCACCGGAACGGGTTCAAAATGAGCCACGGGCTCCGAATTATGAATTTTTTAGTGTGCAAAATATGCACTTTCAGCACACTTCTTTTACTGTATTTCTTCGAGAAAACTCGCACATTTCAGAGACCTTCCTAAAAGAATTGGCTCTCAAGCCACACATGAATTTGAGAATACATCACCAGGAATATCTTGGTGAAATAAAACCGGAATATGACGAACCGGATTAGCCTTGTGAACTTCCAAATACTCGAACCATTGCGAAACAGCGGACCGATTATTAGCATAAACAATATCCTGAGAGCGTCTATTGATGAAATAAACGTCTCTTGCAATTTAACGAGGCTCATATGAAATACCTTGATCTTATAACCATAGAATCAATGATATGTATGCACATGATGATGCAATATAAGCCAAAATAAAGTCGAAATGAAGAGGATAAATTTTGGGGTGCAACAGCTGCCCATATTCAAGCTTCTTAAACCTAAAGCGAGATTCGCAACGACAGCCTTTCAAGCGATAAGGTGGAAGGAGATTGAATACAAAAATGAACTCGAAACATTTGCACTCTGAATTGAGACGACGACGCATATCAACACGGGGTACAATTTTGACGTCCTCTTGACATTGGACCAAAGAAACAAGCTCGTAGATGGGAGATAAATATTGAAGACCGTGGGACTTGATCCAAAATTATAGTAATTACTAGACTTCTCATAATTCCAAAAAACTGCATTCTGAGACAAAGTACACGAGTAACGAATCGACTCCACAGAATGCTAGAATGTTGCATTCTGAGAAAGAAAAGTAACGGCCAAAAGGTGCTAGTAACGACTAGGCTTCACAGAATGCCAAAACACTGCATTTTGAGAAATAAGGTAAAGACCGAAAGATGTTAGTAACAACTAGACTTTACATAATGCTAGAACGCTGCATTCCGAAAAAGGTATGTACCCAAAGATTCTAGTAACGACTAGACTTCACAGAATGCAAGAATGTTGCATTCTGAGAAAGAAATAACGACCATACAAGGGAAGACCAATAATGACCAGACTTCTCAACATACCAGTAACGACTGGTCTCGATCAAACTGGAATGGTGTCGTTCTGAACCAAAACCCATTGGCACATTTTTGAAATGCTAGGTGACCGAGTGAAGGTACGAGTAACGACTCAACCTTAAGAATACTCCAAAGAATGTGCCATACTGGATCATAAACCAAAACCAAGAGTAACGACTCCTGCTTTAAAAATAACTATTAACGACTAGGCCTTGACGAGTACTCCTCAGGATACCAATAACTATTGGATCCATAAAACAAGGTGAACCCCTGATAATCTCGAACTCAAAAGAAGCAATAATGACTGGCCCTAACCAAGGAATTACATAGATGAAATGAGACAAATATTAATTTGACTCGGTAGAACCTAGTAATGATTAGACTCAACCAATATGAAATGAATTCCAGAATGCTGCACTCAAAAATCAGGTGACAACTCGCGAACTTGACCTTGGTAGGAATGGTATCTACCAACCCACAATGTGGCGCTAGGGAGAAGCTAACACCAACAAGGCAAATGAGTAATGAATAAATAAGGGATGACTAGTAACAACTAGACTCCTTAGAATACCAGAATGCTATATTCTGAAAAAGATACGTGAGTAACGACTCAACATCCAAGGTGTTGATAACGACCATACCAAAAGAAATGCTACGCCAGGACAAAATTGGATTGTAACAAGTCCAATGAGTAGCGGCTCGAAAAAGAACGACATCAAATAAGGACTAGAAACGTCTAGACAAAAAATGGAGGTGCATCAATAATGATTGAACGCGACCCCCGAGAACCTTCACGGAGATAAGGAATTCCCTTAGGAGAGAGGCAAGAAGGGGGCCGACTTACACGAAGTAAAGGGCCAACTAGGGGATAGCTGTTGAACCTAAGGAATCATTGGGGAAACACTCAAACCATGCAACAAAAATATTAGGAAAAGCGAGGGTCTAAACCCGAGACCGCTAGGGAGCAAGACAATAAATTTGGCTTATACTTCAATGTATGTTTGAATTTGTTTTCCTAATGGAGTAATTTCCCCAAAGAAAATGGGTACATTACACATTTGAGGATGCAATGTGATGATACATGTTTAAATTCTCCACTGGGAAGCGGCAAAAAAAATAAAAAACAAAAGCCACAGGTCGCCGGGGCTCCACTGGGGGCAAACACCGCTGAGGTATCAGTAACCATTGGATTTACAAGGATAATATCATTCAATGTCGTTAGGAATAAGCATCCATTTCAAAATGAATCCAAATTTCTGGCTTCCTGGATATAGCAATCCACAAACACGAAGGTTGTTCCCACCGACGAGACCACACTGGGGACAAAACAGATTTCGGCTTCGACTAGAATAAGTAATCATAAAGATCTCCCTATCACAGGAAATCCTTCACCGGTGAAGTCGTCCATTACCGAGGAATAACTCACAAGCTTCACAGGGGAATCACATATCTCTACCAGGATTTTCAAAGTCATCCATATCTAAAAAGACAACTTCCCTGAGGAACAAGGTGATTCCTAGGGAAAGTACGACAGATTTCGAAGAGATTTCATCAATGCTAACCTTGCGGGAGAGATACTCCCAAATTCAACTACTTCACGGAGATATAAGGCACTCACGCACAATTCGCTAAAGATGCGCAAATCTCAGCCGGGCTTTACCAACCTTCCACTACGGGAAAGCAAACCTTACTGGGCAAAAAATTCATTTATGAGAAGGTCCCTTTCAAACAAAAAGCGGTCTTGCCATCGCGATCACCAATATCATAGAGGATGCGCAACTTCCTGCAGGTCGGAAAGTCGCAGACCTCATGAAGGATAGAGGATCGGGTTCGGTCACTTCATTATTATTTCACGAGGATAAATCAAGGAAACTTCCTGAGGATAATAATTCTTAAGAAGACTCTTCAAAATATGCCAACTTTGTTGGGGAAGTAAAGTTCTACTTTAAATTAATTAGAGGCATGATATCTTACGTCCAACAACTCTCAATAGGAAATTCTACTGGGGGAAAGAAGGGATCTAGGCCCTGAAATCTCGGCAAGCCTCGTCGTGAATTCCCAAAAGGAATAACAATATGTTTCATACTTCACCGAGGATGGGAAATTTCACTGAGGATAATCAACTTGCGAAACGCCTTGCTTGGGATCATAAATCTGCTCTAGTTGGCCGAAAATATCAACCTCACTGGGAATACATCTGCTTCAGAATATGCATAACCGAACCTGCAAGATGGAGAAATAAAAAATGTTCGAGGTATGGCATGACGACTCTGTCTACCAACCGGGTACAAAACTTTTTAGAGCAACTTTCAAATATATCTTACCATGTGTTAGGCCCTTAATTTTTATATGCAATATTTATCAAGAAATGGACGTCTTTAATGCAAACAAAATAGTAAAATATAAAAAGAAGCTTTTGAACGAAAGACACTTTTATTGGTTAAAAAAGGCCTGTAAATAAGCAAGTACATTAAGATACAATTCCTAGAAAGAGGTAATTGCAAACATTAAATTGAATTCAAAGAGTAATAGACGCATGGCAACAGATTCCCTTCGGGTTCCAACACAGCTATCAACCTTATAACCTCAACTATCTCATCACCTTGTTTCCCGTTGAAGATGATTAGACTGATTCCTACCATTTAGAATTACCAACTATAGCACAAAAATCAAAGATCCGACGCTGGACGTAGTCATTCTCTTTAATCCCTCTTTTGCCTGGATCGCCCTTTTGGGTTTTGAATCCACTAGGATACCCTTTTTGGCCTAAGCCTCCCTTTCGGGTTTTGAACTTAGCGGGTGAACTTGTTTTCTTTTCCCTTTTGTCCCTAATTTTTTCCTGAACCTTTTATTTTTGTTTCTGATTTGCCGGGATCGCCCCTTTTTGCCTGAGCCAGTCAACTCAACGAGTCTTTTTATGCAAATTATTTTTTGACTATGTTCGTGTTCACAGGGAGTGTGAAGTCTTCACCATCCATCTTCGTGAGCATCATAGCACCACCAGAGAAAACCTTCTTTACAATGAATGGTCCTTCAAAGTTAGGAGTTCAATTTCCCTTGGGATCACCCTGAGGAAGAATTATTCTTTTCAATACGGGGTCACCAGCCTTATAATACTGAGGCCTAACCCTTTTATCGTACGATTTCTTCATCCTTTTCTGTTACACCTGACCATGACAAACAACCGCAAGCCTTTTCTCGTTAATGAGTTTTAACTGATCTAGTCGATTCTGAATCCACTCATTCTCATCAAGTTTTGGCTCTCTCATAATTCTTAACAAAGAAATCTCCACTTCCACATGCAAAACTGCTTCCATGGAATAAACAAGTGAAAATGAGGTTGCCACGGTCGAAGTGCGAGCTTTGGTGCGATAACCATGCAAAGAAAAAGGCAGCATCTCATGTCAATCCTTATAAGTCACTACAATCTTTAACACAATCTTCTTAATGTTCTTATTGGACACTTCAACAATGCCAGTCATCTTTGGTCGATATGGAGAAGAATTATGATGCTTGATTTTGAAGGACTCACAAAGCTCCTTCATCATTTTGTTATTGAGATTGATCCATTATCTGTAATGATCTTTTCAAGCACTCCATAAATACAAATGATATTATGCTTGATAAACCGAGTCACCACTTGCTTCGTAACATTTGCATATGATGCAGCTTCGACCCATTTAGTGAAGTAATAAATAGCAACTAGAATAAAAAGATGACCATTGGACATAGTCATCTCGATCTTTCGAATCATATTGATGCCCCATATTGCAAATGGTCAGGGAGAAGTTAAGACATTCAATGGTACCGGCGGTACATGCACTTTCTCAGCATACGCCTGACACTTGTAGCAAATTTTGGCATGGTTGTAACAATTATTTTCCATGGTGGAACAATAGTAGCCAGCTCGCAAGATCTTATTGGCCATAGTGTGTCCACTAGAATACATCCCGAAGGAACCTTCGTGCATTTCTTTAATGATTTTCGCTGCTTCGTTCTTATCAACACATCTCAACAACAAACCATCATGGTTTCTTCTATATAACACACTATTTCTGAGGAAGAACTTAGCAGAATACTTTCTCAAGAACTTCTTGTTAGTTACTGATGCCTCTTTCGGATACTTCTGAATTTCAAGATACCTCTTGACATCGTGGAACCATGGATTGCCATTTGAATCAACCTCGGCTTTATAACAGAATGCCAGTTCGTCCAACCGCATAATTATGATCAAATGCGCGTCATTAGCCCACTTGACTTTGAACATGGATGCCCAAGTGGCTAAAGCATCGGCCAGATTGTTTTCTTCTCTAGAGATGTTCTTGAATGTAATCTCCTCAAAGTAAGGAATCAACTTCATGACATGTTCTCGATACAGGATTAAATTCTGGTGACAGTTTTCCCAATATCTGTTAACCGGACTGATAACGAGATTAGAATCCCCGAAAACTTTCAAGCGCTTGATTCGCAAATCAATTGCAGCTTCAATACCATAGATGCAGGCTTCGTATTCTGCCATGTTGTTGGTACAATCAAAACAAATTCTGGCGGTGAACCGGATATGAAAACCAGCAAGAGAAGTAATAACGGCTCTAACACCATTTCCCAATGCATTTGAGGCACCATCGAACACAAGCGTCCATTGCGAACCTGGTTCGGGTCCTTCTTTTGGGCCAGGCATGTTACAATCTCTGATATACATGATTTCCTCGTTTGGAAATTCAAATCTCATTGGCTGATAATCAACCATGGGTTAATGAGCAAGATAATCAACTAACACACTACCCTTGATGGATTTTTGAGTAGTGTACTAGATATCGTATTCAGTAAAAATCATCTGACACCTAGCCACCCGGCCTGTAAGAGCTGGCTTTTCAAAAACATACTTGATAGGATCTATTTTGGATATCAAGTAGGTTGTATGCGTCAACATATATTTCCTCGGGCACTTAGCAGCCCAAGATAATGCACAACAAGTTTTCTCGAGCAACGTGTACCTTGACTCACATTCAATGAACTTCTTGCTGAGGTAATAAATTGCTTGTTCTTTCTTTCCAGTCTCATCATGCTGACCTAGAATGCAACCCATGGAACTTTTGAGCATTGTTACATACATGATCAATGGCTTTCCCTCCACTGCATTCATGAGGATCGGAGGTTCCTGCAGATATTTTCTTATTTTATCAAATGCCACCTGGAAATTGTCATTCCACCTGACTATTTGATCTTTCCTAAATAACTTGAAAATAGGGTCACTCGTGGCTGTAAGATGAGAGATAAATCTAGAAATGTAGTTCAATCTCCTGAGAAATCCACTGACTTCTTTTTCAGTTCTTAGCTCAGTCGTTTCTTGTATTGCTTTCACTTTGACAGGATCAATCTCGATACCTCTTTCACTTGCAATAAAGCCTAGAAATTTTCCAAACCTCACCCCGAAGGTGCACTTGTTGGGATTCAACCTCAACCTGAATTTCCTAAGTCTTTCAAACAATTTTTGTAGGTGAACAAGATGCTCTTCTTTTGTTTGAAATTTTGTGATCATGTCATCGACATACACCTCAATCTCTTTGTGAACCATATCATGGAATAGATTCAACATTGCACATTAATAGGTTTCCCCTGTGTTCTTCAAACCAAAAGGCATCACCTTATAATAGAAAGTTCCCCACAGGGTAATGAATGTAGTCTTTGCCATGTCCTCTGGTGCCATCTTAATCTGATTGTAATCAGAGAAACCATCCATGAACAAAAAGACTTTGGAATAAGCTGCATTATCAACTAGAAAATTAATATGTGGAAGAGGGAAATCATCTTTCAGACTTGCTTTGTTCAAATCCCGATAATCAACACACATTCTGACCTTGTTATCCTTCTTAGGCACTTGCACGATATTTGCAATACACGGAAGATAGGAGATCACATTCAGAAACCATGCATCAAGTTGTTTTTGCACTTCCTCTTTAATCTTCTTAGACATCTCGGGATGAGTTATTCAAAGCTTTTGTTTCACCGGAGGACATTCTTATTTTAAAGGCAACTTATGCACCACAATATCGGTATCTAACTCGGGCATATCTTTGTAAGACCAAGCAAAGATGTCTGAATACTCTCAGAGAATACCAATCAATCTTTTCTTTACACTGTCTTCTAACATAGCCCCTATCTTAACTTCCATCTTGGAATCTTCATTTCCTAAGTTTACTACCTCAATTGACTCTTCATGCAGCTGAATGGTCCTTTCCTCTTGTTTTAACAATCTGGCCAACTCTTCTGGTAGTTCACAATCTTCCTCGTCTTCTTCTTCGCCTTGGTTAATTGGAATATCAAAATCAAAATGAGTGACAGCAAAATCGTTATCGAAGGGATCCGTTATGACATTGGGATTAAATCTACATGATTGATTTTATGCTTCTTTTAGACACAAGATGGTAAAAATAAAAAACAAAAGCATTGCCATTTTATATATATTTTTGAAATATCAAAGGAAAGACAGAGAGAAAAATATTTGAATGCAAAAATACGTCCTTTATTTCATGATAAAGATTGCAAATGAAAATATGGGGGTCCTACATATGATTCACTGACGCCTTGGGCATAGCACAAGAATTATTGCATGATAAGAAAATAAAATAAAATAACTCTTTGACAAGTATAAGTGGAATAGCATCCTCGAAAGTCCAATTGTTGAGCCTAACCCCTGGCACACTTGGTCGAATCCAGCTATCAATATCACAATCAATGTCGATGTCTTCAACAACCTTGACCTGCCCATTCTTGATGATACCAGCACTGGAAAACCTTATGGGAGCTGATAAACTTGGAGTTCAGCGAGCCACACCTTGATTATCCTGGTTTGAATCCTAACCCAAACTTGTTAAACTTTGGGATAACCTCCACTAAACTGCCCCAGCCCTCGGGGCTATCTGCTTCAACCATAGCTTGAGCATCTTTCAAAGATGACATGGATGTTTCTGGATTCTTCCTCTCCTCGGAACGGGAAATCTTGATTATATGAACAGTTTCAAAACCTTAAAAAGGTGTCTCATGCACCTCACCCTCTATTTCGACATACCATAAAGACGACGGATGACTCACTACACACTCCTCTTCACCATACACATTGATGGTCTTTCCATTAACAAGATATTTTATCTTCTGGTGGAGGGTGGACGTCATTTCCCAAGCCTTGTGAATCCGTGGACGACCGAGCAAACAATAATAACCAGGTTGAATATCCATTACGAAGAATATAGAGGTGAAGATCTGGGGACCAATCTTGACAGGAATATCTACCTCACCAAACATTATGCGCCTTGATCCGTCAAATGCCTTAACCACCAGATAACTTGGATGCAACTCGGGTCTAGAGTACTCAATCTTCATCGAAGCAGTTTTTGGAATAACATTCAGAGAGGAACTGTATCAACCAAGACACGGGATAGAGTATGTAAGTACGAAGTGCGCCTAAGAGGGGGGGTGAATTAGGTACTTTAAAATTTTTCTAGTTTTAGTGATGATGGATATTATTTTTCTGGTTTATGGTGTTTATGAAAGTAGTAAAGTGCAGAAAAATAAAGAGACACAAGAGAGTTATCCTGGTTCCCCTTACAGTCCAAGAGTACTCCAGTCCCCTTTCAACATGAAAGAGATTTCCATATAGTTGGCTACTTATACAAGAACTACCAAACACCAAGAACAATCCTCTTGGACCAAGAACGATCCTCTTGGATTTTCACTATGTCAACAATGAGAACAATCCTCTCAAGGTGACCTACTTGTTTCCAACAATCTTGGAAAAACAAGAGTACAAAAACCACTAATCTTATTTTCAATAATCCTGAAAAATAAGAAAGTGTACAACAATATTTGAGTGAGTAACTTTGTAGAGTAATAATCACTTTAAGTGATTTTATCAATAACTTGATCTTCCCTTACAATAACAATGATATACAATGACTCAGGACTTAGATTGCTCAAAGTTTTCTGTTATACAAGATGTGAAAATGTGCAGAAAACTTTTTGAATAAAAATGAAGAAAGCTTGAGTTGAGTATTTGAAAATTTCAGAAAAAGATTGATTGGAAGAGGTTGTAAAATCATTTGAATCTTTGGCTATTTATATCTTCATAATACCCCCTTTGAAACAACTGGATTTTTTGTACGATGATCATGAAAAATTGCAAAGATTTAGTACAATCCATTATTCAAAAGGTGTGTGTGAATAGGTATATTAAAATATACTAATTTTCAAAAATGTACAACAAGCAATCGACTGCACCCTTGATGCAAATCAATTTGCACAGGTTCTAACAGGCAGAAATTTCAAATATTTTCAGTGAGCAATCGATTGCACCCTTGTGTAAATCGATTGCAATTAAAAACATAATCTTTTTCAAACAGAGATCAATCGATTACATATATATGCAAATCGATTGCACGGGAAAATAGAAGGAAAAAAAACCTAAAAGCGTGAGGCAAGCAATCGATTGCTCCCCAACATGTAAATCGATTGCTCAGAAATAAAAATTAATTTTTTGCTTAAGAAACTTGAGAAATAGTTTGGACAAGTTTAAAAACTTCTTTTGATCATTGAGTATCTAAGACTTAAGTTCATAGTTAGAATTGTTATTATACCTTATGAAATTTTCCAAGAGATTGAACCAAAGACTTTTATCCAATGATGCTTTAGCTTGATCAACATCTTTGCCTTCTTGCCATTATGGTTTGTCTTCATCAAAACAAAGTTAATTGAGAGGCTTGATATTACATTCTCCCCCTTTTTGATGATGAAAAACAATCTTCCTTGATGCGTTGTTATTTCCAGAAAAAGACTTCTCCCCCTAAGATGTATAACTCCCCCTTTGTATGAGAAGCTTTGTTATCATTTGGATTTTCTCATCTTGAAGGATTTTTTGTACCTTAAAAGTTTAGGACAAGGAAATACACAAGCATAAAGTATAATATCCTTCTCCCCCTTTTACATTATCAAAAAGAATGGAAAGATGCATAAAAAATGGAAAAAATACATATAATAATATTGAAAGCTTAACCATAACCATATTGCTTCATGATGCCTTTTCTCATCCTTTGATAAATGCACATAGTAGTTGTTTTCATCAAAACATAATGTTGAAGAAGCTTAACTTCACAATCTCCCCCTTTTTGATGATGACAGCCATTGAAAATTGAGATGCTTGAATCTTTTAGAAAGAATGAGAAATTTCTTATGTGAATGCTCCCCCTATCTTTGATAACTCCCTCTTGATCAAAGTTCTCCCTTGAATCATAGAGAATTTGCATCTTTCTATGGTCTACAATAGTTATAGACAAGCACACACACACACACACACACACACACACACACACACACACACACACACACACACACACACACACACACACACACACACACACACACACACACACACACACATATATATATATATATATATATATATATATATATATATATATATATATATATATATATCTTCTCCCCCTATTATCATTATCAAAAAGGATGGGAAAAGCCTTATAATACATAAAGAAATTATTGAAAGTAAAAACAATTTATACCAATGAGTCTCACCTTAATAGTGACTTCATAAACCATTCATCTTTTGAGAACATGACGTTGAAGCCTTTGTCACAAAGTTGACTTGTACTTAGAAGATTATGCTTTAGTCTTTTAACATAAATTATATCTTCAATGGATGTGAAAGTTAGTGTTTCATCTTTGTCAATGTCAAGAATTCTTCCTTTAAGGTATTCCCTATATGCGAAATAATACTTAGACTTGTGAACTAGATTTGAAAGTTAGTGTATGTTTCCCGTCATATGCTTTGAACAACCACTATCAAGATACCATAGATTGGAAGTGGTCTTTGAGCATACCTATAAAACAAATTAGGTTTTATTAGGTACCCAAGTTGCTTTGGGTCCTTCATAATTAGTACCTTTCTTTACCCACACATAATGCCCACTTGCCACACTAAAGTTTCTAACATAGCAAGCATTAGGTGTGTGACCTTTAATACCACAATAAAAATAAGTAGGTTCAAAGTTACTTCTATATCTAGAAGGATAAGATTTATCCTTAGGATATTTTTTTCTTTTTATGATAATGATGAATCACTTTAGGTATGTTCACTTTCTCTTTGGATGATTGATCACTAGCCTTAACAAAGATAGTTTTGTTAGAACTTGGTTTTGAAAACTTTGAATACGCAAGTCCACTTTTATCATTTGAATATCTTTGTTGGTTAAGAACACCTTCCAATCCAACTTGACCTTTTTCATATCTCTCAAGAACTCTTTTTAATTGGACAGTTTGGAAAGAAAGTGATTCACAATTTTTTCATACAAAATTCTATTTTTGTTCATCACTTAATTTTTGTTTTTCATCTTTGAGATCTTTTTCCATAGTTTCACATTTTTCTTCTAAAGATGAAATTTGTTTCTTTTGAGATGAAATAATTTTGTACAGAATTTTGCATTCATTTAATAGTTCATCTATAGCAACTTGTGCATCATTATCAGAAAGAGAAAATTCATTACTAACCTCATCATCTTCACTATCGGAATGGTGTGAGGACATCAATTCTAGATTTTCACTTTCGTCACTGTCAGAATCGGACGAAGAACTTATCTCATTATCCTTCCATGCAACATAGTCCTTTTTGTTCTTAAAATCCTTTTTTCCTTTATAGCCACCTTTCTTGGAGAGTTTTGGACAATCCAGCTTTATATGACCTTGCATACTGCATTCATAACATGTGACTTCTTGTGTTGATGCGGAATCTTCCTTTTTCTTGAATTGTTTATTTCTTTTTGCATGAGAAAAGGATTTGTCTTCCGGATTGTCTTCCTTTTCAACTTCCTTGGAATCTATCTTTAAAGAATTATTCTTGGATTTCTTCTCTTGATTTTCATGCTTTTCAAGTCTTCCGAGTTCCGTCTCATATTCTTGAAGTTTTCCAAACAACTTTGCAGACGTCATTGTAGAAAGACTTTTCTTTTCACAAATTTATGTTACTTTTGGTTGCCATTCCCTAGTTAAATATCTAAGCACTTTCATATTTAATTTATCATTAGTTAAAATCTTACCAAGAGCACTTAGATGATTTGTCAAGTGCACAAATCTTTTCTGCAAGTCAAGGATGGATTCTCTGGGCTGTATTCAAAATAACTCATATTCTTGACTTAAAGTATCTAATCTTGATCTTTTAACTTCAATGGTTCCTTCATAAGTTTCTACCAAGGTATCCCATATTTCTTTCATCGTTTTGCATGTCGAGACATGAAAGAATTTATTCATGCTAGGTGCACCTTGAAGAAGATTGATTGCCTTTTTATCATAGAGGACCTTTTTCTTATCATCTTCATCCCATGAAGTTTTAGGCTTTGATGAACCAACACCATTGACAACCGTTATAGGAACAAATGGACCATTTTCGACGGCATTCCATATTTCTTCTCCTTGTGCTTTTAGATGTGCCTTCATGCGTATGTTCCAGAAGTCAAAATATTCACCAAATAATAGAGGAGGCTTGTTGTTACTACCACCATCTCTAAAAACCATATTTTGATTTGTGGAAGCCATTTTGGATCTTTTAGGAATAGGTTACCTATAACCTACTCTGATACCAATTGTAAGTGAGAAGTGCGCCTAAGAGGGGGTGAATTAGGTACTTTAAAATTTTTCTGGTTTTAGTGATGATGGATATTATTTTTCTGGTTTATGGTGTTTATGAAAGTAGTAAAGTGCAAGAAAAAAAGAGACACAAGAGAGTTATCCTGGTTCCCCTCACAGTCCGAGACTACTTCAGTCCCCTTTCAACATGAAAGAGATTTCCTTATAGTTGACAACTTATACAAGAACTACCAAATACCAAGAACAATCCTCTTGGGCCAAGAACAATCTTCTTGGATTTTCACTATGTCAACAATGAAAACAATCCTCTCAAGGTGACCTACTTGTTTCCAACAATCCTAGAAAAACAAGAGTACAAAAACAACTAATCTTATTTTCAAGAATCCTGAAAAATAAGAAAGTGTACAGCAATATTTGAGTGAGTAAGTTTGTAGAGTAATAATCACTTTAAGTGGTTTTATCAATAACTTGATCTTCCCTTTTAATAACAATAATAATCACTTTAAGTTTTCTGTTATACAAGATGTGAAAATATGCAGAAAACTTTTTGAATAAAAATAAAGAAAGCTTGAGTTAAGTATTTGAAAATTTCATAAAAATATTGATTGGAAGGGGTTGTAAAATCATTTGAATCTTTGGATATTTATATCTTCATAATACCCCTTTGAAACAACATGATTTTCTGTATGATGATCATGAACAATTGTCAAGATTCAATACAATTCATTATTCAAAAGGTGTGTGAAGAGGTATATGAAAATCTACTGATTTTCAAAAAAGTACAGCAAGCAATTAATTGCACCCTTGATGCAAATCGATTTGCACAGGTTCTAATAGCCAGAAATTTCAAATATTTTCAGTGAGCAATCAATTTCACTTAAAAACAGAAGCTTTTTCAAACAGAGAGCAATCGATTACACATATATGCAAATCGATTGCACGGGCAAACAAAAGTAAAAAACCTAAAAACGTGAGGCAAGCAATTGATTGCTCCAACATGTAAATCGATTTCTTAGAAATAAAAAATAATTTTTTTCTTAAGAAACTTGAGAAATAGTTTGGACAAGTTTAAAAACTTCTTTTGATCATTGAACATCTAAGACTTAATATCCCGCTCTGAACTTGATTCCTCGGAAAGTGATATTTTGTCTCAATATGCATGCTTCTCCCATGCAGCACTGGGTTCTTGGCAAGATTGATTGTAGACTTGTTATCAATCATCAGCTTCAGAGGTTTGGCTACTTCAATCTTCAAATATTTCAGCAAGTTCAGAATCCACACAGCTTGACATGCAGTCAGAGCGCCTGCAATATATTCAACTTCACAGGTTGGCAGTGCAACAACAGGTTGCTTCTTGGAACACCAAGAAATAGGACCTCCCAGAAATTTGAATAAGTACCCAGAAGTACTTCTTCTGTCCGCTCTATCTCCGCACCAATCAGAGTTTGAATAACTCAAGTTTTGATTCGATCTTTCTTCCAGACGGAAATAACACTCCATACTTCAGAGTTCCCTTAACATACCTCAGAATCTTGACAGCAACTTGGTAATGAGACCACTTTGGTTTACTCATAAATCTACTAATTATTCCAACTACATAGCAAATATCAGGTCTAGTATTACATAAATACCTTAGAGAACTAACCAACTATTTAAAGGTTGTAGAATCCACATCCTCTCCATCAGAATCAGAGTCCAACTTCTGATTCGTATCAGCAGGTGTGATAGCAATTTTACAATTTTCTAGCTCAAATCTCTTCAAAAGCTCAAGTTCATACTTCATCTGATGCAAAATGATTCCTTTCTCAGAGTACATGAATTCTATCCATAGAAAGAAACTCATTTTCCCAAGATCTGTCATCTCAAACGCATTCATCAGGACTTTCTTGAACTCAGCTATCTCTTGTTCAGAACTTCCTGTGAGTAATATGTTATCAACATACAAACAGACCAGAATCATATTACCTTCTGAAGTGTGTTGAACATAAACACCATACTCCATCTCACACTTCTGAAACCCTTGTTCCTTGAAAAATGAATCAATCTTCAAATTCCAAGCTCTGGTGCTTACTTCAATCCATACAAGGCTTTGTGTAATTTGAACACCATCCCTTCCTGATTCTTTTTCTCAAATCCAGGAGGTTGTGATATGTATACCTCTTCTTGTAATGGACCATTCAGAAATGCATATTTTACATCTAAATGCATCAGAGGCCAATTCATGTTAGCAACTATTGCAATCACTAGTCTGATTGTTTCATGTCTCGCTACAGGTGCAAACATTTCAAAGTAATCCAACCCGGGCTTCTGTAGAAAGCCTCTTGCTACTAATATTGCTTTGTGATTTCCAATTGATCCATATGGCTTTAGATTCTGCTTGAAAACCCATCTGACGTTGATGGCTTTCTTGCCTTTTGGAAGTTTTGTCAGCTTCCAAGTCTTGTTTCTCTTTATAGCATCAAGTTCTTCTTTCATGGCATGTAACCAAACTTGCTGCTTAAGAGCCTCTTCCATACTCACGGGTTTAGAGTATACTAACATTTCACACTAAATAACATCTCCTTTAGAGTCTACTCCAGTGTCTTGCAACATGTCAAACTCTGTAAATCTTCTTGAGATGCTTCTGACTCTTTGTTACCTCTAAATTGAACCTTCAGAACTTTGTACACCACAACTTTACCCTTCACAAGCACTTGTTTCATAAATTGGACTTTCTCAAGAACCTTGACTGTCTTCAGGGTCTGGATCACCATCGGAGTCAGAGTCAGAATCATCTTCTCTTATGTATCTTCTTCAGAGTCAGAGTCTTTACCAGCTTCAGAAACATGTGTTTCTAACTTTTCTTCAGGAGTTCTCTCATCGGAGTCAGGACGAAACCTTTCCCTTCCAAAATTTGGATTCCTTTACAATGACGTCTCTGCTGAACTCAACTTTGTTAGTTTCTGGACAATAAAGTTTGTACGGACCTGTATTGTGGTACCCCACCAGTAACATTACTTTACTTCTATCATCCAGCTTTTGTCTTCTGGCTTCTGGGACATTGTTGTACCCCAAAATTTGCCCTCACATGTTTTCAAAGGTCTTCCCTTACATGGTTAGTCAAAAACCCTTGCCTAAGGAAAAAGAAAATTTTGTAGTGGTGCTTTAAGTACCTTTCGATTGGCATTCTGAAAGACCCTTCGATTGGTATTCTGAAGGAGCCTTTCGATTGGCATGGATAATTCCCTTCGATTGGCATTATGGACAAACACTTCGATTGGCATTATGGACAAGCACTTCGATTGGCATTGTGTCAAGGCCTTCGATTGGAATTCTAAAAGACCTTTTCGTTTGGCACCCTGGGCCAAGCCTTTCAATTGGCATGCCAAAGGATCCTTCGATTTAGCATTGTGTCAAGGCAGCTTCAACAGGCATGTTAACCATGTCCTTCGATTAACATGAACAGCACCTTTCGATTGGCCTGTTAACAAAAGCCTTTCGATTGGAATTTTAATTAGTGCCATTCGATTGGTATTTGAACAAGATCTTTCGATTGGCGTAGCAAAGGACTCTTCGATTGATATTTCAATAAATACCCTTTGATTGATATTTTGACAAGGGCCATTTGAAGAACTCCTTCCAGGCCATTCGAAAGAGGCCATCAAGAGGGCACTCAAAAAACATGTCCAGGTACAATGAACATGAGAAAATGGCATGTTTTCCTTGCAAATATAGAAATAATTAAATGCTGATTGTGGATTCAATTCCTGAGTTAAAGGCAAGATTCTTGCCTTTTCTGTTCCCAACCCTACAAGAGCTGATTCGACCAGGGTGATCCTTTTCGAATCAAGCAATCGAAGCAGAGGGAGGCTCAATCGAAGGGGCTGTGACATCGAAGAGGGATTAATTCGAAGTGGAGCTTAGGGCTATCGAAGAGAGTAGATTAGAAGGGAAGTGGATCTACAAAGGGAAAGTCAGCTTTCGATTTTCATCATGTTAGAGGCCCAAACAGCTCATAATAGGCTGGCAGTAACACATGAAAGCAGATTGGCACGTGATTGAATCAAATATAGCAAGTCTTTATGAAGAAATCAAATCAAATCTCTTCATCATAATGGACCAAGATTTGATACACAAATGTTGACCTAAATTCCTTTGTCTATATAAACCTCATGCTCACAAATAAAAAAGGAGGGGAAGAAAAAAAACGCACAAAAACTCTGTGGAAACGGCCAGAACAGTTTTGCAAAAAAAACCTTGAAAAAGTGGTGATCGGATTTTGGTTTAGAGGTAAATTCAGGCTAAAAGCAGAACGCAGCTCTCTTCCTTGCCATCTAGTGGAGCTATACCCATCAAAAGGAAGCCTTTTCATTGCCCATAACGCATTGTAAGTCTCCATGAACATTGCTCTGCATATAGAATCATAACTCAGCTTTTCTGCATCCTTGTGCCAAATCTCTTGCATATTCATACCGACCATGTAATTTACATTGATTCTGCATTATTTGATTTGATTGTTGTGGCCTCTAACCCCCTATCCAGAACCCAGGGTTCTTGTGTATGTTTTTTTAGGCGTTTTGTGTGCAGGTAAATAACCAGGCCTTCGTGAAGAAGACGATGGCGTGTCTTAGCGCCATTGGTCTATTCAAAACATTAGCGCGTTTTTTATTATTTCCAGGCTTGACATTTTGTTTTTTCATTTAATATTTGTTGTCTATCCCAATCACAAGAAACATCAATAGCTCAGCTGGCAAGGCGTTAGTGGGTGGCACCATTGGGACCTGGATTCGAATCCCAGGTCCCCCAAAACTTTGTTATCATTTTATTTCAGGTGTTCACATACAACACTTCAGGCAGGGAGCACCATATACCTCCAGATCTCAAAGTCTACGTGGTTACCAAGGCAGATCCGATGGCTAAGGATGGAGGTTCACCATGAACCTTGGTCAACAAACGCCCAGGGAATCTGAAAGTCAAATGAGGCTGATCGAATCTGGGCCTGGAATTGCTGAATCAACCTCCCTTCTAGGCCCAAACCCCCCTTTTGGTTTATTCTTTCTCTTTTCTATATTTCTTTTGTTTAATTTGCGTTATTTTAACCAATTAACCAATTAACCTTTTTTATATAAAAAAAACCAGAAATAAAAAAAAACATTATTTTCATCATTAATTTCATTATGTTTGTAAGTAAACCATTAACCAATTAATTTAGTTTTAATTAGGTTTAATCTTAACATTTTTTGCAATAAATAAAAATTGATTTAGAATTAGGGTTTTGATATAATTTTACCTTTCTAATTTTATTTCCTTAATTAAAATAAAACTCAAAAAAAAATATTTTCTTTTTTAATTAATTAATTCCATTATTAATTTAGACTTAATTCTTAAATCAAAAAAGACCAAAAATATGCTTTGTTTATTTGATAAAAGGGTCAAAACCCTAGGACACTCCGATTCAATTTTTCTCGCGCGCATATTATTTTTGATCCATATATTGTAATTGCTCCGAGGATGTAATAGCTTTAATGTAGGATTTTATTTACCGCTTTTATTTACTTTTTCGCATTTAATTTTAAGGGTTTGTTTTTGGCGATGTAAATACCCGACGCCTTGTAATAGCTTAGTTTTATTTTCCGCAATTTATTTTCTGCAACCATTAACTGCTAGATGTTTGAATAATAGGCTATGCATGACAAGATTAACCTTTTATTTAAAATCAACCGTAGCTCACCATAACATGTACAAAGATAATATAAACTGAAAATTGACACACTCGCACATGCCACTCTTAGGGTACGCCTCACATGGTTGCCTCGAACGTGGTCATTGAGTATAGGAAGTTTTAGAGGTCGTCCTTTTGTCCAAAGATCATAAGTTGCCTCGAAACGGTTGCCTCGGAAAAATGATCTAATACATTAGGGTTACCGCTAAGGCGTCCTAACATTGCTTTAGTGGCCACACGTCCCTTAAATCGAATTGACCCGAAAACTCCAACGACGATGCTACCTACTCCTCAATACTGGGATAGCATTGTCTAAAGGACATTAGCACAGTTTAATTCCTTTTTGAGTAGGTAGAGGTTCTTAAGTACTTGCTCCTTTTAAAACAAAACAAAACTTTTCGCACTTACACTCTCTTCAAAACAAAAACTCTTTTCAAACCCACAAACACAAAGAAAAGCAAACTTTTGAAAACATAGTGAGCAAGTACCTAAGAGCCCGTGGATAACCACGGATAGAAAGGGTGCTAACACCTTCCCTTTCTATAATCTACCTCCCGAACCCGAGAAACATCTCAAAAAGGAATTTTTCTGTGCTTTTGTCCTTTCCTTGTTGGATAAAATAAAAGACGGTGGCGACTTTTGCTTACCACGACATTTTGCGAAAACAAACGCAAACGCGAACCAGTATTCCAAAACAGTCAGTTCTCATTCCCACCGATCATAGAACTGGCGACTCTGCTGGGGATATCTTCTAAAAGTGAGGTTACCTTAGGGTTTTAGATCACCTTTACTTGCTTACCTTGATTGCTTTGTTTGCTTTACTTTTTGGGTTCCTTGTTTGGGTTTGTTTAAATCCTACACCCGGATTTGGGGGCACCTTTTAGGTAAGTAGCAATAAACTGTGAGGGAACTGTGTGGGGTATACCGACATGGTTGAAACAGTAGCTACGTTGATGTGGCACTTTGGTTGGTACCGGTAACCCTTGAGTTGAATCAAGGAGAGTACGGGGCTGCCGCGTGGTGTCGTGAAGCATCAATTGACTTTAGAACCTTACTTGACTATCTTGGCCCTTTTTAGGGGTAGTGAGATGATCGACTTTGGTGCAGTCCGAAGTTGGTAGATACTCGATACTACACTCATTGAGGATTGTTTTCTTGGAATATTTTGGTCGCCAGTTAAGTGGCTAAACCAAAACAATGAACATAGAAAATAATCCAGTGATATTGAGCTCCTTAGAACCCGGTTTCTATTTTAGGACAGGTTGAGCCAACGAACTTCAAGAGGGTACTTACCTACAAACCCCATGCAAGCCTAAACCTAAGGACTTGTCTGCTTCGTGTGAATATGATTGCCTGTATATACACCTGCTTACTTTTGCATACATGTACATAACATCATAACATCATACAATGGCATTTTCAATAACCATTTCAAGGATCTCAAGGGCTTGTGATGCAGGTTATGGTAAATCAAATGTCCAGCAAGGGGCAAAGGAGATTTATTTTCCTCTAGCCAATGCCGTCTAGAGATCAAAACACGATAACTAGAGTCAGGGGCTATGACCCACTCGATATGGTGATCTTGACTCTTGAAGAAGGACTCTTAACGACACGAAGTTTCTTCTATCAAATTCTAACAAGTTTCTTGTTTACCCCACGAGATCCTTGAAAACATTGCATACATATATCATACATATCATTGCATAACAAGTCTCCCAATACAGGTCTCTCATGTTCTCGCTGTTTATTTCAGCAATGGCTTTCCAACAAGACAACAGAGATTTTCAAATTCGAGAAACCCAGTTCAGAGAAATCTTCCTAAACCTATCCAAGGGACAGGGAGAGTTGAAAACACTCCTCGTTGGAAACTTGGTCAAGAAAAGTCCTGAAGACAATAAGGACGAACGGCTGAAACATCTGCAAGCTGAGGTAGATGCAATGAGAACCCAGATGCTGGGGCAGATGGCTCTTATCCAAGGCCTAACCCGGGAACAAGAAGAGCTGAGAACCATTATCAGCCAGCTTCATCAAGACAGATACAACAACATGAAGCAAACAGTCAAGGTCGCGGACCAAGTCATTAATCAACTTCCGAGAAGTCAAAGGTTTGGTTTGATGAAGAATAGACCTCTCCAAGTTGCTACTACCTCAAGGGTCCAACAACAACCTTTCCATAAACAATGGGTTGATCAGAGTAAGCCAAATATGCCCAAGAGGCAATTTACCAAGCTCAACATGCCGCTGTCTCAAGCTTTACAACACCTGCTGAGATTGAATCTGGTGACGTTAAGGGACCCTCCTAAGAATCCCAACATAGCCTCCCCAAGGTACAATCCTGATGCAAGGTGTGCATATCACTCCACAGCCCGGGGCATGATACTAACATCTGTTGGGCGTTGAGCAACAAAGTTCAAGACCTGATTGATGAAGGAGCATTGGAACTCACACAAGACGCTCAGATTGAATTCTTTTGTCATCCCTCCAAGGTTCACCATTTGAAGTGACAAGTCCTGAGACGAGAAGACTTTTTTGTTCATTAGAAATTTTCAATTTGTAATTTTCTTTTGATTGTTCAAACATTTATTCATGTCAAACTTTTTTACTTTATCAATGCATTGCATATGACTATTTTTGAATCAATACATTTGTATTCACTATATTCAAATTGCTTTCATATTTGTGATGATTAACTCTCGATTAAAAAATTCTAAGCCTTTAGAGGGAGGATGACGAAACAATGCCATAATCTCATACAGTATGCTTTTGGGCAGACCTTGCTGACGATGTACAGGCGTTTCTTTCAAATCCTAAACACTGGAGTTATAAGGAAGATAATCCCTAGTCAACCCCTTCGAGCCAAAGAAGTAGGAGTTTTCTGTTTTAAACACAAATTGAAACCTTTAATTTAAACCTGGGGCAGGGTAGTCTCTCAGTTAATTCAAAAAGATGCGCATTGAGGTCGCAAAACTCTCAGTTCATAATACAAAGAACAACATCAAAAACATTCCTCTGGAATCAAAAGACAGTGGTGGTTCCTTATCTCATAGGCAGTCAATCTCTCAAAAGAGAAAAGCCCACTGAGCCAAAACCTATAAAGGAGGCTTAAGAAAGCTGGGGCATCCCGCTGACTGTAATCTCGAAAACAGAAACAGTCAGGCAAAAGTTAGGGATAACAAATCAAAAGAACGAGGTCACTACAAATCCTCAACAACATGAAAAATGTTGCAAAAATGACTGCCTTCCAACAAATTCAACTTGTGTGAACCATCACCAAAAATGTCGTTCCAGACTCATTAGGAGTTCAAATGCACAATTAACTGAGTTTAGGATTGAAGAACATCACGAAGAGCGGGTG
This sequence comes from Vicia faba, assembly GCA_948472305.1. Lineage (NCBI taxonomy): Eukaryota > Viridiplantae > Streptophyta > Magnoliopsida > Fabales > Fabaceae > Vicia > Vicia faba. Next base: position 293,607,746 of record OX451739.1, on the reverse strand, counting down.
GGTACAAATAAAATTTGAGCCTTTATCCTTTGTTTCTTAAACCGTGAACCAGGCTACGTTATAACCCTTAAAAAGTCCTAGCTGAAGCATGGGTTAGTCCGAAAGCATACAGTTACAAAAGGTATCCTGACTCTTGCAGAGCTTGCTGTAAATCCTGAGTTGACGTCACATTTTACAAAATTTTCCTATCTTACTGAAAAAATGCATTTTCAAAAACTTCAAGACAGACATAAGCTTTGCATTCTTAAAATAACATTGTTTGCATATGACTATTTGTTCAAACAGCAGAGAAATTCGCACGAGGAATATCTAGGGAACAAAAAAACCTTCTCAATAAAAGGATCACCTCAAGTGGAAAAACACTTCCAACCAAGGGGCACGGCATGAGCATTGTCCATCATCTGGGGCAGTTAAGTCAAGATTCAAGGAATCTCTCAAAATGCCAAATAGTCAGGGGCAAATCTCCATCGGAATCAATTGCGGCATTGGCCGTGAATTCCAACAACGAATCTTGCACGATCAAACAAAGATCTTCTGGTAGTATGGCAACACAACACTACCGACAGTGACACCTCCCTACATCCTGAAAGCGTGGACATAGTCAAAAGGTACTACGCATAATCAAAGACCCGCTAGGTTGACTGGCCTAGGCAAAAATAAGGGCTTCCCGGCGAACCAAAAGGGTTCGGGCAAAAATAAGGGATGAAAATGAAAAATTCTGTACACCCGGCAAGTCGAAAACCTGAAAAGGCGGCTTGGGCAAAAAAGGGTATCCCGGTGAACTAAAAACCCAAAAGGGCGGTCCAAGCAAAAATTAGGGATCAAAGCGTACGACTATGTCTCGTCATCTCGTCACTGGCCTACCAGAAGAAGACTTGTCATTTTGACCGAAAGATACCAAACACCTCATAGGTGGGGATAATACTCGATCCACAGGGCCTCCGCAGGCACCTTCTTCCGCAAAAAACAGGGGCAAATAAGAATTGTCCGAACTGTACAAGTTGCTCTGTCCACCAGGTACCAAGGTATATATTCAGCTGAAGAATATGGCTAAGATACTTTCACTCCCTGCAGAGTAAGACAGTAATGATATCTCTCTCAGCTGAGATTTGCAACTATGAACGAATCAGCAATACTCTCCCCAAGCAGAGTTGGTCTACCATCAACCCTAAAAAGGTTGGGTATACCCAGAAGATCTTAATCTTCCCTAGCGGAGTATAAAGATATTCCCCAGCAAGTATAAGAGCATCTCCGGCAGTCTTAATATTCTTCAACAGAGTATAAGAATGTTCCCCGACAGAATACAAGATACCCCTAGTGGAGCCATTTCCCCAGCGTAGTCTAAAAAAGGCTTCCCCGCCAGAGTTGAATCATCTTACCCAGTAGATTCTGGAAGCTTGGCCCCTGCAGAATACAAATGTATCTCCCCAGCCAAATTCAGAGGTTATCCTCACAAGAGTCTAACCGGGTTATCCTCAGCAAGTTGCAACTGAAAGATTATCCCCAGCGAAGTTCTTTCTATCCCCAGCGGAGTTCATCAAAATCCCCAACAGAGCTTATCAACGGAATCCCCAGCGAAGTTTATCATTAAAATCTCAGCAAAGTATCTCTTCCCCACAGAGTAATCTCTTCACCAGTTTATTCCCCAACGGAGTCATCCTCTCCTGCAGGTTTATTCTTGCAATCATCTTCGTTCATCATTCCCAGTGGAAACGAAGAATTTAACCCTACTCTCCAGCAGCCGTTCGGGATTTATTTTCCCCAACTAAAACATCACATTTCCATACATCATGATACATGCATATACGCATCATACCATACAATATCATTTATGTTGAGAACATCATTGCTTGATCCATATCATGCATTGCATATGACTGACCTTTACCTTTCAGGAAAAATGCAGTTAAGTTCCCAATTATGTCAATGGAGACAAAATCAGTTAAATCGATTCCTAAAGATTTTTCTGAGGCGAAGCCAGTCAATGGAGACAAAATCGGTTAAATCGATTCCTAAAGATTTTTCTGAGGCGAAGCCAGTCAATGGAGACAAAATCAGTTAAATCGATTCCTAAAGATTTTTCTGAGGCGAAGCAAATCAATGGAGACAAAATCAGTTAAATCGATTCCTAAAGATTTTTCTGAGGCGAAGCCAGTCAATGGAGACAAAATCAGTTAAATCGATTCCTAAAGATTTTTCTGAGGCGAAGCCAGTCAATGGAGACAAAATTAGTTAAATCGATTCCTAAAGATTTTTCTGAGGCGAAGCCAGTCAATGGAGACAAAATCAGTTAAATCGGTTCTTAAATATTTTTCTGAGGCTAACCCAGTCAATGGAGACAAAATCAGTTAAATCGATTCCTAAAGATTTTTCTGAGGCGAAGCCAGTCAATGGAGACAAAATCAGTTAAATCGATTCCTAAAGATTTTTCTGAGGCGAAGCCAGTCAATGGAGAGAAAATCAGTTAAATCGATTCCTAAAGATTTTTCTGAGGCGAAGCCAGTCAATGGAGACAAAATCAGTTAAATCGATTCCTAAAGATTTTTCTGAGGCGAAGCCAGTCAATGGAGACAAAATCAGTTAAATCGATTCCTAAAGATTTTTCTGAGGCGAAGCCAGTCAATGGAGACAAAATCAGTTAAATCGGTTCCTAAAGATTTTTCTGAGGCGAAGCCAGTCAATGGAGACAAAATCAGTTAAATCGATTCCTAAAGATTTTTCTGAGGCGAAGCCAATCAATGGAGACAAAATCATTTAAATCGATTCCTGAAGATTTTTCTGAGGCGAAGCCAGTCAATGGAGACAAAATCATTTAAATCGATTCCTGAAGATTTTTCTGAGGCGAAGCCAGTCAATGGAGACAAAATCGGTTAAATCGATTCCTGAAGATTTTTCTGAGGCGAAGCCAGTCAATGGAGACAAAATCATTTAAATCGATTCCTGAAGATTTTTCTGAGGCGAAGCCAGTCAATGGAGACAAAATCGGTTAAATCGATTCCTAAAGATTTTTCTGAGGCGAAGCCAGTCAATGGAGACAAAATTAGTTAAATCGATTCCTAAAGATTTTTCTGAGGCGAAGCTAGTCAATGGAGACAAAATCAGTTAAATCGATTCCTAAAGATTTTTCTGAGGCGAAGCCAGTCAACAGAGACAAAATCAGTTAAATCGATTCCTAAATATTTTTCTGAGGCGAAGCCAGTCAATGGAGACAAAATCAGTTAAATCGATTCCTAAAGATTTTTCTGAGGCGAAGCTAGTCAATGGAGACAAAATCAATTAAATTGATTCCTAAAGATTTTTCTGAGGCGAAACCCGTCAAAGGAAACACCCCGTCAAAAGAGACAACCCGTCAACCGAGACAACCCGTCAATAGAGACAACTCGTCAAAGGAGACACCCCGTCAAAAGAGACAACCTGTCAATAGAGACAACCTGTTAATAGAGACAACCTGTCAATAGAGACAACCTGTCAATAGAGACAACCTGTCAATGGAGACAACTCGTCAAAGGATACATCCCGTCAGAAGAGACAACCCGTCAACGAAGATAAAACCACCTACCAACAATCTCCAAATGGCATCTGTAAGCCCATTCCCGACATCACAATGCTGATACTACACCATGCGAGTGCAAATTTCTGGGCACTCTAGTGTTCAATCATCTTCCACCTTCGGATCATGAAAGGCACGCAAGCCAATCTACATCCTCAAGTTTAAGAAAATTGAACAGGGGCAACTGTTGTACCCCAAAATGTGCCCTCTCATGTTTTCAAAGGTCTTCCCTTACATGGTTAGTCACAAACCCTTGCCTAAGGAAAAAGAAAATTTTGGAGTGGTGCTTTAAGTACCTTTCGATTGGCATTCTGAAAGACCCTTCGATTGGTATTCTGAAGGAGCCTTTCGATTGGCATGGATAATTCCCTTCGATTGGAATTATGGACAAACACTTCGATTGGCATTATGGACAAGCACTTCGATTGGCATTGTGTCAAGGCCTTCGATTGGAATTCTGAAAGACCTTTTCGTTTGGCACCCTGGGCCAAGCCTTTCAATTGGCATGCCAAAGGATCCTTCGATTTAGCATTGTGTCAAGGCAGCTTCAACAGGCATGTTAACCATATCCTTCGATTAGCATGAACAACACCTTTCGATTGGCCTGTTAACAAAAGCCTTTCGATTGGAATTTTAATTAGTGCCCTTCGATTGGTATCTGAACAAGATCTTTCGATTGGCGTAGCAAAGGACTCTTCGATTGATATTTCAATAAATACCCTTCGATTGATATTTGGACAAGGTCCATTTGAAGAACTCCTTCCAGGCCATTCGAAAGAGGCCATCAAGAGGGCACTCAAAAAACATGTCCAGGTACACTGAACATGAGAAAATGGCATGTTTTCCTTGCAAATATAGAAATAATTAAATGCTGATTGTGGATTCAATTCCTGAGTTAAAGGCCAGATTCTTGCCTTTTCTGTTCCCAACCCTACAAGAGCTGATTAGACCAGGGTGATCCTTTTCGAATCAAGCAATCGAAGCAAAGGGAGACTCAATCGAAGGGGATGTGACATCGAAGAGGGATTAATTCTAAGTGGAGCTTAGGGCTATCAAAGAGAGTAGATTAGAAGGGAAGTGGATCTACAAAGGGCAAGTCAGCTTTCGATTTTCATCATGTTGGAGGCCCAAACAGCTCATAACAGGCTGGCAGTAACGCATGAAAGCAGATTGGCACGTGATTGAATCAAATATAGCAAGTCTTTATGAAGAAATCAAATCAAATCTCTTCATCATAATGGACCACGATTTGATACATAAATGTTGACCTAAATTCCTTTGTCTATATAAACCTCATGCTCACAAAGAAAAAAGGACGGGAAAAAAAACGCACAAAAACTCTGTGGAAACGGCCAGAACAGTTTTGCAAAAAAAACCTTGAAAAAGTGGTGATCGGATTTTGGTTTAGAGGTGAATTCAGGCCAAAAGCAGAACGCAACTCTCTTCCTTGCCATCCAGTGGAGCTATACCCATCAAAAGGAAGCCTTTTCATTTCCCATAACGCATTGTAAGTCTCCATGAACATTGCTCTGCATATAGAATCGTAACTCAGTTTTTCTGCATCCTTGTGCCAAATCTCTTGCATATTCATACCGACCATGTTATTTACATTGATTCTGCATTATTTGATTTGATTGTTGTGGCCTCTAACCCCCTATCCAGAACCTAGGGTTCTTGTGTATGTTTTTTTAGGCGTTTTGTGTGCAGGTAAATAACCAGGCCTTCGTGAAGAAGACGATGGCGTGTCTTAGCGCCATTGGTCTATTCAAAACATTAACGCGTTTTTTATTATTTCCAGGCTTGACATTTTGTTTTTTCATTTAATATTTGTTGTCTATCCCAATCACAAGAAACATCAAAAGCTCAGCTGGCAAGGCGTTAGTGGGTGGCACCATTGGGACCTGGATTCGAATCCCAGGTCCCCCAAAACTTTGTTATCATTTAATTTTAGGTGTTCACATACAGCACTTCAGGCAGGGAGCACCATATACCTCCAGATCTCAAAGGCTACGTGGTTACCGAGGCAGATCCGATGGCTAAGGATGGAGGTTCACCATGAACCTTGGTCAACAAACGCCCAGGCAATCTGAAAGTTAAACGAGGCTGATCGAATCTGGGCCTGGAATTGCTGAATCAACCTCCCTTCTAGGCCCAAACCCCCCTTTTGGTTTATTCTTTCTCTTTTCTATATTTCTTTTGTTTAATTTGCGTTATTTTAACCAATTAACCAATTAACCTTTTTTATATAAAAAAACCAGAAATAAAAAAAAAACATTATTTTCATCATTAATTTCATTATTTTTGTAAATAAACCATTAACCAATTAATTTAGTTTTAATTAGGTTTAATCTTAACATTTTTTGCAATAAATAAAAATTGATTTAGAATTAGGGTTTTGATATAATTTTACCTTTCTGATTTTATTTCCTTAATTAAAATAAAACTCAAAAAAAATATTTTCTTTTTTAATTAATTAATTCCATTATTAATTTAGACTTAATTCTTAAATAAAAAAAGACCAAAAATATGCTTTGTTTATTTGATAAAAGGGTCAAAACCCTAGGACACTCCGATTCAATTTTTCTCGCGCGCATATTATTTTTGATCCATATATTGTAATTGCTCCGAGGATGTAATAGCTTTAACGTAGGACTTTATTTACCGCTTTTATTTACTTTTTCGCATTTAATTTTAAGGGTTTGTTTTTGGCGATGTAAATACCCGACGCCTTGTAATAGCTTAGTTTTATTCTCCGCAATTTATTTTCCGCAACCATTAACTGCTAGATGTTTGAATAATAGGCTATGCATGACAAGATTAACCTTTAATTTAAAATCAACCGTAGCTCACCATAACATGTACAAAGATAATATAAACTGAAAATTGACACACTCGCACATGCCACTCTTAGGGTACGCCTCACTTGGTTGCCTCGAACGTGGTCATTGAGTATAGGAAGTTTTAGAGGTCGTCCTTTTGTCCAAAGATCATAAGTTGCCTCGAAACGGTTGCCTCGGAAAAATGATCTAAGACATTAGGGTTACTGCTAAGGCATCCTAACATTGCTTTAGTGGCCACACGTCCCTTAAATCGAATTGACCCGAAAACTCCAACGACGATGCTACCTACTCCTCAATAGTGGGATAACATTGTCTAAAGGATATTAGCACAGTTTAATTCCTTTTTGAGTAGGCAGAGGTTCTTAAGTACTTGCTCCTTTTAAAACAAAACAAAACTTTTCGCACTTACACTCTCTTCAAAACAAAAACTCTTTTCAAACCCACAAACACAAAGAAAAGCAAACTTTTGAAAACATAGTGAGCAAGTACCTAAGAGCCCGTGGATAACCACGGATAGAAAGGGTGCTAACACCTTCCGTTTCTATAATCTACCTCCCGAACCCGAGAAACATCTCAAAAATGAATTTTTCTGTGCTTTTGTCCTTTCCTTGTTGGATAAAATAAAAGACGGTGGCGACTCTTGCTTACCGCGACATTTTGCGAAAACAAACGCAAACGCGAACCAGTATTCCAAAACAGTCAGTTCTCATTCCCACTGATCACAGACATGTTTGTAACATACATAACCAAACACCTTCAGATGACTAACACTTTTCTTATCTCCAGTCCACTTCTGAATAGGAACTATTTCCTTCAATTTCTCTGTTGGACATCTATTGAGTACATAACATGCAGTTGCAACAACTTCTCCCCACAGAGTATGAGGAATCTTCTTCTCTTTCGGCATGCTTCTCACCATATCAAGCAAAGTACGGGTTCTTCTTTCAACAAGACCATTGTGTTGAGGAGTATATAGAGCACTAACCTCATGCTAAATTCTATTCTCCTCATAGAATCTTCAGAATATTGTGGAGTTATACTCACCACCACCATTAGTTTTAAGAATCTTCAGACTCTGGCCACTCTGATTCTCAACCTTCAGTCTGAACATCTTGAATTCAGCAAACACCTCGTGTTTAAACTTTATGAGAGATACCCATATCATTCTGGGAAACTCATCAACAAATGACACAAAATATTTATTCCCTTCAGTTGATGCTACTGGAAAAGGACCACACACATCAGAATGCACTACTCCCAAGGCATGTTTTGCTCTTGAGCTACTTCTGATGAAAATGGTAATCTTGGTTGCTTCCCTTCCATGCACACCTTACATGACTTTTTAGGCTTCTTGATTGTGGGAATTCCATGTACCAGATTCTTTGATTTCAGATGCCCTAAACTTCTGAAATTCAGATGACCAAATCTTTTGTGCCATAACTCACTCTCCTTGACAGCACTTGTTGCACTAAGACATTCTGAGTATGCAGTTCTAACATTCACCTTGAATGTTCTGTTCCTTCCCTGTCCTGACTGTATAATCAGCTTCTGATTACAGTCATACAGATCCAAAAGATTGTCCTTCATGGTAACTGAAAAATCTTTCTCAATCAGTTGTCCCACACTCATCAGATTACTTTTCATGCCAGGTACATACCATACATTCTGGATCACTACTGCTTTCCCATTGTTTAGAATGATTTTGACATTTCCCATACCTTCAGCATTGAGATATTTATCATCAGCACATCTGATCTTTGTACTATTCCCAAAGTCAAAATCAACCAACCATTTCTTGTTTCCAGTAAGATGGTTTGAACATCCTGTGTCCATATACCACCATTATGATGCATTCATATCATCAGGTTCAGAAGCCAACAATAGCACAAGTTCATCATCTGACTCTCCTCTGGCTATATTTGCTTCTTCTGACTTCCTTTCTTTGTTTGACCAGCAATCTTTGGCATAGTGACCAAAGTTCTTGCAACAGTAACACTGAACATTCTTCTTGTCAGACTTCTCCTTTCCCTTCTGGACATTCTTCTGCCTATCAGAGTTTGAAGCTTCTAACCTTTGACCACCCTTAGTTTTCTTCCTGGCTTCTGACCAAGTATGCTTCTGACACTTCTTATAAGAAGTTACTTTCAGAGCCTGCTGCTCTACTTCCCTCTCATAAGTTCTCGCAGTCATACGCAACTCATGCGCCTCTAGACTACTTTGCAGCTCTTCAACTGTCATGGTGCTCAGATCTTTGGAATGTTCAATTGCTACCACAATGTAATCAAACTAAGAAGTTAAATATCTCAAGATCTTCTCAATGATTAGAATCACTCTAGAGATGTACTCATAAACCTTCTCGCTGTCCTTCATGTTGAGATTCTCATATTGCTTTCTGAGAGACTAAAGCTTCACCTTTTTCACTGATGCGTCACCACCATAACATCTGACCAGTGTGTCCCACGCAGCCTTTGCTGTTTCAGAATCAGCAATCTTCTCAAACACATTTGCATCCCTACATAGATAGATGTAGAACAACGCCTTCTGATCTTTCTTCCTTAGCGCCCTACGTGTTATCTTTTGTGCCTCTGTTGCGTCTACGTCTAACAGATCATAGCCATCGGTGGCAAGATCTAACACATCTTCAGAACTAAATAACACGCGCATCTGGATCTTCCAACGATTCCAGTTTTTGCCATCAAATACTGGAAGCATGGAATGGACATCGCCGCCGTCTCCATTCATCTTATACCTTGTGCAATTTACACAGAAACTCAGAATCAGAATCAGTGTTTCCCATATCCCCAGAATCAAAAACAACGATTATCACACAACACCTCATTATTCTCTCGTGTTTACCTTTTTCCCGTGGATTTCGAACCGAAGCTCTAGATACCAATTTTTGGTGCACAAAGAAGAGATGAAAGGCAAAAAGGAATATATTAAATGACGACTACAAGGAATAATGATTTACAATGAATTACATTGAGCTACCTCACTAGGTTATTTATACACAAAATAAAATCCTAAATATCCTCTAACAAAGATATAAAAAGATATATTAATATCTTCTAAAAAGATATTCCTAAAATATAGATTAATATCCACAAGATATTCCTAAAATATAGATTAAATCTAACACCATCCCTTAATTTATATTTTATCCAAAACTGACAACACCAATTTCATCCCTCAAGCGAAGAAATTGATCAGTCTTGATAGCCTTTGTTAGAACATTTGCCAGCTGCTTCTGGGTGCTACAGCGCATAACTTCTAATATTCCACTCTGAACTTGATTCCTTAGAAAGTGATATTTTATCTCAATATGCTTGCTTCTCCCATGCAGCAGTGGGTTCTTGGCAAGATTGATTGCAGACTTGTTATTAATCATCAACTTCAGAGGTTTGGCTACTTCAATATTCAGATCTTTCAGCAAGTTCAGAATCCACACAACTTGACATGCAGTCAGAGCACCTACAATATATTCAGCTTCATAGGTTGACAGTGCAACAACAAGTTGCTTCTTGGAACACCAAGAAATAGGACCTCCAAGAAATTTGAATAAGTACCCAGAAGTACTTCTTCTGTCCACTCTATCTCTGCACCAATCAGAGTCTGATAACTCAAAAGTTCTGATTTGATCTTTCTTCTAGACAGAAATAACACTCCATACTTAAGAGTTCCCTTTACATACCTCAGAATCCTGACAACAGCTTGCTAGTGAGACCACTTTGGTTTACTCATAAATCTGCTAACTATTCCAACTGCATAGAAAATATCAAGTCTGGTATTACATAAATACCTCAAAGAACCAACCAACAGTTTAAAGGTTGTAGCATCCACATCCTCTCCATCAGAATCAGAGTCCAACTTCTGATTCGTATCAGCATGTGTGATAGCAATTTTTCATTTTTCTAGCTCAAATTTCTTCAGAAGCTCAAGTCCATACTTCATCTGATGCAAAATGATTCCTTTCTCGGAGTACATGAATTCCATCCTTAGAAAGAAACTCAGTTTCCCAAGATCTGTCATCTCAAATGCATTCATCAGAACTTTCTTGAACTCAGCTATCTCTTGTTCAGAACTTCCTGTGAGTCATATGTCATCAACATACAAACATACCAGAATCATATTACCTTCTGAAATATGCTGAACATAAACACCATACTCCATCTCACACTTCTGAAACCCCTGTTCCTTGAAAAACGAATCAATCTTTAAATTCTAAGCTCTGGGTGCTTGCTTCAATCCATACAAGGCTATGTGTAATTTGAACATCATCCCTTCCTGATTCTTTTTCTAAAATCCAGGAGGTTTCGATACGTATACCTCTTCTTGTAATGGACCATTCAGAAATGCATATTTTACATCTAAATGCATCAGAGGCCAATTCATGTTAGCAACTATTGCAATCACTAGTCTGATTGTTTCATGTCTCACTACAGGTGAAAAAACTTCAAAGTAATCCAGCCCAGACTTCTGTAGAAAGCCTCTTGCTACTAATATTGCTTTGTGTTTGCCATATGATCCATCTGGCTTTAGCTTCTGCTTGAAAACCCATTCCGATGGCTTTCTTGCCTTTTAGAAGTTCTGTCAGCTTCCAAGTCTTGTTTCTATCTATAGCATCAAGTTCTTCTTTCATGGCCTATAACCAAACTTGCTGCTTAAGAGCCTCTTCTGTACTCACGTTTCAGAGTCTACTAACATTTCACACTGAATAACTTCTCCTTCATAGTCTACTTCGATGTCTTGCAACATGTCAAACTCTGTAAATCTTCTTGAGATGCTTATGACTCTTTGTTGCCTCTGAACTGGACCTTCAGAACTTTGGACACCACAACTTTCCCCTTTTGAAGCACTTGCTCCATAAATTGGACTTTCTCTAGAACCTTGACTGTCTTCAGAGTATGGATCACCATCGGAGTCAGAGTCAGAATCATCTTCTTCTTTTGTATCTTCTTCAGAGTCAGAGTCTTTACGAGCTTTAGAAACATGTGTTTTTTACTTTACTTCAGGAGTTCTCTCATCGGAGTTAGGACAAGACCTTTCCCAATTCCAAACTTCTGATTCATTTATAATGACGTCTCTGCTGAACTTAACTTTGTTAGTTTCTGGACAATAAAGTTTGTACGAACCTGTATTGTGGTACCCCACCAGTAACATTACTTTACTTCTATCATCCAGCTTTTGTCTTCTGGATTCTGGGAGATGTTTGTAACATACAGAACCAAACACATTCAAATGACTAACACTTTTCTTATCTCCATTCCACTTCTTAATAGGAACTATTTCCTTCAATTTCTTTGTTGGACATTTGTTGAGTACATAACATGCAGTTGCAACAGCTTCTCCCCACAGAGTATGATGAAGCTTATTCTCTTTCTGAATGCTTCTCACCATATCAAGCAAAGTACAGTTTCTTCTTTCAGCAAGACCATTGTGTTGAGGAGTATAGGGAGAAGTAACCTCATGCTCAATTCCATTCTCCTCATAGAATCTTCTGAATTCTGTGGAGTTATACTCACCACCACCATCAGTTTAAAGAATCTTCAGAGTCTGGCCACTCTGATTCTCAAGCTTCAGTCCGAACTTCTTGAATTTAGCAACACCTCGTGTTTAAACTTTATGAGAGATACTTATGTCATTCTGGTGAACTCATTAACAAATGACACAAAATATTTATTCCCTCCAGTTGATGTTACTGGAAAAGTACCGCACACATCAGAATGAACTACTCCCAAGGCATGTTTTGCTCTTAGAGCTACTTCTGATGGAAATGTTAATCTTGGTTGCTTCCCTTCCATGCACACCTTGCATGACTTTTCAGGCTTCTTGGTTGTAGGAATTCCATGTACCAGATTCTTTGATTTTAGATGCCCTAAACTTCTGAAATTTAGATGACCAAATCTTCTGTGCCACAACTCACTCTCCTTGAAATCACTTGTTGCACTAAGACATTCAGAGTCTTCAGTTCTAACATTCAGATTGAATGTTCTGTTCCTTCCCTGTTCTGACTCTATAATTAACTTCTGATTATAGTGATACAGCTTCAGAAGATTGTCCTTCATGGTAACTGAAAAACCTTTCTCAATCAGTTGTCCCACACTCATCAGATTGCTTTTCATGCCAGGTACATACCATACATTCTGGATCACTACTGATTTCCCATTGTTTAGAATGATTTTGACATTTCCCATACCTTCTGCATTGAGGTATTTATCATTGGCACATCTGATCTTTGTACTCTTCCCAAAGTCAAAATCAACCAACCATTTCTTGTTTCCATTTAGATGGTTTGAACACCCTGTGTCCATTTACCACCATTCTGATGTATTCAGATCACCTTGTTCAGAAGCCAACAATAGCACAGGTTCATCATCTGACTCTCCTCTGGCTATATTTTCTTCTTCTGACTTCCTTTCTTTGTTTTACCAGCAATCATTGGCATAATGACCAAAGTTCTTACAAAAGTAACACTGAACATTCTTCTTGTCAGACTTCTCCTTTCCCTTCTGGACATTCTTCTGCTTATCAAAGTTTGAAGCTTCTGACCTTTGACCACCCTTAGTTTTCTTGCTGGCTTCTGACCAAGTATGTTTCTGATACTTCTTATCAGAAGTTACTTTCAGAGCCTGTTGCTTTACTTCCCTCTCAGAAGTTCTCGCAGTCATATGTAACTCATGCGCCTCTAGACTACTTTGCAGCTCTTCAACTCTCATGGTGCTCAAATCTTTGGAATGTTCAATTGCTACCACAATGTAATCAAACTGAGAAGTTAAAGATCTCAAGATCTTCTCAATGGTTATTTGTTCAGAAATAGTTTCTCCACAAGCTTTAATCTCATTAGTGATCAGAATCACTCTAGAGATGTACTCAGAAACCTTCTCGTTGTCCTTCATGTTGAGATTCTCATATTGCTTTCTGAGAGACTGAAACTTCACCTTCTTCATTGATGCGTCACCACCGTAACATCTGACTAGTGTGTCCCACACAGCCTTTGCTGTTTCAGAATCAACAATCTTCTCAAACACATTTGCATCCACACATTAATGGATGTAGAACAACGCCTTCTGATCTTTCTTCCTTATCGCCCAATGTGTTATCTTCTGTTCCTCTGTTGCGTCTACTTCTAACAGATCATAGCTATCGGTTACAAGATCTAACACATCTTGAGAACCAAATAACACGCGCATCTGGATCTTCCAACGATTCCAGTTTTTTCCATCAAATACTGGAAGATTGGAATAGACATCGTCGTTGTTTCCATTCATCTTCTACCTTGTGCAATTTACGTAGAAACTCAAAGTCAGAATCAGTGTTTCCCAAATCCCCAGAATCAGAATCAACGATTATTACACAGCACCTCACTGTTCTCTCGTGTTTCCCTTTTTCCTATGGATTTTTAACCGGAGCTTTAGATACAAATTATTGGTGCACAAAGAAGAGATGAAAGGGAAAAAAGAATATATTAAATGACGACTACAAAATAAAGAAAAAAGAATATATTAAATGACGACTATAAAATAAGGAATAATGAATTATATTGAACTAGGTCACTAGGCTATTTATACATAAAATAAAATTATAAATATTCTCTAACAAAGATATAAAAAGATATAATAATTTCTTCTAAAAAGATATTACTAAAATATAGATTAGTATCCACAAGATATTCCTAAAATATAGATTAAACCTAACAATAATTTACAACGTATGCAGCATGTGTAAAAAGCTATATATCCATGGAAACCAATGATATTGTGCATCTGTGATGTATTTTAACATAATCATTCTAATAAAAGTTGAATATCTTGGATAGAAAGACGACAAGGCTGAATATATTTGATTGGATTTGTATGCTTGACGGCACGGTGGAACGACAGATGTATGGATGACGATGAAAAAGAAGATGCAGAAAGAAAATTAAAATATAATATTACGCGCTTCACATGATAGTATTCATTATATTCTTAACAACAACCAATTCATTTGTCTCCGTGTTCAACAACGAACTACAAAAATCAAATCAAAATATCACTTCAGATTGAACGATTTTGTAAGCACCGCAAGTGGAAAATGAAGATTGGGGCGAATGGGAAACGAAGGCTGGAGCGAATGGAAAACATAACCGAAGATAAAGAACGAAAACTAAAGTTATGCACCGTTAATAGGTAAAGGTCACATGAAAAGATATTATAAAACAAAAGTAATGATCAAGGACGGAAAAATGGAAGATGAAGATGAAACGGTACCGCACATTGATTCGAGCATTTCATTATCAAAGATTGCGGTTGAAACACGACGATTGAGGGATTGAATGAAGGTAGAAGATGCAGAATTTGTTGCATTGATTGAACGATTTAGATTTTATCAGAAAGAAAGTGAAATTAGAGAGAGTAAAAAGCTTCGGAGAGGAATAGGCCTTCCATGGATGGATTGTTTGAGTCCATGGTTGATGGAAATGAAGAGATTATACGTTTCTGGTATAAATGAAAAGATAAATCTCTCTTTTATTGAGTTGCTTTGGAATATAGAGAGTTGTATTAGAAATGAGTGAAGGTAGGGTTTAGGAAGTAGTAGAAGCGTGACTTTGAATACATAGAAAAATAAAAAGAAAATGAAAAGGTAGTGTGGGAAGTATGAATGATAATAATTTAATTTTTTCTAATCATAATTAATTGTAGGGTTTAAGTAAATGATAAGTAATGATTATTAGTTGTAATAACATTTAAATGAATAAAAATTATCTCTAAACTAATTTGGTTAGGTCATTAAGGTAATTCTGATAATAATATACTTTATATATTAATTAAAAGTAGATTATATTAAAAGTAGATATTGATAGGTTTTCGGAATGCTTACTTTTCAAACTACTTCAGAACATTTACATCCAAATGCATGTGGAAAACTAAGGTGTGAAAATTAAATAGTGCCTCTAAACCATAAAATTCATGAATTTCTTGTGGGAGAATTTTGTTCCAAAAATAAATTTTATTTTATTTATGTATTTTTTATAATTTAATATTTTCAGTTTCAATAAAAAAAGGATCAAAATATGTCCATATTAATATTTTTTATCTTGCAATTTTAATGATACAATTAACAGGATTAATCAATGTTTTAAAAACCAAATCGAAAAAAAAAAATCATTAAAATATATAGTTTAAAGTTCAATCGATTCAATTGATTAGATCATAGTTGAACTATATATTATTAAATTTAAATTAAGAAAATAAATATATATATTATTAAACATCCTAATGAAATTAACTTATATCATAATTTATAAAATAAAATTCTCAATAAATAAGATATTAATAAACAAATTTATAAAACAAGAAAAATGTAATGTAAGATACAATAATAAATTAGAAAATTAATTAAGAATTAATATTTATATATTTGTCAAAATTGCTTAACTCAAAGTCACAAGTTATTCATTACTATAATTTTTCACATCTCTTTCAAGATCAACATAAGTCACTCTATTTCCACAAACATTACATTATTTCATCTCTTTCTATTTGCATTTTCATTGTCTCACGTCTTCTAATTTATTTTTCATCTATACAATTTTTAATGTTTGTTATAATTAATTTTTTTTATTTAAATAAAGAAATAAAATGAGATAAAATATATAAAAAAATTATCTTTGATTTTTTTGAACCGCCTAATTCACAAAAGTCGGTCTCGATTTTACAGTTATTTTGATTTTTCACGATTGAAATAATTTTATTCGAATTTTATAGACTTAACTGTTTATTAATTCAAATCGAACCGGATTAAACAACGATTCAAAGTTGAATATATTCAACCGACCGATTCAATATGATTTTTAAAGCATTGGAATTAACCCAATTTCAAAAAAATAAAAGGAGTTAGAACTTTTTCTTAATAAAGATAATTCAGTTGTGTAGGTGTGGCTTATCCATGCCAATTTTCCCAATATACTTTGTGAAATGTATTTAGTCCATTTAAACCAACGAAATCTTCTCTAGTTTGAACTAGAAAAGACAATCTATTTCTCTTTTTTCTTTAACGCTAATTTTTTAAGAGTTTTTAATATTTATAATAAAAATTAGAGCTATTTTTTGTTGTTGTTATAGCTGTCTATCAAATAGTCAAATATTTATTTTTAATATGAAAAGTGAAACGTCTTAGTTAAATATGTGTTGCAGTCAAATATCTCAGCATTGCTATCAATCAATTTAACCGGATAAAAGAGAGAATTTTTTATTATTCCCATATTTTCTTAAATATTAATTCTGTTTAAAAGTATTTTTTAAATTAGAAAAAAAAAACATATACAGTTTTCCACCTTTGAATGGTTGATGCCGCCATAATTGTGTTTTATTATGCCTGAACAATTCTTTTGAAGGAAATCCATTTCTCTATCATAAAATCCCAAAGAAAATCTTCCAAGACAGTAAAAACTATTATATGGAAATAGCCCAAACAATTTCCTTGAAGTTTAACAATATGGATGGGGCTTATGATTCCATTTCCGTGGAAATTAGCATGATAAATAAGGCAATACCAATGTAGTGGTAACGGGCTTTTCTTTTTTTTTAACCAATGTAATTTCAGCTTTTATATATATTTTTTATCTCCTTTAACTAGATACATTTTAAATATTAATCATGAAAAATTAATAAATTTTATGAACTTGTAATAAAACTAAATAACTAATATAATTACATGTAATCAACTATAACAATTAACACAATAAATTTTAATATTCTCCAACAAGTTGAAATATCTTAGATGACATTTTTATGGGGAATAAAGTGTTGGACATGGAAAAAGAGAGCATAGAAGTTGTTTTGTTTTAAAGGTGGATTTACGACAGCGTGAGTTGGAATTATCTTAGATACTTATTTAAGAAGATGGAGTTTGGAGTTACGTGGATAAAATGGATGAAGGCATGTGTCTTCCAAAGCTCTATGTCTGTTATGGTAAATGGAAGCATAATAGAGGATTTCAAAGTGGAGAGAGATTTCTGTCAATGAGGTCCTCAATCTTCTTTCTTGTTTGTCCTAGTAATGGAAGGCCTCACAAGATTAATGGATAAAGCTGTGGAGGAAAGAGTGTTTCGGGGGTTTCAGATTGGTGGTCAAGTTTAAGTGGATATCTTTCAGTTTGTAGACGATACGATAATTTCCAATGACGAGTGAAGGGAAAAACTATGGAGCATGAATGCTATTTTGAGAGGCTTTGAGCTTATGTCAGGTTTGAAAATTAACTTTTGCAAGAGCAATGTGTATGGTATCAATACATATTGACTGGTTTTTGAGTGCGGCATCTTCTTTCTTAGCATGTGGCGTTAGTTCTTTACCACTTAAATTTTTGGGGTGATAGTGGGAGATAGCCCTAGATAGGTTAATATGTGGAAGGAGGTGGTTGGGAACATAAACAATAGATTGTCAAAATGAAATGGGAGATTTCTTTCTTCGGAGAGGGGGGGGGAGAGTTGTGTTGATCTGAAATTCTTGTATATCAGACTTTAGATGTCCTATGACACGTTGAGACATCTGAATTCGAACAAATAACAATGGTAAGGTATAAACATGCATAACAGTATTGAAAAGCATAAACAACGCACCAGAATTGTTAATCCAGTTCGGAGCAACTCTTCTATTTTGGGGGCATACTGAGCCAGGGATAAAATCCACTATAATAGTATCAATTCGAAGCTAAACTCCCCCGTTTACAACTTCTCACTTAATCACTACCCGTGCTAACTTTCTACCTAAGACCCACCTAGGTATAAAGCCCTCCTCAACTCCCTCATCAATCACAGACAATGATTGGATCAAAACAGGAAGACACACTTTCATGACGCAAAACTAGAAGACACACTTCCATGACAATACCTAGTCAAGACTCTTTACTAAAAACACAACTTGGAGTTGCTTACAAGCTTCCTCCAAGAATAATAATCAAATTTATGCTTAAAAGCTTAAGAGAGATAACAAAACCTTACAACTCAAGGAACATAGTCCAACTCACATGTCGAGTGGATCACACATACCAACTCTCCTAGAAAGTGGCTTACAGACTCAGCCCTAATAACTACATCTTTTCTCTTCACAGCTGGTGTCTTTTTCTAGTTTACAAAGCTTCTATTTATAACTTTTTTCCCAACTAGATTTGAGCTTCAAATCGAAACATATCAGCTGCTACAAATCATCATAAACTTCTGCTACAAAATAGGTCTTCAAGCAAATCTTTCCTAATTTTTCTCCATAATTAGAAAGTCAATATTCTTTAATATTCTTCTTGATTCTGACTTTAATCTTCCAGACCTAAAAAATTGTGCCACATAGGATAGCATAATATTCTCAGAATATTTTGTATCTGTTAAATCTTAAATTGATCCAATTATCCAGCCCAGCACAGACGCGATGTCGAATGACCCTGCATATGACATCTTATCTGACATGTTGCTTCAGATGATCAGAACTTCTCATCTCAACATGTCTCAATATAAAATATGACTTCTTGCTCAATCTGTTCTTCTTAGCTAGTTAATACATCGTATTTAACATATTGCTGCTATATTTATTTTACTAAAATTAATGTCAATCCTAAAAATAGAGAACTAACAATCTCCCCCTTTGGAAAATTTTGGATAAAATAAATAAAATAAATTATAATCTAGATTACAGCAATAAAACAATTCCATATTACAGCAATAAAACAATTACACCCATCAACAATAGTCTTCAGAAACTATTGAACACAGTAGCATAATGTAATACGGTGGGAGAACTAACTTGGGATGTTTTTGCATTTTATCGCAATTGTTGCGGTTAGCAAGAGTCGCCATCGACTTTTCTTTTATCCAATGAAGAAAAGGGTGAAAAGAACAGGAAATACCTTTGAGATTATTTTCTTTGAGTTCAGGGGGTAGATTATGAAAAGGGAAGGTGTTAGCACCCTTTTCATCCATAGTTATCTATGGGCTCTTAGTTGCTTGCTAGATCATTGCTTTTCTTTTAAAATGTGCTATGTGGTGGTTTTTGAAAGTATTTTTGAAAATCGCTTTTGTTTAGGAAAACTTTGTAACGATTCTTGTTTTGATAAGAATGTATACAAAGTGTTGGAGTTTTGAAAATATTTCATGTTTGGAAAGTGTTTAGTGTGTGTTTGAAAATATGTTTGTTTTGAAAAATGAGAAAGCAACTAAGAACGTTTCTACCTACTCAAAAGTCTTTTATTCTTCTCCTCCTTCTTTAGATGTTGCTATCTTACCATTGATTGGTAAGAAGCCTTATCTTTAGATGTAAGGGACGGACGTGGGTCATCATATAGTCATGAATAGCAATGTTTGCGAGACATCTTAGTATTTCTCTTGAGGGACTAAGATCATTTGTAAGGCAGCATTCGAAGTGTCATTGAGGGGTTATGATCTTGTATTTTGATTGTTTTTGCTAAGACGTCTCGCATTCGTAACATGACCATTTTTAGGCAACAAGTGAAATTAACCTTAGGGGTGCATGTGTGAATAGTGTGTTTGATTTGCATGCATTTAGTCTTTGATTAGGGTTGTCTACTTGTTAATTTTATCTTCCCATACAAATCCTAATTACTAGCATTTATATGAAAGCGATAAATTGCAGAAAGTAAATATTGTATGCTATTACAATCATTAGGGGGATGGGGTGTACAAATTTACAAATTTGGATTGCAAGAAATTAAAGTACTAATTATTTATTACAACCATATTGAAGAAATGGAAAATGGACTTGTTTTGTTTTGGTTGAGAGAATAAATATATTTACTTAAGAAAAATATTTTTAGTCTTTTTGTTTTAAAAGAAATAAAATTAAGCACATGAGCATAAAATATTTTTTTTGGTGTTTTTGGTTAATGAAAATAAAAAGTGCTGATAAAAATAATAGAGAGCAAGAGTTGGAATCATCGTGTTGCTGAAAGAGGAGAGAGCAAAAGTTCTGACTCAGGCGCGTGAAAATCAGAAAATAAACATTAGCAGAAATGGAGAAGGCCAAAAGTTATGGATTCGGGCACACTAAAGTTTTGGGGTTGCTAGGCACAAAGGAAAGCCTAGAAGCTCTGATTGCTGAGAGAGTCTAGAAGTTCTGATGGCTGAGAACCTAGATGTTCTAGTATTATTGGAAGGTCAGAAGTTATGGTTGTTGAGAGAGTGAGGTGATAATGCTGTTGGATGAGAATGTCTAGAAGTTCTGGGGTGGCCGTACATCCGGTATTAGAAGCACAAACATAAGCATGTATCACAGAGTAAGTTCTGATGATGAACTTCATCTTCTCCTTCACGCCAATCAGAGCATCTTCAACTTAGTAATTTCTCAACAAAAAATAAAAAACGCAAACATAGCAGTTATGACAGATTTCATCATGTTTTCAGAAATACAAAGCAATCAGAAGTGTAAAAAAAAAAGAAACAAGCATGAACGTTGCTAGTCTTAATTCTGAACTCTAATTTCCTCAAGAAGTTCTGATCTGAAATGCTCTCTACTTAGGCTATGTAAATGCAATCTAAAAATATGTACATAATCAGAGTCATGATATCTACATTGTATATTTGAAAATTCAAGCCTAATAATGCCTAAGTAATGAGATGAAAGTCAGAAGAAACTTACCTTGCTTCTGGAGATTGTTCTGTGAGTGAAAACATGGTTTAGACTGCTGTGATGTTCTGGTCAGCTTCCTCACGTTCTCAGAAAGCTGTAACAACCCTTAACTTGAGCTATGAATGACTTGCAAATTCTAGAGCAGTCAAGGTGCAAAGTTCTGATTTTGAAATGGAGATTAGTGAAGATTGTGTTACAGTCTGAAAACAGAAGTTGGGACGGCTTATAAGTGTATATCAGAAACTGTGGGGATGATTTGGGCCAAGAAATGCACAAGGAAAATTAGAGTTTGGATGCAACAAAAAAACCCAGAAATTAGCAGGTTTTGTGTTTAGGCTGCAGTTTCAGGTTCTTGGAATTTTCAGCAAGGTTTCAAGGCTTTTCTCCAATGTTTTTTTACTTCTTTAACAGTTGCAAATGAAGTTCAATTTATAGGCAAGGATTTAGGAGCTTGGAGAAGTCAAGAGTACAACCATCATATGATATGGCGCTGACTTGTTCTTGAAGAAAGTTTAAATGAATATGGTTCAAGGCACAAAGTAAAGTGGTTAGCAGCTTTTAGTCGTGCCTAAGCTAGATTTGTAAGCATGATTTATGGAAAAGTACCCTCAGAAGCAAAAGTAAAGCATGGGCCCAGCATAAACTTTGTACAAAAGTTTGCTTTTCAAGGACAGGAATGGTACTTCTATGACACACGTGGGGAAATCCTTTCGATAAAGACTCAAAAGTGGGTGTGAGCATTAAATGATGATGAGATTTATCAAAACAGAAAACCTGAAATATGAGATTATGTATCATAGCTTAATCTGGACCAGAAATTCAACATCAGTGCAACTTAGAACGAATATCCAACTTCTGATCTTTGAATCTCTCTGCTCCGGCATGTTCTGAAGGAGTTCTCAAACTTTTCAGAAAGCTTGTAACATGCTTTATAAACCTTCTTTGAACTACTCTTGCAAACTCTGATTGAACCTTCGTGAAAACTGGCCCTGAAGTTGAACCAAATTATGATTTGAAAATGCTCAGAATTTACTAAGTGTTTTAGTTTCATTGACGTGTCTTCAAGGATGTATAACTTGAAATCCCAGCATTTCCAGGAGAAGTTATGTTCTGCAACATTTGAGATCTCATTGAGATATGCAATTCTTATGTTAGAAGTTCTTCCTGAATCAAATTGCATTATGATGAAAATATGGCCAAAAGTTCTGAACTTGTCATATTTCTTAACACTTAGAAAAATTTCTAAGTGTTTAGAATTTAGACTTTTCCAAAGAAAATTTGACTTTTGACTTTATTAATGAAACAAACTTCATATTCTAACATGCCTTGATGAAATATGATTCTTGAAACTTGATTTTGATCCAAAAGTCAAAGTTTGACTTTTCAGTGTGCAATTAACCATTTTGCCCTTGTGCCAATTCCAAATCTAAATTGATGTATCAATGCTGCAAACTTGATGTCATGGAAGATCTTGTGAGAAAATCCTTGAGAAATGAGAGGGAAAATTTTGGGGTACAACAGCTGCCCCTGTTCAATCTTCTTAAACCTGAAGAGATAGATTGGCGAGTCCCCCATTCGTGACTTGAAGGTGGAAGATGATTGAACACTAGAGTGCCCACAAATTTGCACTCGGTGATGTGTTAGTTGATTGTGTAGGGAATGGGCTTAAAGATGCCATTTGGAGAAATGATGGAAAGTTATTAGAGATGGGCTTATAGATGCCATCCAGGGGTGATTGTTGATAGAAATTAGACTAAGTCTAAATTTGAGTTCAACTGGAAAAGAATCAGAATAGATCTTTGGAGTGATTTATCTGAACCAGAGAAAATGTATACTGGAAAGGAGTCAAGATAAACCATTGAGATATTTAAACTAAACCAGCTGAGGTCTTGAATATTCTTTAATTTGTGATGGGCCTGTGTAGGGCTGCTGCAGGAGACATATGAGAGGGAAGCCCGAGTAGGGCTACTTCAGGATGAATCCATGCAAAACTTCATCTACAGTTTGAGAGAAGGATCCTGGTAGGGAATGCTTCAGGATGAGTCAGTGTGAAACTACATCTGGAAATAAGAAGGAACCTGGGTAGGGTTGCGTCAGCTTGTCGAGTAGATAGTTGTCCTGTCTGGTTTCAGGTATTAATCTCTGACCTGAGAAAGAAAGATAGTTTTCCTGGCTTGTTACAGGTATTAATATTCAATCTCCTCATGTAGATAGTTTTCCTGGCTTATTACAGGTATTAATCTACAATAAGTCATCAACAGATAGTTTTCCTGGCTTGTTGTAAGTATTAATATGGAACTTGAAAAGGTTAGGTCGTTTGAGATAGTTGTCCCATCTGGTTTCAGGTATTAATCTTTGACCTGAGAAATAAAGATAGTTTTCCTGGCTTGTTACAGGTATTAATCTTCAATCTCCTCATGTAGATAGTTTTCCTGGATTGTTACAGGTATTAATCTATAATCAGTCATCCACAAATAGTTTTCCTGGCTTGTTACAAGTATTAATATGGAACTTGGAAAGGTTGGTCATTGAGATAGTTGTCATGTCTTGTTTCAGGTATTAATCTCTGACCTGAGAAAGAAAGATAGTTTCCCTGGATTGTTACAAGTATTAATCTTCAATCTCCTCATGTAGATAGTTTTCCTGGCTTGTTACAGGTATTAATCTACAATCAGTCATCCACGAATAGTTTTCCTGGCTTGTTACAGGTATTAATATGGAACTTGGAAAGGTTGGTCGTTGAGATAGTTGTCCTGTCTGGTTGCAGGTATTAATCTCTTTCCTGAGAAAGAAAGATAATTTTCCTGGATTGTTACATGTATTAATCTTCAATCTACTCGTGTAGATAGTTTTCTTGGCTTGTTACAGATATTAATCTGGAACTTGAAAAGGTTGGTGATAGCTATCTGTTGATTGACCTTTTCCTGAAAAGGTAAAACGTTAGTTGTATGAATTGTCATGATGTATGAAATGCAGTATGTAATGATGTTCTCAAAATAAAACTATGTTGTATGCATATATCATGTATGTTATATGATGTATGAATGTGAAGCATTGTTGAAATGTATCTTTGTCTGGAAAATAAATCCTTGACAAATGTTGGGGAGTCATGGGAAATGAAATCCTGGACCGCTGTTGTGGATGAAGAGTAAGCTCCTCTTCAGACCCTTTTTAAAGATGTTTTCCTCTGGGGATTCCTGTTTTGTTGATTGAGGAGAAACTCCGTTAGGGAATACTGGCTTTGCTTGAGAAGGCTCTGTGGAGAGTGTTGATCTCTGTTTGGGGAAAAGATTTCAGGAGTCTCTGTTGCTCTACTGTGGAGTTATCTTAGGGAAGACTAAATTAACTATTATCCGGTTGTATTCCAGGCTTCGCAGAAAATTTCTTGGGAGAATGAAGTTAGGTTATTATCTGGTCGGATTCCAGGCTTCGCAGTAACTTACTTGAAAGGATGAAGTTGAACTGATATCTGGTCGAGTCCAGGCTTCACAACAACTTACTGAAGTTAACTAATATCTGGTTGGTTTCCAGGTTTCGCAGTAACTTACTGGGGATTATAGAGCAGTCTACCGGGGAGGAGGAGTTGTAGTCCCTTGATTTGTAGAAATCGTAGAAGCTAACTCAAGCTGGGGAATCTGTATTTTTTTGGGGCAATAAACCTTGTCGCCAGTCTGTTGGGGAGGAGTCTTCTTTTGGTAGAAATCCTCGAGAATTCTTGAGATCAACTCAGTGTGGGAGGAGTTTTCAGAGACTGAAACCCTGGCTGGTGGTCATCCTATGAACAAGATTTTGGGGGAGATTTGTCACTGACCATAGTAGCAGGTGTTTGTGGCACTGCCAGGAAATTTTTGACTGTATGTAACCCTTTGTTGGGATTCATGTTTAATTCCCCAAGTGATTCAAATGGAGACCTGCCCCTGGTATATTCAGCATTTCTTGAGATATTTCTTGGAATCTTGACTGGACTGCCCCAGGTGTGTTGGATAGTGACATGTCATGCCCCCTTGCTTATAAGAGATATGTTATTGGAAGTGTCTTCCCAATTCAAATGATTTTGTTTATTGAGAGGGGTTTTGTAAATTGGATATTTGTCGTACGAATTTCTCTGCTGTCAAACAAATAACCATATGAAAACAGTGATATTCAAATAATGCAAATTTTATGCTTGTATTGAAGTTTTGAAAATGCGTATTAGCAAATAAAAGAATTTTTTGTAAGAAAATTCAACTCAGGATATTTTAGTAAGCCTTACAGGAGTCAGGATACCTTTTGTAACAATATGCTTTCGAACTAACCTATGCTTCAATTAGGACTTTTGAAAGGTTGTAGCGTGGCTTGGTTCACGGTTTAATAAACAAAGGATAAAGGCTCAAATTTTATTTGTACCCACCCATTCTTCGTGATGTTCTTCAGTCCTAAACTCAGTTAATTGTACGTTCGAACTCCAATGACGTTTTGGTGATGGTTCAGACAAGTTTAGTTTATCGGAAGGCAACCATTTTGCAACATTTTTCATGTTGGTCGAGGATCTGTAGTTACCTCTTTTTTGGTTTATTATCCCTGATTTTTCCTGATTGTTCTTGTTTTTGAGATTACAGTCAGCGGGATGCCCCAATTTTTCTTAAGTCTCCTTCGTAGGTTATGACTTAGTGGGCTTTTTATTTTTTGAGAGATACTGACTGCCTATGTGATAGGGAACCATCATCGTCTTTTGATTCCAGAGGAATGTTTTTGATGTCATTCGAAGTGAAAAGTTTGTGACTGAATGCACATTTGAATTAACTGAGAAACTACCCTGCCCCTGGTTTTAATTAAAGGTTCCAATTTGTGTAAAAAGGAAACTCCTACTTCTTTGGCTCAAAGGGGTTGACTAGGGATTATCTTCCTTATAACTCCAGTGTTTAGGATTTGAAATAATGCTTGTATATCGTCATTAAGGTCTATTCAAAAGCATACTATATGAGATTACATAATTGTTTTCGTCATCCTCCGTCTAAAGGCTTGCAACTTTTAGCAAGAGTTAAAAGTTATAAAGAGAGTAAAAAGCATAACTTAAATGTAGTGAAAACAAATGGATGAATTCCATACAAACATATGTGTTGTACCCCAAAATTTTCCCTCTCATTTTATCAAGATTTTCCTCACAAGACTCTTTGGACTCAAGACCAGATTAGGATTTGCTCTGCTCAAGACCTCACCTTGCACTGATGACCTGAAATTAGGGTTTGACTTTGCACAAGGATTTTTGGACTTCCAATGCCTCATGTGACTTTCATAATTCATGTTGGACTCTTAAGATTACTCATACCAAGTTTCAAGCCTTGAATCATAATTTTGCCCAGTCAATTGGACAATTGACCTAAAAATCAACTATATTGGGGAAAAAGTCAATTGTGGCCAATTTACAGTCAAACCTCACAATTTTTGATCCAAATCAACATTATAGACTCATATGAACCATTTTATCAAGTTTGGACCACAACTCCTCAAGAAATTTGATCAGATCATCAAAAGGGCAAAATGGTCATTTTTAGGGTTTTGATTGCAGAAGGGCAATTTCTGTTTTTTTTACCTATCCAATGGAAAATTGGGTTCAAGCAAGGTTTCAAGGACTAAATGGCACCATCTTGACCTAATCACAAGGTTCAAAAGATCTCAAATGCATTGGATTGCCAGAGGAATTTTCCAGTCAACTGATCAAAAATCAACTATACACTGAAAAGTCAAACTTTGACTTTTTGGTCAAAATCAAGTGCCAAGGGTCATTTTCATCAAGATGTGTCAAAACATGAAAGTTGTTCACCAAGAAACCTAATTTTGAAAATTAGGGTTTAAGTTTGAAAGTTTTCATAACTTAGAATTTTTCTAAGTTATGAAAATTTCTTATTTTTCCCCAACTTTTCCCAACTTTTTCACCATGATGCAATTGGATTCAAATAAAACTTCCATCATGAAAGTTGTAGTCCTCCACAAAATCTAAAACTTTGATTCACAAAGTTTTCCCAAAAGATGCTTGGATATCATGTTATGATTTTGTGAATAAGGGTCCGTGAAACTTTTAACTTAGTGAAATTTTCCCTAGTTTAGGCAGGATTTTGACCTATCTTCATGGAAACTTTTCACATAGTTCCAAGTGGAATATCAAAATTCATTTCAAATATGGATTGCAGAGCATTTTACAAGCTTTCCAAAATGTCCAAGAACTCTCCAAGATCATTTGTGGTTAAGGAGAACCGAAGGAAAGAAAATGGCCATTTCTCACTTTTGTCCATGGCATTTTTCACATTGCTACAACTTGCAAATCTGTCCTAAGCATGCTTGTACTTGTTTTACAGGTCTTAAACCTTTCCACACTCCTTAATTTAATGAAAATACAATGGTTAATAGCATTGTTTTGATCTTTGAAACTTTGCACAAGGGTTTAATCCAAAAATGGCAAAAAAGGTAACAATACCATTTCCATAAAGCACACTTTATGCAATTTTGTTTTCCTTGAGCCTTGAACCTGATCTTTGGCTACAAACAAGATCCATGAATATCAGGAAATTGGTACCAACTATGTTCAGGCCTTGAGCTAGCCTGTACAGGCTTTGAGCTTTGTCAACTCACCTTTTACTTCAAAAACAAGAAAGCTTGCAAAAGGTCCACAACTGGTGCATCTGATAAAACCAAGCTTTGTAACATTTTCAAAGAGGCTCAACATATTGTAACAAAACAAAACACGATTTGCCAAGTTCCTAAACACCCTCTAACACAGAAAACCCCATTTTTGCCCAAAATAGGGCAACTCCTGCGAACACCAAGCCAAAACCAAATTGCCTCGTGCGTTTTGCCTTGAACCACTTCAAACACCTTCCATACAACCCACCTAAACTATCCAAGCACATGTCCAGCAACTGTAACCTCATTTTCACACTTCACCATTTTCATTTTGAAGCTTTGCAGGTTGAGTTCTACAAGGAGTTTCAGATCATTTCAAAGCAAGCTAAGCATTGGGAAGGGTTGAGGGAACATCAAGCAAGCTCAAAAGAACTTCAGGCCTCACTCAAAGTTGTTGTATTGCCATAGCCAAACTTGACTGAAACAGGTATTTGTCAAGATTCTAACTCCTTATTTAGGCATCATTAAGCTTAGGTTTGTGAAGCAAAAATGTAGTCCTTAAGTTCCTTGAGCTGTACATATGCGTAGATTTCATTTATATTAATTGAGCTAGGAGAATTTGGATGATGAATATGCTAAAAATTTTAGGTCAGAAATTAGGGGTGACAAAATTCTCTATGGCATTTGAGAGTTAGGTCAAGTTTTTTATATTAATGGAATCGTGACTAAAAATGCTACAAGTTTCATGTTGCAAGATTTTGTATTTAAGCACGTATGCAGGAGTTACAAGTTTGAACAAAGGCGCGCGCGTTTTCTGTTTCTGGAGGACAGGAACGAAGTAAGGGTGGGCATGGGCCTGGGCCTGGCTTAGTTCTGTTTGCACCCCCCCATTCTGTTATTTGCACCCCTTGGCCCATTTTCCATTTTTTACATATTTTTCATTTCTTTTTATATTTTCTGACTTTATTTATTTTTTCTAAATATTTAAAAACACAAAAAATATTCTCTTAATTTTTCACATTTTATTTTTTTATTTTTATTATTTTCTTGGAATAAAAATAGTTTATTAAATAATATATACTTTATTTTCCTTTATAAAATTATAAATAATATTAAAATACTTACATATTTTATTTTATTGTATTATACATATAAAATAATATTTTCTCACATATTTTATTTTTTAACATTTTTGTATATATTTTTATTTATTTTCTTGTACATAAAAATGATTAAATAAATAATATAAAGCATATTTTCTATTAAACAAAAATTAGGGTTTTCACCCTTTCCAAAAATAATCATTTATATTTTTTCTTATTTTTAAGACATTAAATAAATTTATTTTACATACATAAAATAAATACAAAAACATTTTTGCATATTTACAATTTATTCCATATTTAAATAATTGCTTATTTATTTATTTGTGCAATATTTCAATTTGGTTGTAATAATAGTTTTAGGGTTTATTTTTGTGCAATATTCCCCTATTCAAACTTGTACCCCCCTCTCCATATTGTTGTGTAATAGTCTAGATTTACTTTACGCATTTTATCGCTTTCATATGCCATGATAGTAAATTAGGGTTTTGTATGCAAAAGACCAAAAATCAAACAAATAACATGACTTAACACAAGACAAAAATGCATGAAAAATGACTACACAATGCACACAAGCACCCTAGGGTTTCATCCACTTTGTTGCCTTAAAATGGCCATGGTATGCATGCTAGGTATCTTGGCAAAACAAAACAAAACAAAACAAAAAGACCATAGTCCCTTGATGATGCTATCTTGGTTGCCTAAACAAAAAGGATCTAGTCCCTCAAAAAACTTGCTAAGATACTTGGCACCATTGCTATCATGGTCATACGATGACCCACGCCCGTCCCGTTTAACATCCAAAGATATGGTTGTTTACCAAATACAATGGTATAACAACAATATCAAAGGAATAAAAATGTGTGGGAAAGATCTTTGAGTAGGGTAGACAACTCCTAGTTACTTGATCAATTTGCAAACCATCCTTGCTATTTTCAAAAACACATACACAATTTCAAAACATTTCCCAACAAAACTTTCAAACATTGAAACATTTTTCAAAAGACAATCACCTTTGTATATATTCAAACAAGAATCATTACAAAGGTTGCCTATACAAAGGCTTCTTTTCAAAATACTTTCAAAAACCACACAAAAGCACCATTTCAAGCAATTGAAAAGAAAAAGCAAGTGATCTAAAACAAGTAACTAAGAGCCCATGGAAAACCATGGATGAAAAGGGTGCTAGCACCTTCCCTTTTCATAATCTACCCCCCGAACCCAAAAACAATCTCAAAGGTCTTTCCTGTGCTTTTTTACCTTTCCTTTTGGATAAAATAAAAGTTGGTGGCGACTCTTGCTAAACCGCAACATTTATGAACACAAACGCAAAACCTCAATTCAGTTCTCCCACCGCATCATAGAACTGGCGACTCTACTGGGGAAACTAAAAGTGGGGTTACCTTAGGGTTTAGATCATCTTTACAAGCTTATCTTCCTTGACTTGTATGCTTTACATTTGGTTCTATTGTTTGGGTTTGAATCCTCTACCCGGATTTGGGAAACATTCATAGGTAAATAACAATACGTTGTGGAAACTGTGTAGGGTATACCGACCTGGTTGAAACAATAGCTATATTAGTGTGACATGTTTATGGGTATCGGTAGCCTTTGAGTTAATCAAAGAGAATACAGGGCCGCTGAGTGATGTCATGAAGCACTAATGGACTTTTAGAACCTTTACTTGACCAACTTGGCCTTTTAGGATGTAGTGAGATGACTGACTTTGGTGCAGTCCAAAGTTGGTAGATACTCGATACTACACTCATTGAGGGTTGTTTTCTTGGAATATTTCGGCCGCCAGTAAAGTGGCTAAACTGAAACAATGAACACAGAAAATAATCCAGTGATATTGAGCTCCTTAGAACCCGATTACTATTTCTAGGACAGGTTGAGCGAACTAAACTTCAAGAGGGTACTTACCTATGAAACCCCATGCAAGCCTGAAACTAGGAACTTGTGTGATTTGTTTGTACATATATACTTGTGCATAACATCATGGACATCATGAAGCATCATATGCATCCACTAACCATTTCAAGGATTTGGATTTTTCATCTTTGTTCCTGTTTTATAGGTAATGGAATCACTTCGCAGGAAAACTATCCAAGTCAACCTTGTGAGAATTCCTCCTCAACTCAAGGAGCTAGCTTCAAGGATTCCTGAAAATTCTCCATTCACCGAGAGGCATGGTCGTCTTCTCAACTTAGTCACTGCCAACACTGAGGAGGATATGCTGAAAGTTCTCTTCCAGTTCTTTGACCCTTTGCATCATTGCTTTACATTTCCTGATTACCAATTCGTGCCTACTTTGGAGGAATTTTATTAACTCTTGAGGATTCCTATTCTCCATCAACTACCTTTAAACGGTACGGAAAGAGATGCAAATCCTGAAGATGTTGCTCAAGCCCTACAGTTGCAACCATCTGATATCATAGGCTATTGGGAAACTAGAAGTGGTGTCAAGGGTTTCTTGGCAAAGTTCCTGTTTGAGAAAGCTCAAGAATGCTAGAATTCATTGGAATTACAAGATTTTGAGGAAATTGTAGCTCTTATAATCTATGGGATGGTCATGTTCCCTAACCCTGACCAACTTATAGATGTGAGTGCTGTCAAAATCTTCATGGCTCGCAACCCGGTGCCTACATTGCTTGGGGATATCCTCCACTTTTTTCACACTCGTACAATGAGGAAAAGAGGTGTTCTCATGTGTTGTACTCCTCTACTGGCAAGATGGTTTATTTCTCATCTTCCCCAATCAGTTTTGAAGAATGATCAAGGTTTGAGGTGGTCACAACGATTGATGACTCTTACATATTCAAATATCCATTTGTGTTCTCGATCAAAAGAGAATGTTATCATCATTGACCGTTGTGGGGAATTCCCTAATGTCCCTCTACTAGGCATTAGGGGAGGCATTACCTACAACCCTTGCTTGGTTCTGAGACAGTTTGGATATGCCCGAAGGGATGGCCCACATGACATGCTGATTCTAGACTTGGTTTTTGACTTCGACAACGATGATCAAGGACTTCGACAAAGGTTCATCTGAGCTTGGAGGATGCCCAACAAGGCGGATAGTAAGACCTTGGGACACAAGAATTCCATCCCCCTTGAGCCTTACCTCAAGTGGGTACAAACCCGTGCCCAGAGTCTTATGATGCCTTACCCTACATGCTTCCTATGATTATAGAGCCTGTTATGGAAGGAGAGGTTCCATACACCCTCCTACATCCTGACATGCCGACATCACTCGAAGACTTACAAAGGAGTTGGATACAGCTCAAGGGAGAACGAGAAACTTTCGAAGCCCAATTCTACGCAAGCGAGAAGAACGTCTTGGAACTT
The DNA here is from genome assembly GCA_948472305.1 of Vicia faba. Lineage (NCBI taxonomy): Eukaryota > Viridiplantae > Streptophyta > Magnoliopsida > Fabales > Fabaceae > Vicia > Vicia faba. Next base: position 293,575,693 of record OX451739.1, on the reverse strand, counting down.
ACTCGTTAACTTCACGAAGAGAAGACTCGTAACACCTACATTGCACCAAAGAGGATGCGCAATGTCTTTTTACCTTATAATTTTTTATTATTTTGCCCATGGGGAATTGATGTACTAACAAATTCTATCTTATTAATATGACGTGTGTTCCTTTTTTGTTTAAAACAAATTTGAATTTCTGAATCCTTGAATGCATTACATGAATACATATCATTCATCATACGCATAAACAGGTCTTCACACCAGGTCTTCTTATCTTCCTACTGTTTATTTCAATAGAGATGGCTCTAGAGAAGACTATCAAGGACATCAAGGCTCTAAACGCTCAACTTCAAGAGATGTTATTGAACTTATCCAAGGGGCAAGAAGAAGTGAACTCTCTCCTCACTAGGGGCATGATCATGGGGAATCCTGAGGGCAACAAAGATGATCAGTTGGAGCTGCTACGAACTGAGATAACCATTATGAAAATCCAGATGATGGGACAACTGGTGGGCCAAATGGCTCTCATCCAAAACTTGGCACGAGGATAAGAAGAGCTAAGAGTTCTCATCAACAAGCTTCATCAAAATGAATGTAACCAAAAGGGGAAACAACTGAGGTTGAGGATCAAGTCATCATTCAGCCTCCCTTGAGACAAGAAACCGAGAGAAAACCTCCCCAGTTTGCTTCGGGGACACAAGCCCAACAACAACCTCACCAACATCAACAGGGTAACCGACGTAAGCGAAATACATCTGAAAAGGGATTCACTGAGATTAGCATGTCATTATCTCAAGTGTTGCAACGCTTGTTGGAAGTCAAGATGATTGTATTAAGGGACCCCCCTCGGAATCCCAACACAGCCTCCTCAGGGTACAATCCCAATGCAAGATGTGCATATCACTCCAACAGTCCTGGATATGACACCAACAACTGTTGGACATTGAGAAACAAAATTCAAGATCTGATTAAAGAAACATCGCTGGAGTTCACACAATATGGCCAGATGAAAATCTTCCGCTGAGGGCTCTCCACCTAAAGTGCCAAGTTTGAACAAAGAGGCTTCTGTTCATTTGTAATTTCTTTTGTTATTCAAACAATTATCTGTTATTGTCAAACTCTGTTTCATTAATGCATTGCATATGTTTGTATTGAATTCACCTTTTCATTTTCACTATATTTAAACTATGCTTTTTTATTCTTCTTATGACACAAACCTTTAGAGGGAGGATGACGAAAACAATTCCATAATCTCATACAATATGCTTTTGGACAGACCTTGCTGACGATGTACAGGCGCTTCTTTCAAATCCTAAACACTGGAGTTATACGGAAAATAATCCCTAGTCAACCCCTTTGAGCCAAAGAAGTAGAAGTTTTCTATTTTAACACAAATTAAAACCTTTAATCAAAACATGGGGCAAGGTAGTCTCTCAGTTAATTCAAACGCGCATTAAGCCGCAAACTCTCATTTCGTAATACAACGAATGACGTCAAAAACATTCCTTTGGAATCAAAAGACGGTGATGGTTCCTTATCACATAGGTAGTCATTATCTCTCAAAAAGAAAAGCCCACTAAGTCGAAACCTACGAAGGAGGCTTAAGAAAACTGGGGCATCCCGCTGACTGTAATCTCAAAAACAGGAACAGTCAGGCAAAAATTAGGGATAATAAATCGAAAAAAATGAGGTCACTACAAATCCTCAACAAAAAATGTTGCAAAAATGACTGCCTTCCAATGAATTTAACTTGTTTGAACCGTCACCAAAATGCCATTCCAGACTCATTTGGAGTTCAAACGCACAATTAACTGAGTTTAGGGCTGAAGAACATCATGAAGAGCGGGTGGGTACAAATATACTTTGAGCCTTTATCCTTTGTCTCTTAAACCGTGAACCAAGCCACATTACAACCCTTCAAAATTCCTAATTGAAGCATGGGTTAGTTCAAAAGCACACTGTTACAAAAGGTATCCTGACTCCTGTAAGGCTTTGCTCTAAATCCTGAGTTGAATCTTTCTTACAAAAGCTTTTTGCTAAAAAACGAATTTTCAAAATTTCAAGACAAGCATAAACTTTGAATTATTTGAATATCGTTGTTTGCATATGGCTATTTGTTTGACAGTGAAGAAATTCACACAGTGAATATCGGATGAACGAAAGCTCTCTCAGTGAACAAAATTACTTCAAGTGGGATGACACTTCCGTTGCAAAAATCTCCTATCAACAAGGGGGCATGACATGTCATTATCCAGTACACCTGGGGCAGTCCGGTCAAGATTTTAAGAAATCTCTCAAAGTGCAGAGTAACCCGGGGCAAGTCTCCGTCCCCGTCACTTGGGGCATTGAACATCAATCCCAACAAACAGTTACATACAATCAAACATTTCCTGGCAAAGCCATAAAAACTCGCTACTTGGGGGCAGTGACAAATCTCTCCAAAATCCTTCTCATAGGATGGCTCCCAGCCAGAGTTTCAACCTTTGATAACCTCTTCCCAGCTAAGTCGACCTCAAGAATCTCTGAGGATTTTTCCCCATTAAAAGTCTCCACAATTCAACTCTTTTCTCCAGCACCAATTCGGGATTTATTTTCCCCAGCGAGAGATCATCTTGAAAACATTACATATCCGTACATCAGGACATCATACAACGCAATCTCATTTATTTTGAGAACAACATTGTTTGATATATGTCATGAAACTAACCTTTATCTTTCAGGAAAGATGCAATCAAATTCTCACAAAAATCAAGCTATGAAGCCTGGATCACGACCAGATAGTAGTTCATCCAACTTTCCTCTTCAACAATAGAATAACGGACGACTGAAGCTCCTAAAATTCTATTTCTCTTAAGACAGAGATCAACATTTCCCAGCGGAGTTCTCCTCAAACAACGAAACAGGAATCCCCATTAGAAACATTCTAAGCAAGGTTTAAAGACACACATACTCTTCAACAGCAGTCCAAGATTTATTTTCCCTGGAATCTGTTGAAGATATTCCAAGACTTTCGTCTGGCTTAGTTAAATCGATTCTAAGATTTTTCTAATTCTTATCCAGTCAAAGTTAATTCTAGACCTTCTCTGGTTCAGTCAGATCAACACTAAGATCTCCCTGATTCTTATTCCAGTTCAAGATATTCCAAGACTTTCGTCTGGCTCAGTTAAATCGATTCTAAGATTTTTCTGATTCTTATCCAGTCAAAGTTAATTCAAGACCTTCTCTGGTTCAGTCAGATCGACACTAAGATCTCCCTGATTCTTATTCCAGTTGAAGATATTCCAAGACTTTCGTCTGGCTCAGTTAAATCGATTCTAAGATTTTTCTGATTCTTATCCAGTCAAAGTTAATTCAAGACCTTCTCTGGTTCAGTTAGATCGACACTAAGATCTCGCTGATTCTTATTCCAGTTGAAGATATTCAAGATTTTTTTACTATTTCGGATAAATCTCTCAACGATTTATTCTGATTCATTTCCAATTTTTACTGTTTCCGATAAATCTCCCAACGGTTTATTCTGATTCATTCCCTGTTCAGATCCAGTTTAACTTTCTGTCAACAATCACCTTTGGATGGCATCTATAAGCCCATCTCCGACGATTCTCCTCTGTTTCTCCAAATGGCATCTTTAAGCCCATTTCCATACACAATCTTTACAACACGTCATTAAGATCCCCAGCGGAGCTAAAACCTTGAAATACATATCCCCAGCGGAGTCATAATTTCAAACCCTTAATTCCCATCAGAGTTAAAACTTCAAACTCCCAATCCTCAGTGGAGTAAAAACTTGGAACTACAGACCCTCAGCGGAGATGAAACCTACTTTCCCAGTCAAGTAAAATTTCCAACTATCAATCCCCAGCGGAAACCATTCAGTTTTCCCCAGATTCCCCAGCAAGTTGTCTTAAAATCTGAGAATCAACCAGATAATAGTTAACTTTTGTTTTGTCCCCAACTTAGGATAATTCCCCAGTAGATTGGCATACACCCAAACTCCTGATATCCCCAACAGAATGAAGATTCTCATTCTTGACTCCCAGTAGATTGGCATACACCCAAACTCCTGATATCCTCAACAGAATGAAGATTCTCATTCTTGACTCCCAGTAGATTGGAATACACCCAAACTCCTGATATCCCCAACAGAATGAAGATTCTCATTCTTGACTCCCGGTAGATTGGCATACACCCAAACTCCTGATATCCCCAACATAATGAAGATTCTCATTCTTGACTCCCAGTAGATTGGCATACACCCAAACTCCTGATATCCCCAACAGAATGAAGATTCTCATTCTTGACTCCCAGTATATTGGTATACACCCAAACTCCTGATATCCCCAACAAAATAAAGATTCTCATTCTTAACTCCCAGTAGATTGGCATACACCCAAACTCCTGATATCCCCAACAGAATGAAGATTCTCATTCTTGACTCCCCATTAGATTGCCATACCACCCAAACTCCTGAACTTTTTCCAAACAGGAATAAGCTTTTTCCCCCAGAGTCTTGAACTTACTCTCCAGCAGGAAGCCTTCTTCCCCATAGAGTTTTTACTCCCCAACAGAATGAAGATTCTCATTCTTGATTCCCCAGTGAAGTTACCAGAATCTTCATTACTCCCCAACATGAATTTGTCAAATTTTTAATCCCCTGCAGATCGAAGATTTTCATTCTTGACTCCTCAGCATGAAGTCCCCAAGGATTCAAATTCCCCAGGAGATTGAAGATTCTCATTCTTAGTTCCCCGCAGAAGCCATCAGAGTCTTCCTTATTCTCCAGCAGATCAAGGTTTTTCTGATCCCCAGTGGAGATCGTCAAAGTTTTCCCTATTCCCCAGCCGAGTCAGGATTCCCATTAATTTAACCCCCAGTAGAGGTCTTCAAAGTTCTCTGGATTTCCCAAGCAGATTTCTCAAGCAGTTTGACATTACTCTCATAACATGTTTTGTCAACACTCCAACTTTAAGACATAAAGGATTCTCACATCCCCTATAGAAGTTATCAAAGATTTTGAATCTCCAGCAACGGTCAAGGATTTATTTTCCCCAGCAGCAGTCAAAGATTTTATTATCTCCAGCTATCAAGGATTTATTTTCCTCAGCAATACAGCAAATCAGCTTACATGCACATACATTACACTCATATATCATAAACATTGATAAAACACATTTTATTGCATCATACATTTCATGCAACATAACTTTGTGTTTCAGCTAACATTTTACCCTTTTCGGGATAAGATTAACAAGCTACCAATATACAATCAAGATACAACTTAGAGATGCTCCAGACACGGATGCTATTCTATTTATTATTCAGATTCAAAGCTCAGATACAACTTAGAGATGCTCCAGACACGGATTCTATTCTATTACTTATTCAGATTCAAAGCTCAGATACAGCTTAGAGATGCTCCAGACACGGATGTTATTCTATTGCTTATTCTGATTCAAAGCTCAGATACAACTTAGAGATGCTCCAGACACGGATGCTATTCTATTGTTTATTCAGATTCAAAGCTCAGATACAACTTAGAGATGCTCCAGACACGGATGCTATTCTATTGCTTATTCAGATTCAAAGCTCAGATACAACTTAGAGATGCTCCAGACACGGATGCTATTCTATTGCTTATTCAGATTCAAAGCTCCGATACAATTTAGAGATGCTCCAGACACAAATGTTATTCTATTGCTTATTCAGATTCAAAGCTCAAATACAGCTTAGAGATGCTCTAGAAACGGATGCTATTCTATTGCTTATTCAGATTCAAAGCTCAGATACAACTTAGAGATGCTCCAGACACATATGCTATTCTATTGCTTATTCAGATTCAAAGCTTGGATACACCTTAGAGATGCTCCAGACACGGATGCTATTCTATTGCTTATTCAGATTCAAAGCTCAGATACAGCTTAGAGATGCTCTAGACATGGATGTTATTCTATTGCTTATTCAGATTCGAAGCTCAGATACAGCTTAGAGATGCTCCAGACACGGATGCTATTCTATTGCTTATTCAGATTCAAAGCTCAGATACAACTTAGAGATGCTCCAGACACGAATGTTATTCTATTTCTTATTCAGATTCGAAGCTCAGATACAGCTTAGAGATGCTCCAAACACGGATGTTATTCTATTGCTTATTCAAATACAAAGTTCAGATACAGTTTAAAGACGCCCCAGACGCAGATGCTATTCTATTGCTCATTCAGATTCCAACTCCCAGTTACAGTTCAGATACACTCCAAACACGGAAGTCATTCTATCGCATATTCAAGCTACAGTCCAGATACGCTCCAGACACGGTTGCCATTCTGTCACTTATTCTGACTTTTTCCCCAACCCAGAGATGCTTCAGACACAGATGCCATTCTGTCGCTTATTCAGATTTCAAGATTCGGATACAATGCAGATACACTCCAGATAAGGAAGTCATTCTGTCATTCATTCAGATTCAAATACAGTTACAGCTCAGATACGCTTCAGACACGGACGCCATTCCATTGCTCATACAGATTCAGTCTCCAAATACAGTTCAGATACGTTCTAGACACGGATACCATTCTGATACTCATTCTTCTGACTTACAACATACCAATTCAACAAACATTCTTGGATGGCATCTTTAAGCCCATCTCCGACAAGATTCTGTCACCTCTCCAAATGGCATCTTTAAGCCCATTTCCTCAACTATAGTTTGACGAGTGCAAATTTACGGGCACTCTAGTGTCCAATCATCTTTTACCTTCGAGTCACGAACGACAAACTCGCCAATCTAACTCTCCAGGTTCAAGAAGATTGAACAGGGGCAACTGTTGTACCCAAAAATTTTCCCTCTCATTTTATCAAGATTTTCCTCACAATACTCTTTGGACTCAAGACCAGATTAAGGTTTGCTCTGCTCAAGACCTTACCTTGCACTGATGACCTGAAATTAGGGTTTGACTTTGCATAAGGATTTTTGGACTTCCAACGCCTCATGTGACTTTCATACTTCATTTTGGACTCCTAAGATTGCTCATACCAAGTTTCAAGCCTTGAATCACAATTTTGCCCAGTCAATTAGATAATTGACCTAAAAATCAACTATATTGGGGAAAAAGTCAATTGTGGCCAATTTACAGTCAAACCTCATAATTTTTGATCCACATCAACATTATAGACTCATATGAATCATTTGATCAAGTTTGGACCACAACACCTTAAGAAATTTGATCAGATCACCAAAAGGGCAAAATGGTCATTTTTAGGGTTTTGACTGCAGAAGGGCAATTTCTGTTTTTTTTTACCTAGCCAATGGAAAATTGGGTTCAAGAAAGGTTTCAAGGACTCAATGGCACCATCTTGACCTAATCACAAGGTTCAAAAGATCTCAAATGCATTGGATTGACAGATGAATTTTCCAGTCAACTGTACACTGAAAAGTCAAACTTTGACTTTTTGGTCAAAATCAAGTGCCAAGGGTCATTTTTCATCAAGATGTGTCAAAACATGAAATTTGTTCACCAAGAGACCTAATTTTGAAAATTAGGGTTTAAGTTTTAAAATTTTCATAACTAAGAATTTTTCTAAGTTATGAAAATTTCTTATTTTTTCCCAACTTTTCCCAACTTTTTCACCATGATGAAATTGGATTAAAAGAAAACTTCCAACATGAAAGTTGTAGTCCTCCACAAAATATACAACTTTGATTCACAAAGTTTTCCTAAAATATGCTTGTATCTCAAGTTATGATTTTGTGAATAAGGGTCCATGAAACTTTTAACTTAGTGAAATTTTGCCCTAGTTTAGGCAGGATTTTGACCTATCTTCATGGCAACTTTTCACATAGTTCCAAGTGGAATCTCAAAATGCATTTAATATATGTATTGTAGAGCATGTTACAAGCTTTCCAAAATATCTAAGAACTCTCCAAGATCATTTGTGGTTAGGGAGAATTGAAGGAAAGAAAATGGCCATTTCTCACTTTTGTCCATGGCATTTTTCACATTGCTACAACTTGCAAATCTGCCCTAAGAATGCTTGTACTTGTTTTACAGGTCTTAAACCTTTCCACACTCCTTAATTTAATGCAAATATAATGGTTAATGGCATTGTTTTGATCTTTGAAACTTTGCACAAGGGTTTAATCCAAAAATGGCAAAAAAAGGTAACAATACCATTTCCATAAAGCATACTTTATGCAATTTTGTTTTCCTTGAGCCTTGAACCTGATCTTTGGCTACAAACAAGATCCATGAATATCAGGCAATTAGTACCAACTATGTTCAGGCCTTGAGCTAGCCTGTACAGGCTTTGAGCTTTGTCAACTCACCTTTTGCTTCAAAAACAAGAAAGCTTGCAAAAGGTCCACAACTGGTGCATCTGATAAAACCAAGCTTTGTAACATTTTCAAAGAGGCTCAGCATATTGTAACAAAACAAAAAATGATTTTCCAAGTTCCTAAACACCCTCTAACACAGAAAACCCCATTTCCGTCCAAAACAGGGAAACTCCTACAAACACCAAGCCAAAACCAAATTGCCTCGTGCGTTTTGCCTTGAACCACTTCAAACACCTTCCATACAACCCACCTAAACTACCCAAGCACCTGTCCAACAACTGTAACCTCATTTTCACACTTCACCATTTTCATTTTGAAGCTTTGCAGGTTGAGTTCTACAAGGAGTTTCAGACCATTTCAAAGCAAGCTAAGCGTTGGGAAAGGTTGAGGGAACATCAAGCAAGCTCAAAAGAACTTCAGGCCTCACTCAAAGTTGCTGTATTGCCATAGCCAAACATGACTGAAACAGGTATTTGTCAAGATTCTAACTCCTTATTTAGGCATCATTAAGCTTAGGTTTGTGAAGCAAAAATGTAGTCCTTAAGTTCCTTGAGCTGTACATATGCGTAGATTTCATTTATATTAATTGAGCTAGGAGAATTTGGATGATGAACATGCTGAAAATTTTAGGTCAGAAATTAGGGGTGACAAAATTCTCTCTGGTGTTTGAGAGTTAGGTCAAGTTTTTTATATCAATGGAATCGTGACTAAAAATGCTACAAGTTTCATGTTGCAAGATTTTGTTTTTAAGCACGTATGCAGGAGTTACAAGTTTGAACAAAGGCGCGCACGTTTTCTGTTTCTGGAGGACAAGGATGAAGTAAGGGTGGGCCTGGGCCTGGCTTAGTTCTGTTTGCACCCCCCATTCTGTTATTAGCACCCCCTTGGTCCATTTTCCATTTTTTTACATATTTTCCATTTCTTTGTATATTTTCTGACTTTATTTATTTTTTCTAAATATTTAAAAACACAAAAAATATTCTCTTAATTTTTCACATTTTATTTTATTATTTTTATTATTTTCTTGGAATAAAAATAGTTTATTAAATAATATATACTTTATTTTCCTTTATAAAATTATAAATAATATTAAAATACTTACATATTTTATTTTATTATATTATACATATAAAATAATATTTTCTCACATATTTTATTTTTTAACATTTTTGTATATATTTTTATTTATTTTCTTGTACATAAAAATGAATAAATAAATAATATAAAGCATATTTTCTAATAAACAAAAATTAGGGTTTTCACCCTTTCCAAAAATAATCATTTATATTTTTTCTCATTTTTAAGACATTAAATAAATTTATTTTACATACATAAAATAAATACAAAAACATTTTTGCATATTTACAATTTATTCCATATTTAAATAATTGCTTATTTATTTATTTGTGCAATATTTCAATTTGGTTGTAATAATAGTTTTAGGGTTTATTTTTGTGCAATATTCCCCTATTCAAACTTGTACCCCACTCTCCATAATGTTGTGTAATAGTCTAGATTTACTTTACACATTTTATCGCTTTGATATGCCATGATAGTATATTAGGGTTTTGTATGCAAAAGACCAAAAATTAAACAAATAGCATGACTTAACACAAGAGAAAAATGCATGAAAAATGACAACACAATGCACACAAGCACCCCTAGGGTTTCATCCACTTTGTTGCCTTAAAATGGCCATGGTATGCATGCTAGGTATCTTGGCAAAATAAAACAAAACAAAACAAAAAGATCATAGTCCCTCGATGACACTATCTTGGCTGCCTAAACAAAAATGATCTAGTCCCTCAAAAAACTTGTTAAGATACTTGGCACCATTGTTATCATGGTCATACGATGACCCACGCCCGTCCCGTTTAACATCCAAAGATAGGGTTGTTTACCAAATACAATGGTAAAACAACAATATCAAAGGAATAAAAATGTGTAGGAAAGATCTTTGAGTAGGGTAGACAACTCCTAGTTACTTGATCAATTTGCAAACCATCCTTGCTATTTTCAAAAACACATACATAATTTAAAAACATTTCCCAACAAAACTTTCAAACATTGAAACATTTTTCAAAAGACAAACACCTTTGTATATATTCAAACAAGAATAATTACAAAGGTTGCCTAGACAAAGGCTTCTTTTCAAAATACTTTCAAAAACCACACAAAAGCACCATTTCAAACAATTGAAAAGCAAAAGCAAGTGATCTAAAACAAGTAACTAAGAGCCCATGGAAAACCATGGATGAAAAGGGTGCTAGCACCTTCCCTTTTCATAATCTACCCCCCGAACCCAAAAACAATATCAAAGGTCTTTCCTGTGCTATTTTACCTTTCCTTTTGGATAAAATAAAAGTCGGTGGCGACTCTTGCTAAACTGCAACATTTGCAAACACAAACGCAAAACCTCAAGTCAGTTCTCCCACCGCATCACAGAACTGGAGACTCTGCTGGGGAAACTAAAAGTGGGGTTACCTTAGGATTTAGATCACCTTTACATGCTTATGTTGCTTGACTTGTATGCTTTACATTTGGATCTATTGTTTGGGTTTGAATCCTCTACCCAGATTTAGGAAACATTCATAGGTAAATAGCAATACGTTGTGGAAACTGTGCGGGGTATACCGACATGGTTGAATCAATAGCTATATTAGTGCGACATATTTGTGGGTACCGGTAGCCTTTGAGTTAATCAAAGAGAATACGGGGCCGCTGAGTGATGTCATGAAACACTAATGGAATTTTAGAACCTTTACTTGACCAACTTGGCCTTTTAGGATGTAGTGAGATGAACGGCTTTGGTGAAGTCCGAAGTTGGTAGATACTCGATACTACACTCATTAAGGGTTGTTTTCTTGGAATACTTCGGTCGCCAGTAAAGTGGCTAAACTGAAACAATGAACATAGAAAATAATCCAGTGATATTGAGCTCCTTAGAACCCGGTTACTATTTCTAGGACAGGTTGAGCCAACTAAACTTCAAGAGGGTACTTACCTATGAAACCCCATACAAGCCTGGAAATAGGAACTTGTGTGATTTGTTTGTACATATATACTTGTGCATAACATCATTGACATCATGAAGCATCATATGCATCCACTAACCATTTCAAGGATTTGGATTTTTCATCTTTGTTCATGTTTTGTAGGTAATGGATTCACTTCGCAGGAAAACTATCCAAGTCAAGCTTGTGAGAATTCCTCCTCAACTCAAGGAGCTAGCTTCAAGGATTCCTGAGAATTCTCCATTCACCGAGAGGCATGGTCGTCTTCTCAACTTAGTCACTGCCAACACTGAGGAGAATATGCTGAAAGTTCTCTTCCAGTTCTTTGACCCTTTGCATCATTGCTTTACATTTCCTGATTACCAACTCGTGCCTAATTTGGAGGAATTTTCTCAACTCTTGAGGATTCCTATTCTCCATCAACTACCTTTCAACGGTACGGAAAGAGATCCAAAGCCTGAAGATGTTGCTCAAGCCCTACACTTGCAACCATCTGATATCATAGGCCATTGGGAAACTAGAAGTGGTGTCAAGGGTTTCTTGGCAAAGTTCTTGTTTGAGAAAGCTCAAGAATGCTGGAATTCATTGGATTTACAAGCTTTTGAGGAAATTGTAGCTCTTCTCATCTATGGGATGGTCATGTTCCCTAACCCTGACCAACTTATAGATGTGAGTGCTGTCAAAATCTTCATGGCTCGCAACCCGGTGCCTACATTGCTTTGGGATATCCTCCATTCTTTTCACACTCGTACAATGAGGAAAAGAGGTGTTCTCATGTGCTGTACTCCTCTACTGGCAAGATGGTTTATTTCTCATCTTCCCCAATCAGTTTTGAAGAATGAGCAAGGTTTGAGGTGGTCACAACGATTGGTGACTCTTACACATTCAGATATCCATTGGTGTTCTCGATCAAAAGATAATGTTATCATCATTGACCGTTATGGGGAATTCCCTAATGTCCCTCTACTAGGCATTAGGGGAGGCATTTCCTACAACCCTTGCTTGGCTCTGAGACAGTTTGGGTATGCCCGAAGGGATGTCCCACATGACATGCTGATTCCAGACTTGGTTTTTGACTTCGACAACGACGATCAAGGACTTCGACAAAGGTTCATCCGAGCTTGGAGGATGCCCAACAAGGTGGACAGTAAGACCTTGGGACACAAGAATTCCATCCCCCTTGAGCCTTACCTTAAGTGGGTACGAACCCGCGCCCAAAGTCTTATGATGCCTTACCCCTACATGCTTCCTGTGATTATAGAGCCTGTTATGGAAGGAGAGGTTCCATACACCCTCCTACATCCTGACATGCCGACATCACTCGAAGACTTACAAAGGAGTTGGATACAGCTCAAGGGAGAACACGACACTTTCGAAGCCCAATTCTACGCAAGCGAGAAGAAGGTCTTGGAACTTACTCATCAACTTCACAAAGAGCAGACTCTCAACACCTACATTGCACCAAAGAGGACGCGCAACATCTTTTTACCTTAGAATTTTGTATTATTTTTCCCATGGGGCATTGATGTACTAACAAATTATATATTATTAATATGACATGTGTTCCTTTTTTGTTTAAAACAAATTTGAATTTCTGAATCCTTGAATGCATTACATGAATACATATCATTCATCATACGTATAAACAAGTCTTTGCACCAGGTCTTCTTATCTTCCTACTGTTTATTTCAGTAGAGATGGCTCTAGAGAAGACTATCAAGGACATCCAGGCTCAAAACGCTCAACTTCAAGAGATGTTCTTGAACCTATCCAAGGGGCAAGAAGAAGTGAACTCTCTCCTCACTAGGGGCATGATCATGGGGAATCCTGAGGGCAACAAAGATGATCAGTTGGAGCTGCTACAAACTGAGATAGCCATTATGAAAATCCAGATGATGGGACAACTGGTGGTCCAAATGGCTCTCATCCAAAACTTGGCACGAGGACAAGAAGAGCTAAGAGTCCTCATCAACAAGCTTCATCAAAATGAATGTAACCAAATGGGGCAAACAACTGAGGTTGAGGATCAAGTCATCATTCAGCCCCCCTTGAGACATGAAGCCGAGAGAAAACCTCCCCAGTTTGCTTCGCGGTCACAAGCCCAACAACAACCTCACCAACGTCAACAGGGTAACCGACGTAAGCGGAATACATATGAAAAGCGCTTCACTGAGATTAACATGTCATTATCTCAAGTGCTGCAACACTTATTGGAAATCAAGCTGATTGTATTAAGGGACCCCCCTCGGAATCCCAACACAACCTCCTCAGGGTACAATCCCAATGCAAGATATGCATATCACTCAAACAATCCTGGACATGACACCAACAGCTGTTGGACATTGAGAAACAAAATTCAAGATCTGATTAAAGAAACAACGCTGGAGTTCACACAAGATGGCCAGATGAAAATCTTCCGCTGAGGGCTCTCCACCTAAAGTGCCAAGTTCGAACAAAGAGGCATATGTTCATTTGTAATTTCTTTTGTTATTCAAACAATGATCTGTTATTGTCAAACTCTATTTCATTAATGCATTGCATATGTTTGTCTTGAATTCACCTTTTCATTTTCACAATATTTAAACTATGCTTTTTTATTCTTCTTATGACACAAACCTTTAGAGGGAGGATGACGAAAACAATGCCATAATCTCATACAGTATGCTTTTGGACAGACCTTGCTGACGATGTACAAGCGTTTCTTTCAAATCCTAAACACTGGAGTTATAAGGAAAATAATCCATAGTCAACCCCTTTGAGCCAAAGAAGTAGAAGTTTTCTGTTTTAACACAAATTGAAACCTTTAATCAAAACCTGGGGCAGGGTAGTCTCTCAGTTAATTCAAACGCACATTAAACCGCAAACTCTCATTTCGTAATACAACGAATGACGTAAAAAACATTCCTTTGGAATCAAAATACGATGACGGTTCCTTATCACATAGGCAGCCAGTATCTCTCAAAAAGGAAAGCCCACTAAGTCGAAACCTACGAAGGAGGCTTAAGAAAACTAGGGCATCCCGCTGACTGTAATCTCGAAAACAGGAACAGTCAGGCAAAAATTAGGGATAATAAAAAAAAAATGAGGTACTACAAATCCTCAACAAAAAATGTTGCAAAAATGACTTCCTTCCAACAAATTTAACATGTTTGAACCATCACCAAAATGCTATTCCAGACTCATTTGGAGTTCAAACGCACAATTAACTGAGTTTAGGGCTGAAGAACATCACGAAGAGCGGGTGGGTACAAATATACTTTGAGCCTTTATCCTTTGTTTCTTAAACCGTGAACCAAGCCACGTCACAACCCTTCAAAAGTCCTAATTGAAGCATGGGTTAGTTCGAAAGCATACTATTACAAAAGGTATCCTGACTCCTGTAAGGCTTTGCTCTAAATACTGAGTTGAATCTTTCTTACAAAAGCTTTCTGCTAAAAAACGCATTTTCAAAATTTCAATACAAGCATAAAATTTGCATTATTTGAATATCGTTGTTTGCATATGGCTATTTGTTTGACAACGAAGAAATTCACACAGTGAATATCCAATGAACGAAAGCTCTCTCAGTGAACAAAATCACTTCAAGTGGGATGACATTTACGTTACAAAAATCTCCTATCAACAAGGGGGCATGACATGTCATTGTCCAGTACACCTGGGGCAGTCCGGTCAAGAATTTAAGAAATCTCTCAAAGTGTAGAGTAACCTGGGGCAAGTCTCCGTCCTCGTCACTTGGGGCATTGAACGTCAATCCCAACAAAGGGTTACATACAGTCGAACATTTCCTGGAAAAGCCATAAACACTCGCTACTTGGGGCAGTGAAAAATATCTCGAAAATCCTTCTCATAGGATGGCTCCCAGCCACAGTTTCAACCTTTGATAACCTCTTCCCAGCTAAGTCGACCTTAAGAATCTCTGAGGATTTTTCCCCATTAAAAGTCGCCAGAATTCAAATCTTTTCTCCAGCACCAATTCGGGATTTATTTTCCCCAGCGAGAGATCATCTTGAAAACATTACATATCCGTACATATGGACATCATACAACGCAATCTCATTTATTTTAAGAACAACATTGTTTGATATATGTCATGCAACTAACCTTTACCTTTCAGGAAAGATGCAATCAAATTCTCACAAAAATCAAGCTATGAAGCTTGGATCACGACCAGATAGTAGTTCATCCAACTTTCCTCTTCAACAATAGAATAACGGACGACTGAAGCTCCTAAAATTCTATTTCTCTCAAGACAAAGATCAACATTTCCCAGTGTAGTTCTCCTCAAACAACGAAACAGGAGTCCCCATTGGAAACATTTTAAGCAAGGTTTAAAGACACACAGTGATATGGTGGGAGAACTGACTTGAGGTTTTGTGTTTGTTTTCGCACTTGTTCGGTTTAGCAAGAGTGGCCACCGACTTTTTATTTTATCCTAAAGGAAAGGTCAAAAAGCACAGGAAAGACCTTTGAGATGTTTTCGTGGGTTCGGGGGGTAGATTATGAAAAGGGAAGGTGCTAGCACCCTTTTCATCCATGGTTATCCATGGGCTCTTAGTTACTTATTTTAGATCACTTGCCTTGATTTTCAATTGTTTGAAATGGTGTTTTTGTGTGTGTGTGGTTTTGAAAATGTTTTGAAAAAGATGCCTTGTCTAGGCAACCATTGTAACAATTCTTTACTCGAATGTTTTACAAAGGTGTTTGTCTTTTTGAAAAGATGTTTCAATGTTTTTGAAAGTTGTTTTGGAAGTTGTGTTTGTGAAGTGTGTTTTGAAAGTAGGCAAGTGTGTTTTGCAAGTTTGATCAAGTAACTAAGAGTTGTCTACCCCTAAATTTACTCAAAGATCTTTCCTTATGTTTTTAACCCTTTTAACAGTGTTGTTTCACCATTGTATTTGGTGAACAACCTTGTGTTAGGATGTTAACGGGACGGGCGCGGGTCATCGTTTAGACCATGAAAGCAATAGTGTCAAGTGTCTATGGCAATTTTCTTGAGGGACCATGATAATTTTGTTTAGGCAACTTCGAAAGCGTCATCGAGGGACTATGATCATTTGATTTGTTTTTGTTTTGCCAAAGTACTTGACATGCAAACATGGTCCATTTTGGAAGGAAACAAGCGGGATTACCCTACGGGTGCAAGTGTGAATTGTGTATTGATTTTCATGCATTTGTCTTGTATTGGGTTATCTAGCCGTTGATTTTGAATCTTCGCATACAAACCCTAATTACTATACAGTATATAGAAAGCAATAAATTGTGGGAATTTAAAGTATAAGCTATTACAAATAAGTATCCGGGGATGGGGGTACAAATGTTTACAAATGGGGATGAGTTTTATCAGGATAGTAGTGTCCAAATATTATTTACAACCAAATCGAATCATCGCATTCTCAATGTAAAGTATAGCCAAGTATAAGGATAAAAGAGAATCAAAAGTATTAGTGAAAGTGTATGTGATTATTTACACATGGGAAAAATATGTTAACCTAATGCATTATTAAGTTTTAATATTATTTTTTGTATTTTTGTTAATTATATATGAACAAGAGTTTTAGTGAAAAGAAAATTTTAACTTAATAAAAAATCTATTGTTTATGTACTTGTCAATGTTTTTTAGAAATTTATATAAAAAAAAGCGATTTACTAAACAAAAAGTTTTAAAGCCCAAAATATATTATTATTTTTTAAAAGGAAATAGGAATTAGTTTAAAAAAGAAATAAAAAGAAGAGTATTAGTTTGTAAACAAAGAAAAGAAATAAAAATGGGCTCTAAGGGGATGTATGGCCCAAAAATAAAATTAAGAAGGAGACAAAAGGGGGGTGAAGCGCCAGAAATGAAACTGGGCTGAGGGTTTGTGCATGGGGCAGGCCCAACCGGGTTTGACACTTTTTTTGTTTAGGGTTGGTTTTGTTTTGTTTCAGAACAAGGGTTTCACAGTTTGGCTTAGAACGGAGCCGCTTCTCCATATTCTTCTTCGTCTTTCTCGTTCTCAAACCGGCCACTGATGTTCTCTATGCCTTAGGCCACCAGACGTAATGCCTCCATCTCCTCTCTCCACAATTGCTCAGGGTGACGGAAAGAAAAAAAGGTAATGATTCATTCCTAAGCTCTTAGGGTTTTCAGATTTTCTCTTGCATGTTTTACTTTTGACACGTTTTGATCTTCTGTTATTTGTTTATGTGTAAAAGGGAATAAGGGACAATACCTGTATTCTTGTTTCTGAGAGGAGGCAGAGGAGTGGACAGGAGGCGTCTTAGGCGGCCAAGGCGTGGGGACCGGTGATGAGCTTGCTGGCCTTCCTGGTACTTTGTATCTTGCTTTTGTTAGGTTTAGTGATGAGTATCTAAAAACCCTAAGATATCTGAGTTCCTCTCCTCTTTTGCTTATCTGAACGCTTTGCTTATTTGATGATGTTCTTTGACTCTGAAATGCTTTTGCTTCTTTTGGTTGTTGATGATGACTTAAACCTGAAACATTGCTTTTGTTTGTTGTCCTGATGTTGATGATTTCTGAGAGTTGCTTCTGCTGCTTTCTTCTGCTTGATGATGTTGCCTTATTATGAGATTTTGCTTCAGTGTTGCTTTCTTCTGAGTTGCTTATTTGTTTAGCCTATGATGAACATATTCTGAGGCATTTTGTTGTTGTTTTTTGATTTTGAAATGGTTTGGATTGAAGGGTTTAAAATGAAAGCAAGTTGAAGGCTATGCAGGCTTAGACATTGAGTTGTTCAGGTTTTGTGCTTGGCTTTGAGGCAGGCTTATTGTACAGGCAGGCTTCTGGCTGTATGCTTCAAGGCTTGTAGTTGTAACAGGTTTTGTATTTGTTGTTTGAAGGCAGGTTTGTTATGTTTTGTGTAGGTTGCTGATACAGGTCTCAAGCAGGTTTTGTATTTGAACAGGTTTTTAGTAGTTTGAAGCAGGCTGTGGTTTGCTTGTTGTTTGAACTGGTTTGAAGGCAGTTTTCCAGGCTTGAGGCAAGCTTTGATTTGTGTTATGTAACAGGCAGGCTGTTTGTTTTCTTTTGCAATGTTACAGTTTGTGGTATATTTTTTCTATGTGGTGTTTTGCCCTCTTTCTTAACAGTGTTGGTCTGTTATATTTATTTGTCTTAAGCCTGCCCACTGTAAGCCTCTACTTCTCTCTCTCTTTTCTCTTTCCACAGATAAAAGCATTTTTTATTGCTTAAACTGTACTTTTTACTGAAGAAGTGTTGGTTGGGAAATGATGAAGATATTTTGACAATATTTCTTGCTTGTTACTTTAGCTTTCCTCTGCATCTTGTACTTATCTCCCAGATTTTCTGCATTGCTTTGATATCTTCTTTGGACAGTTTTGACAGCTTAGTTGACATTTTGACAATGCAATTTGGTTTTGGCATTTCAGTTTGGTTTGCCTTTTCAGTTTGTAATTTGGTTTGAAATTATGCAGCCTTGTATTTTGCTTAAATGATTTGTATGCTTGCAACATTTTACTTTCCCTCTTTGTGAACCAAGAAGAGAGTCTTCTTGCGATTTGCAGAGAGGACGAACAAACTGATTCCGGCCAACACTTTTAATGATGAGTTTTAATTATCTGTCTGAGAATGCTCTTAATTTATCTGTACTGACTTCTTCCTTTTTTGTCTTTGTAGATAAATATCAGTTGAGCAATGGGGAGCAGCAGTAGAAGATGAAGACTTAGGATAGATTTATTTTCTATTTCAATTGTTTGTAATAAACATTATTATAAATACTGTAAATAAATTTACTGTATTCAAATAACACTAGTAACAATAATTAAAAGTGAATAAAAAATCTTTTGTCAGTTAATCTCTTTTAATTCACTGTCTATCTAATTATTTAAGTTTCTTGAATTAAAATAACTGGAAGTAAATCCCAATTATTCTAACAGATAAAATAAATAATTAATAAACACCGTAGTCTTGCAACTTCGCATTATTCAATAATAAACCCGGCGTCCCAGTTAACCATATGTATTGCACAGTCAAACAAAACAAATGTCCATACGCCTTTCATTTCACTGATTAAACCAACACTTCAAACTCTCAATCAGAATCCTCAACCCATATCCCAGATGTTTAGGTTTTTTGGGAGACAAACAGAAATCTTGAGCAAACGTCAAAGCAGTGTAACAGCCAATTAAGACACTGTGGATTCAAATTCTTCTGAAAATGCGCGTGCAAACCCTAATTCTTGATTTATTGTCAAAGAAGCGTCTGCTTGATCAAACCCTGAGACAAACTCAACCAAATCAATAGAAACCCTAATAATCTGCTTGGACTAATCCAAAAGTTAATGGAAACCCTAATTTTGTTTGACTGATAAGAAAAGCCTGTTTGACCGATTCTTGAGCCAATCTGAAAAATCAGGAAAAGCCCGAAGCTGTGATTTCTTGTAAAAAAGAGGAGGGAAAATTTTGGGGTACAACCGTTGCCCCTGTTCAATCTTCTTGAACCTGAAGAGTTAGATTGGCAGGTTTGCCTTTCGCGACTTGAGGGTAAAAGGAGATTGGACACTAGAGTGCCCGAAAAATTTGCACTCGTCAAAGCGTAGTTTGGAGGGAATGGGCTTAAAGATGCCATTTGGAGATGGGCTTAAAGATGCCATCTGGAGATGTGACAGAATCTTGTCGGGGTATGGGCTTAGAGATGCCATCCAAGAATGTTTGTTGAACTGTATGTCGTTTGTGAGTGGGTGAGTATCAGAAAGGTATCCATGTTTGGAACATCTCTGAACTGGGGATCTGAATAAGCAATAGATTGACATTCATGTTTAGAATCATCCATAAACTGTTTTCAGAAGTCTTGGATCTGAACAAGCGATAGGTTAACATCCGTATCTGGAGAACCCGTAAACTGTTTTCAGAAGTCTTGGAGTTGAATAAGCAATAGATCAGCATCCATGTTGGGAAGCGTCCGTAAACTGTTTTCAAAAGTTGAGTCTGAACAAGCGATAGATTAACATCCGTGTTTGGAGAATCCGTAAACTGTTTTCAGAAGTCTTGGAATTGAATAAGCAATAGATCAGCATCCATGTTGGGAAGCGTCCGTAAACTGTTTTCAAAAGTTAAAGTTGAAGCTTATTAATCTTATCCTGAAAAGGGTAAAAAATATTAGCTGAAACACAAAGTTATGTTGCATGAAATGTATGATGCAATGTATGTTATATCAATGTTTATGATATGAATGTAATGAATGCGCATGTAAGCTGATGAGCTGTCTTGCTGAGGAAGACGAATCCTGGATAGCCGGAGATAAAAGAATCTTGACTGCTGCCGGGGAAAGTGAATCCTTGACTGCTGCAGGGGATTGCAAGAATCTTTTGATTGTTGAAAATGAGAAGTCCTGGGACCACTGTTGGGGAATCAAGAGCTTGGGTTGTATGCCAATATACTGGGGATTCCTGTCTTGAGGGGATCTTCACTGGAGAATATTTGAATACTCTGTGAGGAACTGAGAATGAGAGTTTTCATTCTGCTTGGGGATTGATAGTTGGAAGTTTTAGCTCCGCTGGGGATTTCAAGAATCTTTTGATTGCTGCAGGTATTGATCTGGGATCTTGAAAAGGTTGGTCGGTGAGATAGTTGTCCTGGCTGGTTTCAGGTATTAATCTCTGACTTGAGAAAGAAAGATAGTTTTCCTGGCTTGTTATAGGTATTAATCTTCAATCTCTTCATGTAGATAGTTTTCCTGGCTGGTTTCAGGTATTAATCTACAATCAGTCGTCCACAGATAGTTTCCTGGCTTATTACAGGTAATAATCTGGAACTTGGATTATACGCCACTTTGAGAATGAGAATCTTCATTCTGTTGGGGGTCAGAAATTGGGAGTATACCAATCTACTGAGGTTTCAAGGATGAGAGTCTTCATTCTTTGAGAAAAACAGATTTTTTAGGAGCTTCAATTGTCCGTTATCTGTCGGTGGTTGTAACTTCCAGCAGGTGATGAAGGGATTTTGATGATGACCGCAATTTCCAGCAGGTGATGAAGGAAATTTTGAACGTTCTTGAATTCCAGCAGGTGATGTAGGAATTTTTGATGATTACTACTCCAAAAGATGAAGGAATCTTTGACGATTACTACTCCAAAAGATGAAGGAATCTTTGACTACTACTCCAAAAGATGAAGGAATCTTTGACGATTACTACTCCAAAAGATGAAGGAATCTTTGACAATTATTACTTCAAAAGATGAAGGAACCTTTGATTACTACTCCAAAAGATGAAGGAATCTTTGACGATTACTACTCCAAAAGATGAAGGAATCTTTGACTACTACTCCAAAAGATGAAGGAATCTTTGATGATTACTACTTCAAAAGATGAAGGAACCTTTGATTACTACTCCAAAAGATGAAGGAATCTTTGACGATTACTACTCCAAAAGATGAAGGAACCTTTGACGATTACTACTCCAAAAGATGAAGGAATCTTTGACGATTACTACTCCAAAAGATGAAGGAATCTTTGATTACTACTCCAAAAGATGAAGGAATCTTTGATTACTACTCCAAAAGATGAAGGAATCTTATCTGTCGATCAATCTGCATATGTTAAGAATGCTGTTGAAATGTAATTTGTTTTGGAGAATAAATCCTTGACAAATAATGGGGAAATAAACCCATGACTGCAGGTCTTCTTAGAGAGGTGATGAACTTCTCGAGGACACTTGAATTTCTTTTCAGAAAGATTTCGGAGAGGTTTCATCACTGCACCTAGTATCATATGTTTGTGATATTGCCAGGTCACTTGGACTGTACGTAACCCTTGAGATTGACATTCGAATGCCCCAAGTGATGGTGAGAGAGACTTGCCCCAGGTTCACTGAACTTTGAAAGATTTGTTGAAATCTTGACTGGACTGCCCCAGGTTAATTTGAACTTGAAAGATTTGTTGAAATCTTGACTGGACTGCCCCAGGTTAACCGGATAGTGACATGTCATGCCCCCTTGTTGATAGGAGATTTATCAATGGAAGTGTCATCCTTTTTGAAGTGATTTTGCTCACTGAGAGGGCTTTCGTTCATCAGATATTCATTGTGTGAATTTCTCCGCTGTCAATCAAATAGCCAAATGCAAACAGTGATATTCAAGTAATGCAAAGTTTATGTTTGTCTTGAAGTTTTGAAAAATGCGTTTTTTAGCAGAAAACTTTTTATAAGACAAATTCAACACAAGATTTAAGACAAAGCCTTACAGGAGTCAGGATACCTTTTGTAACAGTATGCTTTCGAACTAACCCATGCTTCAATTAGGACGTTTGAAGGGTTGTAACGTGGCTTGGTTCACGGTTTAAGAAACAAAGGATAAAGGCTCAAAGTATATTTGTACCCACCCGCTCTTCGTGATGTTCTTCAATCCTAAACTCAGTTAATTGTGCGTCAAAATCTATTCGAATTTGGAACGACTTTTTTGGTGATGGTTCACACAAGTTGAATTTTATGGAAGGCAGTCATCCTCTTTTTTTTTGCAACACTTTTCATGTTGTTGAGGATTTGTAATGACCTCTTTCTTGATTTGTTATCCCTAACTTTTGCCTGACTGTTCCTGTTTTCAAGATTACAGTCAGCGGGATGCCCCAGCTTTCTTTTGGCTCAATGGGCTTTTTTCTTTTGAGAGGTAATGACTGCCTATGATAAGGAACCATCACTATCTTTTGATTCCAGAGGAATGCTTTTTTTTTATGTCGTTCGTTGTATTACGAACTGAGAGTTTGCGACTTCAATGCGCACCTTTTTTGAATTAACTGAGAGACTACCCTGCCCCAGGTTTAAATCAAAGGTTTCAATTTGTTTAGAACAGAAAACTCCTACTTCTTTGGCTCGAAGGGATTGACTAGGGATTATCTTCCTTATAACTCCAGTGTTTAGGATTTGAAAGAATGCCTGTACATCGTCAGCAAGGTCTGTTCAAAAGCATACTGTATGAGATTATGGTATTGTTTCGCATCCTCCCTCTAAAGGCTTGTAGATTTTGCAAGAGTTAAATGTCATAAAGAAAGTAGAAAGCATAGTTCAAGTGTAATAAAAATGAGTGGATCAAATCAAGACAAGCATATGCAATGCATTAATGAAACAAAGTTTGACATTAATAGATAATTGTTTGAATAACAAAGAGATTACAACTTGAAAGTTCAAATGAAACAAAGATGCTCTCAATGATTCGTCAAAGGAGCAGTGATTATGCTAGAGTCTCCGGAGGGTCGAACTCGATCTCTTTGGCATCAATCAAGTCTTGAATCTTGTTCTTCAAAGTCCAACAACTGTCGGTGTCGTGTCCAGGACTGTTAGAATGGTAGGCACATCTCACCCTCGGGTTATACTTGGAAGAGGAAGTATCAGGATTTTGAGGAGGATCCTTTAGCGTGATTAACTTCAACTTCAGCAAATGTTGTAACGCTTGAGACAAAGGCATGTTGATGTCAGTATACTGCCTTTCTTGATATCTTACCCCACGCCTCTTGTCCCGTCTTTGTTGAACAGTCGTGGGGTCAGAGATCAGGATTGCCCCTACATGTTGATCATGACGACTCTTTTGACCAGTCACTGCATTTGACTCTTTCTTCCCATTGTGGGGAATTTTCTGAGCATCAGAGGGAGTAGCTCCTTGGATCTTCCCACTTTTGATGCCATCTTCGACCCTTTCACCGGTCAGTACTAGCTCAGTGAACCCGGCTGAGGAGCTTCCAATTAAGTGATTGAAGAAAGGCCCTGTCAAAGTTCCCATGAAGATGTCAATCATCTCTCTGTCAGTTAAAGGGGGTTGCACCCTACCAGCCAGATCTCTCCACCTTTGGGCATATCCTTTGAAGCTCTCGTTGGAACCCATGGTCATGTTCTGCAATTGCACGCGAGTTGGTGCAAGATCAGCATTGTATTGATACTATTTGTAAAAAGCCATAGCTAAATCTTCCCAGGTGTGGATGCGAGAACTCTCCAATTGATAGAACCACTCGAGTTGAGCCCCTACCAGGCTTTCTTGGAAGAAATGGGTCCAAAGCTTTGGATCAGTTGTGTATGGCTGAATCTTGCGGACATAAGATTTTAAGTGCATCTTAGGGCAAAAGACTCCATCGTACAGGGCCAAGGTAGGGACTTTGAACTTTGGAGGGATGACTAATCCAGAAACCAAACCAATGTCTCCTAAACCTAAGCCAGGTATTTGTTGAACCTCCATAGCATTGAGGCGATCCTCCAACTGTTTGTACTTGTCATCAGCGGGAGGATATTGTTCTTCGGAGTAGTCAGCTTCATCAATCTCCAAATTATGGTCTTCTTCAAGACTGGCCCCTATGCTGGGTGGAGTAGAAAGGTCTAGGGTTTCAGGTCTTCTGCTCAAGTTCAGGATGCCCGCTGCTTTCTTGGACTTCTTCTTCTTGTCTTTGAGAAGGAGAGCTTTCAGGTCTTCTTGCCCTTTACCCATAGCCAGAAGCATTTGTTGGAATTGAGCGTTTTGAGCTTGGAGATCTTTCACCGTTTGTTCCATATCCATCTTACTGAAATAAACAGTAAGAAGATAAGGGGACTTGTATGGGAGAAACCTGTTATGCAATGATATGTGTGATATATGTATGCAATGTTTTCAAGGATCTCTTGGGGTAAACACAAGAGAATGTTAGAGGTTGAACTTTGATCTTTGATTGGAGAACCTTGTAGTGGTGGATGTCTTTCCACGAGAATCAAGCTCACCATGTCAAGTGGGTCATAGCCCCTGATTCAAGTTGTTGCACTTGATCTTTGATGGCATTTGTTTAGAGGAGAAACCTCTTGCCCTTTGGTAGACGTCTGGTTCAACGTGACATTGCATCAACAGACCCTCGAGATCCTTGAAATGGTTATTGAAAATGCTATGGTATGATGTTATGTACATGTATGCAAAAGCAAGTAAGTGTATATACAGGTAATCATATTCACACAAAGCAAACAAGTCCTTAGGTTTAGTCTTGCATGGGGTTTGTAGGTAAGTACCCTCTTGAAGTTAGTTGGCTCATCCTGTCCTAAAATAGAAACCGGGTTCTAAGGAGCTCAATATCACTGGATTATTTTCTGTGTTCATTGTTTTGGTTTAGCCACTTAACTGGCGACCAAAATATTCCAAGAAAACAACCCTCAATGAGTGTAGTATCGAGTATCTACCAACTTCGGACTGCACCAAAGTCGGTCATCTCACTACCCCTAAAAAGGCCAAGATGGTCAAGTAAGGTTCTAGAGTTCGTTAGTGCTTCATGACATCGCTCAGCGGCCCCGTATTCTCCTTGACTACTCAAGGGCTACCGGTACTCACAAATATGTCACACTAACATAGCTACTGCTTCAACCATGTCGGTATACCCCGCACAGTTCCCTCACAGTTTATTGCTATTTACCTAAGAAGGTGCCCCCAAATCCGGGTGTAGGATTTACAACAAACCCAAAGAAGGACCCAAAAAGGAAAGAAATCAAAGCAATCAAAGCAAGTATGTAAATATGATCTAAAACCCTAAGGTAACCCCACTTTTAATTTAGTCCCCGGCCGAGTCGCCAGTTCTGTGATACGGTGGGAGAACTGACTTGAGGTTTTGTGTCTGTTTTCGCACTTGTTCGGTTTAGCAAGAGTCGCCACCGACTTTTTATTTTATCCTAAAGGAAAGGTCAAAAAGCACAGGAAAGACCTTTGAGATGTTTTCGTGGGTTCGGGGGGTAGATTATGAAAAGGGAAGGTGCTAGCACCCTTTTCATCCATGGTTATCCATGGGCTCTTAGTTACTTGTTTTAGATCACTTGCCTTGATTTTCAATTGTTTGAAATGGTGTTTTTGTGTGTGTGTGGTTTTGAAAATGTTTTGAAAAAGATGCCTTGTCTAGGCAACCATTGTAACAATTCTTTACTCGAATGTTTTACAAAAGTGTTTGTCTTTTTGAAAAGATGTTTCAATGTTTTTGAAAGTTGTTTTAGAAGTTGTGTTTGTGAAGTGTGTTTTGAAAGTAGGCAAGTGTGTTTTGCAAGTTTGATCAAGTAACTAAGAGTTGTCTACCCCTAAATTTACTCAAAGATCTTTCCTTATGTTTTTAACCCTTTTAACAGTGTTGTTTCACCATTGTATTTGGTGAACAACCTTGTGTTAGGATGTTAACGAGACGGGCGCGAGTCATCGTTTAGACCATGAAAGCAATAGTGTCAAGTGTCTTTGGCAATTTTCTTGAGGGACTATGATCATTTTGTTTAGGCAACTTCGAAAGCGTCATCGAGGGACTATGATCATTTGATTTGTTTTTGTTTTGCCAAAGTGCTTGACATGCAAACATGGCCCATTTTGGAAGGCAACAAGCGGGATTACCCTAGGGGTGCAAGTGTGAATTGTGTATTGATTTTCATGCATTTGTCTTGTATTGGGTTATCTAGCGGTTGATTTTGAATCTTCGCATACAAACCCTAATTACTATACAATATATAGAAAGCAATAAATTGCGGGAATTTAAAGTCTAAGCTATTACAAATAAGTATCCGGGGATGGGGGTACAAATGTTTACAAATGGGGATGAGTCTTATCAGGATAGTAGTGTCCAAATATTATTTACAACCAAATCGAATCATCGCATTCTCAATGTAAAGTATAGCCAAGTATAAGGATAAAAGAGAATCAAAAGTATTAGTGAAAGTGTATGTGATTATTTACACATGGGAAAAATATGTTAACCTAATGCATTATTAAGTTTTAATATTATTTTTTGTATTTTTGTTAATTATATATGAACAAGAGTTTTAGTGAAAAGAAAATTTTAACTTAATAAAAAATCTATTGTTTATGTACTTGTCAATGTTTTTTAGAAATTTATATAAAAAAAAGCGATTTACTAAACAAAAAGTTTTAAAGCCCAAAATATATTATTATTTTTTAAAAGGAAATAGGAATTAGTTTAAAAAAGAAATAAAAAGAAGAGTATTAGTTTGTAAACAAAGAAAAGAAATAAAAATGGGCTCTAAGGGGATGTATGGCCCAAAAATAAAATTAAGAAGGAGACAAAAGGGGGGTGAAGCGCCAGAAATGAAATTGGGCTGAGGGTTTGTGCATGGGGCAGGCCCAACCGGGTTTGACACTTTTTTTGTTTAGCGTTGGTTTTGTTTTGTTTCAGAACAAGGGTTTCACAGTTTGGCTTAGAACGAAGCCGCTTCTCCATATTCTTCTTCGTCTTTCTCGTTCTCAAACCGGCCACTGATGTTCTCTATGCCTTAGGCCACCAGACGTAATGCCTCCATCTCCTCTCTCCACAATTGCTCAGGGCGACGGAAAGAAAAAATGGTAATGATTCATTCCTAAGCTCTTAGGGTTTTCAGATTTTCACTTGCATGTTTTACTTTTGACACGTTTTGATCTTCTGTTATTTGTTTATGTGTAAAAGGGAATAAGGGACAATACCTGTTTGTTGTTTGAAGGCAGGTTTGTTATGTTTTGTGTAGGTTGCTGATACAGGTCTCAAGCAGGTTTTGTATTTGAACATGTTTTTAGTAGTTTGAAGCAGGCTGTGGTTTGCTTGCTGTTTGAGCTGGTTTGAAGGCAGTTTGCCAGGCTTGAGGCAAGCTTTGATTTGTGTTATGTAACAGGCAGGCTGTTTGTTTGCTTTTGAAATGTTATAGTTTGTGGTATATTTTTTCTATGTGGTGTTTTGCCCTCTTTCTTAACAGTGTTGGTCTGTTATATTTATTTGTCTTAAGCCTGCCCACTGTAAGCCTCTACTTCTCTCTCTCTTTTCTCTTTCCACAGATAAAAGCATTTTTTATTGCTTAAACTGTACTTTTTTCTGAAGAAGTGTTGGTTGGGAAATGATGAAGATATTTTGACAATATTTCTTGCTTGTTACTTTAGCTTTCCTCTGCATCTTGTACTTATCTCCCAGATTTTCTGCATTGCTTTGATATCTTCTTTGGACAGTTTTGACAGCTTAGTTGACATTTTGACAATGCAATTTGGTTTTGGCATTTCAGTTTGGTTTGCCTTTTCAGTTTGCAATTTGGTTTGAAATTATGCAGCCTTGTATTTTGCTTAAATGATTTGTATGCTTGCAACATTTTACTTTCCCTCTTTGTGAACCAAGAAGAGAGTCTTCTTGCGATTTGCAGAGAGGACGAACAAACTGATTCCGGCCAACACTTTTAATGATGAGTTTTAATTATCTGTCTGAGAATGCTCTTAATTTATCTGTACTGACTTCTTCCTTTTTTGTCTTTGCAGATAAATATCAGTTGAGCAATGGGGAGCAGCAGTAGAAGATGAAGACTTAGGATAGATTTATTTTCTCTTTCAATTGTTTGTAATAAACATTATTATAAATACTGTAAATAAATTTACTGTATTCAAATAACATTTGTAACAATAATTAAAAGTGAATAAAAAATCTTTTGTCAGTTAATCTCTTTTAATTCACTGTCTATCTAATTATTTAAGTTTCTTGAATTAAAATAACTGGAAGTAAATCCCAATTATTCTAACTTAGATAAAATAAATAATTAATAAACACCGTAGTCTTGCAACTTCGCATTAATCAATAATAAACCCGGCGTCCCAGTTAACCATATGCATTGCACAGTCAAACAAAACAAATGTCCATACGCCTTTCATTTCACTGATTAAACCAACACTTAAAACTCTCAATCAGAAATCTCAACCCATATCCCAGATGTTTAGGTTTTTTTGGGAGACAAACAGAAATCTTGAGCAAACGTCAAAGCAGTGTAACAGCCAATTAAGACACTGGATTCAAATTCTTCTGAAAATGTGCGTGCAAACCCTAATTCTTGATTTATTGTCAAAGAAGCGTCTGCTTGATCAAACACTAAGCCAAACTCAACCAAATCAATAGAAACCATAATAATCTGCTTGGATTGATCCAAAAGTTAATGGAAACCCTAATTTTGTTTGACTGATAAGAAAAGCCTGTTTGACCGATTCTTGAGCCAATCTGAAAAATCAGGAAAAGCCCGAAGCTGTGATTTCTTGTAAAAAAAAGGAGGGCAAATTTTGGGGTGCAACACACACATACTCTTCAACAGCAGTCCAGGTTTTATTTTCCCCGACATCTGTTGAAGATATTCCAAGACTTTCGTCTGGCTTAGTTAAATCGATTCTAAGATTTTTCTGATTCTTATCCAGTCAAAGTTAATTCTAGACCTTCTCTGGTTCAGTCAGATCGACACTAAGATCTCCCTGATTCTTATTCCAGTTCAAGATATTCCAAGACTTTCGTCTGGCTCAGTTAAATCGATTCTAATATTTTTCTGATTCTTATCCAATTAAAGTTAATTCAAGACCTTCTCTGGTTCAGTCAGATCGACACTAAGATCTCCCTGATTCTTATTCCAGTTGAAGATATTCCAAGACTTTCGTCTGGATCAGTTAAATCGATTCTAAGAATTTTCTGATTCTTATCCATTCAAAGTTAATTCAAGACCTTCTCTGGTTCAGTCATATCGACACTAAGATCTCCCTGATTCTTATTCCAGTTGAAGATATTCCAGATTTTTTTACTATTTCGGATAAATCTCTCAACAATTTATTCTGATTCATTTCCAGTTTTTACTGTTTCTGATAAATCTCCCAACGGTTTATTCTGATTCATTCTCTGTTTAGATCCAGTTTAACTTTCTGTCAACAATCACCTTTGGATGGCATCTATAAGCCCATCTCCGGCGATTCTCCTCTATTTCTCCAAATGGCATCTTTAAGCCCATTTCCATACACAATCTTTACAACACGTCATTAAGATCCCCAACGAAGCTAAAACCTTGAAATACATATCCCCAGCGGAGTTATAATTTCAAACCATTAATTCCCATCAGAGTTAAAACTTCAACTCCCAATCCTCAGCGGAGTAAAAACTTGGAACTACAGACCCTCAGCAGTGATGAAACCTACTTTCCCAGTCAAGTAAAATTTCCAACTATCAATCCTCAGCGAAAACCATTCAATTTTCCCCAGATTTCCCAGCAAGTTGTCTTAAAATCTGAGAATCAACCAGATAACAGTTAACTTTTGTTTTGTCCCCAACCTAGGATAATTCCCCAGTAGATTGGCATACACCCAAACTCCTGATATCCCCAACAGAATGAAGATTCTCATTCTTGACTCCCAGTAGATTGGCATACACCCAAACTCTTGATATCCCCAATAGAATGAAGATTCTCATTCTTGACTCCAAGTAGATTGACATACACCCAAACTCTTGATATCCCCAACAAAATGAAGATTATCATTCTTGACTCCTAGTAGATTGGCATACACCCAAACTCCTGATATCCCCAACAGAATGAAGATTCTCATTCTTGACTCCCAGTAGATTGGCATACATCCAAACTCCTAATATCCTCAACAGAATGAAGATTCTCATTCTTGACTCCCAGTAGATTGGCATACACCCAAACTCCTGATATCCCCAACAGAATGAAGATTCTCATTCTTGACTCCCAGTAGATTGGCATACACCCAAACTCCTGATATCCCCAACAGAATGAAGATTCTCATTCTTGACTCCCCAGTAGATTGGCATACCACCCAAACTCATGAACTTTTTCCAAACAGGAATAAGCTTTTTCCCCCAGAGTCCTGAACTTACACTCCAGCAGGAAGCCTTCTTCCCCACAGATTTTTTACTCCCCAACAGAATGAAGATTCTCATTCTTGATTCCCCAGTGAAGTTACCAGAGTCTTCATTACTCCCCAGCATGAATTTGTCAGATTTTTAATCCCCTGCAGATCGAAGATTTTCATTCTTGACTCCTCAGCATGAAGTCCCCAAGGATTCAAATTCCCTAGGAGATTGAAGATTCTCATTCTTAGTTCCCCACAGAAGCCATCAGAGTCTTCCTTATTCTCCAGGAGATCAAGGTTTTTCTGATCCCCAGTGGAGATCGTCAAAGTTTTCCCTATTCCCAAGCCGAGTAAGGATTCCCATTAATTTAACCCCCAGTAGAGGTCTTCAAAGTTCTCTGGATTTCCCAAGCAGGTTTCTCAAGTAGTTTGACATTACTCTCACAACAGATTTTTTCAACACTCCAACTTCAAGACATGAAGGATTCTCACATCCCCCATAGAAGTTATCAAAGATTTTGAATCTCCAGCAATGGTCAAGTATTTATTTTCCCCGGCAGCAGTGAAAGATTTTATTATCTCCAGCTATCAAGGATTTAGTTTCCTCAGCAATACAGCAAATCAACTTACATGGACATACATTACACTCATATATCATAAACATTGATAAAACACATTTTAGTGCATCATACATTTCATGCAACATAACTTTGTGTTTCAACTAACATTTTACCCTTTTCAGGATAAGATTAACAAGCTACCAATATACAATCAAGATAAAGCTTAGAGATGCTCCAGACACGGATGCTATTCTAATGCTTATTCAGATTCAAAGCTTAGATACAGCTTAGAGATGCTCCAGACACGGATGCTATTCTATTACTTATTCAAATTCAAAGCTCAGATACAACTTAGAGATGCTCCAGACACAGATGCTATTCTATTGCTTATTCAGATTTAAAGCTCAGATACAGCTTAGAGATGCTCTAGAAACGGATTCTATTCTATTTCTTATTCAGATTCAAAGCTCAGATACAACTTAGAGATGCTCCAGACACGGATGCTATTCTATTGCTTATTCAAATTCAAAGCTCAGATACAACTTATAGATGCTCCAGATGCAGATGCTATTCTATTGCTTATTCAGATTCAAAGCTCCGATACAGCTTAGAGATGCTCCAGACACAGATGCTATTTTATTGCTTATTCAGATTCAAAGCTCAGATACAACTTATAAATGCTCCAGACACGGATTCTATTCTATTGCTTATTCAGATTCAAAGCTCAGATACAACTTAGAGATACTCCAGACACGAATGCTATTCTATTGCTTATTCAGATTCAAAGCTCAAATACAACTTAGAGATGCTCCAGACACGGATGCTATTCTATTGCTTATTCAGATTCAAAGCTCAGATACAACTTAGAGATGCTCCAGACACGGATGCTATTCTATTGCTTATTCAGATTCGAAGCTCAGATACAACTTAGAGATGCTCCAGACACGGATGCTATTCTATTGCTTATTCAGATTCAAAGCTTAGATACAGCTCAGAGATGCTCCAGACACGGATGCTATTCTATTGCTTATTCAAATACAAAGTTCAGATACAGTTTAGAGATGCCCCAGACGCGGATGCTATTCTATTGCTCATTCAGATTTCAACTCCCAGTTACAGTTCAGATACACTCCAAACACGGAAGTCATTCTATCTCCTATTCAAGATACAGTCCAGATACGCTCCAGACACGGTTGCCATTCTGTCACTTATTCTGACTTTTTCCCCATCCCAGAGATGCTCCAGACACGGATGCCATTCTTTCGCTTATTCAGATTTCAAGATTAGGATACAATGCAGATACACTCCAGACATGGAAGTCATTATGTCATTCATTCAGATTCAAATACAGTTACAGCTCGGATACGCTCCAGACACGGACGCCATTCCTTTGCTCATACAAATTCAGTCTCCAAATACAGTTCAAATACGTTCTAGACACAGATACCATTCTGATACTCATTCTTCTGACTTACAACATACCAGTTCAACAAACATTCTTGGATGGCATCTTTAATCCCATCTCCGACAAGGTTCTGTCACCTCTCCAAATGGCATCTTTAAGCCCATTTCCTCAACTATACTTTGACGAGTGCAAATTTATAGGCACTCTAGTGTCCAATCAACTTTTACCTTCGAGTTACGAACGACAAACTCGCCAATCTAACTCTTCAAGTTCAAGATGATTGAACAGGGGCAACTGTTGTACCCCAAAATTTTCCCTCTCATTGTATCAAGATTTTCCTCACAAGACTCTTTGGACTCAAGACCATATTAGGGTTTGCTCTACTCAAGACCTCACCTTGCACAAGGATTTTTGGACTTTCATACTTCATGTTGGACTCCTAAGATTGCTCATTCCAAGTTTCAAGCCTTGAATCACAATTTTTCCCAGTCAATTGGACAGTTGACCTAAAAATCAACTATATTGGGGAAAAAGTCAACTGTGGCCAATTTACAGTCAAACCTAATAATTTTTTATCCACGTCAATATTATAGACTCATATGAACCATTTGATCAAGTTTGGACCACAACTCCTCAAGAAATTTGATCAGATCATCAAAAGGGAAAAATGGTCATTTTTAGGGTTTTGACTACAGAAGGGAAATTTCTGTTTTTTTACCTAGCCAATGGCAAATTGGGTTCAAGAAAGGTTTCAAGGACTCAATGGCACCATCTTTATATAATCACAAGGTTCAAAAGATCTCAAATGCATTGGATTGACAGATGAATTTTTCAGTCAACTGATCAAAAATCAACTGTATACTGAAAAGTCAAACTTTGACTTTTTGGTCAAAATCAAGTGTCAAGGGTCATTTTTCATCAAGATGTGTCAAAACATGAAAGTTGTTCACCAAGATACCTGATTTTGAAAATTAGGGTTTAAGTTTGAAATTTTTCATAACAGAATTTTTCTAAGTTATGAAAATTTCTTATTTATTCCCAACTTTTCCAAACTTTTTCACCATGATGTAATTGGATTCAAAGAAAACTTCCAACATAAAAGTTGTAGTCCTCCACAAAATCTACAACTTTGATTCACAAAGTTTTCCGAAAATATGCTTGGATCTCAAGTTATGATTTTGTGAATAAGGGTCCATGAAACTTTTAACTTAGTGAAATTTTGCCCTAGTTTAGGCAGGATTTTGACCTATCTTCATGGTAACTTTTCACATAGTTCCAAGTGGAATCTCTAAATTCATTTCAAATATGGATTTCAGAGCATGTTACAAGCTTTCCAAAATATCCAAGAACTCTCCAAGATCATTTGTTGTTAGGGAGAATCGAAGGAAAGAAAATGGCCATTTCTCACTTTTGTCCATGGCATTTTTCACATTGCTACAACTTGCAAATCTGTCCTAAGCATGCTTGTACTTGTTTTACAGGTCTTAAACCTTTCCACACTCCTTAATTTAATGCAAATACAATGGTTAATAGCATTTTTTTGATCTTTGAAACTTTGCACAAGGGTTTAATCCAAAAATGGCAAAAAAGGTAACAATACCATTTCCATAAAGCATACTTTATGCAATTTTGTTTCCCTTGAGCCTTGAACCTGATCTTTGGCTACAAACAAGATCCATGAATATCAGGTAATTGGTACCAACTATGTTCAGGCCTTGAGCTAGCCTGTACAGGCTTAGAGCTTTGTCAACTCACCTTTTGCTTCAAAAACAAGAAAGCTTGCAAAAGGTCCACAACTGGTGCATCTGATAAAACCAAGCTTTGTAACATTTTCAAAGAGGCTCAGCATATTGTAACAAAACAAAACACGATTTTCCAAGTTCCTAAACACCCTATAACACAGAAAACCCCATTTCTGCCCAAAACAGGGCAACTCCTGCAAACACCAAGCCAAAACCAAATTGCCTCGTGCGTTTTGCCTTGAACCACTTCAAACACCTTCCATACAACCCACCTAAACTATCCAAGCACCTGTCCAGCAACTGTAACCTCATTTTCACACTTCACCATTTTCATTTTGAAGCTTTGCAGGTTGAGTTCTACAAGGAGTTTCATACCATTTCAAAGCAGCTAAGCATTGGGAAAGGTTGAGGGAACATCAAGCAAGCTCAAAAGAACTTCAGGCCTCACTCAAAGTTGTTGTATTTCCATAGCCAAACTTGACTGAAACAGGTATTTGTCAAGATTCTAACTCCTTGTTTAGGCATCATTAAGCTTAGGTTTGTGAAGCAAAAATGTAGTCCTTAAGTTCCTTGACTTGTACATATGCATAGATTTCATTTATATTAAATGAGCTAGGAGAATTTGGATGATGAACATGCTGAAAATTTTAGGTCAAAAATTAGGGGTGACTAAATTCTCTCTGGTCTTTCGGAGTTAGGTCAAATTTTTTATATCAATGGAATCGTGACTAAAAATGCTATAAGTTTCATGTTGCAAGATTTTGTTTTTAAGCACGTATGCATGAGTTACAAGTTTGAACAAAGGCGCACGCGTTTTCTGTTTCTGGAGGATAGGGACGAAGTAAGGGTGGGCCTGGGCCTGGCTTAGTTCTGTTTGCACCCCCCGTTCTGTTATTTGCACCCCCTTGGCCCATTTTCCATTTTTTACATATTTTCCATCTCTTTTTATATTTTCTGACTTTATTTATTTTTTTTAAATATTTAAAAACACAAAAAATATTCTCTTAATTTTTCACATTTTATTTTATTATTTTTATTATTTTCTTGGCATAAAAATAGTTTACTAAATAATATATACTTTATTTTCCTTTATAAAATTATAAATAATATTAAAATACTTACATATTTTATTTTATTATATTGTACATATAAAATAATATTTTCTCACATATTTTATTTTTTAACATTTTTGTATATATTTTTATTTATTTTCTTGTACATAAAAATGAATAAATAAATAATATAAAGCACATTTTCTATTAAACAAAAATTAGGGTTTTCACCCTTTCCAAAAATAATCATTTTATATTTTTTCTTTTTTTTAAGACATTAAATAAATTTATTTTACATACATAAAATAAATACAAAAACATTGTTGCATATTTACAATTTATTCCATATTTAAATAATTGCTTATTTATTTATTTGTGCAATATTTCAATTTGGTTGTAATAATAGTTTTAGGATTTATTTTTGTGCAATATTCCTCTATTCAAACTTGTACCCCCTCTCCATTATGTTGCGTAATAGTCTAGATTTACTTTACACATTTTATCGATTTCATATGCCATGATAGTAAATTAGGGTTTTATATGTAAAAGACCAAAAATCAAACAAATAGCATGACTTAACACAAGACAAAAATGCATGAAAAATGACAACACAATGCACACAAACACCCCTAGGGTTTCATCTACTTTGTTGCCTTAAAATGGCCATGGTATGCATGCTAGGTATCTTTGTAAAACAAAACAAAACAAAACAAAAAGATCAT
Organism: Vicia faba; assembly: GCA_948472305.1. Taxonomy (NCBI): domain Eukaryota; kingdom Viridiplantae; phylum Streptophyta; class Magnoliopsida; order Fabales; family Fabaceae; genus Vicia; species Vicia faba. Next base: position 293,539,328 of record OX451739.1, on the reverse strand, counting down.
AGTCCCTCGATGACTCTATCTTGGTTGCCTAAACAAAAATGATCTAGTCCCTCAAAAAACTTGCTAAGATACTTGGCACCATTGCTATCATAGTCATACGATGACCCACACCCGTCCCGTTTAACATCCAAAGATAGGGTTGTTTACCAAATACAATGGTAAAACAACAATATCAAAGGAATAAAAGTGTGTAGGAAAGATCTTTGAGTATGGTAGACAACTCCTAGTTACTTGATCAATTTGCAAACCATCCTTGCTATTTTCAAAAACACATACACAATTTCAAAACATTTCCCAACAAAACTTTCAAACATTGAAACATTTTTCAAAAGACAAACACCTTTGTATATATTCAAACAAGAATCATTACAAAGGTTGCCTAGACAAAGGCCTCTTTTCAAAATACTTTCAAAAACCAAACAAAAGCACCATTCCAAACAATTGAAAAGCAAAAGCAAGTGATCTAAAACAAGTAACTAAGAGCCCATGGAAAACCATGGATGAAAAGGGTGCTAGCAGCTTCCCTTTTTATAATCTACCCCCCGAACCCAAAAACAATCTCAAAGGTCTTTCCTGTGCTTTTTTACCTTTCCTTTTGGATAAAATAAAAGTCTGTGGCGACTCTTGCTAAATCGTAACATTTGCGAACACAAACGCAAAACCTCAAGTCAGTTCTCCCACCGCATCACAACATGCAATGCATTAATGAAACAAAGTTTGACATTAATAGATAAATGTTTGAACAAACAAAGAAATTATAACTGAAAATTCAAATGAACAAAAGCCTCTTTGTCTGAACTTGTCACTTCAGGTGGTGAGCCTTTGACGGACGGCATAAGAATTCAGTCTGACCATCTTGTGTGAACTCTAACACTCCTTCGTCGATCATGTCTTGAATCTTATTTTTCAATGCCCAACAGCTATTCGTATCATGTTCAGGACTATTAGAATGGTATGCACACATTGCATCAGGATGATAGTTAGGAGCGGAGGAATTGGGATTTCGAGGAGGATCCCTCAATGTAATCAACTCCATCTTCAACATGTGTTGTAATAATTGAGCCAAAGACATGTTGATGTTAGTAAACTGTCTCTCGGACTTATTTTTCCTTTTCTGATTTTCCCGTTGATGTTGAAGAGGTAATTGTTGGGCCTGTGACGTGGCAGTAATTTGGAAAGGCCTGTTCTCCCTTGAACTGGCTTCTTGTCTCATGGGAGGCTGAGTAGTGACTTGATCCCCAATTTTGACCATTTGTTTCATACGATTGCAACCGTCTTGATGAAGTTGGTTGACAAGGGCTCTCATCTCTTCTTGTCCTTAGGCCAGGTTTTAGATAAGATCCATCTGGCCCACCAGTTGTCCCATCATTTGGACCTTCATTATGGCTATCTCGGTTTGTAGCCACTCCAACTGGTCATCTCTGTCGTCCCCAGGGTTTCCCATGATCATGCCCCTGGTGAGGAGCGCCTTCACCTCTTCTTGTCCCTTAGATAGGCTTAAGAACATCTCTTGAAGTTGAGCATTTTGGATTTGAATGCTCTTGATGGTCTGTTATAGGGCCATCTCTACGAAATAAACAGTAAGAAGATAAGAAGACCTATATGGGAGAAACCTGTCATGATATGATGCATGGTATATGGATGCATGTTTTCAAGGATCTCGCAGGGTAAACACAAGAAGATGTTAGAATTTGAACGTTGATCAACAACTTTGATTTGGAAAACTTTGTATCGGTGGATGTCCATCAACTAGAATCAAGCTCACCATGTTAAGTGGGTCGTAGCCCTTGACTCAAGTTACCGTGCTTTGGTCTTGATGGTGTTTGATTAGAGAATGAATCCTTTTGCCCTTTGATAGGCGTCTGGTTCAACATGACCCTACATTATAGGCCCTTGAGATCCTTGAAATGGTTATTGAAAATGCCATGGTATGATGTTATGATGTTATGTACAAGTATGCAATGTAAGCAAGTTGTTATGTACCAATAATCATACTCACACAAAGCAGACAAGTCCTTAGGTTTAGGCTTGCATGGAGTTTGTAGGTAAGTACCCCCTTGAAGTTTGGTTGGCTCAACCTGTCCTAGTAATAGTAACTGGGTTCTAGCGGATCTCAATATCACTGACCTTTCTTCACCGAGAATCGTTTCAGCGCAAGCCTCTTTAATGGCGACCGAAATATCCCAAAAATCCGATCTCAATGAGTGTATTATCGAGTATCAACCAACTTTGGACTGCACCAAAGCCGGCTATCTCATTACTTCCTAATGGCCAAGTTGGTCAAGTAAAGGTTCTAAAGTTAGTTAGTGCTTAATGACACTATACAGCGGCCCCGTATTCTCCTTGACTACTCAAGGGCTACCGGTACCAACAAATGTGTCACACTAGCGTAGCTATTGCTTAGACCATGTTGGTATACCCCGTACAGTTTCCACAACTTATTGCTACATACCTCAAAAGGTGTCCCAGGTCCGGGTAGAGGATCAAAAAAAGCCCAAACAAGGAACCATAATGTAAAAGCAAGCAAGTCAAACAAAGAACGCAAGTAAAGGTAATCTAGCCCTAATGTAACCATAATTTTAAGTATACCCCAACAGGCCATCTTAGCATTTCTCTTGAGGTACTAAGATCATTTGTAAGGCAACATTTGAAGCGTTATCGAGGGGCTATGATATTGTATTTTGACTGTTTTTGATAAGACGTCTCACATGCGTAACATGACCATTTTTAGGCAACAAGTGGAATTAACCTTAGGGGTGCATGTGTGAATAATGTGCTTGATTTGCATGCATTTAGTCTTTGATTAGGGTTGTCTACTTGTTGATTTTATCTTCCCATACAAATCCTAATTACTAGCATTTATATGAAAGTGATAAATTACGGAAAGTAAATATTCTATGCTATTACAATCATTAGGGGGATGGGGTGTACAAATTTACAAATGGAGATTGCAAGAAATTAAAGTCCTAATCATCTATTACAACCATATTAAAGAAATGGAAAATGGACTTGTTTTGTTTTGGTTGAGAGAAGAAATAGATTTACTTACGAAAATATTTTTAGTCTTTTTGTTTTAAAAGAAATAAAATAAAGTAGGTGAGCATAAAACTTTTTTTTTTGGTGTTTTTGATTAATGAAAATAAAAAGTGCTGATAAAAATAATAGAGAGCAAGAGTCAGAATCAGCGTGTTACTGAAAGAGGAGAGAGCAGAAGTTCTGACTCAGGGGCGCTGCAAATCAGAAAATAGACGTTAGCAGAAATGGGGAAGGCCAGAAGTTCTGGATCCGAGCACACTAAAGTTCTGGGGTTGCTAGGCACAAAGGAAAGCCTAGAAGCTCTGATTTCCGAGAGAGTCTAGAAGTTCTGATGGCTGAGAACCTAGATGTTTTAGTATTACTGGAAGGTCAGAAGTTCTGGTTGTTGAGAGGGTGTGGTGATAATAATGTTGGATGAGAATGTCTAGAAGTTCTGGTCTAGGAGTACTGTTTTGAAAAATGATGAGGTAAAAATGTTAAGAGCTAAACGTAAAAGGTGTTTTCTGGGATTAGAACACTGGTCCCTTAACACTAGGGTCTTATGTGCACGCTTTCTACCACTGGATGGCCATACATCTGGTATCAGAAGCAAAAACATAAGCATGTTTCTAGAGTAAGTTCTGAAGATGAACTTCATCTTCTCCTTCATGCTAATCAGAGCAGCTGCAACTTAGTAATTTCTCAACAAAAAATGGAAAATGAAAACATAGCAGTTATGACAGATTTCATCATGTTTTTAGAAATACAAAGCAATCAGAATTGTAAAAAAAAAAGAAACAAGCATGAACGTTGCTAATCTTAATTCTGAACTCTAATTTCCTCAAGAAGTTATGATATGAAATGCTCTCTACTTAGGCTATGTAAATGCAATCTAAAAATATGTACATAACCAGATTCATGATATCTACATTGTATGTTTGAAAATTCAAGCCTAATAATGCCTAAGTAATGAGATGAAAGTCAGAAGAAACTTACCTTGCTTCTGGAGATTGTTCTGTGAGTGAAAACCTGGTTCAGACTACTGTGATATTTTGGTCAGCTTCCTCACATTCTCAGAAAGCTAGAACAACCCTTAACTTGAGCTATGAATGACTGGAAAATTCTGGAGCAGTCTAGGTGCAAAGTTCTGATTTTGAAATGGAGATTAGTGAAGATTGTGTTACAGTCTGAGAACGGAAGTTGGGACGGCTCCTAAGTGTATATCAGAAACTACGGGGATGATTTGGGCCAAGAAATTCACAAGGAAAATTAGAGTTTGGATGCAAAAAAAAACCAGAAATCAGCAGGTTTTGTGTTTGGACTGCAGTTTCAGGTTCTTGGAATTTTCAGCAAGGTTTCAAGGCTTTTCTCCAATGTTTTTTTGACTTCTTTAACAATTGCAAATGAATTTCAATTTATAGGCAAGGATTTAGGAGCTTGGAGAAGTCAATAGTACACAGCCATCATATGCTAGGACGCTGACTTGTTCTTGAAGCAAGTTTAAACAAGTATGGTTCAAGGCAAAAAGTAGGGTGGTTAGAAGATTTTATCCGTGCCTAAGCTGGATTTGTAAGCATGATTTATGGAAAAGTACCCTCAGAAGCAAAATTAAAGCATGGGCCCAACATAAACTTTGTATAAAAGTTTGCTTTTCAAAGACAACAATGGTAGTTCTACGCCACACGTGGAGAAATCCTTTGGATAAATACTCAAAAGTGGGTGTGAGCATTAAATGATGATGAGATTAACAAAACAGAAAACCTGCAATATGATATTATGTATCATAGCTTAATCTAGATCAGAAGTTCAGCATCAGCGCAACTTAGAATGAATATCCAGCTTTTGATCTTTGAATCTCTCTGCTCCAGCATGTTCTGAAGGAGTTCTCGGACTTTTCAAAAAGCTTGTAACATGCTTTATAAACCTTCTTTGAATTACTCTTGCAAACTCTATTTGAACCTTCGTGAAAACTGGCCCAGAAGTTGTAACCAAATTCTGATTTGAAAATGCTCAGAAGTTACTAAGTGTTTTAGTTTCATGGACGTATCTTCAAGGATGTATAACTTGAAATCCCAGCATTTCCAGGAGAAGTTCTGTTCTGCAACGTTTGATATCTCATTGAGATCTACAATTCTTATGTTAAAAGTTCTTCCTGAATCAACTTTCATCATGATGAAAATCTGGCCAAAAGTTCTGAACTTGTTATATTTCTTAACAAAAATTTCTAAGTGTTTAGAATTTTGACTTTTCCAAAGCAAATTTGACTTTTGACTTTCTTAATGAAACAAACTTCATATTCTAACATGCCTTGATGAAATATGATTCTTGAAACTTGATTTTGATCCAAAAGTCAAAGTTTGACTTTTCAGTGTGCAATTGACCATTTTGCCCCTGTGCCAATTCCAAACCTAAATTGTTGTATCAATGCTGCAAACTTGATGTCATGGAAGATCTTGTGAGAAAATCCTTGAGAAATGAGAGGGAAAATTTTAGGGTACAACACATAGGAACATGGAGGGACATATCTTCACAAGCACAATGATGTTAGGACATCATTTTTGACATATTATTCGTAAAAACTCCATTGCAACAAAAACTCAACACCAACGAACATGAACCTCAGGATAAAAGGAAGGAAAGTCCTGAAGTCATTTGATGCACATGGTACACATGAGGAAGAAAATAGTATACACTCCTCCTCAACCCAGGAACCTAAAAGACCAATGGTGGTATAAGAGAACCCTTAATCAACAACCAACCACCAACCTACAACCAACTCGGGTAACTCAGAACACATGTCACAACTGTGTTCATAACTCAGATCATGAGTCACAAAACAAAACACAGAAACAAGATTGAACATCTTATTCGACATTTGTGTACAACATCTATAATAAGATTCATGTGGCATCAACATCTGAACAAAACTTTTCTCCCCCTTTTTAGCCAAAAATTGGCAAAGAATTCCTTCACAAAACTAGATCCAAACTGAGCTCACCCAGACCCAAACAAAAGCCATAAGAATTATGGAAAAACCAAACATTGTCAAGGTGAAAGAGGAAAGAGTAACCTCTATAAATAACTGAGAATTTACTTGGGAGATAACGATCCTTGATTGTGGAAATGGTACTGGTCAAAAAGGAAATTTTATTTGAGGAGAAAACTGCCACTAAAACCAATGTGCACCGTCCAAAACTGCTTTGGATGTCTTTATTGTCTTGGACTGACTCTTCTGATAGGAAATAGTCCCAAAAATATGCACAAGAAAAGACAAACAAACTTATTGCACTCCTTTTTTATATGTGCTTGATCACACCTTCTATTATAATCCTTCGTTGGTCTCCAAGGAAATATGTCCTGAACAAAGTCCTGACATCCAGTCAGACATTGTCTACTTTCTCTTGTAAGCACACAAAATAACTTGACCAATACATCTTCAACCACCATTCAGAGATGCTTCATAGAAATATTCATGTTCTGAAGCATAAACATAATGTCTTTCACTGGTCTCTACATATATTCCTCTTGGCCATCAAAAATCAAAATATTAAGACCATCACATGTGACAACTCCCATTCAACCAAAACCTTTGATAGAGTCCTTCCAAAATAATGCAGAGAAAAATAAATTCTCCCAGATACAAATAACTAGCTTCACAAAGCTAGAACCAACCATGCACTGTTAATGAGCACAAAACATAACACCATTAAGCAGCCCAATATCACAACATGTTGTCTGACATCATAACCTCACATGAGGCATAAATTCTCCACAAGCTTGAACAACATGCAAGCTTCAAAAAAATATGCATCATGCAGCAATATCCCATTGACAAGTACTAACCCCTTGTCATGGATACACAATGCTCCTATTGAAGAAGAACACTTGAGAACTACATGAAATCTCATGAATGATTTCATATTTTCATAGTGAAGGACAACTACTTCACACACTTGGGTGAACACACCTGTTGAACATCTTCACATACTGTAAAAGCAATCCAGACTCTTTTAGATCCTTTCACTTCTTGAGAGCACATCCAAACACCCTGATCAGTAATGGCACATATGCTAAAAGTCCACGGAAATCCACACAAGGTATCATGATTCTGTGGATGGCTAAGATGACATGCACTCTTGGTAAGTCCTCTCTTACAAGCTCCAAGAATTCTCAGTCTGCTAAGAAGCTTTAATGAGATCTAGACTAACAATTTGATCAGAAGAGGAACACCTCTAAAAACTCTCTCCTAGAGTTACTTGTAACAGAAGAACACCTCCAAAACAAACATTCAGATCAGACTACAGTATCTGATAACATTTTTCTTCCCTTCCATTCACTAGCAATTGGTTATACTAGTGAAGTCTTCAAAATGATAGTAGTTATGCATTTCCAGAACATACTACTATAGACAAGATCAGAATATCCACATTCTAATCCGTGTATTCAAAAATACCTCTTCTAAAGTAATACTTGAGCATCCAATTCCAAAAACACAAGCATATTCTAAAAATAGCCACCACAAAACATGATGTTACACCATCATTTAGGACATCAGCTTCACCTTACAGAACCCAATTACTTTAGTTATTAAATCACCATTTAAATGACTCATTAACATAGATGTTCTTCAAGAAGTTACCAAAAAAAACATAGCCAATGCAGCTCATTCAGGTTATCACAGACACATGAATAACATGGAGAGAAATAAACTCTCACACTCTCTCTGAAGCAAAGAGTTTAGATTTCAGACTTGCATACTCACATCAGATACATACTCAGCTCTCGTCAGGGTATTTGTCATCAGTTAGATGCACAACCTCATCAGAGGACAAACGGATACTTAGCTCCCGTCAAAGTATTTACCATTAGTCGGATAAGGATACCTTCTCACACAAGGTAAGACATTTGGTTTGAGCTCTTTCTTCTGCACACATCTGGCACCAACTGATTCTTCTTCATGACAATAATTCATGACAACCATTCACACTATAGACTGCTCCAAATTAGGCCAGTGGCTTGACCTTACACTCTACCATGAACAAACCCAAAAAATTTCTTGGCTGAAGAAGTAAAGAACTGAAACGATGTTCTAACATCAGTTTAGACATAAGCCTAGAACACATGGACTTAACCATTTATAATGGCTTTAGAGACAATACCCATGGACATCCATATACAACTCTTGCAAGGGACACAAGAGGATCAACCATCAATAATTGATCAACCTTCAAGACTAAATCAAAGCACATGTAGAGCATGCACACCTCAAGAAGCTTCTTCTTATATGCATAATATCCAGACCTCATGTCTGACTTTGAGGTGTTAGATATCATTCTTCTGCACCTAAAGAGAAGATTCCATCTAACAAGTATCTGAAGCATACTTCAACATGACATTGAATTATCATTATACGCCACAAGCATATTGTTTTGACTAAGCCTGCTTCTCCCAAATCCTCAATATACAAGGATACCCTTCAATCATTGTAAACACAAATGTTCTATTATGTGAGGACACCACATAACTGAACCCTAAGTATGAGGAGAACCTTCCCATCCAGATAACAGAAAAGAATAATCAAACTTCCTTTCTTAAGAAACATTATCCTATGGTCCCTAATAGGATTACCAACTCCTCCTTGCTCCTGACAAAAACTGAAATGCTCATCTTAGGTGGATTATATGACACTTCAAAGTGCAGACACCAATAAACCACTGAACTCAGGTTGATACATCTCCAACACATACAATCCCTTGAATTTCTCTTCCACTACAACAGAACAAGAGTTCAATGCTATCATAGACTTGACAATATCAAGTTAGAGTAAACAACCTCCATCTTGTTTAAGAGAAACACCATCCAGGCATGTTGAGAAAAATAACTCCTCAGCACTAAGATGTTAAGACATCATGTCTGACATTTCTTCAAAGTCTTCCAACTTCAGAGCAGCAGTGACTCCCCCCCATAACTACTTAGAACACTCTGAGAATCAAAGTAGTACAACATGTGGTTAGTGCATACCACCAGTACTCCCTACACATAGAATCTGTTTTAGGCCACAAACAATATTCCATAAATCTGGCTCCTTTAATCATAAGGATCTTTCATATGTCAGAGAGACTATCCTTGCCAACTGAGCTTGACCTCCATATATAAAAGACCTGGATGAGATATCTTTAACAATTCTCTACTAGAAAATAGAGCTTAGCCTCTGCACTTCTACTTACTTGGATCAGAAATAAACTAATCCAAGAAGTAACAAAGTATTGATCATCTCTTGACCAACACACTTGTCTAAGACATGTTTCTAGAGTAAAAACTTCTCAGACACACAACTCAGATGCCTCGTCTTCCAAATCAGGAGTGGGTTCCAAACATATATGGCTAACACACATTTGTTAAGCACCCAAAGAATCTGTTATACCATACTTCTGATGTGATGTTCCAACATCCAGTAGAACATCTTTTCGATGAACACGCCAAGAGGACCTTTATCAAAGATTGGAGATTGGCCTTTTAGGATTGGAAGCAAAAATAAATTGCTTCTAACTTTCTTCAGGTCTATTTTTAAAAAACTCATATAAAAGTTCCTTTATGAGTGGACTTGAGATAAACCTCAAGTATATTTGGAAACTTTAACAAGATGGTTGAACCTATCTGTTGTACCCCAACTTTTTCCCCTAAGATCCTTTCATCATATCATATCAATTCAATCACAACAAAGTCACACACTAGGGTTTGTTTCTTCTCCCTATCTTTAGTCTTGCTCTATGGGGAATTACCAAGCATCTTGACTTATATTTTGTGATAATTTATGTTTGATTACTCTTTAACTAACAAATACAATGTATGTGTATCCTAATTGTTGATGATTTAGGTGAAAGCACAATGCATTCCATCAAAGTCAGCTTTTGGATTCATGAGTTCCTTCTTTGTACCTTCCTCAACAAAGCTTCATTGAGATTCAAGCCTCTATGAAAGATATATTGAAGTAACATCATGAAAAAGTCTTTCATGATTCATTATGCCTCAAGTTGTCAAAGTTAGCTAAAAAGCACAAGGGTTGACCAAAGAAGTTTGACTCAATTTGACAAGTCTTTATCTCCATTGATCACAAGTGCATATCTCCTTCAATTATTAAGATGTGGAAGTGATGTTGGTTGCTATTATTTCTCATTATCATCCTCAACAACCTCTATTTTCAAGATAAAAGTATTGGTGCAAGAAGGTGATTAAAATTGCAAAGTTCTCCCCAAGGAATTTTCTTGCTCTAGGAGCTAGGGTTTTGAACTTCAAAGGGGTATATCTTGCTCATATTTTGTTATTTTTGAGTGATTCAAAATAAATCCTTCTATTAAAAGGGTTATTACTAAATCACTTCAAAGGTCTCAAGGAAATTTTGTGTGTAAGAAACTTGATGATGAAGAAAGATTACAAGTCCTTCAGATGAACCCTCAAATCCCTTCATGTGACTTCAAATGATCATAACTTGATCAATTGTTATCACCTTGAACCCATTATTTTTCCACAATGAGATTGAATGTGTGAACTTCAACCCATCTTCAAAGTGCAAAGTCTGAAAATGGATGGAAGACGCCCTAAGGGTGCAAAAGATTATAGGTCATTTCATGAAATTTTGCCAACTTCAACAAGTCATAACTTTCTCAATTTTTGGAGATTTTGAATGGTTTAAGTCTCAAACTGTCATTCAAGAGATCTACTTCATGCCATATATTTTGGTCAAGAGCAAATTCCAAGTGGAAGGCCATGTTTGGATGAAAGACATTATAAGTCATTTTTGAAGAAAAACATAGAAATTTTCTAAGTATAGAAAGTCAACCTCTTTTTCTCAACTTTGACTCATTGCAACTTTCAGCTCAAACATCCATTTGATCCCATTCTTTACACATTGTAAAGCTTGTAACCTCATCTTTCTAAAGCTTCAAGAATCATGCCCTAAGACCCCTTGAGTTGAAAATGCCATTGTTTTGAAATTGGTAACTTGAAACTGAATTTCTCATCAAGTCAGAATTTGGAAATCCATAATGTGGCCTCTAATCACAAGATTTGTGCGTGTTTTCGATTTAAACTTGATTAACAAACTTTCCAGAAGTGTTTAGCACCTTAAAACGCATCATTTGGATGAGTTTTGATGCACATGTGATCACACTTTCTTCATGATCAAAAGTGTGCACGAATTCCCTCAAAATTGCATCATCCACCCTTCCTCTTGATCCCATTCACTTCTCCTATAAATACAGGCTCTATTCCACTCATTTTTCTCAAGCTTGAACAACCAAAATCACTCTGCCAAACTCTCTCCATATCTCACTTTTCTGCAACTTCGAAATCAGTGTTTTAGGTTTCTTTAATCCATTTTCTTTATCAATTCACCTTCCCTGAACCTAATTGAAGTAACAGAAGAAGAATCAAGTTCTAAAACTCCCTGAATCATGCTAGCCATGTCCAGTTTCAGAGCTCTGCAACTTAACTTCAATAGGTAGATTCCTCCATCAATTCTCTCAAACTTTGATACTATTGTGAAGCTCTTGTCATCCCGGTTCTAGTTGCAACACTTGCGTTTAACTGGAAACACGTTTTGCCTTGAAATTTCAAATCCCTTTTCAAAACTTCTCTTCCAAATTGTTGGAGCTACAATTTACTTAAATTTTTCGTGAAAGTGTGGTTGTCTTCGTCTGGATGAGACGAAGCGAATGATATCGGTATCGTGCTCTAATTTTACAGTTTGAGGGACCTGGTTTTGAGACTGGCTAGAGATTGAAGATGACCAACGTGTCATCCTTCAACCAATGAATCAACGCCATTTTGATTTTTTTTAATTTTTTAATTTATATTGAATCATGTGCTTTATTCATTAATGACCATGATATGCACATCGTGCCAGATCTCTTGGATTTGCTTACTAACGCATTTTGACTCTCATCCAATGGTCCACATATTCTTTACTTTATTTTTTATTTCTGATTTTTATATTTAATTGTTTTAAATTTCAAAAATTCATAAAAAATTCATTTTAACTCCAAAAAATATGAAAAAATTATGGAAAATACTTTTGATTTTTCTCTTTCTTATTTTTTTTTCACAATTTTATTTTGTGTTTTGATATTTTTTTTATAATTTTTCACTTTATTTGATTTGTTTTAAATGTTTTAAAATACTTTTATTTTTTTTTAAATTCAGAAAAAATAAGGAAGGATCCAATGACATTTTCACAAATATTGATGACCTCATTTATTTTTTATTTCTTGACTTTGTTATTTTTTTATCATTTTTTATTCATTTTACCTATTTATTTTAATTTTAAAAATAGTTTCTAACTTTAAGAAATTACCAAAAAATTTATAAAAGTATTTGAGTTCATTTCTGATTTTTATATGGCCTTACTTAATTTTTCTTGATTAATTTGAATATAGTATCTATTTTTCCTCTATTATTTCCATATTATAATCGTTTTAAAATCCTTATTCTTTTATTTTTAATACAATTCTATTTTTGCATATTTTCTGGCTGATCTTGGGTTGAAATTTTGATCATGAACTTTGTTAACATCATTTGATCCATGGTGTTGAGTCTAACTCCATAAAAATGGATTAATGATTTTAATAATAGTTTAATTAAAATTTTGGTTCAAATGTGGTTTTTTCATTTTCCCCATCCCTCTTCATCTTACCCCCTTCTTATTGTATTACATGTTATGAGATGATGATCTCTATATCATTTATCCAAACATGAAGTACATAGATTGCTATTGGTCAGCCTCAAAATAGGTGCGACTTCTATATAAGTCAACTTACAATTGCTTAACATAGCGCTATATTTTATCCCGATTTGAGAAAATAATCATTCAGGGCCCAAACATATGTTTGCAAGACCAAGTATGTTAATTTGAACCTTTTGATCCAATAACTTTGAGATCCATTGTTAGGAGGCTTTGGTTCTACCAATCCTCTAATGGAACTACATCAATTTTTGTCAAAGTGGATCACTTAAACATCATTGATCATTAAGTGTTACCTTGAGATTCTTAAAATGGATGATATACTTGACAAAAAGCAAATGCAACTTATTGTTTAGAGGCTTTGGTTCTACCAATCCTCTAATGAGTTCCAAATGCAAGTTTCAAGATGTCCATCCAACTAACCATTAACTTCTAACAATTGATTTTATTCTGTTCTTTATTTTATGTTTTTACTTTATGCACCATTTACTTTAGCATTTACATTTCATGCTATTCTCATCTTTGCTCACTTGAGCCTTTATATTCATGTCATTTTTAATTTGCTCACTTGAGCTTTTCATTTCTTTTTGAAGATACCTAATAATCAACTTAAACCCTAAAAAACTTTAATGTTACTTGGACTACTTGGTTACTATCCTTGGCATTATGGAGTGATGGACTTCTTGGACCTAGGAATGAAAACCTGGACCTATGTTGGAGACCTTATGACCTTAATTGATATTTTGTCTGTAGTTCTTGGGGTTTACCTAAAGACATTGAGTTGTTTGTTTGTTTTGTGTGCAGGTTATTATGATTACATACTTTGTTTGTAATCTGGAATTCATCTGTATACAGCTGTTACTCTGCCCAATTTTTGTAAGGACTAAATGCAATTGGAGCTTGGTATTCTTCAAAGGTTTATTAACTATTTACTTGGTTTAAAATCCAAAGGAAGGAATTATTCATTGGCTCAATATGTCAAGTGTTGGTTTATTTTTGGTTAGACGCTTATTTTCCTTAGCTTTTACCTTATGCTTTAGGATAGTCTCTTCATCTCCTCCCATCTTCTTTAATTTCAAAAATCTTCTCCCTCCTTTCGAAAACACTTTTTGTTTTAAAAACTTAAACCACTTTTATAATAAACTTGGACTTAGGTCCATGCAATTTCTTTTAAAATCTTTTCTTAATTAAACATTAATGAATTTAACAATACTTGGACATTTTTGTGAGAAGACTAAAATCAATCAATCCCATTTAAACCATTTTTTCCACTTTGACTTTTGCTTTAAAAACTTTTCTCAAAAGATTGGACTCTTGTCAATCCTTGTAGTGATGCAAACAACTATACTTCCACAATATGTAGTGAAGAGAGATATTTTCCACTTGGGTGTTGAGTGAGGTTTTATTGATTTTTAAATCCAAGCCATATCCTCCACTTTGAGATGATGAAAATTATCATTTATCATGATTGTGGGTAGTAAGTATGTTTTCCACACGGACAATGATGATGATGTTGTATCTCATAAAATTAACCAACGCACTTGTGTCTTTTTTTTAAATTTTTTAAAGAGGAACTATGTGTACCCTGATCCCCTATTGCACAGAAGGTGGTACGTAGGCACTATAGGTTAGCAATCGCGGCGGGTGCAAAAATCATAAAAAATATACTTCTTTTTCTCATCCCCACAATATATTTTATATACAACATTTTATAGCCAAAATATACAGATTTTTTAAAGAGGTTCCTGCGGAGTACTGTAGATGTTTAGGTGCTAATACCTTCCCTTTGCATAATCAACCCCCTTACCTAGAATCTTTCCCCCTCTTTTGGGTTATTTGCTCTTTTCCCATTCCTTTGAAAACAATAAAGCGCGGTGGCGATTTTTATTTTGATCTGAATAAGTCTAGTCAATCCAATGGTTGTCTTAAACGTTTCTACCGCTACAGAAAAAATGGCAACTTCACTAGGGAAAAGATTGACCTCTTGTTGGTCCATCCCTAAGTGGGTTAAGCCTATCTTTGCTTATATCTGTATATGTGCTATTTTTGTTTATATTTTATATGTTGTATATATGTTTGTCTGGATTTTCCTGGTTTTCAGAGTGCTTGGGGATTTCTCATAAGTCCTATACCCGGACATGGGAAAATTTAAGATAGGACGGGCGGTATAGTCATGTTAACTTTGAGGGAGTAATATCGAAAAAGGAGGCATAAGATCCCCCACTCAGTGGAGGCCCCTTTGACTGTAGTTTCGTTTATCGAGTAATCGGGAAGACGTGTTGCTTTTGACCTGGGAGCCTACTGAAACTGAGGAACGTAGATTACCTAACCCATCTTGGCCTTTTAGGTGTAGTGCGAAAGCTATAACAGAGTAATCCGGTAATAGTTGTCACACGATACTACACTCGAACGAGTTTTTCTTGAGAATATTACTAATTACCGAGTTAATCGGGAAGTTGGTAATATCCGAAGGAAGGATGTAGACTCTGGGAACCTCTAGAACCTTGTTCGACAGGTGATAACTTTTAGACCACACCTTATGGGTAATACCTTCGACCTCATGCTCGTGATGTTGAACCTATGAACCCTATGTTTGTGACCTTGTGTGTGATTGTTGCATCATGCATTCATGCACTCATGAGCATCTTTTGAAGAAGTTCTATTTCAAGGGACTTAAAATTTGACTATTTGTGAAAATCTCAGGTACTTTTTAACAATGGATTCTAGAAAAAGAAAGACTCGTAAGTACTGTTTCAAGAATCCTAAGATAGACGAGCTAATGAGTCTGATTCCAGAGATTGAGTGTTCTGCAGGTTTTCAGAAGAAGTATGGGTCGATCATTTCTCTCATGAAGCTTAGGATGAAAGAGGGTATTTTCTCGACCTTGGTCCAATTCTATGATCCAATGTATCGATGCTTTACTTTTCCTGACTATTAGTTGATGCCTACACTAGAGGAGTATTCTTATTTGCTGGTTTCCCTATTATCAATCGTATTCCTTTTACTGGTTTGGAGGGTGAGCCAAAACCACATGAGATTGCTGATTTGATCCATTTTGGGAGGTCTGAGGTTGAAGCCCACATGACTACTAAACAAGGGATTAGAGGATTACCAGCTCAATTCTTATTGGATAAATCTCGTTACTTTTCCAGGATGAAGAGTACAATCGCTTTTGATGCCATTTTTGCTCTACTTGCTTACGGGTTGTTCTTATTTCCTAATGTGGACAAATTTGTTGACATTAGTGCCATCAAGATCTTCATGATTGGAAACCCAGTTCTTACATTGTTGGGTGATATGTATTACTTTATTCATCTTCGGGATTCTTATCACGGGGGGATAATTATCTGCTGCACGCCTCTGTTGTATCAGTGGCTTACTTCTCATTTTCCTCAGTCTGATGCTTTTTGGGATATCAGGAAGGAACCCCGTTGGGATCCTAAGATCATGGCACTTACTCACTCAGATATATTTTGGTATCATCAGGCTTATCATGATGTAGATATTATGACAGTTGTGGTAGTTTCCCCAATGTACCTCTTCTTGGTACAAAGGGAGGAATTAACTACAACCTTGTTCTTGCACGAAGACAGCTTGGATATCCGATGAGGGATAATCCAAATAGTATTCATTTGAGTAGTTTCTTCCTGAAAGAGGGAGAAGACCATAGGGAATCTAGGGAGCATATTGCGAAGGCCTAGCGTCACATTCACAAGAAGAGTAGGAAGGACTTGGGACCTATGGGTTGTTTCTTTGGAGCCTTATCTTCAGTGGGTACAAGCCAGAGTTATTCAGTTAAAGATGTCGTATTCTCGAGAAGCACCTATGCCTGATTTGTTTGTGAAGACCACTCCTCCCCTATTAGATGATATGGAAGAGCTACAACTTGCTTTAGTCAGGATGCAGCAGGAAAAGGAATCTTGGAAGAATAAGTGCCAAACTCTAGAGATTTCCTACTGAGCAAACTTGAAGGAGAAAGACAACTTGATTGAGATTCTTAAGAGTCGGGTTATAGAGACGACGGAGAGGCAAGGGGATTTATTTCCCCCTAAACCCAAGTTAGGTTCTATTTTCTCACTTCCCGATTCAGGTGATTGGAAGGAGGTTGCCACCAGATATGCGGAAGAAAACCAGAGGTTGAAGGCTCAAATTGCCAGACTTATCGGGAAACGTCAGTGCATAGAGTGATCTCCATCAGCTTTGCTTCTTAGGGTTTTAGACTTTATTTTCATATTGTACTTGGGATTATTGAAACTTGTAATCCATTTTTGAAGTTATTATAATAAAAAATTTCAGTATTTCAAATGTGTTATTACTTTGATATTTGCAAATTGTTTATAAATCTTTAAGTCCCTTGAAATAATAATAAAATAAATTATGTGCATTGCACATCATGCATCATATTGTACATACTTGCATTTTTATGCATATCTAGGGGTTTTACTGAGCTTCTTTACTTCGATCAGCAAGTTGTCTCACCAGAACAAGACCCAAGATAATTTCAGAAGGAATATAGATAACCTAGAACAAGAGAATCGCGAGCTACGCGAGGAAGTTTCTGCTCTGAAGGTCAGCATGGCCAATCTCACTGCTCTGATGGAATCTCTGGTGGCTACTCAGAATCAGCCACCAAATGTTCAACCTCAATAGGAAATGGTTACTACTGAAGCTCCGACTGTTCCTGTGTCTTCTACTCTAGCTGTTGTTCAAAATCGTATGCCTCTGGGATATCCTTGGGGGATGCCAGAAAACTTTATGCCATAAGCTTTTGATCAGGATCCTTAGATTGCTTCGCTTACTCAGATTGTTGCTGCTCCCGCACCTCCTGTGGTTCATGTTACCCATGCTGCTAGAAATGAGATTCACTATGTTGCACCACCCTCGGTGAATGTGGTCTCGTTTACTAATGATGATGTGTATCGTCCTATTCCCCCACCAAGTGAAATCTTGGGTTTCTATGATAGAATGGAATATTTTCAAGACCAGTTTGACAAAATGCAGAAAGAGTTGAAGGCCCTCAGAGGAAAGAGTTGTTTGGGCAGAATGTGAATGACATTTGTTTGGTTCCCAATGTCAATATACCTGCGAAGTTTAAAGTACCTAAGTTCAAAAAGTACAAGGGAAACAATTGCCCTCATGCTCACTTGGGGATGTATGTAAGAAGAATGTCTACTCACACAAATAATCAGCGCCTGTTGATTCATTTCTTTCAAGACAGTCTAACCGGTGCAGCGTTGAAATGGTACATGAGCCTGTATAGTGTAAATATTCATTCTTTTAATGACTTAGGTGAAGCATTTGTCAGACAATACAAATACAATATGTACATGGCGCCCGACCGTGATCAACTTAGGGCCATGGTCCAGAAGGACAGGGAATCATTTAAAGAATATGTGCAGAGATGGCGTGAGGTAGACACCCAGGTGATTCCTCCAATGGAGGAAAAAGAAATGACAAAGATTTTCCTGAAAACACTAGGTGAACTCTATTATGAAAAAATGGTGGCGAGTGACCCATTGATTTTACTGAAATGGTGGGGATGGGTGTTCGTTTGGAAGAGGCTGTGAGAGAAGGTCGTCTCACAAAAAGTGAAAGTTCCAGCAATATGAAAAAGTCATCATATGGATTTGTTAAGAATAAGGAGGGAGAGACAAATGTTGTTGTTCAAGAAAGAAGGTTCAACACCTCTAGAAGAAATCATCAGCACCCTCAATAGGTTGCCTCGGTAACTCCGGTTGTAAATGCAGCTCTGACTACAGTTTCTTATCAAAGGCCAGCGCCTTAGGGAAGCCAAGGGAAGAGTCAGAGGAGAGAACCTTTTGACTCTATCCCTGTGAGTTATGCAGAGCTACTTCCAGCATTGATTCAGAAAAAGTTGGTTCAGACTAGGCCATCTCCTGATGTACCATCCACTTTACCTTGGTACTACAAGGCAGATCAGACATACGCTTTCCGTCAGGGTACACTAAGGCATAATGTGGAAAATTGTTACTCCCTGAAATCCGAGGTATAAAAAATGCTTAGATCTAGCCTTTTATCCTTCAAAGATGTCAGTCCGAATGTAAAATTTAATCCTCTTCTAAAACATGGAGGAACGAATGATATTAACATGGTTGCTGATTATCTAGGGGATTTCTGCATTTATGATATTAACCTAGTAAGAGGGGACTTGGAAAATATGCATGCAAACCTTTTCCAGTTTAGTTACTACACTCATGACCATGCTGGTTGTGGTACCTATAGTACTAATATACAAGGTTGTGATAAGATAAAGGATGATTTGCAGGAAATGATGGATGAGGGCATCATCCATATAATCAGACCTAGTGAAGAGTATGAAGAAGAAGTAAACATGGTTTCTTGATGTCCTGGAGAGTTCATAATCTTTGATGTAGAACACATGAATGATAATCTCGTTCAAATGCATGCTACTTTCTGCCACATGGCTGGTCAAGTAGAGCACCATTATGGATCTTGCCGGGTTTGTTGCATGGACTCTCGAGGATGTTTAATTATGAGAAAAGGTATTCAATTGCTGTTGGATAATGGAACCATCAAGGTTTCAGGGAAAAGAGATGATTACCATGAGGTTAACAAGATTGAGGTTTGCTTGGTTGAGGAAGAATCAAATGATGATGAGTATGCTTTCGCAGATGAATTATTTTCCTTAAATGAGGGTTTGTTCTCTGGTGATGACTCTTTGATGACAAGATTGTCTGAAGAAGGTGTGAATGTGATTGTGCCATGTTTCAATGATTCTGCCCCTGTTGAAATTGAATACTGTAGTAAGTCAATTGTTTCCCTTGCGGTGATTTGCTTACCAGGACCCGTTCCTTACAAATTCGATAAAGTTGTATCGTACAAGTATAATGCTACAATTTTAGAGGATGGTGTGGAAGTTCCCATCCAACCTATGTCTGATATCGGAAATATTGCTGAAACTAGTATGGTGACCCGCAACGGTCGTGTGTTTGCACCAGTTGTTCGGGGAATTGATGATGCTGGAAAGAAGGTTATGGAGAGTGTTGAAGATAAGAAGACTGCAGGGAAATCCAGTGGTGTTACCTTTGAGAAGGACATAGATGATATTTTGAAGATAATCAAAATGAGCGATTACTGAATTGTGGATCAGTTATTGTAGACCCCTTCAAAAATATTTATCTTGGCATTATTAATGAGTTATGCCGCTCATAGGGAATCTTTAATTAGGGTGTTGGACCAGGCCTTCGTGTAGTATGACATGTCGTTAGATCAATTCAACAGTGTGGTAGGTAATATTACATCATATAATAACATAAGCTTTTGCGATGATGAATTCCCCGATGAGGGGAAGAATCACAATTTGGATCTCCACATATCCATGAATTGCAAAGGTGATTCATTATCAAATATGCTGATTGATAATGGATCCGCCTTGAATGTGATACCGAGGAGTACACTAATGAAGTTGAAATATCAAGGGGCTCCTATACGCCCAAGTGGTATTATTATCAAAGCTTTCGATGAGTCAATGAAGTCGGTTATTAGGGAGGTCGATCTGCCTATTCACATAGGCCCGTATCTGTTCCAGATCACTTTCCAAGTCATGGATATTGTGCCCACATATAGTTGTCTACTAGGAAGACCATGGATACATGAAGCAGGGGCTGTCACTTCCACTCTTCACCAAAAGTTGAATTTTGTGCGTGAAGGCAAAGTGGTTATTATAAATGGAGAGCAAGCATTGCTGATATCTCACTTATCATCTTTCAGTGTTGAGAATTCTATGGTTTCATTAAAAGATGCTCAACAGGTTAGGTGCAATGGTCTGAGTAAGGTATGGAGACAGGTCGTTGATCCTCCAATAAACAAGAACATGGCTGGTTTAGGATTCTCTGCCAAGAATGGAAAGGATGAAATTTTGAAGCCAAAGTCTACTATAAGCGATTATCATGACGTTTTCCGCAGCAGAGGCTACCTCTATCCAATAGTCTCTAGAGTTAATGCTATTGAGAAGGGTGAAGAAGATCAAGAAGGGCCGAATTATATGACACCTGGAGTCAGAATCCGGAACTGGGTCACTTATGATGTCCCCTCTTGCATCCATGTCTCAAAGTAATTTGTTTTTCTTGTCAAAAAGCTTTCATTCTTCCCAAGATGAAAGTTAATATTGTATGGGCTTATCTGTTTGCTGTGATCATTAAAATCATAAATAAAAGTTATCTTTGATTCTCAACAATTGTGTCTTTTATTATTCTGTTTTATTTTTCATGGAAAATGGTAATCAGAAAAAACCTTTTTTTGAATAGAATATGTTTGTGAATAAATCTGCATAATCATTTGATATATATGTGTCAGTTTCTAAAAGGAATCACAAATCACATGTCCAGATTAATTAATAAGCTCGTTGAATACAATGACCCCTCATCCTCTCCCAACTTTGAATATCATGTGTTTGGGACAGAAGAAGAAGAGTATGATGATATTCAAGAAGAGGTTTCACGGTTGTTCGAGCACGAGGAAAATTCCATTCAGCCGTATAAAGAGTCATTGGAAACAATCAATTTGGGCTCAGAAGAGGAGCCAAAGGAAGTCAAGATTGGAGCATCATTGCATCCTGATGTGAAGAACAGGTTGATTGAATTATTGAATGAGTATATGGATATCTTTGCTTGGTCTTACCAAGATAGGCCGGGTCTAGATACCGATACTATGGAGCATCATTTGCCTTTGAAGCCAGAGTGCCCACCCTTCAAGTAGAAGTTGAGATGCACCCACCCTAATATTGCAGTAAAAATTAAAGAAGAAGTCTTAAAGCAGATAAATATCGGTTTTCTTTTGACATCGGTGTATCCTCAATGGATAGCCAACATTATGCCCGTAACAAAGAAAGATGGGAAAGTCTGCATGTGCGTAGATTACAGAGATATAAATAAAGCTAGTCCAAAATATGATTTTCCATTACCATATATTGATATACTGGTTGATAGCACAACAAAGTTCAAAGTATTCTCGTTCATGGACGAATTTTGCAGATATAATCAAATAAGAATGGATCCCGAGGACATGGAAAAAACAACGTTTATCAAACCCTGGGGAACATTCTGTTATAGAGTGATGCCCTTCAGGTTGAAGAACGCTGGTGCAACGTACCAGAGGGTTTTGACAAACCTATTCCATGATCTGATGCACAGTGAAATTAAGGTATATGTTGAATGTAACGCCCCGATATTTAATTATTTATTTAATTAAATATTTTTGAATATTTTATTTTAATTCGAATTTTTATCGTTGAAGTCAGAATTATTTTATTAAGTTGGAATAATAATTAATCAGGGTTATATTGGTATAAATAAGTTGAAGTATCATTTTACTAATATGCTTAGAATTGATGTTGGGCTTAAGTATGGTGTCGCGAAGTAATAAGGGAGTGTTTGGTTTAGGCCCATTTAAGTTTACTAAGGATTAAATAATAGTATTTTATTAGAAAATAGAAGGAAAGAGAGAAGGTGGTGTTATCAGGAAAAACAAAAAGGAGAATAGGGTTTTGTGAGAAGAGAAGAGGAACAAGAAAGTTGCTTCTAGGGCCAATCTCAGGAATTTCATTTAAGCTTCCTTGAGTGCCTTCAAATCAAACCAGGTAAAGGTGGAGTTTCTTATCCTATAACGGGGCATATGATATTTTGTATGTGAGAATTAGTAGGTGGGATTATACTATTTTGTTGATTTGTGTTGGCTTGTGTTGTTGTGGTAATAATTGATTTGGTTATAGAATTGTCTAAGAATAGGCGTGATGCTGTGTTATACTTGTCCCTGGAATGGAGTTGGTATCGCTAGAGTATAGCAGGAATTTCAATGAAATAGTGTTGAAAATATTAAGAAGAAGTGGCCTGGAAGTGGAAGTGTCGTTCGACACTTATTGTGTAAGGGGTTGCCGTTCGGAAACCTTGGGAGAAAGAGAAGATGTGCCGATCGGCACTAGGGTAGAGGTGGAGAGGAAAAGTGCCACTTTGGCACTGTGAGGCAGGGGCACTTGCTTCTGTCTCTGTTTCTCTGTTTTGTCTTTCTATGGGACTATGCTGCAAAATTTGTAAATGATATCAGTAATTGCTAATAGCAGTATATATGAATGTCACTATTTTTAGTAGTAGTAAATTAACTTAGTTACTAGAATCTAGTTTTATATGGAAGAATGGAACATCCATTAGTTGTATAATAAATTAGTAATTTTAAGGAGAACAATTAACAATGGACTATATATATTTTAAATGGCTGAATTAGTATTTTATTAGTGATGAAAATAATTTAGCAGTGGGATTAATTTAATTAAGTTGGCATATAATTAGAAACGAGTCGATTAATTTGGTATGTTGGTATATTGATGTATTTTGCAAATTGACCGAGATGTCGTTTTGTTTCGATATCCCCGTGGTGAATAAATGTTGTGATTTACAAATTGTTATGACAAATATTTACCTTGATTAATTGGTAATAACTGTGATATAGGCCTTTGGCCAATGTTGAATGGTGTGAATTGTAGTTATGTCGACCTTTATTATGTTGTAATCGTTGTTGCGTTGCCAAATTGTGGTTGTTTATATCATCGCATATAATAGCATAGAATTAAATTTGATCTGGATTGGCATGTTCTAAGTTGGAGCGAATGCTCACCACGTTGGCCTTTATTGGCAAGATCTTATGTTGAGGGATGATGCCTTATGCCTCGGTAAACTGGAACTTTCTAAGTTGGGAGTTTTGCTCCAATGGTACCACATGCATTTGCATAGTTGAGCCGCATTTGGAGTCGTTGATTTGTTGTTTATTTGAAGTGTTGTTTACGCACGGTAATTTTATAAGTTGAATTGAGGTGTTGGTGAATGGTATTGCTTTATGTTGATGTGGCATGAAGTGGTGATTGTACATAAACTAATTTCGATATATTATTTATCATATGTTCTATTATAGTATTCGATATCTCACCCCTTCTGTTTGAATGTTACCCTTTGTTGGTAACATGCAGGTAACCAAGAGGAGTAGCCGATAGCATTGTTAGTTTGAGTTTGGTGTCATTTTCTCTAATACGTAGCACTCGGGGGGAAATGAACGCTTGTCTTATTTTGTTGTTTATTTATCGAACCTTATGTTGTTATTTGAGGATTTATCGTGTTGATGTTGTTTTATGATTCAAAAGATGTTATGTCTCATATGGAGAACTAATATGAATCCGCTGCGTGATTAATCAAAGTTTGGTTTATGTTATGAAGACTATATTCATGAGTGGTATTCATTCTGCTTCTTTAAGTGTTATGTATCTATTCTAAAAGCATGACAGGTTTATGTGTCTTTGTTGAAGGTGTAGCATTCTGATTTCGTTGGAAATTTTTATACTCTGATTTTCTGCAAATTGCTTGGGGTAGAATTGGGGTGTTACATTAGTGGTATCAGAGCAGATCGGTCCGTCCAGTCGAGTTATCGAGTCGTAGTTGTTTAAAAATCGAGTATTGTTAGTTTTTCTTAACCGTTGTTTGTGTTGCAGTGATAAGATAAGATGGCTGGGAGGAACGATGCTGTGATTGCTGCTGCTTTGTAAGAGATAACTCAGGCTATGCTGAATCAGCCTAATGCGGACGACAATGCCAGATCTCGTTGTTTGGAGACTTTCCAAAGGGAGAATCCACCAGTGTTCAAGGGTATGAATGATCCTGATGGAGCACTAGATTGGTTGAAGGAGATCGATAGGATTTTCCGTGTGATGGATTGCACCCCGTCACAGAAGGTTCGATATGGCACTCATATGCTAGCAGTTGAGGCTGATGACTGGTGGCTAGAAATGCGTGCAAGTTTGGAAGCTGCTGGTAAGGAATCACTTGGATTATGTTCCGTAGGGAGTTTCTGAGGAAGTATTATCCTGAAGATGTTCGGGGTAAGAAAGAAATTGAGTTCCTTAATTGAAGCAAGGAAACAAATATGTCACTGAGTATGTGTTAAGTTCATTGAGCTAGCTAACTTCTACCCATATTTTGATGGTGAAGGTGCCGAATTTTCTAAGTGCATCAAGTTTGAGAATGGCTTGCGCTCGGAAATCAAGAAGGCTGTTGGATAACAGAAGATTCGTGTCTTTTCTAATTTGGTTGATAGTTGCAGGATCTTTGAAGAGGATAGCAATGCTCATCACAAGATTGTTAGTGATAAGAGAGGCAAGAATCAACAGAACCGCGACAAGCCTTATGATGATGGTAGAGGGAAACAAAGAGTTGCTCATGGTCAGAGGACTAGTGGGGGAGATGCTCCTTCTAGAGTTGTATGTTTCAAATGTGGGCAACCTGATCACAAGAGTAATGTGTGCACTACGGCTGATGGAAAGAGGTGTTTCTGTTGTGGTAAGATTAGACATATGATATTTGACTGCAAGCATATGGAGATGATCTGTTTCAACTGTGGTGAAGAAGGACACATTGGTAGTAATTGTCTGAAACCAAAGAAGGCACAAACTCTTGGCAAGGTGTTTGATTTTGCTGGGACTCCGACAGCTAGTGAGGATAGACTCATCAGAGGTACATGTTTCATTAATAGTACTCCTTTAATTACTATTGTTGATACTGGTGCTACTCATTATTTTATTGCTGCTGATTGTGTTGAAAGATTGGGTCTTGTGTTGTCTTCTTTGGATGGAGAAATGGTCGTCGAGATTCCGGCTAAGGGATTGGTGACTACCTTTCGTGTGTGTTTGGATTGTCCTTTATCGATCTTCGGTAAAGACTTTGTTGTTGATTTGATTTGTTTGCCGTTAAGCGGGTTAGAGGTGATCTTGGGTATGAATTGGTTAGAGTATAACTGTGTTCATATCAATTGCTATAACAAGTCTGAGGTTTTCTACTCCTGAAGAGGAAAAAGTTGGTTTGTTGACCGGTAAACAGTTGAGGCAACTGATGCAAGATGAAGCGCAGATGTTCTCGTTGATGGTGTTGCTATCAATGGAGAACCAAGTTAGGATTGATGAGTTGCAGGTAGTGCGAGAATTTCCTGAAGTGTTTCCTGATGAAATTCCTGATGTACTGCCAGAGAGAGAGGTTGAATTTGCGATTGATCTTGTACTTGGTACCAGACCTGTTTCTATGGCACCGTACAGGATGTCTGCATCTGAATTGTCTGAATTGAAGACGCAGTTGGAAGAGTTTCTTGAGAAAAAGTTTGTAAGACCCAGTGTATCACTGTGGGGAGCGCTTGTGTCGTTAGTAAATAAGAAAGATGGAAGTATGAGGCTTTGTGTTGATTACAGACAGTTTAATAAAGTGACGATTAAGAACAAGTATTTGTTTCCGAGGAATGATGATTTGATGGATCAATTGGTGGGTGCAAGTGTGTTTTCTAAGATTGATTTGAGGTTAGGGTATCACCAGATTAGAGTGAAATAAGATGATATTCAGAAGACCGTGTTCAGGACTCGGTATGGACACTACGAGTATTCAGTGATGCCTTTCGGTGTAACCAATGCACCGGGAGTATTCATGGAGTACATGAATCGTATCTTTCATACTTATTTGGATTGGTTTGTGGTGGTATTCATTGATGACATTCTGATTTACTCTAAATCAAAAGTAGAACATGAAGAGCACCTAAGAATTGTATTGTAAGTTTTGAAAGAGAAGAAGTTGTATGTGAAGTTGTCCAAGTGTTAATTTTGGTTGCATGAGGTTAGTATCCTTGGTCATGTCATTTATGGTAGTGACATCCTTGTGGATCCTTCTAAAGTTGATGATGTGTTGCAGTGGGAAGCTCCAAAGTTGGTTACTGAGATTAGAAGCTTCTTGGGATTAGCCGGTTATTATAGACGGTTTTTCGAAGGTTTTTCTAAGTTGGCACTTCCGTTGACCAAGTTGACTTGTAAGGGTAAATCCTTTGTGTGGGATAGTCGATGTGAAGAATGTTTTACCGAGTTGAAGAAGAGGTCGACGTCGGCTCTGGTTTTGACCTTGCCTAATCCAGGGGAACCTTTAGTTATGTATTGTGATACTTGTCTGATGGGGTTAGGTGGTGTACTCATGCAGAATAGTAAGGTGGTTGCTTATGCGTCGAGGAAATTGAGGACTCATGAAAAGAATTATCCTACACATGACTTAGAATTGGCCGCAGTTGTCTTTGTGTTGAAAATCTGGATACATTATCTTTATGGTTCTAGATTCGAAGTGTTTAGTAACCATAAGAGTTTGAAGTATCTTTTTGATCAGAAAGAGTTGAATATGAGGCCGCGAAGGTGGTTAGAATTGCTAAAGGATTATTATTTCGGTTTGAATTATCATCCAGGAAAAGCTAATGTTGTGGCCGATGCTTTAAGCCGAAAGACGTTGCACATGTCGGCAATGATAGTTAAAGGGTTGGAGTTGATTGAGCAATTCTGAGATTTGAGTCTAGTTTGTGAAGTGACACCGCAGAGTGTTATGTTGGGAATGTTAAAGATTAATAATGACTTTCTTAACAGTATCAGTAAGACTTAAAATATGGATGTGAAGTTGGTGGATAATATGATGGGAATTGATCGATCTGAGAATGATGATTTCAAGATAGATGCCCAAGGTGTGTTGAGATTCCGAAATCGTATTTGCGTTCCTGATGATGAAAAAATTAAGAAAGTGATTCTTGAGGAAAGTCATAGAAGCAGTTTGAGTATTCATCCAGGAGCTAATAAAATGTATCAAGATTTGAAAGGTTTGTTTTGGTGGCCTGGTATGAAGCGTTATGTGGCACAGTTTGTGTATGCTTGTAAGACCTGTCAGAAGTCGAAGGTTGAGCATCAGAGGCCTGCAGGGTTGATGCAAACGTTAGGGATTCCATAATGGAAATGGGATAGCATTTCGATGGACTTTGTAACGGGATTACCTAGTACCTTGAGAGGACACGATTCAATATGGGTGATTGTTGATAGGCTTACGAAGTCGGCACACTTTATACCTATTAACATCACATATCTGATTTCAAAGTTGGTAGAGATTTACACCAGAATAATTGTGAAGTTGCATGGTGTTCCTTTGTGTATTGTGTCGGACAGAGATCCAAGGTTTACTTCTGATTTCTGGAAAAGTTTGCAAGAGGCGTTGGGATCTAAGTTGATGTTGAGTTTAGCGTATCATCCTCAGACGGATGGTCAGACCAAGAGTACTATTCCGTCATTGGAGGATCTGTTGAGAGCATGTGTTATTGAACATGGAGGTTCGTGGGATACTTATATTTCGTTGATTGAGTTCACTTATAATAGCAGTTACCATTATAGTATTGGGATGGCACCTTTTGAGGCGTTGTATGGTCGGAGGTGTAGGACTCTGTTGTGTTGGCATGAATCTGGTGAAAGTGAGGTACTTGGACCTGAGATTATTCAAGAGACTACTGAGAAAGTGAAGCTTATCCGAGAGAAGATGAAGGTTTCTCAAAGTAGACAGAAAAGTTACCGTGACAAGAGAAGGAAAGATTTAGAATTCCCAACTGGTGATCATGTGTTTTTGAGAGTCACACTTGTGACTGGTTTTGGGCGAGATCTGAAGTCTAAGAAGCTCACTCCTTGTTTTATTGGTTCATGTCAGATATCGGATCGAGTTGGGAAGGTTGCTAACCTAGTGGCGTTACCGCCAAACCTTGCCAATTTGCATGATGTGTTTCATGTATCGTAACTTCGGAAGTATATTCCTGATCCGTCTCATGTGATTCAGATGGACGATGTGCAAGTACGGTATAATCTCAGGGTGGAGACGATGCCTGTTCGAGTCGCGGATCGCGAGATGAAGATCCTAAGAGGGAAGGAGATTGCATTGGTGAAATTTGTCTGGTTAAAAGCTGTTGGAGAGAGTATGACCTGGGAGTTGGAGGGAAAGATGCGAGACTCCTACCCCGAGTTATTTGAACCAGATAGACTTTTATTTTCGAGGACGAAAATATTCTAAGTGGGAGAGAGTTGTAACGCCCCGATATTTAATTATTTAATTAAATATTGTTTTGAATATTTTATTTTAATTCAATTTTTTATCGTTGAAGTCAGAATTATTTTATTAAGTTGGAATAATAATTAATCAGGGTTATATTGGTATAAATAAGTTGAAGTATCATTTGACTAATAAGCTTAGAATTGATGTTGGGCTTAAGTATGGTGTCGCGAAGTAATAAGGGAGTGTTTTGTTTAGGCCCATTTAAGTTAACTAAGGATTAAATAATAGTATTTTATTAGAAAATAGAAGGAAAAAGAGAAGGTAGTGTTATCAGGAAAAATAAAAAGGAGAATAGGGTTTTGTGAGAAGAGAAGAGGAACAAGAAAGTTGCTGCTAGGGCCAATCTCAGGAATTCCATTGAAGCTTCCTTGAGTGCCTTCAAATCAAACCAGGTAAGGGTGGGGTTTCTTATCCTATAACGGGGCATATGATATTTTTTATGTGAGAATTAGTAGGTGGAATTATAATATTTTGTTGATTTATGTGTGCTTGTGTTGTTGTGGTAATAATTGATTTGTTTATAGAACTGTCTAAGAATAGGCGTGCTGCTGTGTATACTTGTCCCTGGAATGGAGTTGGTATCGCTAGAGTATAGCAGGAATTTCAATGAAACAGTGTCGAAAATAATAAGAAGTGGCCTGGAAGTGGAAGTTTCGTTTGACACTTGTTGTGTATGGGGTTGCTGTTCGGCAACCTTGGGAGAAAGAGAAGAGGTGCCGATCAACACTAGGTTAGAGGTGGAGAGGAAAAGTGCCACTTTGGCACTGTGAGTCAGGGGCACTTGCTTCTGTCTCTGTTCCTTTGTTCTTTCTTTCTATGGCACTATGCTGCAAATTTTTTAAATGATATCAGTAATTGCTAATAGCAGTATATATGAATGTCACTATTTTCAGTAGTAGTAAATTAACTTAGTTGCTAGAAGCTAGTTTTATGTGGAAGAATGGAACATCCATTAGTTTTATAATAAATTAATAATTTTAGGGAGAACAATTAACAATGGACTATATATATTTTAAATGGATGAATTAGTATTTTATTAGTGATGAAAATAATTTAGCAGTGGGATTAATTTAATTAAGTTGGAAAATAATTGGAAACGATACGATTAATTCGGTATGTTGGTATATTGATGTATTTTGCAAATTGACCGAGATGTCGTTTTGTTTCGATATCCCCGTGGTGAATAAATATTGTGATTTACAAATTGTTATGACAACTATTTACCTTGGTTAATTGGTAATAACTGTCATATAGGCCTTTGGCCAATGTTGAATGGTGTGAATTGTTGTTATGTCGACCTTCATTATGTTGTTGTCGTTTCCAAGTTGTGGTTGTTTATATCATCGCATAGCATAGCATAGCACTAAAGTTGGTCTGGATTTGCATGTTCTAAGTTTGAGCGAATGCTCACCATGTTGGCCTTTATTGGCAAGATGTTATATTGAGGGATGATGCCTTATGCCTCAGTAAACTGGCACTTTCTAAGTTGGGAGTTCTGCTCCAATGGTACCACATGCATTTTCATAGTTCAGTCGCATTTGGAGTCGTTGATTTGTTGTCTATTTGAAATGTTGTTTATGCACGGTAATGTTATAAGTTGAATTAAGGTGTTGGTGAATGGTATTGCTTTTATGTTGATGTGGTATGAAGTGGTGATTTTACATAAACTAATTTCGATATATTATTTATTATACGTTCTATTAAGTATTCTATATCTCACCCCTTATGTTTGAATGTCACCCTTTGTTAGTAACATGCAGGTAACCAAGAGGAGTAGCCGATAGCGTTGTTAGTTCGAGTTTGGTGTCATTTTCTCTGATACGTAGCACTCGGGGGAAAATGAACGCTTGTCTTATTTTGTTGTTTATTTATCGAACCTTATGTTGTTATTTGAGGAGTTATCATGTTGATGTTGTTCTATGATTCAAAAGATGTTATGTCTCATATGGAGAACTAATATTAATTCGCTGCGTGATTAATCAAAGTTTGGTTTATGTTATGAAGACTATATTCATGAGTGGTGTTCATTCTGATTCTTTAAGTGTTATGTATCTATTCTAAAAGCATGATAGGTTTATGTGTCTTTGTTGAAGGTGTAGCATTTTGATTTCGTTGGAAATTTTTATACTCTGATTTTCCACAAATTGCTTGGGGTAGAATTGGGGTGTTACATTAGTGGTATCAGAGCAGATCGGTCTGTCGGGTCGAGTTATTGAGTCGTAGTTGTTTAATAATCGAGTATTGTTAGTTTTTCTTAACCGTTGTTTGTGTTGCAGTGATAAGATAAGATGGCTGGGAGGAACGATGCTGCGATTGCTGCTGCTCTGCAAGCGATGGCTCAGGCTATGAAGAATCAGCCTAATGCGGATGAGAATGTCGGATCTCGTAGTTTGGTGACTTTCCAAAGGGAGAATCCGCCAGTGTTCAAGGGTAGGCATGATCCTGATCGAGCACTAGATTAGTTTAAGGAGATCAAGAGGATTTTTTGTGTTATGGATTGCACCCCGTCACAGAAGGTTTGGTATGGCACTCATATGCTAGAAGTTGAGGTTGATGACTGGTGGCTAGAAATACGTGCAAGGTTGGAAGCTGCAGGTGAGTAAATCACTTGGATTGTGTTCCGTAGGGAGCTTCTGAGGAAGTATTATCCTGAAGATGTTCGGGGTAATAAAGAAATTGAGTTCCTTGAGTTGAAGCAAGGGAACAAATTTGTCACTGAGTATGCTGTTAAGTTCATTGAGCTAGCTAAGTTCTACCCACATTTTGATGGTGAAGGTGCCGAATTTTCTAAGTGCATCAAGTTTGAGAATGGCTTGCGCTCGGAAATCAAGAAGGCTGTTGGATAACAGAAGATTCGTGTCTTTTCTGATTTGGTTGATAGTTGCAGGAATTTTGAAGAGGATAGCAATGCTCATCACAAGATTGTTAGTGATAAGAGAGGCAAGAATCAACAGAGCTGTGGCAAGTCTTATGATGATGGTAGAGGTAAACAAAGAGTTGCTCATGGTCAGAGGACTAGTGGGGGAGATGCTCCTGCTATAGTTGTATGTTTCAAATGTGGGAAACATGGTCACAAGAGTAATGTATGCACTACGGCTGATGGGAAGAGGTGTTTCTGTTATGGTAAGATTGGGCATATGATATCTGACTGCAAGCATAGGGATATGATTTGTTTCAACTGTGGTGAAGAAGGACACATTGGTAGTAATTGTATGAAACCAAAGAAGGCACAAACTCTTGGCAAGGTGTTTGCTTTGGCTGGGACTCCGACAGCTAGTGAGGACAGACTCATCAGAGGTACATGTTTCATTAATAGTACTCCTTTAATTACTATTATTGATACTGGTGCTACTCATTGTTTTATTGGTGCTGATTATGTTGAAATATTGGGTCTTATGTTGTCTTCTATGGATGGAGAAATGGTCGTCGAGATTCCGGCTAAGGCATTGGTGACTACTTCTCGTGTGTGTTTGGATTGTCCTTTGTCGATCTTCGGTAAAGACTTTGTTGTTGATTTGATTTGTTTGCCGTTAAGTGGGTTATAGGTGATCTTGGGTATGAATTGGTTAGAATATAACTGTGTTCATATCAATTGCTATAATAAGTCTGTGAGGTTTTCTACTCCTGAAGAGGAAAATGTTGGTTTGTTGACCGGTAAACAGTTGAGGCAACTGATGCAAGATGAAGCGCAGATGTTCTCGTTGATGGTGTTGCTATCAATGGAGAACCAAGTTAGGATTGACGAGTTGCAGGTGGTGCGAGAATTTCCTGAAGTGTTTCCTGATGAAATTCTTGATGTACCGCCAGAGAGAGAGTTTGAATTTGCGATTGATCTTGTACCTGGTGCCAGACCTGTTTCTATGGCACCGTACAGGATGTCTGCATCTTAATTGTTTGAATTGAAGACGCAGTTGGAAGAGTTTATTGAGAAAAAGTTTGTAAGACCCAGTGTATCGTCGTGGGGAGCGCTTGTGTTGTTAGTAAAGAAGAAAGATGGAAGTATGAGGCTTTGTGTGGATTACAGACAGTTGAATAAAGTGACGGTTAAGAACAAGTATCCGCTTCCGAGGATTGATGAGTTGATGGATCAATTGGTGGGTGCAAGTGTGTTTTCTAAGATTGATTTGAGGTTAGAGTATCACCAGATTAGAGTTAAAGAAGATGATATTCAGAAGACCGCGTTCAGGACTCGGTATGGACACTACGAGTATTCGGTGATTCCTTTCGGTGTAACCAATGCACCGGGAGTATTCATGGAGTACATGAATCGTATCTTTCATAATTATTTGGATTGGTTTGTGGTGGTATTCATTGATGACATTCTGATTTACTCTAAATCGGAAGTAGAACATGAATAGAACCTAAGAATTATATTGTAAGTTTTGAAAGAGAAGAAGTTGTATGCGAAGTTGTCCAAGTATGAATTTTGGTTGCATGAGGTTAGTTTCCTTGGTCGTGTCATTTTTGGTAGTGGCATCACTGTGGATCCTTCTAAAGTTGATGATGTGTTGCAATGGTAAGCTCCAAAGTCCGTTACTGATATTAGAAGCTTCTTGGGATTAGTCGGTTACTATAGACGGTTTGTCGAAGGTTTTTCTAAGTTGGCACTTTCTTTGACCAAGTTGACTTGTAAGGGTAAAGCCTTTGTGTGGGATAGTCGATGTGAAGAAAGTTTTACCGAGTTGAAGAAGAGGTTGATGTTGGCTCCGGTTTTGACCTTTCCTAATCCGGGGGAACCTTTTGTTGTGTATTGCGATGCTTGTTTGATGGGGTTAGGTGGTGTACTCATGCAGAATAGTAAGGTGGTTGCTTATGCGTCGAGGCAATTGAGGACTCGTGAAAAGAATTATCCTACGCATGATTTAGAATTGGCCGTAGTTGTCTTTATGTTGAAAATCTGGAGACATTATCTTTATGGTTCTAAATTCGAAGTGTTTAGTAACCATAAGAGTTTGAAGTATCTTTTTTATCAGAAAGAGTTGAATATGAGGCAACGAAGGTGGTTAGAATTGCTGAAGGATTATGATTTCGGTTTGAATTATCATCCAGGAAAAGCTAATGTTGTGGCCGATGCTTTAAGCCGAAAGACGTTGCACATGTCGGCAATGATGGTTAAAGGGTTGGAGTTGATTGAGCAATTCCGAGATTTGAGTCTAGTTTGTGAAGTGACACCGCAGAGTGTTATGTTGGGAATGTTAAAGATTAATAATGACTTTCTCAACAGTATCAGTAAGACTCAAAAGCTGGATGTGAAGTTGGTGGATAAGATGATGATAATTGATCGATCTGAGAATGATGATTTCAAGATAGATGTCCAAGGTGTGTTGAAATTCCGAAATTGTATTTGCATTCCTGATGATTAAGAGATTAAGAAAGTGATTCTTGAGGAAAGTCATACAACCAGTTTGAGTATTCATCCAGGAGCTACTAAAATGTATCAAGATTTGAAAGGTTTGTTTTGGTGGCCTGGTATGAAGCATGATGTGGCACAGTTTGTGTATGCTTGTTTGATCTGTCAAAAGTCGAAGGTTAAACATCAGAGGCCTGCAGGGTTGATGAAACCGTTAGAGATTCCAGAATGGAAATGGGATAGCATTTCGATGGACTTTGTAACGGGATTTCCTAGTACCTTTAGAGGACACGATTCAATATGGGTGATTGTTGATAGTTTTACGAAGTCGGCACACTTTATACCTATTAATATCACATATCCGATTTCAAAGTTGGCAGAGATTTACACCAGAATAATTGTGAAGTTGCATGGTGCTCCTTTGTGTATTGTGTCGGACAGAGATCCGAGGTTTACTTCTGATTTCTGGAAACGTTTGCAAGAGGCGTTGGGATCTAAGTTGAGGCTGATTTCAGCGTATCATCCTCAGACGGATGGTCAGACCAGGAGGACTATTCAGTCATTGGAGGATCTGTTGAGAGCATGTCTTCTTGAACAGGGAGGTTCGTGGGATACTTATCTTTCATTGATTGAGTTCACTTATAATAATAGTTACCATTATAGTATTGGGATGGAACCTTTTGAGGCGTTGCATGGTCGGAGGTGTAGGACTCTGTTGTGTTGGCATGAATCTGGTGAAAGTGTGGTACTTAGACATGAGATTGTTCGAGAGACTACTGAGAAAGTGAAGCTTATCCGAGAGAAGATGAAGTTTTCTCAAAGTAGACATAAATGTTACCATGACAAGAGAAGGAAAGATTTAGAATTCCAAGCTGGTGATCATGTGTTTTTTAGAGTCACACATGTGACTGGTGTTGGGCGAGATCTGAAGTCTAACAAGCTAACTCCTTATTTTATTGGTTCGTATCAGATATCAGATCGAGTTTGGAAGGTTGCTTACCGAGTGGTGTTACCGCCAAACCTTTCTAATTTGCATGATGTGTTTCATGTATTACAACTTCAGAAGTATATTCCCGATCCATCTCATGTGATTCAGATGGACGATGTGCAAGTACGGGATAATCTCACGGTGGAGACGATTCCTGTGTGAGTCGCGGATCGCGAGAGGAAGATCCTAAGAGGGAAGGAGATTGAATTGGTGAAAGTTTTCTGGTTAGGAGCTGCTGGGGGGAGTATGACCTGGGAGTTGGAGAGCAAGATGCGAGACTCCCGCCCCGAGTTATTTGAACCAGGTAGACTTTTATTTTCGAGGACGAAAATATTCTAAGTGGGGGAGAGTTGTAACACCCTGATATTTAATTATTTATTTAATTAAATATTGTTTTGAATATTTTATTTTAATTCAATTTTTTATCGTTGAAGTCAGAATTATTTTATTATGTTGGAATAATAATTAATCAGGATTATATTGGTATAAATAAGTTGAAGTATCATTTTACTAATAAGCTTAGAATTGATGTTGGGCTTAAGTATGGTGTCGTGAAGTAATAAGGGGGTGTTTTGTTTAGGCCCATTTAAGTTTACTAAGGATTAAATAATAGTATTTTATTAGAAAATAGAAGGAAAAAGAGAAGGTAGTGTTATCAGGAAAAACAAAAAGGAGAATAGGGTTTTGTGAGAAGAGAAGAGGAACAAGAAAGTTGCTGCTAGGGCCAATCTCAGGAATTCCATTGAAGCTTCCTTGAGTGCCTTCAAATCAAACCAAGTAAGGGTGAGGTTTCTTATCCTATAACGGGGCATATGATATTTTGTATGTGGGAATTAGTAGGTGGAATTATATTGTTTTGTTGATTTGTGTTGGCTTGTGTTGTTGTGGTAATAATTGATTTAGTTATAGAATTGTCTAAGAATAGGCATGTTGCTCTGTTATACTTGTCCCTAGAATGGAGTTGGTATTGCTAGAGTATAGCAGGAATTTCAATGAAATAGTGTCGAAAATAATAAGAAGAAGTGGCCTGGAAGTGGAAGTGTCGTTTGGCACTTCTTTTTTATGGGGTTGTCGTTCGGCAACCTTGGGAGAAAGAGAAGTAGTGTCGATCGGCACTAGGGTAGAGGTGGAGAGGAAAAGTGCCACTTTGGCACTGTGAGGCGGGGGCACTTGCTTCTGTCTTTGTTTCTCTGCTCTGTCTTTCTATGGCACTATGCTGCAAATTTTTTGAATGATATCAGTAATTTCTAATAGCAGTATATTTGAATGTAACTATTTTCAATAGCAGTAAATTAACTTAGTTGCTAGAAGCTAGTTTTATATGGAAGAATGGCACATCCATTAGTTGTATAATAAATTAGTAATTTTAGGGAGAACAATTAACAGTGGACTATATATATTTTAAATGGCTGAATTAGTATTTTATTAGTGATAAAAATGATTTAGTAGTGGGATTAATTTAATTAAGTTGGAAAATAATTGGAAACGAGTCGATTAATTCGGTATGTTGGTATATTGATGTATTTTGCAAATTGACCGAGATGTCATTTTGTTTCGATATCCCCGTGGTGAATAAATGTTGTGATTTACAAATTGTTATGACAAAGATTTACCTTGATTAATTGGTAATAACTGTGATATAGGCCTTTGGCCAATGTTGAATGGTGTGAATTGTTTTTATGTCGACCTTTATTATGTTGTTGTCGTTGTTGCGTTGCCAAGTTGTGGTTGTTTATATCATCGCATAGCATTAAAGTTGGCCTGGATTGGTATGTTCTAAGTTGGAGCGAATGCTCACCACATTGGCCTTTATTGGCAAGATCTAATGTTGAGGGCTGATG
The DNA here is from genome assembly GCA_948472305.1 of Vicia faba. NCBI lineage: Eukaryota > Viridiplantae > Streptophyta > Magnoliopsida > Fabales > Fabaceae > Vicia > Vicia faba. Next base: position 293,502,442 of record OX451739.1, on the reverse strand, counting down.
CCTTATGCCTCGGTAAACTAGAACTTTCTAAGTTGGGAGTTATGCTCCAATGGTACCACATGCATTTGCATAGTTGAGTCGCATTTGGAGTCGTTGATTTGTTGTTTATTTGAAGTGTTGTTTACGCATGGTAATGTTATAAGTTGAATTGAGGTGTTGGTGAATGGTATTGCTTTATGTTGATGTGGTATGAAGTGGTGATTTTACATAAACTAATTTCGATATATTATTTATCATACGTTCTATTATAGTATTCGATATCTCACCCCTTCTTTTTGAATGTTACCCTTTGTTGGTAACGTGCAGGTAACCAAGAGGAGTATCCAATAGCATTGTTAGTTCGAGTTTAGTGTCATTTGCTCTGATACGTAGCACTCGAGGGGAAATGAATGCTTGTCTTATTTTGTTGTTTATTTATCGAACCTTATGTTGTTATTTGAGGAGTTATCATGTTGATGTTGTTTTATGATTCAAAAGATGTTATGTCTCATATAGAGAACTAATATGAATCCGCTGCGTGATTAATCAAAGCTTTGTTTATTTTATGAAGACTATATTCATGAGTGGTGTTCATTCCACTTCTTTAAGTGTTATGTATCTATTCTAAAAGCATGAAAGGTTTATGTGTCTTTGTTGAAGGTGTAGCATCCTGATTTCGTTAGAAATTTTTATACTCTGATTTTCCGCAAATTGCTTGGGGTAGAATTGGGGTGTTACATTGACGACATGATTGCCAAATCACAGAACAAAGAAGGGCATGTGGAAGATTTGTTGAAGTTGTTTCAACGTTTGAGGAAATACCGTCTCTACCTGAATCCAAACAAGTGCACCTTCGGTTTCTGATCAGGGAAGTTGTTGCGTTTTATTGTCATCCAGAAAGGGATTGAAGTTGGCCCAGATAATGTCAAAGCAATCCAAGAAATGCCTGCACCAAGGACTAATAAGCAAGTTATAAGTTTCCTTGGGCGTCTGAATTATATTTCCAGATTTATCTCCCACATGACTGCAACATGTGAACCGATATTTAAGTTGCTAAAGAAAGATCAAGGTTGTGTGTGGACAGATGATTTCCAAAGGGTATTTGAAAGTATCAAAGAATATCTGCTTGAACCTCCTATCTTGCTCTCTCCTGTTGAAGGAAGACTGTTGATCATGTATCTAACAGTGTTGGACAGTTCTATGGGTTGTATTTTGGGACAACAAGATGAAACAGGAAAGAAAGAATATGCCATATACTACCTCAGTAAAAAATTTACTGATTGTGAGTCACAGTATTCTATGTTGGAGAAGACATGTTACGCTCTGGCATGGGCGGTAAAGCGGTTGGACAATATATGTTGAATAATACTACTTGGTTGATTTCCAAAATGGATCCAATTAAGTATATCTTTGAAAATCCTACTCTCGCAGGGAGAATTTCCCGCTGACAAATGCTATTGTCTGAATACGACATCGAGTACCACACTCAAAAGGCCATAAAAAGCAGTGTGTTGGAGGATTATCTTGCTCACCAACCGGTAGATGACTATCAATCTATCAAGTTTGATTTCCCTGATGAGGATGTGATATTCTTAAAAGCAAAAGATTATGATGAACCATTGCCTGGGGAAGGTCCAGATCCTGAATATCGTTGGGGCTTGGTATTTGATTGAGTAGTTAATGCTTATGGAAAAGGAATTGGTGCGGTGATCATTAATCCACATGGATCACACATTCCTTTTACTACAAGGCTGGCATTTGATTTCACTAATAATATGGCGGAATATGAGGCTTGTATTATGGGTCTCGAAGAGGCCATTAACCTTAGAATCAAGGTTCTAGATGTGTATGGTGATTCAGCTTTGGTTGTTAATCAGATTAAAGGAGAATGGGATACTCGTCATCCTGGCTTGATCCCTTACAAATATTATGCTAGAAGACTATTACCAATCTTTAACAAGGTTGAATTCCATCATATCCCAAGAGATGAAAATCAGATGGTGGATGCTTTGGAAACTCTGGCTTCTATGTATCAAGTTAATACTTGGAATGATGTGCCTCGTATTATAATATTGCGTTTGGGTAGACCGTCTCATGTGTTTACAGTAGAGGATGTGGCAGATGAAAAACCTTGGTGCTTTGATATCAAGCATTTCCTCCGAACCCAGGAATACCCAATTGGTGCATCAAATAAAGATAGAAAGACATTAAGAAGATTTACAGGATGCTTTTTCCTTAATGAAGATGTAATGCATAAGAGAAATCATGACACGGTCTTGCTCAGATGCGTGGATAGACACGAAGTAGACATGTTAATGCATGAGGTTCATGAAGGTTCATTTGGTACCCATGCCAATGGATATTCAATGGCGAAAAAGATGCTTATAGCAGCTTACTATTGGCTGACAATGGAATCTGACTGTTACAAGTTTGCTAAGAAGTTCCATGAATGCCACATTTATGCTGATAAAATTCATGTACCTCCTATACTTCTTAATGTCATTTCTTCCCCATGACCTTTCTCTATGTGGGGTATTGATATGATCGGAATGATTGAACCAAAGGCGCCAAATGGGCATCGTTTCATCTTAGTGGAAATTGACTACTTTACCAAATGGGTAGAGGCAGCTTCTTATGCTAATGTCACTAAATAAGTGGTAATGCGTTTTATCAAGAACAACCTCATATGTCAGTATGGTGTGTCAAGCAAGATTATCACCGACAATGGCTCAAATCTAAATAACAAAATGATGTCTGAACTTTGCAAAGAATTTAAGATTTTCCATCATAATTCATCTCCCTACAGGCCAAAGATGAATGGGGTTGTTGAAGCGGCCAATAAGAACATCAAGAAAATCATCCAGAAAATGGTGGTTACTTATAAAGACTGGCATGAGATGCTCCCTTTTGCTCTGCATGGGTATCGAATATATGTACGCACTTCAACAGGGGAAACCCCATTCTCTCTTGTATATGGCATGGAAGCAGTGCTCCCCATTAAAGTTGAAATTCCCTCTTTGCGTGTAATAATGGAAGCCAAGCTGTCGGAGGCTGAATGGGTCTAGAACAGGTTTGACCAGCTGAATTTAATAGAAGAAAAAAGAATGACGGCCTTATTTCATGGTCAATTATACCAAAAGAGAATGAAGAAAGCTTTTTATAAGAAGGTCAAACCTCGTGAATTCAAAGAAGGTGACCTCGTGCTCAAGAAAATCATGTCTTTCAACGCTGATTCTAGGGGCAAGTGGACTCCTAATTTTGAAGGCCCATATGTTGTCAAAAAAGCCTTCTCTGGAGGTGCATTGATTCTTGAAACAATGGAAGGTAAGGAGTTCCCACGTCCTGTGAATGCTGATGCAGTCAAGAAATACTTTGCCTAGAAAAGTAAAAGAACGACTCACTAAGATGAAAACCCAAAAGGGCGGCTTAGGCAAAAAGGAGCGTCTCGATAGGCCAAAAACCCGAAAGGGCAGTCTAGTCAAAAGTTAGAGACATAAACATAATAAATGATTCCTGGTAGGTTGAAAACTCGCGAGGGAAACCTAGGCAAAAGTTAGGGATTTTATGGCAAGTAATTGCATCAGATAAGACTTGATCAATGGGGCAACAATCTGCTTGGATCTTGCTACTCTTAAACCAAAGTTTCGGCTCAGGAATTCAAAGTTTCTAGAGATAATGGTGGTCATTGTAATTCAATGTATCTTTTCCAATATATATTACCATGTTCCAAACTTTGTAATCATCCATGGAGTCTTTCCATTTGCAGGCTACCATTCCATTAATAAAGTTTGAGCCTTTTATCCAATTCTTTTCAATTCTTATTTTATTCAGCTTATAAAGATTTCATTTATTATTGATGGTAATGGTCAATGCAAACACATTTAATAACAAAATAAATTTTGTAAAAGAATTTACAAATTGCTTTAAATTTTGTGATACAAGGAGGACAAGATTAGTGATTTCAGGGACGGATAAAACTTAAAGGTTTGCATAAAATGAGGACTCTATCCAAGTTTCCCCAATGAAGGCTTCACTCATTTGGTAAAAAGTCTCGTCTCCCTGTACCTGCTAAGATTGGACTCATTCACAAAGCGTCTCCTTTCGGTAGCGTTAGCATTTTGTTTATCTGCTCCGCAGCCAGACAAGGGCAGTATTTTATTGAAGAAGTGTTGAGATGGTTATCAACTTTTTGGGTTTTCTCCCACCGAGTGCTGGATTGTATTTAAAATCCCTAGAAGTTTTTCTTGCCATAATATGTGAAATTCCCCAAGTGATGCTGAGACGAGATATTTTTCTGAAATTGTTGCCCTATAAGGTTTTTGTACTTTCTCCCCAGAGAAGTTCATGCAATTATCACTCTCATTATTGAAGATGTATCCTGAATTATTCTTCTCTAATGTAGTATTATCCTCCCCATTAAAGTCAGTATGCTACCCCAACTGATGACTCAACGAGATGATTTTGTTCTTCTTTAGTGAAGTCAACCCTGGAAGATATTTGAACTTTAAACTCTCTTTTGGTGTCCATTTTGTTTGGTTTCTAGTTAAAGCTCGGAGGATGATGTTATATCGCCATTTAATTTGATATTGTTCTTCCCCAGTAAAGTTAAGCTATGAAATAGGAATTTGTTCCTTAGTTGGTGCTTACTTTTCTTATGGAAATTCCATCCTAATTATGATTTAGCCGAGCATTGATTATACCCATTTGTGGCCTTGCCTGGTTATCCCCAGTGTTCTATGTCTTTTTTGTCACCATAAACACGGTGACATTCATACATTTACACATACATCTGCATGTTTGAATTTAGAAAATCATTGCTTATTTTCATTCATTGATATTTTGCTGACATATTACCCTGTTTTGCAGAGTTGTGTTACCCTCTCTCCAATAGAATGTCAATCTTTAAGCAAAAAGTGTACATTCTTTTAACTTCCCCACTGAGTTATCCCTCGTGGAAGAATTTTGTTTCAGCATTCTTTTCAGCTTTCTGTCTGGATGGGATGGAATTTCCCTCTTGAGTTTATTTCTCAAAAGGCGTATTTTGGTTGATTGCTTCATTCCGATTTATTCCTGGTTGGAATGGGTACCCTCAACAGTATTATTATTTGAATTTCTGCGAGCATTAAGTCCCAGTTCGAGAATATGCATTTACTTTGCACAAGAAATTTCTATAGGAATTATATTGGCATTTATCTAGGAAGCTATTTCTTCTTCAGGAAATCGTTATTGCAATTCCTCCTCATAGCAGCAAATGGTAGGAATCTTTATTTGAGCAACCTATACTTCCCCGGTGAATCTGATTGTTCCTAAAGAAGATTCATATTTTGTTACTCCAATGGATGGTAGCCTTGTCATTATGGAAGGTAGTCTATTGTTGAGATCTTTCTCAAATAGATGGTAGCCTTGTCATTATGGAAGGTAGTTTGTTGCTGAGATTTTGTTACTCCAATGGATGGTAGCCTTGTCATTATGGAAGGTAGTCTATTGTTGAGATCTTTCTCCAGTGGATGGTAGCCTTGTCATTATGGAAGATAGTTCGTTGCTGAGATTTTGTTACTCCGATGGATGGTAGCCTTGTCATTATGGAAGGTAGTTCATTGCTGAGATTTTGTTACTCCAATGGATGGTAGCCTTGTCATTATGGAAGGTAGTTCGTTGTTGAGATTTCGTTACTCCAATGGATGGTAGCCTTGTCATTATTGAAGGTAGTTCGTTGCTGAGATTTTGTTACTCCAATGGATGGTAGCCTTGTCATTATGGAAGGTAGTTCGTTGCTAAAATTTTGTTACTCCAATGGATGGTAGCCTTGTCATTATGGAAGGTAGTTTGTTACTGAGATTTTTTTACTCCAATGGATGGTATCCTTGACATTATGGAAGGTAGTTTGTTTCTGATATTTTATTACTCCAATGGATGGTAGCCTTGTCATTATGGAAGGTAGTCTGTTGTTGAGGTCTTTTTCCGATGGATGGTAGCCTTGTCATTATGGAAGGTAGTTCGTCGTTGAGATTCTGTTACTCAATAGAAGTTCATATGTTTGCAGTCATGAATATTGGATACATCTTGAGATTTACTGGTATTATCTCACCATCCCTTTGCCTGGTGGGTCGAAGTTACTTTTTTTTCTATCCCCTCAAAGATTGGATAGTTCGCAGTCATCTGTCGGTCACCGTTATCCTTTACCCTCTCTCCTTAATTCTTCAGTTGAAGATGCTTTGGAACCTATCTTCGGCATTACCCCCAATAGAGTCTTGTATTTCCTTCACCAGTGATTTATTTTCGTGGTCAAGTTTTCCTTTTGTTTCCTCTTTTACTTTTTACATCCCCAGTGGTGTCTTGCGTCCCTTTAAATCTGTTCAACTACATTCATAATCATAAGTATTACACGGTATCTTACGGGAAAAAATAGGGCTTGTTTTATATTTAAGTATCTTCAATCGTGTTGACACGAAGATTTTAACCTTCGTATCTCCAGATATAAGACACTTAAATAAGGGCAGCTGTTGTACCCCAATTTCCCCCCCTAAGATCCCTTCATCATATCATATCAATTCAATCACAACAAAGTCACACGCTAGGGTTTGTTTCTTCTCCATATCTTTAGTCTTGCTCTATGGGGAATTACCAAGCACCTTTACTTGTATTATGTGATCATCTATGTTTGATTACTCTTTAACTAACAAATACAATGTATGTGAATCCTAATTTTTGATGATGTAGGTGAAAGCACAATGCATTCCATCAAAGTCATCTTTTGGATTCATAAGTTCCTTCTTTGTACCTTCCTCAACAAAGCTTCATTGAGATTCAAGCCTCTATGAAAGATATTTTTAAGTAACATCATGACAAAGTCTTTCATGATTCATTATTCCTCAAGTTGTCAAAGTTAGCTCAAAAGCACAAGAGTTGACAAAAGAAGTTTGACTCAATTTGACAAGTCTTTGTCTCCATTGATCACAAGTGCATATCTCCTTCAATTCTCAAGATGTGTAAGTGATGTTGGTTGCTATTACTTCTCATTATCAGCCTCAACAACCACTATTTGCAAGATAAAAGTATTGGTGCAAGAAGGTTGATTAAAATTGCAAAGTTATCCCCAAGGTATTTTCTTGCTCTAGGAGCTAGGGTTTTGAACTTCAAAGGGGTATATCTTATTCATCTTTTGGTATTTTTAAGTGATTCCAAAGACATACTTCTCTTAAAAGGGTTATTAATAAATAACTTCAAAGGTCTCAAGGAAATTTTGTGTGTAAGAAACTTGATGATGAAGAAAGATTACAAGTCCTCTAGATGAACCCTCAAATCCCTTCATGTGACTTCAAATGATCAGAAATTGATCAATTTTTATCACCTTGAACCCATTCTTTTTTCATAATGATCTTGAATGTGTGAAATTCAACCCATCTTCAAAGTGCAAAGTGTGAAAATGGATGGAAGATGCCCTAAGGATGCAAAATATTATAGGTAATTTCATAAATTTTTGCAAACTTCAACAATTCATAACTTTTTCAATTTGTGCGTGTTTTTGATTTAAACTTGATTAACAAACTTTCCAGAAGTGTTTAGCACCTCAAAACGCATCATTTGGATGAGTTTTGATGCACATGTGATCACACTTTCTTCATGATCAAAAGTGTGCACGAATTCCCTCAAAATTGCATCATCCACCCCTCCTCTTGATCCCATTCACTTCTCCTATAAATAAAGGCTCTATTCCACTCATTTTTCTCAAGCTTGAACAACCAAAATCACTCTTCCAAACTCTTTCCATAGCTCACTTTTCTGCAACTTCGAAATTAGTGTTCTAGCTTTCTTTAATCTGTTTTCATTATCAATTCACCTTCCATGAACCTAACTGAAGCTAACTGAAGAAGAATCAAGTTCTAAAACTCCCTTAATCATGCTAGCCAAGTCCAGTTTCAGAGCTCTGCAACTTAACTTCAATAGGTAGATTCCTTCATCAATTCTCTCAAACTTTGATAATATTGTGAAGCTCTTGTCATCCTGGTTCTAGTCGCAAGACTTACATTTAACTGGAAACACATTTTGACCATGAAATTTCAAATCCCTATTCAAAACTTCTCTTCCAAATTGTTGGAGCTACAATTTACATAAATTTTTCGCGAAGGTGTGGTTGTCTTCGTCTTGATGGGACAAAGCGAATTGTACCGGTCTCGTGCTCTAATTTTATAGTTTGAGCAACCTGGTTTTGAGACTGGATGGAGGTTGAAGATTACCAACGTGTCATCCTTCAACCAATGAAACAACACCATTTGGAATTTTTGAATATCTGATTTTATATTGAATCTTGTGCTTTATTCATTAATGACCATGATATGCACAGCGCGCCAGATCCCTTGGATTTGATTACTAACGTGTTTTGACTCTCATCCAATGGTCCACATATTTTTGACTTTATTTTTTATTTCTGATTTTTATATTTAATTGTTTTAAATTTATAAAAAAATCATAAAAAATTTATTTTTACTCCAAAAATCTGAAAAAATTATGGAAAATACTTTAGATTTTTCTCTTTCTGATTTTTATTTTTTCACAATTTTATTTTGTGTTTTGATATTTTTTATAAATTTTCACTTTATTTGATTTGTTTTAAATCTTTAAAAATACTTTTATTCATTTTTAAATTAAAAAAAAAATAGGGAAGGATCCAATGACATTTTGACAAATATTGGTGACCTCATTTATTTTTTATTTCTGACTTTGTTATTTTTTATCATTTTTGATTTATTTGACCTATTTATTTTAATTTTAAAAATAGTTTCTGACTTTAAAAAATTACCAAAAAATTTATAAAAATATTTGAGTTCATTTCTGATTTTTATCTGGCCTTACTTAATTTGTGTTGATTAATTTGAATATTGTTGCTATTTTTCCTCTATTATTTCCATATTATAATCATTTTAAACTCCTTATTCTTTTATTTTTAATACAATTCTATTTTTGCATACTTTCTGGTTGATCTTGGGTTGAAATTTTGATCATGAACTTTGTTAACATCATTGGATCCATGGTGTTGAGTCTAACTCCATAAAAATAGATGAATGATTTTAATAATAGTTTAATTAAAATTTTTGTTCAAATGTGGTTTGTTCATTTTCCCCATCCCTCTTCATCTTACCCCTTTCTTATTGTATTACATGTTATGAGATGATGATCTCTATATCATTTATCCAAAAATGAAGTACATATATTTCTATTGACCGGCCTCAAAATAGGTGTGACTTCTATATAAGTTCACTTACGATTGCTTAACATAGCGCTAAATTTTGTCCCGATTTGAGAAAATGATCATTCGTAGCCAAAACTTATGTTTGCAAGACCAAGTATGTTAATTTGAACCCTTTGATTCAATAACTTTGAGATCCATTGTTAAGAGGCTTTGGTTCTACCAATCCTCTAATGGAACTACATCAATTTTGGTCAAAGTGGATCACTTAAACATCATTGATCATTAAGTGTTACCTTGAGATTCTTAAAATGGATGATATACATGACAAAAAGAAAATGCAACTTATTGTTGAGAGGCTTTGGTTTTACCAATACTCTAATGAGTTCCAAATGAAAGTTTCAAGATGGTCATCCAATTAACCATTAACTTCTAACAATTGATTTTATTTTGTGATTTTTTTTATGCTTTTACTTTATGCACCATTAACTTTAGCATTTACATTTCATGCTATTTTCTTCTTTGCTCACTTGAGCCTTTATATTCATATCATTTTTAATTTGCTCACTTGAGCTTTTCATTTCTTTTTGAAGATACCTAATAATCAACTTAAACCCTAAAAAACTTTAATGTTACTTGGACTACTTGGTTACTATCCTTGGCATTATATAGTGATGGACTTCTTGGACCTAGGAATAGAAACCTGGACCTATGTTGGAGACCTTATGACCTTAATTGATATTTTTTTCTAGAGTTCTTAGGGTTTACCTCAAGACATTGAGTTGTTTGTTTGTTTTGTGTGCAGGTTATTTTGATTACATACTTTGTCTGTAATCTGGAATTCATCTATATACAACTGTTACTCTGCCCAATTTTTGTAAGGACTAAATGCAATTGGAGCTTGGTATTCTTCAATGGTTTATTAACTGCTTACCTGGTTTCAAATCCAAAGGAAATAATTCTTCATTGGCTCAATATGTCAAGTGTTGGTTTCTTGTTGGTTAGACGGTTCTTTTCTTTAGCTTTTACCTTATGCTTTAGGATAGTCTCTCCATCTCCTCCCATCTTCTTTAATTTCAAAAATCTTCTCCCTCCTTTTGAAAGCACTTCTTGTTTTAAAAACTTAAACCACTTTCATAATAAACTTGGACTTAGGTCCATGTAATTTCTTTTAAAATCTTTTCTTAATTAAACATTAATCAATTTAACAATACTTGGACATTTTTGTGAGAAGACTAAAAGTCAATCACTCTCATTTAAACCATTTTTTCAACTTTGGCTTTTGCTTTAAAAACTTTTTTCAAAAGATTGGACTCTTGTCAATCCTTGTAGTGATGCAAACAACTATACTTACATAATATGTAGTGAAGAGGGATATCTTCCACTTGGGTGTTGTTGTACCCCAAAATTTGCCCTCTCATTTTATCAAGATTTCCCCTTACAAGACTCTTTGGACTCCAGACAGGATTAGGGTTTGCTCAGCTCAAGACATCTCTTTGCACTGTTGACCTGAAATTAGGGTTTGAGTTTGCACAATGATTTTTGGACTTATAATGCTCAATGTGACTTTCATACTTCATTTTGGACTTATAATATTGCCCATACCAAGTTTCAAGCTTTGAATCACAATTTTGCCCAGTCAATTGAACAGTTGACCTAAAAATCAACTATATTGGGGAAAAAGTCAATTGTGGCCAATTTACAGTCAAACCTCATAATTTTTGATCCACAACAACATTATAGACTTATATGAACCATTTGATCAAGTTTGGACCACAACTCCTCAAGAAATTTGATCAGATCATCAAAAGGGCAAAATGGTCATTTTTAGGGTTTTGACTGCAGAAGGGAAATTTCTGATTTTTCACCTAGCCAATGGCAAATTGGGTTCAATCATGGTTTCACGGACTCAATGGAATCAACTTGACCTAATCACAAGGTTCAAAAGATCTCAAATGCATTGGATTGGCAGATGAGTTTTCCAATCAACTGATCAAAAATCAATTGTACACTGAAAAGTCAAACTTTGACTTTTTTGTCAAAATCAAGTGCCAAGGGTCATTTTTCATCAAGATGTGTCAAAATATGAAACTTGTTCACCAAGAAACCTAATTTTGAAAATTAGGGTTTAAAATGGAAAATTTTCATAACTTAGAAATTTTCTAAGTTATGAAAATTTCTTATTTTTCCCCAACTTTTCCCAACTTTTTCACCATGATGCAATTGGATTCAAACAAAACTTCCAACATGAAAGTTGTATTCCTCCACAAAATCTACAACTTTTATTCACAAAGTTTTCCCAAACGATGCTTGGATCTCAAGTTATGATTTTGTGAATAAGGGTCCATGAAACTTTTAACTTAGTGAAATTTTGCCCTAGTTTAGGCAGGATTATGACCTATCTTCATGGAAACTTTTCACATAGTTCCAAGTGGAATCTCAAAATGCATTTCAAAGATGGATTGTAGAGCATGTTACAAGCTTTCCAAAATGTCTAAGAACTCTCCAAGATCATTTGTGGTTAGGGAGAATCGAAAGTTTGAAAATGGAAAATTATCACTTTTGGCCAAGGCATTTTGCACATTGCTACAACTTGCAAATCTGTCCAAACCTTGCTTGTACTTGGTTTACAGGTTCTAATCCTTTCTACACTCATAAATTAAATGCAAACACATTGGATTAAGGCTTTGTTCTGATCTATGAAGCATTATACAAAGGTTTAATCCATTTTTGGCAAAAAGGCAACAATACCATTTCCATAAAGCACACCTTTTAGCAACTTTGTTTATCTTGAGCCAAGGACCCAATATTTTGCAGCAAACAAAGTCCACAAACTTGGGGCAAGGTAAACCAACTATGTGCAGCTAAGAAGCAGGCCTGTACAGGTCTTAGCATTGTCAATTCCAACTTTTCTTCAAAACCAAGCAATTGTGCAAAAGGTCAAGAACTTTGTAATCTGATATAATCAAGTCTTGTGAACATTTCAAACAAGTTTAACACATTATCTCAAGCCAGAAACACGAGCTACAAGCCTCTCAAACACCCTAAAACACTAAAACACTAACTTCTGCCCAAAACAGGGCAAGCCCTGCAGAACTCAAGCCATCTTCACATTGCCTCGTGCGTTTTATCCCAAACCAGTTCAAACACTTTCTAAACAACCCACCTGAACTATCCAAGCCATTGTTCATCAACTGTAACTCCATTTTCACACATCACCATTTTAAAATTCTGAGTTTGCAGGTTGAGTTCTACAAGCATATTCAGGCAAGTTCAAAGCAAGCCAAGCATTGGGGAAGGTTAAGAGAACATCAAGCAAGCTCAAAAGTCCTTCAGGCCTCACCAAAAGTTGCTACATTGCCATATCCAAGCTTGGCTGAAACAGGTAAATTTCAAACTTCTATCTCCTTATTTAGGAATCATTAAGCTTAGGTTTGTGAAGCAAAAATATAGTCCTCATTGTCCTTGAGTTGTACATATGCATAGAATTCATTTATGTTAACTGAGCTAGAAGTATTTGATAGTTGAAGTTACTAAAAGAACTAGGTCAAGATTTAGGGCAAAATAAATTCTCTCTGGTCTTTGAGAGTTAGATCAAGTTGTTTACATGGTTAGAATCGTGTGATCATGAGCTATAACTTTCATGTTGCAAGTTTTTGTTTTTGAGCACGTATGCAGGAGTTACCAATTTGAACATGGCGCGCGCGTGTTTCTGTTCCAAGGACAGGGACGAAGTGGAAATGGGTTGGACTTGGCTTGTTTCTCCTATTGACACCCCCTGTTTACTTCCTACACCCCCTTGGCCCATTGTTTTTATTTTTTCATATTTTTCATTTCTATTTTCATTTTCTGACTTTATTTATTTTTCTTGAACATTAAAAATCACCAAAAATATTTTCTTAATTTTTACATTTTTATTATTATTATTTTTATTATTTTTTATGACAAAAAATAGTTTATTAGGTTAAATACTTTTATTTTCTTAAATAAATTTATAAATAATACAAAATATTATATTTTTTTCATTTTTATTACTTATACACTTAAAAATAATATTGTCATACATATTTAATTTTTTAACAGTTTTGTATATATTTTTATTTATTTTCTTGCACATAAATAAATAATATAATATATATATTTTCTTAAAACAAAAACTAGGGTTTCTACCCTTTCAAAAATAATCATTAATATTTTTTCTTATTTTTGAGACATTAAATAATTTATTTTACATACATAAAATAAATACAAAAACATTTTGCATATTTATTTTTAGTTGCATATTTAAATATTTGCTTATTTAATTATTTGTGCAATATTTCAATTTGGTTGTAATAATAGTTTTAGGGTTTATTTTTGAGCAATATCCCCCTATTCAAACTTGTATCCCTCTCCCCATAATAATGTTGTAATAGTCTTAGATTTACTTTTACGCATTTTATCGCTTTCAAATACCATGATAGTAAAAGTAGGGTTTGTATGCAAAGAACCAAAATCAAACAAATAGCTTGACTAAATACAAGACAAAAATGCATGAAAAATGACAACACAATGCACACAAGCATCCCTAGGGTTTCATCCACTTGTTGCCTTAAAAACATGGTCATGGTATGCATGCTAGGTATCTTGGCAAAACAAATCAAACAAAAAGATCATAGTCCCTCGATGATGATATCTTGGTTGCCTATATAAAAAATGATCTAGTCCCACAAAACTTGCTAAAGATACTTAGCACCATTGCTATCATGGTCATACGATGACCCACGCCTGTCCCGTTTAACATCCAAAGACAAGGTTGTTTACCAAATACAATGGTAAAACAACAAGGTCAAAGGGTTAAAAATATGTAGGAAAGCTCTTTGAGTAGGGTAGACAACTCCTAGTTACTTGATCAAACTTGCAAACCATCCTTGCTATTTTCAAACTATCACACAATTTCAAAACATTTTCCAAACAAACTTTCAAACATTGAAACATTTTTAAAAAGAAAAACACCTTTGTATACATTCAAACAAGAATCCTTACAAAGGTTTCCTAAATAAAGGCCTCTTTTCAAAATACTTTCAAAACCACACACAAAAGCACCATTTCAAACAATTGAAAAGTAAAAGCAAGTGATCTAAAACAAGTAACTAAGAGCCCATGGAAAGCCATGGATGAAAAGGGTGCTAGCACCTTCCCTTTTCATAATCTACCCCCCGAACCCAAAAACAATCTCAAAGGTCTTTCTTGTGCTTTTTTACCTTTCCTTTTGGATAAAATAAAAGTCGATGGCGACTCTTGCTAAACCAAAACATTTGCGAACACAAACGCAAAACCTCAAGTCAGTTCTCCCACCGCATCACATGTGTTGAGTGAGGTTTTGTTGATTTTAAAATCCAAGTCATATCCTCCACTTTGAGATGATGCAAAGTCTCCTTTCTCATGATTGTGGGTAGTAAGTATGTTTTCCACACAGACAATGACGATGATGTCTTATCTCATAAAATTAACTAACGCACTTGTGTTTTTTTTATAAATTTTTTAAAGAGGAACTACGTGTACCCTGATCACCTATTGCACGGAAGATGGTACGTAGGCACTAAAGGTTCGCAACCGCGACAGGTGCAAAAATCATAAAAAATATACTTCTTTTTCTCATCCCCACAATCTATTTCATATACAACATTTTATAGCCAAAATATACAAATTTTTCAAAGAGGTTCCTGTGGAGTACCGTTGATGTTTAGGGTGCTAATACCTTCCCTTTGCATAACTAACCCCCTTACCTAGAATTTTTCCCCCTCTTTTTGGGTTATTCTCTCTTTTCCCATTCCTTTGGAAAAAATAAAGCGCGGTGGCGATTTTTATTTTGATTTGAATAAGTCTAGTCAATCCAATGGCTTAGTCCTAAACATTCCTACCGATACACTATCCTCCAAGTATCACCACACCATGGGATACACCTCCAGAGAAGAACAGATGGCTACTGCCTTGACACAAGAAACTCATAACACCACCAGGAGTTTTCCACCAGATACATATACAGCAGAACACAAACCAGAAAACTCCTCAACAACCTTCAGGAAAAACTTAATATCCCTTGCACAACACACCACACATAGGTGAAATAGGTCAATATTGGTTTGAAAATAAATCAAACCACAATGCAGCTCACCATCAAAGTTACACGCTAACAACATCAAACAGGGCCAATACACACCCTGTCACGAATAGTCCATCCTCCACTTCAAGGGACCATTCAAACAAAAATATGAACTATCCAAGTTCAAATAGCTTTTCAGTAACAACCTCCTTCCTTTCCTATGACTAGAAAGTATCTTCCCAGGATCTCACCCAAAAACAGAATAGGATGCCTGCTCTGATACCAATTGAAATTATGGTATATCAGACTTCAGATGTCCTATGACATGTTGAGACATCTGAATCCAAACAAATAACAGTGGCAAAGTATAAACATACATAATAGTACTGAAAAGCATAAACAACCCACTAGAATTATTAACCCAATTCGAAACAACTCTCATACTCTAGGGACATACCAAGC
This sequence comes from Vicia faba, assembly GCA_948472305.1. NCBI lineage: Eukaryota > Viridiplantae > Streptophyta > Magnoliopsida > Fabales > Fabaceae > Vicia > Vicia faba. The sequence goes on along the minus strand of OX451739.1, from coordinate 293,486,729 downwards.
CAAGGATAAAGTCCATTATAATAGTATCAATTCGAAGTTAAACTCCCCCGTTTACAACTTCTTACTTAATCACTACTCGTGCTAACTTTCTACCTAAGACTTACCTAGGCATGAGGCCCTCCTCAACTACCTCATCAATCAAAAGCAGAGATTAGATCAAAACAGGAACACACACTTCCATGATGCAAAACTATAAGACACACTTTCATGACAATATTTAACCAAGACTCTTGACTAAGAACACAACTTGGAGTTACTTACAAGCTTCTTCCAAGAATAATAATAAACTTTATGCTTAAAAGCTTAAGAGAGATAATAGAACCTTAAAACTCAAGGAACACATTCCAACTCACATGTCGAGTGGATCACACATGCCAATTTTTGTACCCCCAAAATTTTCCCTCTCATTTTGAAAATACTTTCTCATTTTCCTAAGGTTATCAAGTATTCAAGACTACTCAAGAATGATGAGACGAGTTCTCATCCTAAGCAGTTGCCTATAACTTGGTTTTGATTTTATCAGAGGAAATTGAGCTTCTAATGTCTCAAATGAGTTTAATGGTTCCTCATATGCTTCAAATAATCCTCATGTCAAGTTTCAAGCCTTATATCACAAATGTGCTCAGTCAATTGCTCAGATGACTGAGAATTAACTCTATTAGGTAAAAAGTCAATTGTAGTCAACGTATAGTCAAACTTCAATATTTTTGGTAAACATCAATATTTTGAAGTTACATTCATCATTTGATCAAAGGTTGATCATAACTCATCAAGAAAACTCAAGATTCATCAAAAGTCAAAAGTTGCTAAATCAGGGTTTTCTTTAGGAGAAGTCAACTAAACTTTGACCAAACATAACTTTCACATAATTCATAATTTTTTCTCAAAAAAATATCATTTTGAAGTAAATTCAATTATCTATAACTTTTTATCTCTAAGATCAAGGCCAAAAATGCTTTATTTGAGAGATATGGGACAAAATATTACAGATCATTTTAAAAGTCAACAAAAAGACACTTTTTGTCAAAGCAATTTACATCAATATAAAACATTAAAATGGAAAGGTGACCAACGTAGAAGTTGTAGGGGAGATCTTGAGCTTTCCAAAAAGTCAAAGATCACCTTTATATGATAAAAATTGAGAGAGTTATGATTAGTACAAGTTGGGAAATTTTGAGAAAATACATGAAGTCCAAATTGAGCAAAATTTGAATTTTTGGGCTAATGGGCTTATCTTTTAGTTTCCAAATGTGTTCTTAACCTCATAATGGACCTCTAAGTTTATTCATACACCCTTTTAATTTTTTTTCATTTATGTTGATTTTATTTATTTAAATTCAAAATTAAATCAAATAAATATTAAATGGAGGTTCAAGGCTTAAAGGGCTTTTGATTCAAATACTTTGGAGGCCCAAATACATGCTGTAAATCGTGTGAACTCCTTATCAAAACAAATCTTCATGTTTTGTCTTATTCCAAGTTATTTTCAAACAAAATAAAACATATAATTTCATATAAGATCCAAGCCCATCTTTTGACCTAATACCCTCTCTCTTATAAATACCCTTCATGTTCAGACAACAGGGGAGAAGGAAAAAACCTTGCAAGAACACCCACACAAAACCTCAAATTTTGTCAAACTAAGGCAAACTTTAAACCTCTCATACAACCATTTTCAAAGCAAACCAGCCATCCAAATCGACTCCTGAGGTGTTATAGAGTAAGTATTGATCATTCTTGATGATCAAAGAAGCCTGAAACGAGCACTACATGCATCATCGATTTACATGTTTTCTTGAATTTCATATTTTAGTTTTTATTATGCTTTTATTGAAACTAACATGTGCAATGTGTTTCTGAGACAAAACTATACACGATTGAACCCTTGCATGAGTCCCATAATGCCAGGATGATGGATCACCATGTTTGAACCGATTTGCTTTGTTTTCTTTATATCTCTTTGTACAGGACGATTCAGCAAAAACCAAGGCCACCATTGAATTCACAAGGGTCAAATTAGGAGGGTAGGGTCTATTTTGATCATTAACACGTTTTATTTTCGCATATACAAAAACGTGCTCATAGGAGAAGATGACCAGAGCTAGGGCTCCGGCGCTTCTTCGGTCTATCTATTTTGTTTCATATTATATTTATTTTGTTTTGTTTTATTAACGAATGAAACAGCCACCCCAGTGGGAAGGACGTACATGCTAAGACATTGATCTATAAGGGCGTGGATTCGATCCCTGCCTTTTGCAACTTTTTGCTACTTTTTTCCAATTCCTGGAGGTTTCAAATATTATATACGCTACATGTTCTCTATCACCAACCAACACTTGGCCTGGTGGTAAGCTATGGAATTGTGAAGCAAAAGCGCGTGGGTTCAACACCCACCTCATACAATCTTTTTTTTCTTCTTATTTTCACTAACTTATTTTCTTTTCTTTTAATTACTAACCTTAATTTTTTTAATAATCCTAATTATTTCTTTAATCAACCATTAACCTAATTTAATTCATTTTAAAAAAAACCTAACAAATTAGGTTTAGTTTTTTTAATAAATTAATTTTGACCTTTTTTATTTATTAATTTATTAATTAATGACATTAATTATTATTTTCTTAAATAATAAAACTAATTAGATTTTAGGTTTTTTTATTAATTGAAATTAATTATACTTAAGTTTATTTTATTAACATCAAATCAATTTCATAAAAAATCACATTCAAACTTTTTTTTAAACATTTTTTATTTTGCATTTAAATTCTTAGAGAAATTGTATAGGTCGCACAACTTTTTTTTTGTAATAATTTAGATTTATCTTTCCATATTTTTTTATCTATTATGTAATTTCTTACGGGATGTAATAGCCTAGGGTTTAATTTCTGCACTTTATTTTCCGCATTTTTTTATGTAATTGCCCCAAAGCTCTGTAATAGCTTAGGATTTAATTTTCGCACTTTACTTTTCCTGCTATATATATTAAACTGCTAGTAACTAGGGTTTGTATGGCAAGACTAAAATCAATCTAGAAAAATCCTAATTCAAGATAAATAACTGAATTGAACACACTATTCACACTTTGCACCTCTAGGGTAATCTCTCTTCGTTGCCTTCGGAAACTTGGTCATGTCCCTCAAAAGTGGGGATACTTTAGCAAAGTCCCTTCGAATAAAGATCATAGTCCCTCGATGAGCCTTCGATGTTGCTTATGAAAATGATCTAGTCCCTTCGATAAGTTGCTAAAGTATCTCTATGTGTTGCCTTCGATGACCATACGATGACCCTTCGCATGTCCTTTCACATCTAATAGATGGGATTACCTACCAATTAATGGTATGGATAATACTATCTCTAATGGAGAAGGAAAATAACAAGAACAACCTTGAGTGGGTAAGAACTTTTAATCGCTTGCTCACAATCTTTTCTAAAAAAATATTTTTACGCATCACACTTTCAAAATATTTTCTAAAACACTTTGTACGCGTTCTTGAGAACTGATACAAGAACCATTACAAAGTTAGTCGTACTTTATCTTTTCTAAATATTTTCAAATCACATACACAAAGCAAGTTTCAAAAGTGAGCTAGCGATTAAGAGCCCGTAGATAACTACGGATAAAAAAGGTGCTAACACCTTCCCTTTTACTAACTTATCCCCGAACTCAAAACCTATCAAGGTCTTTCCTGTTTTTTCACCTTTCCTAAATATTGGATAAAAGAAAAGTCAGTGGCGACTCTAGCTATCCGAACATTTGTGATAAAATGCAAAAGTCAGTTCTCCCACCGTATTACACTAACTCTCCTAGAGAGTGGCTTATAGACTCAGCCCTAAAAACTACATCATTTCTCTTCACGGCGGGTGTCTTCTTCTAGGTTACAAAACTTCTATTTATAACCTTTTTCCCAATTGGACTTGGGCTTCAAATCACAACATATCCGCTGCTATAAATCAGCAAAAACTTCTTCTACAAAATAGGTCTTCAAGCAAATCTTTCCTAATTTATCTCCATAATTAGAAAGTCAATATTCTTCTTGATTCTGACTTGAATCTTCCAGACCTATAAAACAACACCACATAGGATAGCATAATATTCCTAGAATGTTCTTCATCTGTTAAATCTTGAATTGATCCAACTGTCCAGCCCAACACATGCGCGATGTCAAATGACCCTACATAGGACATCTTATCCGACATGTTGCTCAAGAAGATGAGAACTTCTTATCTCAACATGTCTCAACATAAAATAGGATTTCTTGCTCAACCAGTTCTTCTTAGAAAGTTAATACATCCTATTTAACATATTGCTGCTATATTTGTTTTACTAAAATTAATGCCAATCCTAAAAATAAAGAACTAACATGATCAATTCAGTTTTGAACTTAATTCCTATTTTCACAATGGTTTTTTATAAAGCTCTGGTGAAGGGGTAAAAGACATAAGGATAATACAAAGCAGATTCTTATGGAGAGGGGTAGAGAATAGAAGGACAATGCATTGGGTGAGTTGGAAATCAGTGTGCAAAGATAATGAGAAGGGGATCTTGGTATTAAGGACATAACGACAATGATAAATGCTCTTTTGTCAAAATGGAAGTGGAGGATAGTATCTGAGGAGAACGCGATAAGGAGCAACCTGTTAAATTATACAAGAGTTTGGTTGTTAAGTTATTCATTGAGGAAAAAAGCGCTTTATCTAAGGAGGACTCCATTTGGTGGAGGGACATTATGTTGGTGGACTTCAAGACATGTTCTTCTTATTCTTATTTTACAGATTTTGTTTGGAACAGAGTTGGTGACGGGACTAAAACTGAATTTTGGTATAGAAAATGGATCGAAAACTAATCTCTGAAAGAGGATTATCACATTTTCGCGAAAAGCATCGTGTCCCTTGATGAGCGGGGCTCAAGTCGGGGGGGTGGAAAGATGACTGGTGGAGTTGGAATTTCAAATCTTTTCTAGTAAACACGACAGAGATTGACATAGTAGTTTTGGATGAGTACCGAGACTCGGTTCTAGATGTAGAAGTCAAGCTTGAGCAGCCGAACAAGTTCACGTGGATAAAGGAAGTGGAGGGAGAGTTTTTTGTCAAGTCTTATGTGGATGTGTATAGGTTCAATATCGGTCTAGAGGCAATCATAGAAAGTGTGCGAGGTCTTGAAATTCCTTTAGAATTTGCAGGTTCCATCTAATGTTAAACTGTTCGGTGGAGGTTTTTGTTGGATAGGCTTCCTACAAGGGAGGAGTTGAAGAGACATGTTATAGTTACAAATGTAAGGGATAAGTGTTATGATTTTTGTTTTAGGGAGGAAGAAACTAAATGCCATTTGTTCGACTTTTGTGGTATCACTAGAAAGATTTGGGACAAGGTGGGTGATTGGCTTGGCATTTCGTCAGACTTTTCGAATGAGGATTTGAGAACCTTTATTTTCAAAATTTTGAGAAGGTTAAGGGTAGAGAGGGAAGACTAAAAGTTGGGATAATGTGGCTAGCTACAGTTCAAAATTTGTGGATCTACCGCAACAACATCATGTTCAATGGCAAGGTATTCAATTTCTTTGAATATGTATGTCTGCAATAATTTTCTTGTCCTGGAAGTGGACTAATGTTATTAGAACTTCTTCTATTTCTTATAACTTTTTTATTTGGAATACTAGACCCTTACTGTGTTTAAGAAAATTGTTAGTACGTGAGGCACTTTTAGTGAGGAGAGAAAGAGAGAATAATAAAGGAAAATAAGGATTTGTGTTATTCAAGTGTACAAATAATGATACACACTATGACTATTTATATACAACCCTAATTGGGCTTGGGCTAACACAACTTAGATTATATTAAATATTAAATATAATCGAATCTAATCTAATCTAATCTAATTTAATATTTCAACACACCCCCATAATCCAAGTTGTCGAACATCCTCAAAAATAGTCAATCTAAACTATTCCTAATTTCTTTCTCAAATTCAAGAATCTGTCGATCTTCAATCCTTTAGTGAAAATGTCGGCCAACTGTGCTTCACTTGAACAATTCCTAACTTCAAGTTCACCTTGATTTACCTTTTCTCTCTAGAAGTGAAACCTTGCTTCAATATGTTTACTTCTTCCATGCAGAACTGGAGTCTTCGCCAGATTTATGGCTGACTTGTTGTCGATTTACAATACTAGAGGTTTCTTCACTTCGACAGTCATTTCTTCAAGTACAAATCTGATCCAAATTGCTTGACATGCAGTATAGGATCCTGCTATATATTCATCTTCACACGATGACAATGCCACCACAACTTGCTTCTTCGAACACCATGAGATTGGGGCACCAAATACTTGAAAGAAATATCCAGCTGTGCTTCTTCGATCTTACTTATCTCCACACCAATCAGCATCTGAAAAACAATTAACTATTGCTTCTTTGCCTTCAGAATCTCGTCGAAACAGTATTCCACAATTTATTGAAGCCTTCAAATATCGATGGATTCTTATTGCAGCCTTCATATGTGACACTCTTGGTTCACCCATTGTGATACGATGGGAAGAACTGACTGTTTTTTTTTGGAATGCTGGTTTACGTTTTGCGTTTGTTTTTGCAAAATGTCGCGGTAAGCAAGAGTCGCCACCGACTTTTATTTTATCCAACAAGGAAAGGAAAAAAGCACAGAAAAATTCCTTTTTCGAGATATTTCTGAGTACGGGGGGTAGATTATAGAAAGGGAAGGTATTAGCACCCTTTCTATCCGTAGTTATCTACGGGCTCTTAGGTACTTGCTCATCATTTTCAAAATGTTTTCTTTGTGCTTGTGGGTTTTCAAAAGTTTTGTTTTTAACTTCGATTTAACTCTTGCTTTTGTCCTCAAGAGTGTAATGAAGTGTTTTTGAAAACTTTGTTTGAAAAGAAGTGTAAGTGTGAAAATTTGTTTTGTTTTGGATGAGCAAGTATCTAAGAACTATCTACCTACTCAAAAAAAGGAATCGTTCTATGCTAATTTCCTTTAGACCATGCTATCCCACTATAAATGAGTAGGTAGCACCATCGTTGGAGTTTGAGGGTCAATTCGAATGAGGGACATACGGTCACTAAAGCAATGTTAGGACGCCTTAGCGGTAACCCTAATGTCTTAGATCATTTGTTTTGAGGCAATTATATTTAAGGCAACCATTTCGAGGCGACTATGATCTCTTATACAAAAGGACGACCTCTAAAGTGACCTATACTCAATGATCGTGTACAAAGGCAACCAAGTGGGGTGTACCCTAAGAGTGTGCATGTGCGAGTGTGTCATTTTCAGTTATTTTTATCTTTGTACATGTTAATGGTGATCTAATTTGATTTTAGTTTAAGAATTCAGTCTTGTCATGCAAACCCTATTATCAACCATCTAGCAATTATAATTTGCGGAATTAAAATGCGGAAATTAAAATTACAAAGCGTCGGGTATTTACATCGCCAAAGACAAACCCTTTGAAAAATAAAATAAAGCGATAAAAATGATTTGTCCTATTTAACTATTACAATTCGTAAGCAGATACATAATTGGGTAAAAATAAATAAAGTGCACGGGCGATTAAATCGAGTGCGAAATTTAGGGTTATGACCCTTTTGAAAGGAAATGCCATTTTTGTTGTTTTTATCTGAGAAAAGAAATTAATCCTAAATTAAATAACTAAATTAAATAAATAAGTTAATTAATCAAAAATAAATTATTTTTTGGAGTTTTTGTTATTTTAAGAAAGAAAATAAAATTAATTAAATTAGTAGTTAAAACCTAATTAAATCTAATTAATTTTAGTTATTTACAAAAATAAGTTAGAGTTTTATAGAATAAAAAAAAACCTAAATTAATTAGTTAGTAATTATTAATAAAAATAAAAGTTACTAAAATTTGATTGGATAAAAAAAATATTTTTGTGATTTTATTAAAAAATAGAATTTTGTTATTGGTTAAAAAATTAACTAAATGAAATAAAACAATTAAATTAAATAAGCAAAACAAAAATAAAAGGTAGAAGAATTGGGCCTGTTTTGGATGGTGTGGAAAGCAAATTCTTTGCCCATTATCAGCTAGCCCGTTTGACTTCTTGGATCTGGTACAAGCATGTTGACTTGGTTTTTGGTGGACCTCCAATCACTGACCACCAGATCTGGACATTGGCCATCTGGCGCTTGGATGGGTGAGGGCATATGGTGATCCCTTGGCATGCGCGCATACTGGATTAGCTGAAAACAAATAATATTGAGAAAGAGGGGGACCTGGGATTCGAACCCAGTTCCTGAATGTACATCAAATGCTTGCTTGCCACTACGCCAGGCTGTTTTAGTTGTTAGTATAATGCAAAGAATTGATAATATAATAAAAACAAACACGTTAATGGAATTTGGCGCGGAATTCAAGCAAACCAACAGAAGGGTGACAACGCATCATCATCTTCATCAAAACCCTGTAAATTTTACCTGTGGATTTTTATCCGCAGCTAAAACCATAACTTCGTTCCAAAATCGTCCTCAGGCCATACAAATGATTTTCAAGGCTAGGGTTGAGTTCATCATGATCTCCTGATCACAACCGTGCTCTTCTTATGGGCTAATTGTACCTGAAACAGAAAGCCCTAAACACGAACAAGGAACCCTAGCTATGGTGATTTTCCATACAGAGCACATAAATGAAATTGGCTATTACCATCAGTTTGCAAATGGTATAAGGGTTAAGGATATGCAATTATTCCATGAAAACAATGCCTAATTTGAGAGTTACGAAATCAAGAACAGAGGAAATTTGCGTGGGACTTAAAGTGCGATTGAGGACTTGATAATGCTTGGTTTGGATCCAGTTAGCTTGTGTGAATGGCCAAGAATCGATTGGGATATGTCTCCAGCCTTGAAAATGCCTTTAACCCTGATTTTGATCTCTCATTTTTTTGTGATTTTTTCAACTTTGGTTCAGCCTCTACCAATGCTTGCCAACCCTTATTTTTGTGTGCTTAGCTTGCTTAAGTATTGTACATTGCATTAGGTTTACAAACTTGGTCCAAATCCCTCCACATTGATGTTTGGATATTTGATTTGATTCTCCATGAAAACCTTTCCAAATTTGATTCAAATCATATATTCTTGTAACCAATGCCTTTGATACGAATTTTATTCACATAACAACTGTATTTGGAGCCTGAAATAGCCAAAAAATCATGTGTTATCAATGCTTTAGATTTTACATGATTTTATTTGATTTAAAATAAATTAATTCAAATGAAAATCAAATTAAATAGTAAAAAATGAGATATGGACACATGGTTGAAGCTAGGGAACGTGGGCTATGATACAAACTCAAATCAAGTGAAAAATAATGGGCCTATTTGGCAAAATTTGAAGTTTTGGGGATAGTCGAATTTTGGCAATTTTGCAAAAAAGTCCAACTTCAACAATACATAACTTCTTCAATTTTGAACTTTTGGAGATGTTCTTGGAATTTCTAGAAAGCTTGAGATGTCCCCTAATCAACCCTTTTGGTATCATCTCATTTTTATATTCCATGCTCAAGTTAGAAGCTTTGGCAAAAAAGGTGTTTTTGTTGACTTTTCAAAATGACCTATAATGTCCAAATTCATAACTTCTTGGGAGTGCATATTTTGATCTTGGGGTATGAAGATGGATTGTAGGTAATTTCATCCTATTCAAAATGAGCTTTGGATGGGTCATTTCTCATAAAGTATGAGAAAGTTATGCTTGGTCAAAGTTGAGTTGACTATTCCTACAAAACCCTAATTTAGCAACTTTTGAATCTTGATGAATTTTGAGCAATCTTTGATGAATCATGATCAACCCTTGATCAAATGATGAAATTTCCTTCAAAATGAGAATTTTGACAAAAAATCTTGAAGTTTGACTGTATGTAGGTCACAATTGACTTTTGCCCTAGCAAAGTCGATTTTTGGACCTTTGAGCAATTGACTGAGAAAACTTCCTTTACAAGGCTTGAAACTTGACATGAATGATATTAAGAACATATTAGGACATTGGGGAGCACTTGAGGTCATTTGGACTCAAGGATCTTGATGTAACACAAAACCCTAATTTGGGGTAGACTGCCTTAGGAGAGAGCTTGTCTGACCAACTCTTGAGCAATCTTGAACCACTTGGAGATTTTTTTTGCAATGTTTTGAGAAATATGGGAGGGCAAATTTTGGGGTACAAAAGCTTCCCCTGTTCAATATTCTTAAACCTGAGGATGTAGATTGGCTTTCATGCCTTTCGTGATCCGAAGGTGGAAGATGATTGAACACTAGAGTGCCCAGAAATTTGCACTTGCATGAAGTGGTATCAGCCTTGTGATGTCGGGAATGGGGTTACAGATGCCATTTGGAGATAGTCGATTGCATAAGAGATTCCTTAGCGAGATCTTGCATACCTGTTATTGTGGAAGATTCCGCTGGGGAAGTCTGATCTTTGTTGAGATTTAGGAACTTGTCTGTACTTCAACTGAGAGAACATATCTGCTGAGTTTTAAGAACTTGTCCGTAATTCAACTGAGGGGGAAACATATTCATCGAGATTTAAGAACTCACCTATAATTAAACCGAGAAAACTTCTCTTCTGATATTTAGGAACTGTCTGTAATTCAATGGAGGAACTTCGTCGAGATTTAGGACCTTGTCTGTACTTCAACTTCTCTGTTGAGTTTTAAGAACTTGTCAGTAATTCGACTGTAGGGAAACATCTTCATCGAGATTTAAGAACTCGCCTGTACTTCAACTGAGAGAACCCTGCTGAGATTTAGGAACTCGTCTGTAATTCGACGAAGGAACTTTGTCGAGATTTAGAACCTTATATGTAATTCAACTGAGGATAAATCTGTTACGATTTAAGAACTGGTCAGTAATTCGACTGAGGGAAACATCTTCATCGAGATTTAAGAACTTGCCCGTAATTCAACTGAGAAAACTCTGCTAAGATTTAGGAACCTGTCTGTAATTCGACGGAGGAACTTGTCGAGATTTAGGACCTTGTCTGTAATTCAACTGAGGATAATTTTGTTGAGATTTAAGAACTGGTCAGTAGTTCGACTGAGGGAAACATCTTCATCGAGGTTTAAGAACTTGCCCGTAATTCAACTGAGAAAACTCTGCTGAGATTTAGGAACTCGTCTGTAATTCGACGGAGGAAATTGTCGAGATTTAGGACCTTATTTGTAATTCAACTGAGGATAATTCTGTTGAGATTTAAGAACTGGTCAGTAGTTCGACTGAGGGAAACATCTTCATCGAGATTTAAGAACTTTCCCATAACTCAACTGAGAAAACTCTGCTGAGATTTAGGAACTCGTCTGTAATTCGACGGAGGAACTTTGTCGAGATTTAGAACCTTATCTGTAATTCAACTGAGGATAATTCTGTTGAGTTTTAAGAACTGGTCAGTAGTTCGACTGAGTAAAAGCTTCATAGATTTAAATTTTATGAGAATTCAACCGCATCCTTCCTGAAAGGTAAAGGTTAGTTGTATGTAATGCATGATATGTATCAAGCAAGGATATTCTCAAAATAAATGAGATTGTGTTGTATAATGCGTATATGCATGTGTCATGATGTATGGAAATGTAATGTTTTTAGCTGGGGAAAATAGATCCCGGATAGCTGCTGGAGAAAAGAGTTGAACTCTTTGTTTCCACTGGGGATAGCGAATGAAGATGCTTGTGAGAATAACCCGCAGGAGAGGATAACTTTGCTGGGGAATAAACTGATGAGGAGATTACTCTTTGGGGAGGAGATGATCTGTAGAGGATTCCACTGATAAATTCCGCTGGGGATGGATTACCGTTGCTGGTGATACTGAATCCTGTTGGGGATTGAATCCCTGTTTGTGAAAGGAACGAACTCCGCTGGGGATGATCTTTCGGTTGCGACTTCACTGGGGATAACCTTTTAGACTCTAATGGGGATAATCCTTTGAGCTCTGCTGGGGACAATCTTCCAAAGTCTACTGGGGACATTTTTCAGATTGCGCTGGGAGAAATTTCAGACTCCACTGGGGATATCTTGTATTCTTCCGGGGAATATTCTTATACTCTGTTGGGGAATATTAAGACCTATCAGTGTTGATGGTAAATAAGCTCTGCTTGGGAAGAATATTATCGATTCATCTACAGTTGCAAGCCTCAACTGGGGAGAGCTAACATTACCGTCCTTTCTTTGCGGGGAGTGAAAGTATTTCAGCCATATTCTTCAGCTAAATTTACCTTGTACCTGGCGGGCAGAACAACTGTATAGTTTGGACAGTTCTTACTTGCCCCTGTTTCTGATATTACCAGTAATCATTTTTTGTTTCGCATGTGAATATTTATGAGCAGCAATTAATGTCAAATGCATATATCAAAAATGAACATTGGACGTTCTTTGTAAAACAAAACAGAAAAAGGAAAAATAGTTTGAAATTTCTCTGAAAATGAATTGTATTGATTTTTGAAGTTTGGCCTGTAAATAAGCATTTTTTGTACAAGAGGCTGACGTCCTGGTAAGGGAACGCCGCCGAATAATAGAATTTACACAATTTGTGAAAAACTAAACAAAACAGCTATGTGAATAATCCCACTGGGTTCCAACTCTGCTATTTCCTTTATGTCCTCGAGCATCTCATCACTTTGCTACTTGGTTGAAGGTAGATCAGATTGATTAGTGCTGTCCGAGCTTGATAGTTGATACCGAAGTCTGGTTGCAAGGTGATCCAATGAGACATAGTGTTACGCTTTGATCCCTAATTTTTGCCTGGACCTCCCTTTTGGGTTTTCAGTCCACCGGGATACCCTTTTTTTCCCAAGCCGCCTTTTCAGGTTTTCGACTTGCCGGGTGTACAGATTTATTTTCAGTTTCATCCCTTATTTTTGCCCGAACCCTTTTGGTTCGTCGGGAAGCCCTTATTTTTGCCTAGGCTAGTCGACCTAGCGGGTCTTTGATTATGCGTAGTATCTTTTCACTATGTATGCATTGACGGGGTGAGGAAGGTCGTCACCGTCCATGGTGGTTAGAATCATAGCTCCTCCTGAGAAAATGTTCTTAACCACAAATGGCCATTCGTACGTAGGGGTCCATTTTCCCCTGGGATCACCTTGAGGTAGTATGATGCGCTTGATAACCAGGTCCCCAACTTGATACTCTTATCGTCTGACTTTCTTGTTAAATGCCTTGATCATCCGTTTTTGGTATGTTTGACCATGACAAATAGTAGTAAGTCTTTTTTCGTCTATTAAGTTCAGCTGATCAAGTCGGGTCTGGATCCAGTCATCTTCGCTCAAACTTGCATCTTTCATAATCCGAAGAGAGGGTATCTGAACTTCAATGGGCAAGACAGCCTCCATGCCATAAAACAAGGAATAGGGTGTTGCCCATGTTGACATTCATGCTGAGGTACGGTACCCATGAAGAGCAAATGGTAACATCTCGTGCCAATCCTTGTACGTCACCGTCATCTTCTGCACAATCTTCTTAATGTTCTTGTTAGCCGCTTCTACAACCCCATTCATCTTCGGTCGGTAAGGAGAAGAGTTGTGATGTTGTATCTTGAACTGCTTGCAGAGCTCAGTGATCATCTTATTATTGATATTTGTACCATTGTCCGTAATGATCCTCTCTGGTACACCATATCGATAAATAAGATTGTGCCGAATGAACCGTGCCACGACGTTCTGTGTTACGGTAGCAAAGGAAGTCGCTTCAACCCATTTCGTAAAGTAATCAATTGCTACCAGGATGAAACGATGCCCGTTGGATGCCGTAGGTCTGATCTCTCTGATCATATCAATGCCCCACATTGCAAAAGGCCACAGAGCTGTCAAGACGTTCAAAGGTACTGGAGGTATGTGCACCTTATCAGCATAGACTTGGCACTTGTGACAGGTCCGAGAATGCTGATAACAGTCGGCTTCCATGGTGGACCAAAAATATCCTGCCCGTAAAATTTTCTTTGCCATGGTGTGTCCACTGGAATGAGTTCCGAAAGTACCTTCATGTAACTCCGCCATAATCCTTTCTACCTCGTTCTTATCCACACAACGCAGTAAGGTTGAATCATGGTTACGCTTGTAAAGGATACCATTGCTGATGAAAAACTTTGCCGTGAACCTCCTCAGAAACTTCTTATCATTAACAGATGCACCCTCAGGGTATTCCTGAGCCTCAAGATACCTCTTCACCTCATGAAACCAGGGTTTATCCGTTGCCTCTTCAATCTCAATATCACAGCAATGTGCAGTTTCGTCCAGTCTCTCAATGGTAATCTGGGGAGCCTCGTTGTCCCAATTGACTTTGAACATAGAAGACATCATAGCCAGCGCGTCCGCTAACTGATTCTCCTCTCTAGGGAAGTGTTCAAAAGTTATCTCCTCGAATTGCGGAAGCAACGTCAATACATATTCCTTGTAAGGAATAAGATTAGGGTGTTTCGTATCCCACTCGCCTTTGATCTGACTGATCACGAGAGAGGAATCTTTGAATACACTTAAGAACTTAATCCTTAGGTCAATTGCTGCTCGAAGACCCATGATGCATGCTTCATACTCCGCCATGTTGTTGGTGCAGTTGAAACATAGTCGGGCGGTAAACGGGGTATGATAGCCTTTAGGAGATATGATCACGGCGCCAATGCCATTGCCCAAAGCATTTGAAGCTCCATCAAAGTACATAGACCATCGGGATCCTTCCTCAGGTCCTTCATCCGGTCCACGTGTCTCACAGTCAGTTACCAACATGATATTCTCATTCGGGAATTCAAAGTTCATAGACTGGTAATCGTCCACTGCCTGATGTGTCAAATGATCTGCCAACACACTTCCCTTGATTGCCTTTTGGGTCGTATATTGGATGTCATACTCAGTCAAAATCATTTTCCATCTTGCTATTCTTCTGGACAAGGCAGTCTTTTTGAAGATATACTTGATTGGATCTCTCTTTGATATTAATAAAGTAGTGTGAGTCAGCATATACTGTCTCAGCCGGCGAGCAGCCCATGCCAAAGCGCATCAAGTTTTCTCGAGCAACGAGTATCGAGTCTCGCAGTCGGTAAACTTTTTGCTAAGGTAATAAATAGCATGCTCTTTTCGGCCAGACTCATCATGTTGTCCCAGCACACACCCCATTGAGTTGTCGAGTATTTTCAAGTATAAGATCAGAGGTCTCCCTTCAACCGGAGGCATCAAAATAGGTGGCTCTTGGAGATACTCTTTGATCCTTTCGAAATCGGCCTGGCATTCATCGTTCCATCTTACCACTTGATCTTTCTTCAGTAGCTTGCATATTGGCTCACAAGTAACAGTCAGGTGCGAGATGAATCGGGAAATATAATTCAGACGTCCCAGAAAGCCTCTGACTTCTTTTTCTGTTCGGGGAGCTGGCATTTCCTGTATAGCCTTCACCTTTGCAGGATCCACTTGAATACCTTTGTCACTTACAACGAAACCCAGCAGCTTACCAGATCTCACCCTGAAGGTGCACTTGTTCGGGTTTAACCTCAGTCTGTACAACTTCAACCTGTCAAATAACTTCTGAAGGTGATCAAGATGCTCTTCTTCAGTCTGGGATCTTGCAATCATATCGTCAACATATACCTCAATCTCATTATGGATCACGTCGTGGAACAAAGCGCCATGGCACGCTGATATGTTGCCCCAACATTCTTCAATCCGAAAGGCATGACTTTGTAGCAAAAGGTACCCCATTGAGTAACAAAGGTTGTCTTCTCCATATCTTCGGGAGCCATTTTAATCTGATTATAACCGGAGAAACCATCCATAAAGGAGAATACTTTGTGTTGTGCGGTGTTGTCAACCAGAACGTCGATATGAGGTAGAGGGAAATCATCCTTGGGGCTCGCCCTGTTCAGATCCCTATAGTCAACACACATTCGAACCTTACCATCCTTCTTCGGCACAGGAACCACGTTGGCCACCCATTGTGGGTAAGAAGTAACTGCTAGAAAACCGGCGTCAAACTGCTTCATCACTTCAGCCTTGATTTTCTCAGACATCTCTGGGCGCATTCGGCGAACTTTCTGTTTCACTGGAGGACAGTCTTCCTTGGTAGGCAATCGATGAACCACGATATCGGTATCCAACCCAGGCATATCTTCATAAGACCAGGCAAAGATCTCAACATAGTCACGCAGCATCTGAATTAACCGTTGCTTAACACTAGCTTCCAGATTTGCATCGATCTTGACCTCTTTTTTGTCTACCTCTGTACCCAGATTCACTATTTCCACTGGCTCTTCATGCGGTTGTATGGCCCTCTCTTCCTAAAGTAACAGTCTAGTAAGTTCACCAGGCACTTCACAGTCATCTTCACCTTCGTCTTCGGCTAAGTTGATCGGACTTTCGAAGTCATAACCGGCAGTAGCAGAGTCGTTATCAGTGGGATCCAGAGTGGATTCAGACATGTATATGTGAGTGTGTGTAAAATAATTGTTTTGCAATATATAACAAAATAAGGACAAGGAGTGAAATGCAAGAAACGTCCAATGCTTTTATTAATGATATATGAAAATGACACACATAAAGCCCTCACAAACAAAGCCACGGTGCCTCGGGTAAGACACCGGGCCGTAAAGTTTAAAAATTGTCTGTTACAAATTCAAAACAAAAGTCTCATTACTGGGTAATAAAAGAAATTGGGACGAAGTCCTTTGCTGTCCAATTGCTCAGGCCACCATCAGTAGTAGGATAGATCCAACTGTCGAACTCAGATTCTTCAACGTCGTCTTCAATGGCATTTACTCCTGAATTGCTGATAAACAGGGGAGGTCCTCTGCTCCGTGCATGCCGTACGGCCCTTTGAGCTTCTGCAGTGAAACCCAAACCAAACTTGTTAGTCTTATGTGCAAAATCAGGGAGTTGGCCCCAATTTGCACACCCACCTTTCTCAACAACAGCCCGGGCATCCTTGAGGAAAGCCATCTTCATGGGAGGATCTTCAGTGACAGTTTCCGCTGATGCCAGTGTTTGGGGCACTTCTTTAAAATGTTGAAACGGGGTCTCAATGAACTCCCCATCCATCTCTACATATTGGAAAGAGTTGAGGTGGCTCACCATGTATTCCTCCTCCCCTCGTACCGTAACAATTTTCCCCTTCACTGGGTATTTCAGCATCTGGTGAAGCGTGGAGGTGATTGCCCAAACTTTGTGGATCCACGGGCGACCCAGCAAACAAGAATAAGATGGTCGAATGTCTATCACATAAAAAGTAGACGCGAAAATCTGAGAACCAACCTTCACTGGAATGTCCACTTCTCCATGTACCATTATCTTGGACCCGTCAAAGGCCTTAACAACAATGTTACTTGGCTTCAGCTCCAACCCCTTGCAGTCTAACTGGTCCAAAGCTTTCTTAGGCAAAACGTTCAATGAGGATCCAGTATCCACCAATACATGAGCTAGAGTAGTGCCCCTGCATTTAATGGAGACATTCAAGGCATCATTGTGATTCTTCCCCTTGGCTGTCAAATCAGCGTCGGAGAAACCCAACCCGTTATCTGCTGTCAAACTAGCCACACAATCTTTAAATTGATCAGCTGAGGTCTCCTGCGGTACGTGCGCAGTTTTCAGGAAGGCAATCAGAGCCTTGGCATGGGCTTCTGAGCATAGCAACAGAGACAACATATAGATTTTGGACGGGGTTTACCCCAGCTGTTCGACTACATTGTAGTCGCTCTTTTTTATGATCTTAAAAATTTCTTCCATCTCTTGTCTAGAGGCTTCAACAGTAATCCTATTTGGTGCCTCCATCCGGGCAGGCTCATCAGTGGTCCCTTTGCCCCGAGTATCAGATGACTCGGCAACAGGAGTAAGAATGGGAACTTGAACAGGGATAGTAGCAGGTGCACTAGCAGGCGTGATGACAACAGGCGTCCGAAAAACTGGCGGAGAGATCTCAGGGGAGAAAAGTCTTCCACTGCGGGTGACTTTGGCAGGTCCAACAATATTGCTGACGTCAATATCAGCCTCTTCAGCACTCAAGTCTTGTTTAACTCCGTGATAATATACGTCAGCCCCGTAGTGCCATGGGACAGCTTTATCTGATGTATATGGGATAGGCCCAGGAATAGTGATGATCAAGGGTGTGATTCTCGGAACAGATGTAATTCTAACAGGCTTTCTCGAGGAAGCCTTGGAAGAATTGTCGAAAATGGTGATTATAGCAACTTCTTCAGTAGGAACCAAAGGAACAACAGTCTTCTCAAACAGAATTTCTTTATTATCCATCAGGCATTGGACACCTGACTTTAAAAGATGGCAACCAGTAGGTAGGACGGCACACAAATGGCAACCTTTGCCACAGCCTGGAAATAAACCGGCTAACAGAAGGTTCTTCTTCATAGTCATTAATGGAGTAACAATGTCTTTCACAAAAACCATAAACGAGTCTTCATCTACAGCATTCACTCCATGCTTGGGCATAGGAGAAGTCTCAACATTAGGTCTTTCAGGTGCTTAGAACTCAATCTCCTTAGCATCGATCAAGTCCTAGACCTTATTCTTCAAAACCCAACAATCATTCGTGTCATGCCCCGGGCTATCAGAGTGAAAAGCACAGCGGGCGTTTGGATTGTACATTGGTGATATTGTATTAGGATTCTTCGGGGCCTCCTTCGGAATCACCAAGTTGGTCTTCAATAACTGCGGCAGAATTTGAGACAAAGTCATGTTGAGCTGAGTGAACTGTCTTCGCGGCCTCTCGGCCCTTGGTTGATTGTTGCATTGAGGAGCAACAGAAGGTCTTGAAATAACAACCGCATTAACAACTTGGTGGCGTTCAGGTCTATGATGGATTTTTGCACTATAAACTGCGCTGGATTCCTTTTTAAAAGGTTTCTTTTCGGTTCCTGATGAAGCACCCTTCTGTATCTTACCGCTCTTGATACCAGCCTCAATTCTTTCCCCGGTCATAATCAGCTCAGTAAACTCGGACGATGAACTTCCAATCAGATGGTTGAAATACGGACCAGACAAAGTCCCCAGAAACATATCCACTAACTCCCTATCAGCCAGCGGGGGTTGTACTCTCCCAGCAAGGTCCCTCCATTTCTGAGCATAGTCTTTGAAACCTTCGCTCGCACCCATAGACATACCCTAAAGTTGGGTACGCGTGGGAGCGAGGTCAGCATTGTATTGGTACTGCTTGTAGAAAGCAGCAGCCAAGTCCTCCCAATTACGGATACTAGCTCCTTCCAACTGGTAAAACCATTCAAGTTGAGTCCCTGAGAGACTGTCTTGAAAGAAGTGGATCCAGAGGTTCCTGTCAGCGGTGTATGGCTGAATTTTTCTAACATACGAACGAAGGTGCAGCTTTGGACAAGAAACCTCGTCGTATTTAGAAAAGGCTGGTGCTTTAAACTTGTGGGGAATCACCACCCCAAATTACAAGCCTAGATCACCAAAGTCCAACCCATGGACCTTCTGAATCTCCATCGCACTTAACCGGTCTTCAAGCTGTTTTATACCTATTCTCGGCGGGAGGATACTGGTCTTCGTCAAAGTCAGTCTCGTGGTCAGATACCATAGGGCTAGGAACCCTCCTCTCTTCTTGGTTTTCTCCCCCTCCAGATGAGTGGGATAAATTGACTTCATCTCGTAGCCTGTTTCCAAACCTGTGACCCATGTTCAGGAGACTGTCTTCTTCTTCTTCTTCTTCTTCTTATCCTTCAAGATAAGGGTCTTCAGATCTTGCTGACCCTTAGACAAATTCATGAACATTTCCTGAAATTGAGCGTTTTGAGCTTGTAGAGCCTTGATAGCTTGATCAGTTGATGTTTCGGCAGACATGATGTGCTGAAATAAACAGCGAAAAAGATAAGAGACCTGTAATGGGTACCTATGATGAGGTGCATGGAATGAAATGCGTATGATATAATTTCAAAGACGTCGAGAGATTCAAATTCGTAAACCAAAATGAAACACACTTTTATTAGATAACAAACTTGAAACAATGTTTTACAAATGCCTTTAAGGCGTTACAAGAAAGAAATACTGAAAAATAAATCAAAGCTAGAAATAATCAAAAGACATCAGTGCTCCCATGGTCACTTTCCTTTGGTGCTGACATAGTCATTGAGGATCTGCTCATTCTTCAATTGCCTTGTCAACTTCAGGATCTTCCGTTCTTGTTCGTGATACTTTTCTCTGTAAGTATCCCGTTCCTCTCTTAGCTGCATCCAAGACCTCTTTAATGCCCCCAATGTCAGTAGGCATGTACGGGTGGAGGATGGTAGGTGGAACCCCTTCTTCATCAGCAACCTCAACAATCACAGGCAAGACAGCTTCGTACGGCATTCCCAACTTTTGAGCACGTATACGAACCCAACGGAGATATGGTTCCATTGGCAGAGAAGTCTTCACACCTAACTCGTGTGGATCAGACCTGTGCACCCTGTCCCAGGCTCGTATGAATCTCCGGCGATGCTCGTCACTATCCCCTTGGAAGTCAAAGACAATGCTTGGCATTAGTAACTCGTGAGGTCCTTCCCTCCTAGCTCGCCCAAACTGACGTAAGGCCAAACACGGATTATAGGTGATCCCTCCATTGATTCCTAGCAGTGGAACATTGGGGTATTCTCCACGGCAATCAATAATAGCTATGTCTTCCATGTCCTTATTAGTCCAAATGATGTCCATGTGAGAAAGAGACATAATCTTATGGGCCCAACCCATGCCTTCCTTGTTCTTCAAAACTGATTTGGGGAGGTGAGAAATAAACCACCTCGCCAGCAATGGTGCACAACACATAAAGGTTCCCCATTTCCGAGCAGTACGGGCATAAAAGGAGTGCAGAATGTCACCCAAGAGAGTGGGTACCGGATTACGGGAAATGAAGATCTTCACCGCATTCACGTCAACAAAGGAATCTGAGTTAGGAAACAACACAAAACCATATATGAGAAGAGCCAGAATGTCCTCAAATGCCTGAAAGTCTAGACTGTCCCAGAACTGATTAGCCTGATCAACCAAGAATTTAGCCAAGAAGCATTTTGTCCCATTTCTAGTCTCCCAGTTTGACATTACCTCAGCCTTTGTCAGATGGAGGGCTGAAGCAATCTCTTCTGGCCTAAGGACTTTCTCCCAACCTGTAAATGGGGTCTGCTCTAGAATGGAGATGCCAAGCAGATCAGAGAACTCTTCCAAGGTAGGGACCAACTGGTAGTCCGAAAAAGTAAAGCAGTGGTACAGTGGATCAAAGAACTGGACTAAGACACTCATCATCTCTTCATCCATCTTGGAGGAGACCAAACCAAGGAGGTGCCCATGTCTTCTGATAAAAGAGGAAGTATCTGGAATCTTTGCAACCAATTCCTTAAGTTGAGTGGGAATCTGGACAAAGTTGATCCGAATAGTGTTTCTACGCATGGGTGCCATGACCTACAAAACAGAACAAAGATGAATCCCCTCTGTCTTTGAAATAGGTTAGTCTTGATGCAAGGTGCATGCAATGTCATGATGCATGATGTCATGATATAAAACACACCACAAGTATTCACAAATAGCAAACATGGTAAGGGCACACAAGTCACACAGATAGGCCTTAGATTTCAGGCTGGCAAGGAGTTTAGGTATTACCCTCTTTCAGTTTAGTTGGTTCAAACCTGTCCTAAAAATAGTAACCGGGTTCTAGAGGATCTCAATATCACTGACTACCCTCGATCGGTCATAATTCCAATTTGGCAACCTTTTCTTGCGGCCGGAATCATCGCGAGAGTTTAGTCTCAATGAGTGTAGCATATTGCTACTGTTCTATGGCCAAGTTGGTCAATTATAGGTTCTAAGGTCAGTTGGTGCTTAATGACCCCTTAGCAGACCCAT
Organism: Vicia faba; assembly: GCA_948472305.1. Classification (NCBI taxonomy): domain Eukaryota; kingdom Viridiplantae; phylum Streptophyta; class Magnoliopsida; order Fabales; family Fabaceae; genus Vicia; species Vicia faba. The sequence continues at coordinate 293,464,910 of OX451739.1, read as the reverse complement.
ATTCTCCTAGTTGTGCCACAAGGGATATCGGTACATATTAAATTGCCACACCAACGTAGCTACTGTTTCAACCGTATCGGTCTACGTCGTACAGTTCCTTCACAGTTTATTTCTACTTACCTAAAGGGTACCCCTCAGATCCGGGTTAGGATCTATAGTAACTCCGATTAAAACCACAAAGATAAAGCATACAAGTCAAGCAATTGAACACATTATGAACTATTCCTAAGGTACACCCCACTTATATTCCCCAGCAGATTCGCCAGTTCTGTGATACGGTGGGAAGAACTGACTGTTTTTTTTGGAATGCTGGTTTGCGTTTTACGTTTGTTTTTGCAAAATGTCGCAGTAAGCAAGAGTCGCCACCGACTTTTATTTTATCCAACAAGGAAAGGAAAAAAGCACAGAAAAAAATTCCTTTTTCGAGATATTTCTGAGTACGGGGGGTAGATTATAGAAAGGGAAGGTATTAGCACCCTTTCTATCCGTAGTTATCTACGGGCTCTTAGGTACTTGCTCATCATTTTCAAAATGTTTTCTTTGTGCTTGTGGGTTTTGAAAAGTTTTTAACTTCGATTTAACTCTTGCTTGTGTCCATAAGAGTGTAATGAAGTGTTTTTGAAAACTTTGTTTGAAAAGAAGTGTAAGTGTGAAAAATTTGTTTTATTTTGGATGAACAAGTATCTAAGAACTATCTACCTACTCGAAAAAAGGAATCGTTCTATGCTAATTTCCTTTAGACCATGCCATCCAACTATTAATGAGTAGGTAGCACCGTCGTTGGAGTTTGAGGGTCAATTCGAATGAGGGACATACGGTCACTAAAGCAATGTTAGGATGCCTTAGCGGTAACCCTAATGTCTTAGATAATTTATTTTGAGGCAATTATATCTGAGGCAACCATTTCGAGGCAACTATGATCTCTTAGACAAAAGGACGACCTCTAAAGCGACCTATACTCAATGACCGTGTACGAAGGCAACCAAGTGCGGTGTACCCTAAGAGTGCACATGTGCGAGTGTGTCGTTTTCAGTTATTTTTATCTTTGTACATGTTAAGGGTGATCTAATTTGATTTTAGTTTAAGCATTCAGTCTTGTCATGCAAACCCTATTATCAACCATCTAGCAATTATAATTTGCGGAATTAAAATGCGGAAATTAAAATTACAAGGCGTCGGGTATTTACATCGCCAAAGGAAAACCCTTTGAAAAATAAAATAAAGTGGTAAAAATAATTAAATGTCCCATTTAACTATTACAATCCGTAAGCAGATACATAATTGGGTAAAAATAAATAAAGTGCGCGGGCGATTAAATCGAGTGCGAAATTTAGGGTTTTGAACCTTTTGAAAGGAAATGCCATTTTTGTTGTTTTTATCTGAGAAAAGAAATTAATCCTAAATTAAATTAATAAGTTAATTAATGAAAAATAAATTATTTTTTGGAGTTTTTGTTATTTTAAGAAAGAAAATAAAATTAATTAAATTAGTAGTTAAAACCTAATTAAGTCTAATTAATTTTAATTATTTACAAAAATAAGTTAGAGTTTTCTAGAATAAAAAAAACTAAATTAATTAGTTAGTAATTATTAATAAAAATAAAAGTTATTAAAATTTGATTGGATAAAAAAAATATTTTTGTGATTTTATTAAAAAATAGTATTTTGTTATTGGTTAAAAAATTAATTAAATGAAATAAAACAATTAAATTAAATAAACAAAACAAAAATAAAAGGTAGAAGAATTGGGCTTGTTTTGGATGGTGTGCAAAGCAAATTCTTGGCCCATTATCAGCTAGCCCGTTTGACTTCTTGGATCTGGTACAAGCATGTTGACTTGGTTTTTGGAGGACCTCCAATCACTGACCACCAGATCTGGCCATTGGCCATCTGGCGCTTGGATGGGTGAGGGCATATGGTGATCCCTTGGCATGCGCGCATACTGGATTAGCTGAAAACAAATAATATTGAGAAAGAGGGGGGCCTAGGATTCGAACCCAGGTCCTGAATGTACATCAAATGCTTGCTTGCCACTACGCCAGGCTGTTTTAGTTGTTAGTATAATGCAAAGAATTGATAATATAATTAAAACAAACACGTTAATGGAATTTGGCGCGGAATTCAAACGGACCAACAGAAGGGTGACAACGCATCATCATCTTCATCAAAACCCTGTAAATTTTACCTGCGGATTTTTATCCGCAGCTAAAACCATAGCTTCGTTCCAAAATCGTCCTCAGGCTATAAAAATGACTTTCAAGGCTAGGGTTGAGTTCGTCATGAACTCCTGATCACAACCATGCTCTTCTTATGGGCCAATTGTACCTGAAACAGAAAGCCCTAAACACAAATAAGGAACCCTAGCTATGGTGATTTTCCATACATAGCACATAAATGAAATTGGCTATTACCATTAGTTTGCAAATGGTATGAGGGTTAAGGATATGCAATTATTCCATGAAAACGATGCCTAATTTGAGAGTTACGAAATCAAGAACAAAGGCAATTCGCATGGGACTTACAGTGCGATTGAGGACCTGATAATGCTTGGTTTGGATCCAGTTAGCTTGTGTGAATGGCCAGGAATCGATTGGGATATGTCTCCAGCCTTGAAAATGCCTTTAACCCTGATTTTGATCTCTCACTTTTTTGTGATTTTTTCAACTTTGGTTTAGCCTCTACTAATGCTTGCCAACCCTTATTTTCGTGTGCTTAGCTTGCTTAAGTATTGTACATTGCATCAGGTTTACAATCTTGGTCCAAATCCCTCCACATTCATGTTCGGATATTTGATTTGATTCTCCATGAAAACCTTTCCAAATTTGATTCAAATCATATATTCTTGTAACCAATGCCTTTGATACGAATTTGATTCACATAACAGCTGTATTTGGAGCCTGAAATAGCCAAAAAATCATGTGTTATCAATGCTTTAGATTTTACATGATTTTATTTGATTTAAAATAAATTAATTCAAATGAAAAACAAATTAAATAGTAAAAAATGAGATATGGACACATGGATGGAGCTAGGGCACGTGGGCTATGATGCAAACTCAAATCAATTGAAAAAGAATGGGCCCATTTGGAAAAATTTGAAGTTTTGGGGATAGTTGACTTTTAGAAATTTTGCAAAAAAGTCCAACTTCAACAATGCATAACTTCTTCAATTTTGAACTTTTGGAGATGTTCTTGGACTTTCTAGAAATCTTGAGATGTCCTCTAATCAACCCTTTTGTTCGCATCTCATTTTGATATTCCATGCTCAAGTTAGAAGCTTTGGCAAAAAAGGTGTTTTTGTTGACTTTTCAAAATGACCTATAATGTCCAAATTCATAACTTCTTGTGAGTGAATATTTTGATCTTGGGGTATGAATATGGATTGTAGGGAATTGAGTTCTCTTCAAAATGAGCTTTGGATGGGTCATTTCGCATAAAGTATGAGAAAGTTATGCTTGGTCAAAGTTGAGTTGACTATTCCTACAAAACCCTAATTTAGCAACTTTTGAATCTTGATGAATTTTGAGCAATCTTTGATGAATCATGATCAACCCTTGATCAAATGATTAAATATATTTCAAAATGAGAATTTTGACAAAAAATCTTAAAGTTTGACTGTATGTTGGTCACAATTGACTTTTGCCCTAGCACAATCGATTTTTGGACCTTTGAGCAATTGACTGAGCAAACTTCCTTTGCAAGGCTTGAAACTTGACATGAATGATCTTGAGAACATATTAGGACATTGGGGAGCACTTGAGGTCATTTGTACTCAAGGATCTTGATTCAACACAAAACCCTAATTTGGGGTAGACTGCCTTAGGAGAGAGCTTGTCTGACCAACTCTTGAGCAATCTTGAGCCACTTGGAGATTTTTCTTGCAATGTTTTGAGAAATATGGGAGGGCAAATTTTGGGATACAACACCCATATATCTTCTTACTAATCTGACTGCGAAACCTATATCAGGTCGACTGTTGCACGCATACCTTAGATATCCCACAATTTTCTTGAACAAAGTTTCATCGACTTTGTCTTCCTCTCCATTCTTCTCCAACTTCACATTTGTTTTGACAGGTGAGGATGCAGGATTCGAATCATCCATTTTGAATATCTTGAGTATCTACTTGACATACTTTCTTTGATGTAGCACCATACCTTGCTTCGACATTTGAAATTCCATGCCTAGAAAATAAGATAATTTTCCTAGATCCAACATTTCAAATTCCTTTGTCATCAGCTCTTTGAACTTCGACAAGTTCTCCAAACTATTTCCAGTTGCTAGCAAGTCATCAACATACAAGCAGATGATTGTTATATCTTGTGCTACAACTTGAACATAGACACCATATTCTGATTTGCATTTGACAAATCCTAATTCAACTAAGTATGAGTCGATCTTCTTGTTCCATGCCCTAGGTGCCTGCTTGAGGCCATAGAGCGCTTTGTGCAATCTATATACTTTGCTCGCTTCCTTCTGAATCACAAACCCAGGAGGTTGTGTGACATAATCTTCTTCGTCTAAATGACCATTCAGATATGCTGATTTCACATCTAGATGGAATGTTGACCAGCCTTGGTTGCACGCCAATGCTACTACTAGTCGAACAGTCTCTAATCTTGCTACTGGAGAAAATATTTTGAAGTAGTCAAGTCATTCTCTTTGAATAACACCTTGAGCTACTAATCTTGCTTTATGTCTTGCTATTGACCCATCTGCATTGTGTTTCAACTTGAACACCCACTTTACTTTGATAGCTTTTGTATGTGCTGGAAATTCGACTAACTCCTGTGTGTTGTTTCTTTCGATTGCCTGTAACTCTTCGACCATAGCTAACTTCCACTTGTTAATCTTTAAAGATTTGCTATAGTTGATTGGTTCATCACCTGCAAGTAAAGCAAAATGAACTAATTCTCCATATGGTATGATTTCATCATCACCTGCCACTTCATAGTCATGAAGTCTTGTTGGAAGAACTCTATTTCTTTGAGGTCTTTGGCTTGTTTCAGCCACAACCTCTTCGACTTCGACTGTGACGGGAGTGTCAGCAACCGCTTCTTCTTTGACTTCGACTGGATTCTCAAAAATTCCTTCGACCTCTACTTCATTAATTTCTTCGTCAAAATCAAAGTTCATTAATGATTTGTTAATTGAATTGCTAGAATTCCAATCCCAGGCAGAATTTTCATTAATCACAATATCTCGACTCGACACAATCTTCTCATTAACTAGATTGAATAGTCTGTATGCACCATAAACCACTCCCAAATAAGAAAATAAAGTGTCTATAAGGGTACATGATAACAACTAAATAAGAAAATTATCTTTAAAATTTTGTATAAAATTTATTACAAATATATAATTAATTATTTTAATTATTTTTTCAAGACAAACTTTTTTCTTAACATATACCCTTAAAATACATGTTAACATTAAGGTACTGATAAGACAATAACAATAAAGGTTATATGAAAAATAACCATCAAAGAGTGATATATCGTTAGACATATTTTATATATTTTTATATTTTAATAGATTTTAAAAAAATAATATTTATATTTTACTTTGAATGTTTTAATATTTTAATAGATTTTAAAAAATTAAATATAAATAAATAAAAAATTATCTTAACATGACAATCCTCACACGAGGAGAAAATATATACTAAGATTAATATGATAGATTTTTCTTTTAAAGAAATTAGCTCTTGCAACACAAGTATTAAAAGAATTATAAAAATACAGTTATAATATAAATCTGAATAAAACGAACAATTCAAAACAAAGACTGCAATTATAAGACACTAGTTTCAATATATTGCATAGGATTTAACCTCTAATATTGGTAATCGAAAGCAAATGATTGAAAATGAGATTTCAATCACCAGTAAGATTGAAGTTTAACCTTTTCACTGATAGAAATCAAAGACTGACTAACATTCTGAACAACTTTTTGATTCCTCACTTTCCAAATGCTCCACACTACTGCTACCCAAATGATGTGAAAAATGATAACGCCTGACTTAGACTAGCCTCCCAACATCACAAAGTGATCATGATGATTTCAAAGATGACTTTGAAAAACCGACGAGAAGCCTAACCAACAAGATATCAAAGGCCAAATTTTACCATAAAAATCACACTGAACAAAAATATGATCCCTATCCTCCAAATTTCCACAATCGGCTGTACAGAACTGCTTCGCGGCTATAATAATTTGACGCTTAACCAAATTATCCTTTGTTGATAACCTATTAAATAGCCTCCAAGCAAAAAGATTCACCTTTAGCGGCACCCCTTGAAACCACCAAGCATGAGAATTTCCGTATTGTTGAAGATCCGCCGACATCGTCAAAAATCGGTAAGCACGGCTAACATTATGCCGGTTAGAAGAATGTAATATACCCACCCAAGAATCAACAACCTTGTCCTGCAAAACAAAAGAATCCAACAATCTAATACACTTCCCAACCAACTCTTTCTCCCACTCAAACAACATCTCACCATGCCAAATAAGATATTAGACAACGCTTTTTTTGGCTTTTAACAGTGCTTAAAAGCGCTGCCTAAAGCAGTGCTGCTAAAAGTAAAGACAACGCTTTTTTTCAATGTAAAAGCGTTGTCTTATGCCTACTTTAGACAACACTTTTACATTAAAAGTGCTTTCTTATGCACCCCCTTTAGACAATCCTTTTAAAATAGACAGCGTTTTTTTATATACCCTTTAGACAGCGCTTTTGCTTTAGACAACGCTTTATGTTATTTTTTAAGTTAGGATTTAGACAACGCTTTTCTTTAAAAGAGTTGTCTATTCCCCCACTTTAGACAGCGCTTTCCCACTTTAGGCAGTGCTTTTTTTGACTTTTTACAGTGCTTTTCTCTTAAAGCGCTGTCTATTGATCATAATTTTTTTAAAATAAAATACCTATTTTGACTTACAAAAGCGCTGTCCAATATATATAATGCATTTTAATCATATTTTAACCATATTTGAACCAGGTTTTCACCACATTATGCACCATATTTGATAGTTTCATTCCAATAAATATGCATATGTCAAAATTCCACACATATATATATATATATATATATATATATATATATATATATATATATATATATATATATATATATATATATATATATATATATATATATATATATATATATATATATATATATATATAAATTGATGATATATACAACAACAACTACAAAATTTATGATACAAGTTAAAATTCTACAAGTTGAAAATCCTAAAATTCAAAATTGATGTTACATCTACATCTTACTATCTTCGAGAATTCTCATAAAACAACAACAACATGAATATCTTAGCTCTATCTTCTACACATGCACCTATAAACCTGGAGAAAAAAATCAAATGATCGAAATTCATAACATGATAATATTAATGTTGCACTTTATTCGAATTTAATTTATACCCAAAACTCGAAAGTTCTCATCAAAGAAAATAAGACAATACCTTAGCTTATAAAATTCTCAACCCGATAATGAATTGACACAATTCCTCCTTAAGTTCATCCAATTGATCTTTTGAGTAATGTGCACAATTGAATTCCTCAAAGTACTACATATATAATAATATAACATAGTATGTGATTTAGTTAAAACAATATGTCATTTTATGAGAAACACAAAATATGAAAATAGTATGTAATTTCTAAGTTAGAAATCCATACCGTGGATGGAATCTCTAATCGATCCAAAATAATAGTTTCTTTCATAAACCTCAACATGAAATAGCCGCAATCTATACCGTTATGCTGGCGAGGACACTACACATGGAAAGAAAATACAAATATATATCAGGATATACCCCTTAAATTGTTTTATCAAGTATCATCACTAATGTAATCAAAACTGAATATCTCTTTGTGAAAAATATACCTCCACTCTGATCCATGTAACATTGTTGGCTCTACTTTTTGGCACTTGAATATCTCTTTGGGAGTGAAAAGCTAGTAGAACGTTATAATAAAATATAAACGACTATTTAGAATAATCTCACATAGAAACATAAACATAAACACAAATCCAGATATATATATATATATATATATATATATATATATATATATATATATATATATATATATATATATATATATATATATATATATATATATATATATATATATATATATATATATATATATATATATATATATATATCTTTGGGAGCGAAAACTTACGTGTCAATCATCTTCTTCAAATCTGGATATGTTGACCAATCATTGTATAAAGAATCCAGATAATACACAATATCTCTTACAGGATTAATCGCAACCAATAACCAGTGTCCACTGTAAGATTAAACAAAGATTAAATAATGGCCAAAAATGGAAAAATATAATAGATCAAGTTAGGATGAAAATCTAACCCGTTGCCAGTATTATATGTTAAAAAGAACAATTTTTCAGTATCTTTGTTGGCCACGAATAAACCGAGTACATATGCTATGAAATCATCTGGTCTTGTTACGATTAACCCTGAATTGACAGTGTTGGGAGCTAAGAAGCCAAATCTTGCTTCTAATCCACGCGGGCGCATAATGTTGTCATACAGAAACCTTTAATTAAAACATCATTAACATTATACTATATTCATTGAAATGAGGAAATAAATTGTTCATCTAATTAAACAAAGTTGATCAAATTATACCTGATGTATGTATCGATAACACCGAGGCCTAATTCCAAATGTTTAAAAACTTGCTCCATATCCTCTCTACCAATTGCTTCCATGTATTCAAAACCAAAGATGTCTTCACTCATAGGTATAAGGCAGGTACCACCATCCAGAATATCTGTTATTCCAAAATATGTCCGAAGGCACGACCTATACTGAGCAATAGTTTTTTTCTAGCCACGGTCTTCTTAGCAACATTCTTTTTTTGTATGGAAATATTGCTAATTTCAGACGCCTTACCCCTACTGACTTGTGCAATCTCTTTAGCATGAATCTAATTATCATATAATTATTTAGATTAAGTGTAAAATCATAAATTAGAATTTTTCATAGCATAAATGTCATATAATTGTGTTGTACCTCAATTGATGCAACTAACTCGATTTCCCGCCTAATCCCCTTATCTTTTGGAATGGATTTTGTTAGAGTCTAACATTACCATGTAAGTAAAATGTAAGTAAAATTTCCTTAAAAAATTTGAATAGTAAACGGTTTTAAGCATACCTCATCATCTATGCAAACGAGACTTAACGACCATGCAATAAATGATCCTATTGCATATGTCATCAATGTTGCATCCGCCACATCGTCAGGTAGTGGTAACAACACACCCCCTATAAAACAACATCAACCGATACTTTCAAAAATCCATTTGGGAGCGGTTTATGGTGAAGCATTTCTCCCGAAGTATTATGCACTTTTCCCTTGCCAACCATCCGATAAGTCGGTGACAACAAATAGAGTTGACACTGGGAAATGCCCTATAACCATTCATAAATATGGTTATTAATTAATAAATATGGTTATATAATTAATAAATATGGTTGTATAATTAATAAATATTGTATATAATTACCTTGGGAATATTCGGTCCAAAGTTACCATTGATACTACCTTTGTCACTAGTATCTTTAAAACCTGTAGCTTGATCTATTTCTTTTTCCTTTCTCAGCTCATAAACTTCTTGTTGTAACTTTTCCAACTTTTCTTGAAATTCTTTATTGCTAGGAGATTTTGTCTTTGATTTTTTCTTCAAGGATGTTGGAGTGCTCCCAAATCCCTTACCCCTCACCCGATCAGAATACTCACGAATATCTAATGCTCAACTAAGTATTCTCCTGCAATCATTATCTTTATCTGGAGGTATAGACTGAGAAAGAGTCTCCTGAAATTCATATGAATATTATAATTAAAAAATAATATGTTAATAAAAGAATGATGTAATTAAATAAATAAAAGAATGATGTAATTAAATAAATAATTTTATACTTACACATCTCTCGAAAATTTGTTGAACATTTTCTTTAACAACTCCATCCTTACACACATGGGCTTCCTTCCACAAAACATGTTCCGGAAGAGATGTTTCAGAACTATTCTCCTTTGTTAACTACACATTAAGCCAAATAACATGATCAAATATAAGCGTGCATATATTATAGATACTTTGCAATTTATAGATACTTACAATAGATTGTTGTAAGCGTGCATATCTCATACGCCCTTTTCTTTATGGATACGCGAGACTTGATGCTCGTTGTCGATTTATGACACTTAAACTCTCAAATTTCTAAGTTTTTCTTTTAGATTTAAAAGTTACCCATCCTTCAGGTGTAATCAAATCTGCATATTTATTTGGAAGCTCTGCATCAAGAAAACCATACACAAAGTGTGTTAGTATAAGTAATTTAAAGACATAATCGTCATTAAAAACAAATAACATCACATATGGTACATGTATCTCACTCCATATTTTATCTTTAGCGGCGTTCAACACTTTTTCTCTCCAATCTTCACAAGTAATTTGAATTTCTCTCCTTACCATCGAACCAAGATAACTTGTCAACATTGAACCGTTAGGCTCAATTAGTTGGCCTTCTTGACTCCAATGCACATCATACTTTATGCCTCGATCTCTATCTCAAATGATTCTCTTCATAATTGTTGTTCCTCGTCTAATTTCCATTTTCGTTTTATTAACGGGCTCATCTCCATCATGCATAGAATCATCATGTGGGTGATCCTCGTTAGTAGCCATCTAACCTGTAATAAACATAAACATAAACCCAATATAAAATTCCATAATCATTTGAATATATATAAAATGGCAAACACAAATATTAACATAAACATAAACTTAAACGTAAACACAAATATAAACATAAACATTTTAATATATTACCTTTTTCACTAACATCTCTTTCTTTTCTTGGTTGGAACATGAATTACTTGTTTCTTAACAAAGCGGCGGATGGATTTATCCAAATTCCCTCATTATGATCATTTCTGATATATGATTCATCCGCTATAATATTCTCATCTTGATCATTTATAATATACGACTCATTTCGTCTAATACATGACTCACTCTCATTATCAATATCACCTTGGTCTACACCGTTATCATCAACTGCTTTGTTAGATAAAAGCATTATATACCATTTTGTACTCGCTGGGTCAGTGACATAGAACACTTGTTTAGCTTGAGAGGCTAGAATAAAAGGCCCATTGTGATCGGTGGAAATAGAACTGACTATTTTTGAATGCTGGTTCGCGAAATGTCGCGGTAAGCAAGAGTCGCCACCGTCTTTTATTTTCTCCAACAAGGAAAGGACAAAAGCACAGCAAAATTCCTTTTCGAGATGTTTCTCGATTCGGGAGGTAGATTATAGAAAGGGAAGGTGTTAGCACCCTTTCTATCCGTGGTTATCCACGGGCTCTTAGGTACTTGCTCATTATGCTTTCAAAAATGTTTGCTTTTCTTGTGTTTGTGGGTTTTGAAAAAAGTTTGTTTGAAAATTTCGTTTAACTCTTGTATCAGTCCTCAAGAGTGTATGAAGTGTTTGTTTGAAAACTTTTTGTTTGAAAGTGTAAGTGCGAAAAGTCGTTTTTGTTTTGAAAGAGCAAGTACCTTAGAACCTCTACCTACTCAAAGGAATTAAGTTGTGTAAGAGTCCTTTAGACATTACTATCCCACTATTGAGAAGTAGGTAGCGCCTTCGTCGGAGTTATTCGGGTCAATTCAATTATAGGGACATGTGTGGTCACCAAAGCAATAGTAGGACGCCTTAGCGGTAACCCTAATGTCCTAGATCCTTTTTTATCCGAGGCAGCTGTTTTGAGGCAACTTGGATCTTTTAGACAGGAGGGCGACCTCTAAAACACCATATACTTAATGACCACGTCGAGGCAACCAAGTGAGGCGTACCCTAGGAGTGGCATATGCGAGTGTGTCAGGATTCAGTTAAATTATCTTTGCACATGTTATTGTGAGCTACGAGTTTATTTTAATTTCAGGCAAGTCTTGTCATGCATAGTTAACAGTTAATAATTTGCGGAAAGTAAATCTACGCTATTACAAGGCGTCGGGTATTTACATCGCCAAAAACATAACCCTTGAAAAGTAAATTGCGAGAAAATAAAAGAAAGCGATAAAAAGGTTCTAATTACGCTATTACATCCTCGGAACAATTACATCAATATGATCAAAAATAATAATGCGCGATTAAAAATTGAATCGGGAAAAGTCTTTAGGGTTTTGACCCTTTGTGAGAAAGAATGAAGTTTGGTTATTTGGCATTTAATTAAACCTAATTCTAAAACTAATTAATTAATTAATTAAAAGAAAACAAAGTATTTTTTAGTTTTTAATGTTTTAATGAAATAAAAGAAAAGAAATTAAAATTATCAAGAAAACCCTAATTCTAATTTATTTTATTTGTTATGAAAATAATTAAAGTTAACCTAATTAAAAAAGACTAAATTAATTAATTTACATTTATTTACAAAAATAATAAATTAAAGGTGAAATTAATAATAATAATAATAATAATAATAATAATAATAATAATAATTAATATTTATATTTTTTTAGTTTCCTGAATTTATTATGAAAATAATAATTATGTTAATAATAATAATTATTATAATTACTAAAAAAAATTAAATAGAAATTAAAATATAAAAGAAAAAAAGAATAAAGAAACCAGGGGGTTGATGGCCCAATATGGAGGTTAGAAAGCAATTCTGGCCCATTTGTACACAAGCCCTTTTGACTTTCTGGGATCATCCACGCGTGCTTTGACTAGGGAGTACCATGGTCTTCCAATCCAGGCCTTTGGATCTATGCTGGCAGCCACATGGCGCGTTGGGATGAGAAGCGTATGGTGGAGCGCTTTTGGAATGCTGCATATGAACCTGTAAATAAAAATAATAGAAGTGTTTTGGGGGACCTGGGAATCGAACCCAGGTCCCAATGATCACCAGCCAACGCACCATCCACTAAGCCATCTGCACGCCTTTGTTATTATGATAAGAGGAAAATATAATATATAAAAAATAGCAATTATGCTGGAAACACGAAATCACGCGCGCGCTTTTTGAATTATCCAACCATGAATCAGCACGTCATCGTCTTCCTCGCTATGCCTGTAAAAACAAAGTTAGATAGCGGGGGTTTTTAACCCCCACAATACATGATGACCAAAAATAGCGAATAGAGCTGTGCTCTACATAAATATTTCGCGAATAGTCCAGTGTGTTCGTCTTGTTCTGACGGTTTCAACCATATGCCTTAGGGGTCCCAATTTTACTGGATAATAAAGCCCCAAATCCAAAGCTCAGGAACCCTAGAATTTGTCAATGGCAATTCTTGATTCTGTGCATCATAATTCAATTAACCTGTACCATTAGCTTCGTATGGGTTCAAGCAATGCAAAGCAAACAATAAATCATGTTAATGATGCATGAATTAAGCTATTCGATTTTCAAAATAACAAGCAAACCGTGAAACTATTCTTGGTGATTTCTTGAGCTTCAACGCTTGGCTTTGATTCCTACACGTTTCTGGGGACCCTTATAGGGGACTGAATTTAGGTCAAATCCTTGAGCAAAGATCCATTGAATAATGATTTGAATATTTGATTGAAAATCAAATATTTTTTAATCTTTTTGATTGAAGAAAGTTGCCATCTTTGGAGTTTCTGATATCCTTGATTGATACACGAAATTGCCAGCATGATTAGGTCATTCTTGCTTCACAAAAAGATTGAAAAATCAAATCTTTGTATTTCCTACAATTTAAATTAATTAAATGAATTAAAATTGATTAAAAATCCAAATAATTAATAAAAATAAGAAAAATAAGTTCAAATAAGCTTGATGGGTCGTGAATAGGCCTTGGATAAAGTTTCAAGAAGAAATTTGAGGCCCATTAGCAAAAACAAGTTGTTTTGAGCAAAGTTGACTTTTGCAAATTCATAAAAATTTCCCAACTTCTCCAATGCATATCTTGCTCAATTTTGATCATATGAACATGTTCTTGGACATTTTGGAAAGGTCTTGAAGTCCTCTAACCAATGCATTTGGTCCCATGTCATTTGGATTTACCAATAGCAAGTTATGGTCTTTGACTTAAAGTGCATTTTTGTTGACTTTTGAAATTGACCTATAATGTAGAAATTGATAACTTTTGTGAGAGCATTTCTTGGACTTGGAGTGTGAAGATGGATTGTAGGAAATGTCATCCCCTTCAAAATGAGAATTGGATGGGATTTTTGTGATGAACCATGAAAAAGTTATGCCTTGGTCAAGATACAGTTGACTTTTCTGCTATCCAAAAATAGTAACTTTTTGCATCTTGATGATTTTTGAGCCATGCTTGAGGAATCATGATCAAGACTTGATCAAATGATGATTGTGAGCTCAAAATAAGATGTTGACCAAAAATTCTGACTTTTGACTATGAAATGACCATTTTGCCCTTGCAGTTGACTGTAGATCAAATGGGACCTTTGACTGTGCAAATTGATACTGTGAGTCTTGAAACTTGGCATGTAAATGCTTGAGGATGTATATGGACCTATGAGACTTGATTGAGCCATTGAAAACCTCAAATTCCTTGAAAGAACTAAAACCCTAATTTTGACTGGCTTATGGGGCATTTGGACTGTGCAACCCTTGAGAAAACTTGAACCATTTGAAGGTGATTCTTGACAAACCTTGAAGAATATGGGAGGGCAAATTTTGGGGTACAACACCCATCTTTGTACCCTTCCCTATTAAGATCCACTTGCAAAAATCCTGACTTATCCATTCGCATGCCACTATTACTTACCCACTTGCAACCAAAGATAGGAATTTGAAACTTCTCGTAATCAAACACCCAAATATGCTCAATAACCCCAAAATATGACAGATTTGCATATTTGGGGTTTAGGTCCTTCATACTTGAAATGTGCATTGCTTCAGCAAGCACGATGACACCACTATTTTACATAGTACTTTTATCATATTGTTCTTTGGTATAAAATGTGTATCCATTAATTGCGTATGCGCTATAAGAAAACACATGCAAACTTGGACCATATGTCAAACATCTCAACCTTTCTGTTATTGAAGCGGGATCTGAATGAAGCTTTGAAAAAATATGATCCTTAATCCATGGTATAAAACTTTGATTGTGCTCCCGTACTATCCAATTTTCATTTCTATTATGATTTAACCCTCGGAGTACATCTTTGTGCATTTCAACATATGGCTCAACCTCACTGTCATTGTGAAGAACATACAGATGCACTTGATCCCGTTCATCCCTTGATATTGTCACAATTTTATTTCCAATTAATCTTTTACCTTCCTTTTTTTTAAATATGACTTTTGGGGAGTCCAATGGATTGAACTTTGGACAAATATTCAGTACAAAACTCAACTGCTTCTTTAACAATGTATCGCTCAACAATACAACCCTCTGGGCGACTTCGGTTTTTCACGTACCCTTTTAATATTTTCATATAAAGTTCAGCAGGGTACATCCATCTCATATAAGTTGGCCCACACAATTGCGTCTCTTTCATAAGATGAACAACTAGATGTACCATTATGTCAAAAAATGAGGTAGGAAAATATATTTCAAGCTCACATAAAGTAATAACAATTTCTTTTTGCAATGTTGGTAAGATATCAGGATCGATCACCTTACTACAAAATGACCTAAAGAAAAAACACAACTTAGTTATCGCGCTCCTTACTTTTTCTGGCAAAATAGAACATATACCTATTGGTAGAAAATGTTCCATTATAACATGGCAATCATGTGTCTTTAAACTCTTTAACTTGAGGTCTTTCATAGACACGGGTCTTCTAATATCTGAAGAGTATCCTTCTGGAACTTTAACTTCACTTAGAAACTTACAGAATATTTTTTCTCCTTTCTAGATAGAGTAAAAGCAGCAGGTGGTAGATATGTTCGACTTCCTTTCTTCACGGGTCCTAGTTCAGTTCGTATTCCCATCTTTAACATGTCCTCCCTTGCTTTAAGGCCATCCTTAGACTTTCCTTTAATATTGAGTAACGTACCAATAAAACTTTCAAATACATTTTATTCAATATGCATAACATTGAGAAAATGTATCACATATAGAGACTTCCAATATGGCAATTAAAAAAAAACCGATCTCTTCTTCCACCCACCTTTGACAACCATATGCGTAAAAGGCTTGCCAAACTGAGTACACACATCTTTCACCTTTTCAAAAATTTGGTCACCTGACAATGCAAGTGGAGCTTTAAGTTGTTCGGTGTCTCCATTGAATGATTTTCTCCATGCACGGTAGTGATGTTTAGAATGTAAGAATCTACGATGGCCGAGAAACACATTCTTCTGACAAAGTTCCAAACGCGTCGTATCGGTTCCATCTTCACAAATAGGACACACACGTTGACCTTTAATGCTATACCCAGATAGATTCCGGTATGCTGGAAAATCATTAATTGTGCCAAACAATGTCGCCCTCAAACTGAAACTTTGTTTCCTATATCCATCATAAACCTCCACCCCGTTCTCCCACAAAATCTTTAAATCTCTGATCAAAGGTGTCAAGTATACGTCTATGTCATTCCCTAGTTGTTTAGGCCCATAAATTAACATAGATAACATCATGTACTTACGCTTCATACATAGCCATAGAGGTAGGTTATAAATCATAAGAATCACAGGCCATGTGGTATGTGAGATACTTTGAAGACCATACAGGTTCATTCCATCAGTAGATAAAGCCAAGCGAAGGTTTCTTGCTTCTTCTCCAAAATCAGGATAATCATTATCAATTTTTAACCACTGTGGTGAATCTGCGGATGTCGATACTTTCCATCAATAATTATTTCATTTGCATGCCAAGTCAGGTGTCTTGCATCAGTTTCACTACGAAACATGCGCCTAAATCTCAGAATTATAGGAAAATACCATAAGACTTTTGCTGGAGACAATTTTTTCTTATATTGAGACAAACCGCATTTAGGACACTCATTTAACGATGCATATTCATTTCGAAACAAAACACAATCGTTTGGACAAGCATGTATCTTATCATAGCTCATGCCAATAGAGCACAACATTTTTTTGGCCTCATAGGTTCGATTAGGAAGAATATTATCCTCCAAAAGCATATCTCTCATAAGGGCTAATAACTCTGAAACTTTTATCCGACCATCCATTGCCCGCCTTTAAGTTGTACAACTTTAATATCGCAGAAAATCTTATGAATTTAGTGCAAAATCTATACAACGGTTTCTCTGCATCGCTTACCAATCTCTCAAACATTTTGGGACAATCCTGAAGATCTTCTTCAAGTTCTTCTGCAATCTCTTCGACTCAATCAAAATCGTATGTATCAGTGTCCTTGTTGTCTGAAGTATAGGTTGTACTACTTTTCTCCCCTTGTTCAACATTGTCGTTACTTTTTTCACCGTGAAATATCCAACACGTATAACTTCTATCAATTTCACACATCAGTAAATGCGATTTCAATCCATCTGCGTCAGCCCGACCCACATAACACCAACCCAAGGAAGAACACTTCATTCGACTGGGGTCTTTGGCATGTTCAACAACAAACTTAATGAATTCAAATACCTCATTATCGTACTCTTTTGACAATCGATCGATAGACATCCATTTTTATCCATTGTTTTACTACTAAGTGTCGTTCAAAATATTGGAACAGAACAGAAACACTGAACAAAACATGCGTTATTTCAGTTACGCAGAAATATTATAACAATAAACGATAACACTACAGAGTAACAACTAAAGACTAACACACACAAGCAAACTTGAAATCCTACAAACAACAAGAATCAGTAATGTTGAGTTTGATGTTAATATTTACCAATCATGAGAAATAGAAATAGATCCTGTCATTTTGAATCATTAAACTATATTTTTCTGGACAAATGAATTAGAATATAAAACCAACGGTTTTGCAGAGAGAAAGAGAGAAGAGAAAGAGATAAGAGTACCTTGAAAGTGACAGTGGAGGACGGCGATCAGCGGTGGAGAGAGAGCCTCGTTTTACAGAGAGAGACGGTGGAGGACGGCGTTCAACGGTGGAGAGAGAGACGTTGAAAAGGGTTTCGTGTGAGGAGGGAATTCGATCTGTGACAAGAGAAACAATACTGATTCTAATTTTTAATTTTTAATCATATGACTTTAGACAGCGCTTTTGAGAAAAGCGTTGGCTAATACGGGCCTTTAGTAACGCTTTTGAAAAATGTTGGCTAATGTGATCCTTTAGCAGCGCTTTTGAGATTATTATTTTTTAATTTTATATGAGTTTAGACAGCGCTTTTGAAAAATGCTGTCTAAAGTGGTCCTTTACCAGCGCTTTGATAAAGCACTTTCTAAAGCAACACTTTTAGCAGCGCTTTTTAAAAGGGTTGTCTAAGGTCACATTTTAGTAGCGCTTTTATTTATTATTGTATACAGTTTCCGTGTTTTTTTTTATTTCACTTATAACAGCGCTTTTGTATAAAAGCGCTGTCTAATGTGCGCTGTTAAAAGCCCTTTTTGGCGTAGTGAGCTCCTACGCCATCTCTAAGCCTCTCTACCCAGCTCCCACCCTAAAGAAAACATCTCCGCTATGGATGCACCCTTATACTTAGATAGCTCATAAAGCCTTTGGAATCTATTCATCAACACCCCTCCATCCAACCAAGGATCCCTCCAAAAAAGAGATTCTACCTCATTGTCTACCGATCTCTCAATATTATCGATCAACCACCCACTTTCATTCAACTCATCCCCTTGTCTAATCCTATTCAAATTTTGCCACCAAACAAACTCTCCTTGAATCCCAAACCTCAATCGCCCCCTTCTTCATCATAGCGTTAGACTAAAACAATATATCAAAGACTTCTCCTCTCCAACACCCTCCAATACCATTTCCTCAATAAAGCATCATTAAACTTCGTCAATCTTCTCACCCCCAACCTCACATTCTCCTTTCGCATACAAATAATCTCCCTACTAATCCATATTATTTTTCTACTATCATCCTTACCATTTTAAAAGAAACATTAAATAAAGATTCAAGAGAAGAAATGATATTTGAAAAACCTCAAATGATAGATTGTTATATTTCTAGTTCTAACTATTAAATTGACTAGGCTCTTTTTTTTATAAGATTGCTTTTCAAAATTATAATTGTTTTATAATTTATAAAATCATATTTTTTAATTTTATTTAATAATGTTTTCTTCTCGAGGTTATAATTTATTTATACTAGTTAATAACTTCTTTTTTTTTATTTATAATTTT
Source organism: Vicia faba (assembly GCA_948472305.1). Taxonomy (NCBI): domain Eukaryota; kingdom Viridiplantae; phylum Streptophyta; class Magnoliopsida; order Fabales; family Fabaceae; genus Vicia; species Vicia faba. The sequence goes on along the minus strand of OX451739.1, from coordinate 293,445,607 downwards.
TCATTTTTTATTTTAATTTTATTTATGTTATCTTAATTAAAAAATTAAATAAAAAAATTCAAATGCTTCTCGTTTTTTATTAATGGTTTTATTTATTTGAAATTTTTTAATTTATAGTAATATTAATATTTTATTTTGAATGTTTTAATATTTAAATAGATTAAAAAAATTCAAATGTAAATAAAAAACTTATCTTACCATGACAATCCTCACACGAAGAGAAAGTATATACCAAACAAGACTAAGATTAAATATGATGGATTGTTATGTGAGCTATTATATTTCTAATTCTAACAATTAAATGGACTAGGCTCTTGTTTTTATAAGATTGTTTTTCGAAATTTTAATTGTTTAATAATTTATAAACTTATATTTTTAAAACTTTATTTTATAATGTTTATTTTTTCTCGAGTTTATAATTTATTTTATACTAGCTAATAACATTTTTTTTATAATTTTTCATTTTTTTTCTTTTAATTTTACTTATGTTATTTTATTTAAAAATTAAATAAAAATATTTACACAATAAATTCAATTAACTAACTTATGTACTATAAATTCTCAATTAATTTATTAATCATCTATTATAAAATCATTTGATAGATTATGAGATATACACTGTTATTTACTTAATAAAGTCTTAGTTTCTTCATTGCTAAGTTAGCTGAACTTGAGGTACATTGTCTTAGGTCATATAATTACATTGTTAGTTTTGATGATGCTTTCTAATTGTTGAATGTAATTGCTTAAAATATATTTGGAAATATTTTTTTATTTTTGCCTCCATTAATTTTGTCGTTTTTGTACCATACGGGTCAAGAATGTTAGGGTAAGGAAAAAACAAACGAAGTTGCTAAATCAATATAGTAAGCATGTTTAAGATTAATATGTCATATATAACCATATTTGTTGAATTGAATATTCAAATTGTCAACTTTTTTCTTACTTTCAAATAACACGTACTGTGCATGGTAATAGAAACACTTGTTCAACTAAATCAACTGTTGTTTGTCAAAAAAGTATTCAATAAATTGTTTCTTTCACTCATAGATTAAAAAGGTGGAAGGTTACAAGAAAGCCATGTGTGGAAGGAATGTTAGTTAATTAAAATAACAATTCAGTGGTTTGGTGCGTACGGGAAACTAGAAAACATTTATATTCCCAATAATGTAAATTCCAAAATCACCATATATTATGGAGGATAATATTCAACTCAATCACCAATGCCCCATGTTAGTATAATAAGTATCCACAAATTAAAGACACTCATGAAGTATTGCCGTCGAAAGAATTCTCATGCAAGTTCGATCTAGTATGATTCCATATAATATTGTTTATGACATGGAGATATTAAAGAATTTGAAAACTAAACATATAATAATAAATAATATTGACGAGCAAGAAAAAAGAGATATCAAAGAATTTGAAACTAAGCGTATTCTATATAATGATGAGCAAGAAAAAACAACTACTATTAATTTTTTGCAAAATTATTCTACCACAAGTGATGGACCTTTTAAAAAGTGATGGACTCTATATTTTATTTTTCCTTTTTTTAATACTTTTTTGAGTTAAGCTTATAACCCCAATTTTATTTTAACATAATTTTTAATGTTAAAAAAGATAAAATAGAATAAAATAAAATATAATTATCATATTATATCTTTTGTCAAAGCTATCCAACATGTCTTAATTCTAAAATAATACGAGTCATTGATTGAGAATGTTTGTTAATCATTCAATTCTTTATTAACAAAATTAGCTTACATTGTGTTGGCTCTCAAATTTGACACTTACTGTATTTGGTCTTTTGGACCAAACAACTGGAATGAACCAAATCAGGAGGTATGATTCGACACATGAGATAACTTAAGAAAAAAGATCTAAGTTATGATAGAAATCTTCGACCAAGGGCTCATTCGACTGAAGCAGACTTATGTTGCTCGACTAAGAGAAAGTGTTCACGCTTTGGCAAATGGAACGAGGACTATTTGAATTTTGAATTATTGGAGGAAAAGACAGTTTTCATCAGCGTCTGAGAAGAGGCAACGTGGCCAAAAGCTATGGGTCGAGAGGTGTTGTACCCCAAAATTTGCCCTCTCATTTTCCTCAAAATTTTCTCATCACAAGACCCTTGGAGCTCAAGATCCAGTTAGGGTTTGCTCTGCTCAAGACTCCTCCTTGCACTGTTGACCCAAATTAGGGTTTGAGTTTGCACAAAGATGTTTTGACCTAAAATTCCTAAAGTGACTTTCATGCTTCATGTTGGACTCACAAGTTTATCCATACCAAGTTTCAAGCCTTGATTCAAATTTTTGCCCAGTCAATTGGACAGTTGACCTAGAAATCAGTTGTATTGGGGAAAAAGTCAACTATGGTCAATTGACAGTCAAACCTCATGATTTTTGACCCACATCAACATTATGAACTCATATGAACCATTTGGTCAAGTTTGGATCACAATTCCACAAGAAATTTGATCAGATCACCAAAAGGGCAAAATGGTCATTTTTAGGGTTTTGACTGCACAAAGGCAATTTTTGACTGTTTGACCTAGCCAATGGCAATTCAAGCTCACATATAGACTCAAGGACTCAATGACATGGTCTTGACATGTTCAACAAGTTCAAAAGATCCCAAATGCACAAGATTGACAGATGAATTTTCCAGTCAACTGAGCCAAAATTGACTGTATACTGAAAAGTCAAACTTTGACTTTTTGGTCAAAGTCAAGTGTCAAGATTCATTTTTCATCAAAACATGCCAAATCATGAAGCTTGTTCATCAAGAAATCAAAAATCACAAATTAGGGTTTGAAATGAAGAAATTTCATAACTTAGAAATTTTCTAAGTTATGAAAATTCCTAATTTTTTTCCTAACTTTGTCTCATCTTTTCATCATGATACATTTGGATTCAAGGAAAACTAAAAACATGAAAGTTGTAGTCCATTGAAAAATATACAACTTTGATTCACAAAGTTTCCTCAAAAGAAGCTTGTAGCTCAAGTTATTATTTTTGGAATAGGGGTGCAAAACATTCTTAACTTAGAAAAATTTTGACCTATTTTAGGCAGGATTTTTGCCTAACTTCGTGGCCACTTTTCACATGCTTCCACTTGGAATTTCAAATTTCATTAAAAAGATGGATCGTAGTACACATTCCAAGCTTTCCAAAATGTCCAAGAACTCATCAAACAACCTTGTAGTTAGGGAGAATCGAATTTGTCAATATGGGCAAAAGTCACTTTGTTCATGGCCAATTTCATGTTCATAACACTATGCATTTTCAAACTCAGCTTGCACAAGCTAGGTTACAGGCCTCTAATCCCATTCTTACTCAATAATTTAATGCAAAACCTTTGTGTCCTAGCATTATCTTGTTCATTAAGTCATTACACAAATGATTAGTCTTAAAATGGAAAAAGCATTTTAGCCATTTTGATAAAGTTACACTTTATGTCTAGTTTGCAATCCATGAGGTACAATGCAGATCTTCTAGGCACAAGTTATTAGACATACCCCACTGATCAAGACAAAGTTTTGCAGCATGTTTAGGGGGCCTACATAAGCTTGTAACTCAACTTGGCATTTTTGACTTAGAAAAGAAGAAACTTGCATTTTGAAACACAACATTGAGTTCCTGTCAGCACAAGCCAAAACAAACTTGTTGAACACATTCCAAACATCAAACCTGAGCTAAGGCACGAGCTAACCACCTTCCAAACCTCATCAAACACAGAAACACCATTAAACTGCACAAAACATGGCATCCCTGCAAATTGAGTTGCACAGCTCAATCCATTCGTGCGCCTTGGCCAAAACCACTTCATACACACTCCATAACATCCATACAAACTATCCCAAGCCCTAGCTTCAGACTGTAACACCTCTAACCAACTTCACCATTTTCACTTTTTCTGTTTTGCAGGTTGACTCCTATAGCTCGATTCATTTAGATTCAAAGCAAACTAAAGGTTGGAGAAGCATCCCTGAACTTCAAGCAAGCTATACAAGTCCTCACATTGCATTGAAAGTACCTCCATTGTCATACACGAATCAAGCTGAACAAGTAAGTTTTTGAACTTCTATCTCTCTATCCAGGCATAGTTAGGTTTAAGTTTGTGAAGAAAACATGTTCTAATCATAGCCCTGAAGTCATCCATATAGTTACTTTTCATTTATGTTGTGTGTGCTAAGAGTATTTTGAACCTGAACATTGACAAAAAACTAGGTCAGGAATTGGGGGAGAAGAAATTCTCTCTCATTTCTGAGAGTTAGATTAACTTTTTTATATGTTTAGAATCGTGACTTCAAGCTTTACAAGTTTCATGTTTTAAGATTTGTCAAAGGATCAAAGAATCATGAGTTAGGGAGATGAACAAGAGGGCGCGCGTTTTTGTTTGAATCTGACCAGAGGTTGAAGACAAAGTTCTTCTGGGCTGGGCCTGTTTCGTTTTTCTGTTTACACCACATTTTCACACATGCACCCCCTTGGCCCATTGTGTTATTTTTTAATCATTTTTGACTTTTTCTTTTTTATTCTGACTTGTTATTTTTTGCCAAAATATAAAAAATATTAAAAAACATTTTTTCAACCATTTTTGCATTTTTATTTGAATTTTATTTGTTTTATTTGAGTTTGTACATATAAATAACATATATAGTCTTTTTATTCAAATATTAAAAAAATAATACAAAATACATTTTTTTTATGTTCTGATTTTATTTTATTTTATCTTTTGAAAACATTTTTCTAAAAAATATACTTTTTTTTGTAAATATTAAATATTTTATTTTTGTACATATTTAATACATTTAGTATATAATATAAATACTTATATATTTATTAGAATATTTAGGACAAAAATACAAAAATAATACATTTTTATTTTTATTAATATTTAACCTCAAAAATCACTTTTTTACAATATACTTCCTTTTTATTTATTTTTTTGTACATAATTAATAAATGTTGTATATAATAAATAATTAAAACCTTTTATTTAGCAAAATTAGGGTTTTTGCCCTAAACATGAAAATATCCAAATTAACTTTTTTTCATTTATTATTTTACTTGTGAATAAAACAAAACATACACTTACACAAAAATATTTACACATACATATTGCTTTATTCTTATACATCTTTACATTTACATTTGCGCAATTCGATTTGGTTGTAAATATTGGACACTATTCTCCTATGAGGTCTCATCCCCATTTGAACATTTGTATCCCCCCATCCCATAATTGTGTTGTAATAATTTAGGACCTTTAAATTCCGCACTTTAAAGCTTTCTAAAAATTCCATGATAGATTTAGGGTTTTGTATGTAAAAATCAACCAACGATAGTTTGACCTAATTCAAAGATAACAAAGCATGAAAATGGACAACACCAATCACACTTGCACCCCTAGGGTTACTCCACTTGATGCCTTCAATAATGGGCCATGTTGCATGTTAGGTGTCTTTGGCAAAACAATTCAAATGATCATAGTCCCTCGATGACGCTTTCGAAAGTTGCCTAATCAAAAATGATCATAGTCCCTTCAAGCAAATTGCCAAAGACACTTGGCACCATTGCATTCATGGTCCATACGATGACCCGCGCCTGTCTCGTTAAACATCTTAAACGCAAGATTGTCCACCAAATACAATGGTGGAACAAAATTGTTAAAAGGGTTAAAACATGAGAAAAACCTTTGAGTACAATAGGGTAGACAAACTCTTAGTTACTTGATCAAACTTGCAAAAACACTTGCCTACTTTTCAAAACCACACTCCACAAACACTTTCAAAACAAACACTTTTAAAACCAACTCTCAAAACATTTGAAACATCTTTTCGAAAAGATACACACCTTTGTAAACACTCAAACACGAGTCATTACAACGTTTGCCTAAGACAAAGCATCTATTTCAAAAACATTTTCAAACACACACACACACAATTTCAAACAATTGAAAATCAAGGCAAGTTGATATAAGCAAGTAACTAAGAGCCCATGGATAACCATGGATAGAAAGGGTGCTAATACGTTCCCTTTCTATAATCTACTCCTCGAACCCAAGAAAACATCTCAAAGGTTTTTGTTGTGCTTTTTAACCTTTCCTTTAGGATAAAATAAAAAGTCGGTGGCGACTCTTGCTCAACCGAAACATTTGCGAAAACAAACGCAAAACCTCAAGTCAGTTCTCCCACCGTATCACAAGAGGCATGCAGAAGACACTTGTCTTCATCCTAGCGCAGAATGTCCCCTCGACGGTTACCTACTTTTAGTATAAATTAAGAAACTTGTGTAATTTTCAAGGGTGTTCAACCTATTGTACTAAATCACTCAAATATTATCCAAGTAACTACTGCGTGAGAAAGGATAAAGCTGAGCAATGTACGTTGGAAACACCTTTTTTCCTTAATGAAAGTCTTTTTACATTACTTTACCATTGTCCTGCAAAGTTATCTTTTTACTTCTTTTACTTGCATTTCTATACTTTTGCTTACTTTTCAACAATCTCAAACATCCTTTCTCTGGGTCGAACGTGTGTTCTTCCTTCTTACTCATTTTACATAAAAATTAGCATATGTCCTGGGATTAGTTTGATCGATCCCGTAAGTAAACCAAAAAAACTTACCTTTTTGGAGATCAGCGGTTGTTTACCAAAAACAACGGTAAACAAATTGGCACACCTGGTGGAACATTGCTAATTTTCTATGTTACTGTGTTTTTCCTGTACAGTTATAACATTGCATGTTATTAAGAAGTGGTAGAGTAACCAACAAATATACTAATAGGAATGGAAATAGAGAGAGTAGTATGGCTAACGAGCCAAACCATGGACAAATACCTCCACCGATCACAGGAACAGCGGTTACTACTGCTGTCGAAGGGAATATCCCAACTTCTGTTGGATCAATGCCAGCGTTAACCATGAATCAAACTGGACCCTTGCTTTCGTATGTGGGTCCAAGAGGTCCTTTGGGAACGCCTCCACCAAGGATAAATCTAGGGTCTCGATCAACTGTACCCCCAGGCTTTTCGAGAACCTGGATGGGTCGAGAACAGCCATATGGCATGCCAACTACTGAAATGGCTAGCCTTATGAATGTTGCGTCCACTTTTTCAGAACCTTTGGTGAATGCAACATCGCCATTACAAGGGTCTGAAACTAGTAGAAACCAATTTTTGGGAGGGCCATCTCACATGATACCAAGCCTCACAAATGCTTCGATAGCAATTTTGAGGCAACAAATGGACGAAAGTAATCATGAAATGGTACAAATGTTAGCACAAACTTTAAGTACAGTGCTAAATCCCCTCATTCAGACTGCTACATAGTCGAATCAACAGATGACGGTGTAAATGACGTGCATGGCTGAATTCTTTGGGGTACCCCAAGTTGTTCGACAACCCCAGAGGGTACCAATAAGGGTAAATCAAGGGGTAATTATGGAAAGAGATTTGACCGTTAATCCGAACCCCCAAATTCCTAGGGTAGAAATGGAACAACCAAGAAAAGAGACACCTCGAAACCATCGAGAAATCGATCAAGGCGTTATTATGGCTAATAGAAACCAAAATGCTGACGAATTAATACAGCAAGTTCGACACCAGAACTATGGGACGGACAATAATTTAACCGCTATGATCGAGAGTATCATGCTTCAAAACGGGATGAATGTTGGGTTTCATAGACCAAACTTTGCATCCCCATTGTCAGAGTATATTCTGCAAACAGACTTACCACCTAGGGGAAAAGTCCCAAAATTCACTAAATTTTCAGGGGATACGACAGAGTCGACTGTCGAACATGTGGCTAGATATTTGATAGAGGCCGGAGAAATAGCAAACAATGAAAACCTTAGAATCAAATATTTCCCAAGTTCCTTGACTAAGAATGCTTTCACTTGGTTCACTACCCTCCCAGCCAATTCGATCCACAACTGGAACCAATTGGAAAGATTGTTCCATGAACACATTTACATGGGTCAAACCAAGATAAGTCTACAAGAATTGGCTAGTGTAAAAAGAAGGTTCACAGAGCCAATTGATGAATATTTAAATAGATTGTGATTACTTAAATCCAGATGCTTTACCCAAGTGTCTGAGCATGAATTAGTTGAAATAGCAGCAGGGGGCCTGGATTATTCGATTAGGAAAAAGTTAGATACACAATACCTAAGAGATATGGCCCAACTTGCTGATAGAGTTCAACAAGTAGAACGCCTTAAAGCTGAAAAGGCTAAAACTGCCAAAACTCATCGACGAGAAAGGGTAGCTTATGTAGAAATGGATGATGATGATCCAGAGACATACAGCGATCCTATAGATGTCGAAGAAGGCGAAATTGATTTAGCTGAATTAAAACAAGGACCACCATATTCTTGTAAATTGCTAGTGCCATCAAATGGGAAAAATCCTGTAGAACCTGAGAAAAACAGTGATAAATTTCCTAAGAAAACTTATAGCTTCGACATATCCAAGTGTGACGAAATATTCGATCTATTAGTTAAAGATGGACAGATGATAGTGCCCCCAGGGGCTAAACTGCCTCCTTTAGAACAAAGAAAGAAAAGAGGTTTTTGTAAATACCATAATTTTTTGGGACATAAAACCTCACAATATTTTCTTTTCAGGGATCTCGTTCAACAAGCGCTGAAGGAAGGAAGGCTGAAATTTGCTGATAAACCAGCAATGAAAATCGACACAAACCCACTGCAGACAGAGGCTCATTATGTCGAACCAGTTGGCATTCATATGGTGGAAGTGTCTGAAGATTTCATCACAAAACCCATCTTTGGAAGTTTCACTGGAAACATTTCCAGAAAATCTATTGAAGGGGTGAGAAAGGCCACTGAAGGCCTGGATTCGAAAAAGGAAGTTGGCCAAGGGTCGAACAAGAAGGCTGTTGGTAGCCTGAAACTGATCAAACGGGTTACTGAAGACCCAAACAAAATCAAAGGAGTTGCTGAAAGCTCCAGCAAAAGAACCACCACAGGTTCTTATTTGGCTGCTGCAAAGGGTTCGACAGAAGACTTGGAGGCCAAAATGCAGAAGATGAACCTGGCTGCCAAAAGCAACATGCAGGTTAACGTGGTTGAAGTCTATGGAGCCAAAGCTTCAGAGGAAGCCCTTCGACAAGAAGAAGTAAACAAAACTGCATTCCCAAAGGAGGATGAAGATTTGGCAGATTTTCTGCATAGGTGCTAGAAGAAGAAATCGGAAGTAACGCTATGCCCTAGATGTAGCTCTATTTTCGATAAGAATAAATATATGGGTACAAAGTAAAATTTTCCATTTTAGGATATCAAGAAATCAAATGAAAAGTCTTTTATCTTCCTTTATTTTATTTAGTCAATTTAATGTTCTTCTTCTTTTAGTGTAGAAAACCCCGATTCTTAGTATTGATAGGAAATCTTCCTATCAATTTAGTGCTTTCATTCTTGAATTTCAATCCTACATGGCATATCCTTATCATACACCTTCATTTCCATCTTGCCATTCCACCATAGACACCACCCCTACCACACCCTCATTTCCATCTTTCCCATGGGAACTTATTACACTCATGTTGGATCATCATCACCAAATTTATATTTAACTCATGGATATTTACCACATCTACCACCTAACACATATCCATCGTCCCTAAACTCAAACCCTCCATGTTACTATTCTTCTCAAACCCTCCATTTTCAGCCTTCACTCCACACCAACAACAACATCTAATCTCTGCTCTAAATCCATAAACATTGTTTCCACCACCTAAACCCCCAGATTTGAAAATTATCACCAATAACACTTCTCCTCATTCACCTCATTCAGTATATATCGATAGGTTTTTAGAGTAGATGAAAATGAATCCAATTTCCCTTTCCCCTTAACGAAGTCTAGGTTTTAAAAAAAGATCTCACACAATATCTCAAAAAGCAATTAGATCCAAATACACAGTGGTTTATCCCAGCACCCATTGTCTCTCCCGAATTCACCATCAATCAAAAATGAAAAAAAAATCAAATCTCAAACATTTGCTTCTCATTTCAATAGAGAAGCTAAAATGTTTCCCCAATTCGGAGCGACGACATAATCTTTGAGCAAAGCATCAATAGTGGTATTACGGATCGTCACCGATCTTCACCTATACGACGAACCCAAAGATGTCAACATCGTCCCTCTCCTCGACAGCAGGTTCGATAAAGCAATCGCTCTCAAACGCAAAGAGTTCATTAATAAAGGTCTTCTCAAACCTAATATCACCGTCAAAGAGGATATTGCCGAAGTCATTCACGAAGAGCTTTAACCATATCAAGTCGACAATGCCAAAGAAATCGAACACTTCAAGGGACTTGCAGTGGATTCTGATGAAACTCTGGGAGATTTCACCGAAAATGGTAATTTAAGTTCTGATTCTGATTCTTTGTTTGATTTAGCTTTTGATAGTTTAATGAAGAGTAAGAAAGTTGGAATAGTTGAACCTAGGTTTCAAATATGCACGGAAAGGGATACATTGACTTGGACTTCCATGATTATAGCTCTAGCTTAACATGGTCTAAGAAACGAGGCTATAGAACTATTTGAAGAGATACTAAAATCTAACTTAAAGCCAAATCATATTACTTATGTTGGTGTATTGTCTGCCTATACGCATGTGGGATTGGTAGAGCAGGATAAGCGTTACTTTAATTTGATGAAAAATGTTCATCACATTGAACCTACCCCTAGATAATACGCATGTATGATTGACCTGTTTGAACGTGTTGGATTGAGGGAAGATGCATACAATTTTATAAAAAAATATTCCTATTGAACTAGATGTTATAGCATGGGGTTCACTTTTATCTTCTTGCAGGGTTCATAAAAATGTGTATCTGAATAAAGTTACAGTTGAAAAATTGCTTCTTATTGATCCCAACAATAGCGGTGCTTACTCGACGCTTGCTAATACTCTTTCAGCTTGTGGTAAATGGGAGGTTGTTGCTAAGATTAGAAAGTTAAAGAAAGTTCATGAGTTGTCTGAATCAGGGAGGGGCAAGTCTGCAGCAATTTATGATTGTGCCAAAGAGAAAGACCTTGACATATTAGTGTATGTAGCGGTAGAAATGTTGAGACTAAGCTATTGGATTGACTTAACTAGCACAAATCAAATAAAAATCGCCATCGCGCTTTATTGTTTCCAATGGACTGGGAAAAGAGCGAATAACCCAAAAAAGGGGGAAAGAATCTAAGTTCGAGAGTTGGTTATGCAAAGGAAAGGTATTAACACTCTAAACATCTACGGTACTCCACAGGAACCTCTTTGAAAATTTGTGCATTTTGGCTATAACTGTTGTATAAAAATAGATTGTGGGGATGAGAAAAGAAATATTTTTTTATAAAAAAATTTGCACCCATCGCGGTTGCAAACCTTTAGTGCCTACGTACTATCTTCCGTGAAATAGGAGATCAGGGTACTCGTAGTTCACCTTTAAAAATTTTAAAATACAAGTGTGTTGGTTAATTTTAAGAGACGAGGCATCATCGTCTTATCCGAGTGGAAGAACATACTTACTACCCACGATTATGAGAAAGGAAAATTTGCATCATCTCAAAATGGAGGATATAGCTTGGAATTTAAAATCAACAAAGCGTCTGTCAATACCCAAGCGGAAAATATCTCACTTCACTATATATCATAGAAGTATAGTAGCTCGCATCATTACAAGGATTGACAAGAGTCTATCTTTTGAGAAAATTGTTTTAAGGTAAAAAAGCCAAAATGGAAAAATGGTTAGAATGTGATTGATTGACTTTTAGTCTTCTCACAAAAAATGTCAAAGTATGATTAAGTTGGTTAAAGCTTAATTAAGAAAATATTTTTGAAAATGCATGGACCTAAGTCCAAGTTTATTGTGAAAGCGGTTCAAGTTAGAAAACAAGAATAGATTTTTTGAAAGGAGGGAGAAGATTTTTGAAATTAAAGAAGATGAAAGGAGATGAAGGCATTATCCTAAAGCATAAGGTAAAAGCTAGGGAAGAGAACTGTCTAACCAACAAGAAGCCACCACTTGACACGATGAGTCAATGTAGAACTCCCATCCTTTGGATTTGAAACCAAACAAATAAAATAATAAAACCTCTTGAGAAAACCAAGCTTTAAAGGCATTAAGTCTTCACAAAAATTGGACAGAGTAACAACTGTATACATATGAATTCCCAATCACAGACAAAACACATAATCAGAATAACTTGCACACAAAGAAAACAAACAACCCAATATGTTGGGGTAAACCCCAAGAACTCCAGACAAAATAGAAATAGAAGTCACTAGGTCTCAAGGAAGGTCAAGGTCTCTACTCCTAAGTCCAAGAAGTCCATAACTCCATCATGCCAAAGATAGTAACAAAATATTCCAAGTAACCTTAAAGTTTTTTATTATTCAAGTTGGTTATTAGGTATCTTCGAAAAGAAGTGAAAAGCTCAAGTGAGCAAAATAAAAAAAATGACATAAAGATAAATGCTCAAATGAGCAAAGATTAAAATAGCATGAAACGAAAATGCTAAAATAAATATACTTAAAGTAAAAAGCACAAAATAAAGTCAATTGTTAGAAATTAGAGGTTAGTTGAATGACCATCTCGAAACTTGCATTTGAAAACTCATTAGAAGATTGATAAAATCAAAGCCCCACAACAATAAGTTTTATTTTCTTTTTGTCAAGTATATCATTCATTTTAAAATCTCAAGACAACAATAAATGATCAATGATGTTTAAATGATTCACTTAGTTCCAAGATTTATTAAGATTCATTAGAGGATTGATAAGACCAAAGCGTCCTAACAATGAACCTCAAGATTATTGGATCAAAGATTTCAAATTAAACATGCTTGGGCTTGCAAACATAAGTTTGGGCCACGAATGATCATTTCTCGAATCGGGACAGAATTTAGCGCTATATTAAGCAATCGTAAATAGACTTATATAGAAGTCACATTTATTTTGAGGCCGGTCAATTGCAATCTATGTGTCATATGTTTGGAGTGATGATATGTAGATCATCCTCTAACAATATGTAGCACAAAAGAGAAGAGGATGAGATGAAGAGGGAGGGGATACATTTGAATTAAAGATTTTAATCAAACTATCATTAAAATCATTCATCCATGTTGATGGAGTTAAACTAAACACCCTAGATCCAATGTTGTTAATGAAGTTTATGATCAATAATCACATGGCCAGAATATATAAAAAAATAAATAGCATTTAATGAATAAAATAAAAAAGAAAAATGACTTTTAAATTGTTTTTAAAATGAAAATAAAAGGTAAAATAGCAAACCATATTCAAAGTATCAAAGAAAATTTTAAAAAGACCATAAAAAAATCAGAAATGGCCTCAAATATTTTTTATAATTTTTTTGGTAATTTTTTAAAACAGAAAAGTATTTTTAAACTAATTAAAATCATTCAAATAAGTGAAAAAGGATAAAAAATATTAGAAGTCAAAATAAAATTCTAGAAAAAATTTCAGAAAGTCAGAAATAAATAAAATGATTTTTATGAATTTTTTTAGAATTTTTAAATGCCAAGAAGTATTTTTAAAATAATTAAAATAAGGAAAACAATACAAAAAATTATGACAAAATACTCACAAAGTCAGAAATATTTCAAAGTATTTTTAAGAATTTTTTTTAGATTTTTTAAGTCATAAATGATTTTTTTATGAATTTTTGAAGTTTAAATCAATTAAAATATAAAAACCAGAAAATAAAAATAAACGAAAAAATATATAGACCATTGGATCAATGTCAAAACACGTTAGTAATCAGATCCAAGGGATCTGACGCGCTGTGCATATCATAGTCATTAGTGAATAAACCATTGGATTAAATATTTAAAACATATTTAAAAAATGCGTGGCAAATTCTCATTGGTTGAAGACGCCAGCGTGGTCGTCTTCAACCTCGAGCCAACATCAAAACCAGATTCCTCAAACTGTAAAATTATAGGTTCAGACTAATGTCATTCTCTTCGTCTCATCAAGACAAAGACAATTGTACCCTCGCAAAAAATTTATATAAGTTGTAGCTCAGTCGATTTAAAGAAAACTAGAAGAAAAAGGTTGAATAGGGATTTGAAAATTCATGATCAAAACTCACTTCCAGTTGAAAACAAATGATGCGACTAGTATCAGAATGATGAGAGCTTTATTGTGGTAATAAATTTTGAGAGAATTGATGAAGGAATCTACCTATTGAAGTTCAAATTCAGAGCTCTGAAACTTGACTTGGCTAGCACGATTTAGGATGCTTTAGGGCTTCGTTCTTCTTCTGTTAGCTTCAATGAAATTCAAGGATGAAGAATTGACAAAGAAAATGGATTAGGAGGGTTGTAAAACCAAATTCGAAGTTGCATAAATATGGGTTAAGGAAAGAGTTGGTCAGGATGATTCTGGCTGTTCAAGCTTGAGAAAATGAGTGAGATATAACCCTCTATTTATAGGGAAGCAAATGATATGCTCAAGCGCGTGGAATGATGCAGTTTGGAGGGAATTCGTGTGACGTTGCAAGCATGAAAAGTGTAACTCGTATTTTTTCTCAAAACTCAACCAAAACTTGCGTTTCAAGGTGCTAATCACTTCTGGAAGATGGTTAAACATGATTAGAAGTAAAAACGAACAAAAATTTAGTGATTAGAAGTTGAATTATGGATTTCAAATTCTGAGTTTGGAGAAAACTTCAGTTTAAAGGTATCAACTTTGAATCCATGGTGTTTATAGCTCAAGGGGTCTTAGGGCATGATTCTTGAAGCATTTTAAAGATAACGTTACAATATTTACAATATGCAAAGAATGGAGTCAAATGGATGTTTGAGCTAAAAGTTGTGATGAGTCAAAGTTGAGAAAAAATGCTGACTTTTTATACTTAGAAAAATCCTGTTATTCTCAAAAAATGTCCTATAATGTTTTGACTCCAAACAAGGTCTTTCTTCAAAAATTGAGCTTCGATCATTGATTCTAGCTTGAAGTGGACTCTTTAAAGAGTATTCTGAAACTTGAATCACTCAAAAATAACAAGCATTGAAAAAGTTATGGCCTTGTGAAGTTGGTGAAAATTCATGAGATGACCTATAATCTTTTGCATTCTTAGGGCACCTTCCATCCATTTTCAAGCTTTGAACATAAAAGAAGAGTTGAATTTCACATCCTTAAGACCATTTTGGAAAAATAATGGGCTCAAGGAGATAAAATTTACCAAGTTATGATCTTTTGAAGTCACATAAGGGAAATTGATGGCCCATCTAGGGGACTTGTAATCTTCATCATTAGGCGTCTTCCACATAAAGTTTTCTTGAAACATTTGAATTTATTGGTTGGTAACTCTTTAAATATAAGTATGTCTTTAGAATCATTCAAAAATACCAAAAGATGAGAAAGATATAGCCCTTAGAAGTTCAAAACCCTAGCTCCTAGAGCACCAAAATGACTTGGAAAACCCTTTCAATTTTGACAAACTTTCTTGGATAATTACTATTTCCATGTGAATATAAGTTGTTGTGGATGATAATAAGAACCCATAGCAACAAAAACCAACCCCAACTATTAATAATTGAGAGAGTTATCCAGTTGTGACCAAGAAATCAAGAACTTGTTCAATTAGGTCAAACTTCTTCAATCAACTCTTGCATATTTTGATTTTCTTTGATAAATTGAGGCATGATAAATCATAGTATAACTTGTCATGATATTAATTCATAGTATCTTCAATGATGGAGCTTGAATCTCAATTAAATTTTGTTGGAGAAGGCATGGAAGTAAACTAATGAACCTATGAATCAACTTGATAAACTGTGTTATGATCTCACCTATAATATCATCAATTAGAGCAAACATTCATTGTATTTATTAGTTAGAAGTTAATCAATACAAAATATAAATGATCACAATATATAAATCAAGGTGTTTGGTGATTCCCCATGAGCAAACCTAAAGATAGGGAGAAGAACTAAATCCTAGTGTGACCTTGTTGTGATTGAGTTGATATGAGATGATAGAGGAACTTAGGGGGAAAAATTGGGGTACAACAATTAGAGTTCAATGAATCAGATTGTAGAAATAAGACTGTTGTAAAGAAGTATTTTGGAGATTCCAATTCTCATTATTCAGTTGAAAATTCTGTTCGTGATGATATTGATTTTGCAATTCCATCGAAACCACATGATCAGAATGTTACTGGGTTTTTATATTGCGGAGAAAGTGAATTCCAAATATTTGATAAATGCTTGGTTTCTATGTTGTCATTGAAAGGAATTACAGAGGCTACACTTCCACCTATTCTAAAAGGTAAGGATGTCTTGGCTAAAGCTAAAACAGGCACTGAAAAAACAATATCCTTTTTGCTTCCATAGATTGAACGTGTTGTGAAGTCTCCTCCAATTGATTATGGTCAAAAGTGGTCAAAAGCAGACACCAATTATTATTCTTGTCATCTGCCCAACTCGAGAGCTTGCTAGTCAAGCTGCTGCAGAAGCAACTAAACTGCTTAAGTATCATCCTACCATTGGTGATCAAGTTGTGATTGGAGGAACAAATCTTAGTTCAGAACAGAAATATATGCAATCAAATCCTTGCCAGATCCTTGTTGCTACACCTAGAAGGCTTAGAGATCACATTGATAATACTACCGGTTTTGCATCTAGGCTTATGGGGGTGAAGGCCTTGGTGCTCGATGAAGCTGATCATTTACTAGACATGAGATTTCACAAAGATATTGAGGAAATAATTGCTACGGTCCCTAAACAACGATAAACACTTATGTTTTCTGCAACTGTTCTGAACTCGGTGCATCAAGTCTGTAAAATTGCATTGAGAAATGATTTTGAGTTTATTTCTACAGTTCATGAGGGAACTGAGGAGACACATTCAAAGGTTAACCAAATGTATTTAGTTGCCCCACTAGACAAGCATTTCCCTTTATTCTATGTTATTCTGAAGAAGCACATTGTTAATGATGTTGACTATAAGGTTCTTGTTTTCTGCACAACTGCCATGGTCACAAGGAAAGTGGGACGAATTACGAATAGTGATGGCTGCTGCTGCAAAACACCTTACTCCAGTTGTTCTTGAGCTTGGAGGAAGTCTCCAACTGTTGAGGTTGCTGCAAGACGGATAATTTCTGGAAAATGGGGTTGTAAGAATGGACTTGGTAACTTGAACGCAACTGTTCTGATTGTTCAGTTTAATCAATACGATCCGAGAGTAATTTTAGAATCTTGAGAAAAAAGTTTAAGTGAACCCGACGACAATGATATGAGAGTATTATAGAATTTATATTATTAGTTATTAATAGTATTATTGAAGGGGTAATAATAGAACTTATATTATTAGTATGGTTATTGCGTTTTATTTGTAATTATATATTTTAATTAATGACTCATTAATATCATTATATACGTAGAGTCTTTGACGCATTTTAGGATATCAAGAAATTAAATGAATAGTCTTCTATCTTTTATTTATTTATTTATTTAATCAATTGAATATTCTATCTCTTTTAGTATAGAAAACCCTAATTCTTAACCTTGATAGGAAATCTTCTTATTAGATTTAATTGAAAGGTTAAATCTTCTTATTAGATTTAATTGATTGGCATTGTGCTGTGTTGACATATAATATTCTTAATTTCGATTATAAATTAAATGATGCAGGCTATGAACAGGTGGTACATAAAAAAGTGTTTGACATCATAATGAACTTGGAAATATTCCAATTATGCCTCTTTAAATATTACAGTATAGAGCCTTCACACAAAACATTACAGTGTAAAGGAACAGATCAAATCAATTATAAATGCTTAAAATATTGATGTAGTCAGTCAATGAAATCCTTAAAATAATGAGTGTACTAAGTCTATTGAGTATAACAAAGAAAACAAATCACATACTATAATATGTTTTCTTTAAAATAAAATAAAAAAGATATATGATCACGACCAAAATATATAAAATTTATTTAAAACCCTAGTGTAAATATCATATTATGTTATTCAGTCAAGGCTGGATCTACGTGTATTCAATTGAGGGTAGCTACTTATAAAATTAGATTTAATACAACTTAACTCTACAAAATAACATTTTAATTTGAAGGATTTATTACACTTAATTACAAGTATTTAGCCTACATGTCATATAATACGTGAAACTCTGAACATAAATATTTCACTTAAAAGTTTGATAGATTTTATTATTATCTTAAACAAAGTTGATTAAATTCAGCTCTACAATTGGCTAGCACTGTGAAACTAACACAAAGTATTTATTAAACAAATAGATATCTCTCATAATATGTGATGGTATTTAACTAATTTAAAAAATTTAAAAAGAATATGTGGGGGTTGCGAGGTGTTTATATTAGGAGTTTAATCACTTTTTTTTGTTGTGTTAAACACCTTGTAACGTCAAGTTAAGAGAAAAAATTCAATTTAATACGTTTAACACTTAGTAAGTAATGAGGGGTTTTAAAATTTTGGAAAATTAATTTGTGAGGGGAAATAACTCGCAATAAGTGTTTTAAAAAATTAAATATATTGGTGGGAGTTAACATTGACAAATTATTGAATGTTAATGTGATAGGAGTTAACATTGACAAATTATTGAATGTTAATGTGATAGATAATCGTTGTTAAAAGTAATTTATATTTAGAAGTAGTTTGCTTAGAAGTTGTCGAGTTAGAAGTTTATGAGGTATTTAGTTAAAAGATGTTTTTCTATAAGCTACGTTGTTCAGAAGCTACATGTTTCAGAAGTGAATGTTCAAAAATTTGTTCTAAGTTTTATTAGTGTTGTTTGGTTTTGCCTACGTATCAGTTTATTTTGTGTATTTAAACAACTCTTCTAACTAAATTTTAGAAGAAGTATCATAACTGTATTTTTCACCATTGAGAGTTTGTTGCGTTTTTCTCTCTTGTCTCTCTTCTCACATTTTCATCTTCATCTTCAACTTTGTGCTCCAATAATTGGTATCTAGAGCTCCAGTTTTATTCACGGGGAGATTCACAGGGAAACAAGAGTGTGCGTGAGGGGTGTGTAATTTATTTTGTTTCTTGAAATCGCATTGAGTTCATGACCAGAATCGTAACAGAATTGCATTTCTTGATTTTATAGGATCGGGAAACACAAGTGTTTAGTGAGATATAAGTGAGTTTCAATGGACAAGAATGAAGATGAACATTATAAATAACTTGAATACAAAGCTTCCAATGTTTGATGGAAAGAATTTAAATCAATGGATGATTCAGATGCATGTGTTATTCGATGCTTAAGACGTTCTTGATCTCGTCAATGACGATTATATTTCGGTGTCAGGAGATGCGATGTCGAAACGCAAAAACAGGCAAAGAGAAACGAGGAAGAAGGATCAAAAGACATTGTTCTACATTCATCGGTGTGTGGACACAAACATGTTTGAGAAAATCAATGATTTGACGACGACGAAGGATGCGTGGGATACACTGGTACAATGTTACGGCGGTGATGCATCAGTGAATAAGATGAAGCTTCAATCTCTACATAAGAAGTATAAGAATATAAAAATGAAGAACTATGAGAATGTACCTGATTACAACTCTAGAGTGATTTTAATCACAAATGAGATAAAGCCTTGTGGAGAAACGTTATTTGAACACGTTATTGTTGAAAAGGTACTTAGATCTCTAACTCCTCAATTTGATTACATTGTTGTAGCAATTGAACATTCTAAGAACATCATCACCATAAGAATTGAAGAGTTACAAGCCAGTCTAGAGGCACAAGAGTTACGTCAGACTGAGAGAACGTTTGAAAGAGAGGAAGAGCAGACTCTGAAGGCGTCTTCTGGTAAGAAGATTCAGAAGCATTCTTAGTCAGAAGCCAAGAAGAGACATGGTGGTGGTTCTCAGAAGTCAGAATCCTCCAACTCTGATGAGAAGAAACATCAGAAAGGAAATGATAAGCTTGACAAGAGAAAGTTTAAGTGTTACAATTGTAATATATTTGGCCATTTTGCTAAAGATTGTTGGCCAAACAAGGAAAGAAAGTCCGAAGAAGCAAACATAGCCAGATGAGATTCTGATGATGGACCTGTGCTATTGATGGTTTTTGAACTTGATGGTGGATATTTGGTAGACTGTTGGTATATGGACACTGGTTGCTCAAATCATTTAACTTGAAACAAACAATGGATGATTGATTTTGAATCTAGAAAGAGGACAAAAATTAGATGTGTTGATAATAAGTACCTTAATACTGAAGGTATGAGAAATGTCAAAGTCATAGTGAAGAATGGTAAAACTGTTCTGATCAAGGA
Source organism: Vicia faba (assembly GCA_948472305.1). Classification (NCBI taxonomy): domain Eukaryota; kingdom Viridiplantae; phylum Streptophyta; class Magnoliopsida; order Fabales; family Fabaceae; genus Vicia; species Vicia faba. The sequence continues at coordinate 293,425,291 of OX451739.1, read as the reverse complement.
TGTTTAGTATGTTTCCGGCATTAAGAGCAATTTGATGAGTGTAGGTTACCTCATTGAGAAAGGTTTCTCAGATACCATGAAGAACAATCTCTCGAAGGTGTATGATTCTGGTCAAAAGTTGATTATGAAATTTGAGCAGAGAAGCAACATAATTTTCAAGGTGAATGAGGAGACAACTAGAACTAAATTCCTTAGTGCAGAAGGAGCTGAAGATGATACTGAGTTATGGCATAAGAGATTAGGGCATCGGAACTTCATAAGCTTAGGGCATCTGAGTTTTAAGAAGCTGGTACATGGCATTACTAAGATTGTGAAGCATGAGAAGTCATGTGGGATATGCATGAAAGGCAAGCAACCTGGATTTCCATTTGCATCAGATGTGGCCCCAAGAGCAAAGCATGCTTTAGGAGTAATACATTCTGATGTGTGTGGACCATTTGAAGTACCTTCACTTGGAGGAAACAAATATTATGTGTAATATGTGGATGAGTTAACAAGAATGACATGGATTTCACTCATCAAGTTTAAGCATGAGATGTTTACTGAGTTTCAGAAGTTCAAGTTTTAGGCTGAAAATCTGAGTGGTTAGAAGTTGAAAGTTCTTAGAATTGACGGTGGAGGTGAGTAAAACTCTACAGAGTTCTAGAAGTTCTTTGAGGATAATGAAATTAAGTAAGAGGTGAATTCTCCACACACTCCTCAACATAATGGCTTTGCTAAAAGAAGAAATAAAACTTTGCTTGATATGATAAGGAGCATGCTGAAAGAAAATAATCTGCCTCACACCTTGTAGGGAGAAGTTATTTCCATTTCAGCATATGTGCTCAACAAGTGTCCAACAAAGAAGCTGAAGGAAACTCTTCCTTTTGAGAGGTGGACTGGAGATAAGCAAAGTGTGAGTCATTTCAGGGTATATGGTTTAGTTTTTTACAAACGTGTTCCAGGTGCTACTAGAAAGAAACTGGATGATAGAAGAAAATTAATGTTGATGATTGGGTACCACAGTACATGTGCGTCTAAGCTTTATTTTCCAATCACTAATAAAGTAGAAATAAGCAGAGACGTCATTGTGAAAGAATCAAAAGCATAGGATTGGAACAAGTCTCAATCCAACTCTGGTGCAACATTAACACCTTAGTTAGCTTTTAAAGATACTTATGAATCTGAAGGGGATTCTGCCACTGAAGATAAGTCAGAGTTTAAAGGTGACTCTAAAGTTGAAAAAGACTCTGAAGACGAGTTTGGCTTTGAAGGTGGACCTGATTTTGATCCAGATTTTGATGATGATCCAAACTATGATGGTAATCATGCTTCTGAAGGTAGACCTTCTGAAGGTGGAACTTATGAAGGTGGTCCAACTTCTGAAGGTGGTCCAACATCTAATAATGTTCCAGCATCTGGAGAAGAACAACTTTTTTGTGACGTAACTAAGCAGGCCGCAGGGGAGTGATAAGTGACAAATTGTGGGGGTTTTAATAGTGAATAATTGGCACTTATTAACTCTATTCTTTTGGTTTTTATGTTAAAACCCCGACTTTAGTGTAAATAATAGTTGAATAGTTTTTTTGTAAATATTGTAATGTTTGATAGTTTTTCATCTCTTTTGTAGGTAGTCATTCATGTTTGGAGCATTGTGCAATAAAGAGCCGAAGTCATAGCTTCAAAGAGGCGATTTTGAGCAATCCATCAAAGGAGAAGGATCAAATCAAAGAATAGGAAATCATTAATTTGGTGATATTTAGGAATTTTTAGATAGATCATTGAATAATATTTCTAACGCTTCAAACCATGCGTAAATAGGATTTGCGGTTCTCAAGTTATGACGAAAACAAGTGCTGAATTTTTTCAATACAGCAGGTTTGGCGTTAAGCGCCCTCTATGCGTGCTTAGCGTGCTCTACGACTTCAAAACTCATTAAATAAGGCAAAAACATATTTTTAGGTTATGGGTTGGATATTTTTGAGTCTCAACACCATCAACCCATTTTTTGGTAGTGAAAGGCTAGAAAACATCAATTGGGGTTGCATCTTGATGATCAGAGGTGGGTTCGCTTCAATCCGAGTTGACAAACCGAGCGATTTTTGTTTATCTTCTTCTTTCTTCTCTTTGTACCCTCACTTTTTGGGGTTTTGTGTGTAAGTATGCTTTTTTTATATGTATATTTATTACTCATGATGTTGTATGATGTTTTCCTTACAAATTAATATTGGTGATTGTTTGTTTTATTTCAGTTTGGGTTACTGCAGACATGTACAGTTCGAATCCAGATTTAGGATGAAAATCTATTGGGTTTTGATTCTAGAAATATATTAGGACCTAATATTCACTTGAGTATCTACTCTTAATTCATCCGCGTTGTTTGAGTTGCGCGTTAAATCGCCTTCATTAGCGATACTGTTGATTTCTCGCTTTGCGTTAGAGATAACCTTTGTGTGAGTGGTATATAATGATGTTAACGAGTAGTTTAGGTTGATTGTAACTGTGTAGTAAGTTTAAATATTTAACGAGTACGTGAAATTCAATCCTGAGAGTCTCTACTTTCCGAAGAATGAATTATTTTTCTATTAATTACTTTTAATTCCCGCTTTTATCACTTCTAACCCAGTTCATACCAAACTCATTAACGCGAGACTTGTGGAACGACAATTCAGTAGCACTAATCTCTATGGAGACTGTTGTACCCCAAAATTTGCCCTCCCATTTCCTCAACATTTTCTCATCACAAGACCTTTGAAGATTAAGATTCATTTTTAGGGTTTCCTCTGCTCAAGACTTCTCCTTGCACTGTGGACTCAAATTAGGGTTTGTGTTTGCCCAAGGATGTTTTGACCTGAAATGCCTAAGATGACTTTCATGCTTCATGTTGGACTCCCAAGTTTACCCATACCAAGTTTCAAGTCTTGATTCCAAGTTTTACCCAGTCAATTGGACAGTTGACCTAGAAATCAGCTGTATTGGGGAAAAAGTCAACTGTGGCCAATTGACAGTCAAATCTCATGAAATTTGACCCACATCAACATATTGAACTCATATGGACCATTTGATCAAGTTTGGATCACAATTCCACAAGAAATTTGATCAGATCACCAAAAGGGCAAAATGGTCATTTTTAGGGTTTTGACTGCACAAAGGCAATTTTTGACTGTTTGACCTAGCCAATGGCAAACCAAGCTCACATATGGACTCAAGGACCCCATGAAATGGTCTTGACATATTCATCAAGCTCAAAAGATCCCAAGTACACAAGATTGATAGTTGAATTTCCCAGTCAATTGATCAATTTTGACTGTATACTGAAAAGTCAAACTTTGACTTTTTGGTCAAAATCAAGAGTCAAGATTCATTTTTCATCAAAACATGCCAAATCATGAAACTTGTTCACCAAGAAATCTCAAAATGCAAATTAGGGTTTGAAAATGGAATTTTTCATAACTTAGAATTTTTCTAAGTTATGAAAAACCCTAATTTTTTCCCAACTTTGCCCCATCTTTTCACCATGATCCATTTGGATTCAAACAAAAGTCAAAACATGAAAGTTGTAGCTTTTTGCATAGTCTACAACTTTGATTCACAAAGTTTTCTCATTTGAAGCTTGCATCTCAAGTTATAATTTTTTGAATAAGGGCACTAAACCATCTTTTAACTTAGTGAAATTTGACCTATTTTGACAAGGTTTTCTACCCTACTTCAAGGCCACTTTTCATACCCTTCCACTTGGAATTTTGATTTGCATTTCAAAGATGGATTGTAGTACACATTCCAAGCTTTCCAAAATGTCCAAGAACTCACCAAACAACCTCATAACTTGAGAGATTCGAATTTCACAAGTTGGCAAAAATCCACTTTTGTTCTTCATCCAAACATGTTCACAAACTTGCAAATTTGAATTCAGTTTGCTTTATGCTTAATTACAGGTCCTTGAACCATTCCATACTCAATAATTTAATGCATATTCAATGAGTTGAGGCCATGTTATTTGTGTTATAACATTGCATAGTGGATTAATCCTAAACTAGATAAAGTGCTTTATCCATTTTTGTAAAAAGCTAGCTTTATGTCAATTTGAAATCCAAGCAAGTACAAGCAAAATCCTCTTGGCACAAGATTATGGACAAGTTGCTCTGATCAAGAGAAGATTATGCAGCAGGATTAGAGGCCCCTACTGACCTAAAAAACAAAAGTGACCATTGCTTGCTTCATTTTCAAGTAACATTGCATAACTTATCACATATCTCATATCAGCTTAGACACAGAAGAGAGAAGTGATCAAACACATTCCATAGACCACATCCAAGCTTTTGCACGAGTCCTGAACATCTAAAGCACCCTCCATCTCAAAATCACCTTAAAACTGCTCAAACAGGGGAACCCCTGCAGTTTGAGTGCAAACTTCCAATCCCTTCGAGCATTTTGATCCAAACCTTTTCCTCTACCTTCCCTACAACATATGCAAGCTAACCATGTCCTAAAATCAGACCTGTAACACCTCCAAGCCACTTCACCATTTTTTAATTTTCTGTTTTGCAGTTGGAGTTCACTAGCTCGATTCAGGGAGTTTCAAGACAAAGTACGAATTGGGAAAGCATCCTTACACTTCAAGGAAGCTGTACAAGTCATCATTTCACTCTGAAACATCCTCCATTGCAAAGCTCGACTCCAACTGAACAGGTACATTCATGGAGTTCTATCTCCCTTATTAGGCATTGTTAGCTTTAGATTTTTGAAGAAAACATGTCACAATCATAGCCCTGAACATGCTCATATGTTTAGATTTCATTTATATTTCGTGTGCTTAGAGAATTTCATGTCTGAACATTGATGAAAAGTTAGGTCAGAAATGGGGGGGAGAGAAATTCTCCCTCATCTTAGAGAGATAGGTCGTGTTCTTTATATGGTTGAAACCGTCTCTTAGTGCTCTACACTTTTCATGTTATGAGTTTTGCTTGAAAGTCCAGGAATCCAGAGATAAAAAACGCGTGTTTTTGCTTGAAGAAGGTTGTACAGAGGTTGAAGAAGAAGTGGTCTGGGCTGGGCCTGGATTTATTTTCTTTTCACACCCCATTTCCATGTTTACACCCCCCGAGCCCATTTGTTCATTTCTTAACATTTTTGACTTGTTTCTTTTTTGATTAACTTTGTTTATTTTTTCTCATGACATTTAAAAATTAAAAATATTTTTTCCCATCATTTTTGTATTTATTTGCATATTTATTTGTTTATTTCTTTTGTTTGTATATAAAATATATATGTACTATTATTAGAATAAATAGAAAATAATGTAAATACAATTTTTATTTTTATTTACTTTCTGAAAATATTTCACACAAAAAATACTCTTTTTATTTATTTTATTAAAATATTAAATAAATATTTATTTTTGTGCATAATACATATTTAGGGTTTAATATATATATATGTATGTGATTATTAATATATTTAAGCTAAAATATAAAAAATACTTGAATTTTTCATTTTTATTAATATTTGATACACAATACTTTTTTTTCACAATATACTTCATTTTATTTTATTTTTATAAATAATAAATAAATAGTTGTGTTAAATTAGATAATAATACCTTTTCTTTAAAATTAGGGTTTTTTACCCTAAATTCAAAATACTTCAAAAGATAATACATTTTTATTTTCTTTTCTCTTTTACATAAATAATATTTTCTCATACACATAAAAACTTTCTTTTTGCATTTCACATATTTATTTAATTTCCATTTAATTATGCAATTTATTTATCTTGCAAATATTCAAAATGATGTAATAATTTAGATTTAAATTCTTGTCAATATCCCCCATTTGAACATTTGTACCCCCCTTCCCATATTTGGTTTTGTAATAGCTTAGTAATTTTAATTTCGCACTTTATTGCTTTCTAATGATAACATGTTAGAATTAGGGTTTGTATGCGAAAAACGATAAAAAATAGTTTGACCTAATACAAGATAAACAAGCATGAAAATGGACACACAAATCACACTTGCACCCCCTAGGGTATTCCACTTGTTGCCTTCAAATAAATGGGCCATATTGTATGTTGAACATCTTTGGGCAAAGCAAGCAATTTGAATGATCATAGTCCCTCGACAAAACTTTTCAAAACAAACAAAAACAAATGATCAAGTCCCTTAAAGAAATTGCCCAAAGACATTTAACGTCGTTACAATTATGGTCTAAACGATGACCCGCGCCTGTCCCTTTCACATCCTAACACAAGGTTGCCCACCAAATACAATGGTGGAGCAAACTTGTTAAAAGGGTTAAAGTATAGCAATGATCTTTTGAGAAATTTAGGAGTAGATAACCTCTTAGTTACTTGAATCAACTTGCAAAACAAAGCACTTGCCTAATTTCAAAATCGCACATCACTACACTTTCCAAACAACTTTCAAAAACAAATGAAAACTCTTTCAAAAGACATACATCTTTGTATACATCCCCACATGGATCATTACAAAGGTTGCCACCACATTGGCCTCTTTTCAAAACATTTTCAAACCCACACACTCAAGCACCATTTAAAACAATTGAAAACAAAAGGCAAGTGATCTAAGCAAGTAACTAAGAGCCCATGGATAACTATGGATAGAAAGGGTGCTAATACCTTCCCTTTCTATAATCTACTCCCCGAACCCAAGAAAACATCTCAAAAGGTTTTTGCTGTGCTTTTTAACCTTTCCTTAGGATAAAATAAAAAGTCGGTGGCGACTCTTGCTAACCGCAACATTTGCGAATACAAACGCAAACCTCAAGTCAGTTCTCTCACCGTATCACAGAACTGGCGACTCTGCTGAGGACATTCTAAAAGTGGAGTAACCTTAGGGTTTAGATCACCTTTGTCTTCAATTGTTTGCTTTGTTTGCTTTTATATTTGTGGGCTTTGCATCAGAGTTTCATAGATCCTAACCCGGATCTGGGATATACCTTTTTTAGGTAGCATAATCTGTGAGGGACCTGTCCGGCGTAGACCGACATGGGTGAAGCAGTGGCTACGTTGGTGTGGCATCTTAGTCTGTACCTATATCCCTTGTGTTGTAACGGGGAGAATATAGGTCTTCTAAGGGGTCATTAAACACCAACTAACCTTAGAACCCTAAATTGACCAACTTGGCTATTAGGACAGTAGCAGTATGCTACACTCATTGAGGCTAAACTCTCGAGATGGTTCTGGCCGCGAGAAAAGATTGCGATGCTGGAGTTATGACCGATTGAGGGTAGCCAGTGATTTGAGATCCTCTAGAACCCGGTTACTTTTGATAGGACAGGTTCTAACCAACAAAACCAAAAGAGGGTAATACCTGAAACTCATGCTGGCCTGAAACCTAAGGGTGTCTTGTGTGACTTGTGTGCCTTATTTGCCTATGTGAATACTTGTGGTGTGCTTCATCATAGCATCATGCCATCATACCATTGCATGCATCCTGTATAAAAGGCTAACCCATTTCAAAGACAAAAAGGTTTCATCTTTGCTCTGTTTTGTAGGACATTATGATGCCCGTGCGTAGAAATACTGTCCGGCTCAACTTTGTTCAACCACCAGCTTTACTCAAGGATCTGGTTGGAAGGATTCCAAACACTACCTCCTTCATCAACAGACATGGTTCTCTCCTTGGCTTGATCACTGCAAAATGAGACCAACAACTGATAAGTGTTCTGACCCAGTTTTATGACCCTCTGCATCATTGTTTCACCTTTCAAGACTTCCAGCTGGTTCCTACCCTGGAAGAGTTCTCTTATCTGCTTGGGATCCCTGTCTTGGAACAAACTCCATTCACTGGTTTGGAAAAGACTCCTAGGCCTGAAGAGATTGCTGCAATTCTCCCCTTGACCAAAGAAGAGATATTGTCCAACTGGGAAACTAGAAATGGGGTCAAGGGCTTTTTGGTCAAATTTCTGGTTGGCAAGGCTAATGATTTCTGGAATGACTTGGACTTCAAGGCATATGAGGATGTTCTAGCTCTTTTGATCTATGGTCTGGTGCTGTTTCCCAACCCTGACACCTTTATCAGTATCCATGTCATAAGGATCTTCATGTCTCGGAATCCGGTACCCACTCTTTTGGGTGATATTCTACAACAACTCTATGCTCGTACTGCTCGAAAACGGGGAACTCCGTGGTGTTGTGCTCCTTTGCTAGTAAGGTGGTTTATTTCGCACCTTCCTAAGTTCGCGCTGAAGAATGATGAAGGGAAAGGCTGGGCTCGGAGGTTAATGTCTCTCACTGATAATGACATCACCTGGACTCTCAGAGGTTTGGATGAGGTAGCTGTTATCGACCGTTGCGGAGAATACCCTAATGTCCCGTTGATTGGTATCCAAGGAGGAATCTCTTACAATCCGTGTTTAGCTCTCCGTCAGTTTGGAAGAGCCAGAGGAGATGGGCCTCATGAGATGCTGGTTCCTCACTTCCATTTTGAGTTTCAGGCAGACAGTGACAAACTACGCCAGGGATTCATTAGAGCTTGGGACAGAATTCACAAAGCTGACCCACATGAGTTAGGACCAAAGACTTCTCTGCCATTGAAGCCCTATTGCAAATGGGTCCGCATCCGTGCTCAGAAGTTAGGTATGCCCTACGAAGCTGTTAGACCTCTCATTCTTGAGTCTCCTATTGAAGATGGGATTCCTCCAACTGTCCTCCCTCCTCAGATACCCACTGATTTTGATACAATGAAGAGATCTTGGGCACAGCTAAAGGAAGAACGGGATTTCTATCGGGAGAAGTTCAACGAGCAGGAAAGGAAGATCCAGAGGCTGACTAAGCAATTGGAGGAAGAACGGGTCCTGAACAACTACATCAGCACTGAAAAGAGGAGGCCATGGGAGCATTGAGGAGCTTTGGATGTTTCCTTTTATAGTTTATTTCCTTTCCAGTATTTTTCATTCCTGTAATGCCTAAGGGCAAATTGTTGAACAATTGAAAATTTTAATCTAATGAAATGTGTTTCCCTTTTTGTCTACAAAGTTGAATCTTGTTTGTCTTTGAAAACATAAAACATACGCATTCCATTACACCATATGCATAGCAGGTACCCTATTTCACAGGTTGCTTAATCTCCTTCGCTGTTTATTTTGAACAGTCATCATGAATCCAGACTCATCCAGTGAGCAGGCAATCAAGGCCCTTCAGGCCCAAAGTGCACAATTTCAAGAGATGGTCCTAAGCCTAGCCCAAGGTCAGCAAGAGTTGAAGACTCTACTCCTGAAGAAGAAGAAGAAAAAGAGGACTGCATTGTTCAACACCGGACGCAGATTTGGGAACACACTCCACAATGAAGCTGATCCAACTACTTCTTCTGCTGAGAAAAACAGTCCCCAAGGGGGAGGAGCTCCTAGTCCCGCAGTCTCCGACAACGAGACGGACTATAATGACGAACAATACCCACCTGCTGCTGACAGATACAAGCAATTGGAGGACCGCTTGAGCGCCATGGAAATTCAGAATGTGCTGGGACTGGATTTCGGAGATTTGGGGTTATCTTCTGGGGTAGTCATTCCACACAAGTTTAAGGCGCCTGCCTTCGCCAAGTATGATGGGGTCTCCTGCCCAAAGCTACATCTAAGGTCGTACGTAAGGAAAATCCAACCTTACACGACAGATAAGAACCTCTGGATTCACTTCTTCCAAGATAGCCTCTCAGGGTCACAGCTTGAATGGTTCTACCAATTAGATGGAGCCAGCATCCGACACTGGGAGGATTTGGCAACCGCATTCTACAGACAATACCAATACAATTCTGATCTCGCTCCCACGCGTACCCAACTTCAGGGTATGTCTCTAGGAACGGGTGAAGGGTTCAAAGAGTACGCTCAAAAATGGAGAGATTTGGCTGGCAGGGTGCAGCCTCCATTAATTGACCGAGAGCTGGTTGATATGTTCCTTGGGACTTTGTCTGGTCCGTTTTTTAATCATTTGGTTGGTAACTCCTCCGCTGGGTTCACAGATTTGATATTAACGGGAGAAAGAATTGAAGCTGGCATCAGGTCAGGCAAGATACAGAAGGCTGCCTCTACAAGTACTGAGAAGAGGCCGTTTAAGAAAGAAGCAAGTGCCGTCTATGGTCCTAGAAGACAAGTCAAGCCCGAAAGTCGCCAAACCGTCAATGCTTTGGTCATCTCCAAACCTGTTGCTGCTCCTCAGCAGTACAACCAACAAAGAAGCGAAAGGCCCAAGAGGCAGTATACCCGACTAAGTATGACATTATCTCAAATTTTACCCCAGCTGTTATCCACCAACCTGGTGACCCTCAAAGAAGCTCCTAAGGTCGTCAACACTGCGTCTCCTAAGTATAACCCAAATGCCCGGTGTGCTTATCATTCTGATAGTCCCGGGCACACTACTGATGATTGCTGGGCCTTGAGAAACAAAGTGCAAGATCTGATCGACGCAAGGGAAATTCAGTTTGAAGCGCCGGAAAGACCAAATGTTGTAACGGCTCCTATGCCCCAGCATAGGGTAAATGCCATTGAAGAGGAAATGTATGCTGTTTCGGTAGATGAAGTTGTCACCCCTCTGAAGACCGTTAAGAAGAACCTACTGCGGGCCGGTTTATTTCCGGGTTGCGGTGAAGGTTGCCTGTTCTGTGCTATTTCCCTATCTGATTGTCCCTTGCTGAGGTTAGGCATCCAAGGCCTAATGGATAGCAAGGAAATTCTATTCAAAAAGACTGCTGTTCATTTGGTTCCGATGAAAGAAGTTTCTGTGATTACCATGTTCAAAAATCCAATCAAGGCTCCCCCAAAGAAGCCTGTTCAAGTTATGACTGTTGCACCTGTGATTATTACTGTCCCGGGGCCTCTCCCCTACATATCTGATAAGGCTGTCCCCTGGCATTATGGGGTAGACGTGTACGTAAATGGAATCAAACAAGAATTCGACGCTAGTGCCAGTATCTGCGATATCACTGGTCCAGCCAAAGTTACCCGCAGTGGCAGGCTCTTTTCGCCTGACATTGCACCGCCCGCTATTCGAAAACCCCTCCTCATAAAACCTACAAGTATACCTGTTACTGTTGCTGATCAAATTGTGTCCCCTGCTGCCGAGTCATCAAATGCTCGGGGCAAAGGGATTGAAGAAGAGCCTGCCCGGATGGAGGCACCAATACCCATAAATGCTGAGGCCTCCCGACAAGAAATGGAGGAGATTCTGAAAATAATAAAGAAAAGTGATTTTAATGTTGTCGAGCAGTTGGGGCATACGCCCTCCAAGATCTCCCTGCTCTCCTTATTGCTATGCTCCGAGGCCCATGCTAAGGCCTTGATCTCATTTCTCAAGACGGTCCATGTGCCGCAGGAGACGTCTGCGGTCCAGTTCACTGATTGCATAGCTAATCTAACAGCAGACAACGGCTTGGGTTTTTCAGATGCCGACCTGACCGCGAAAGGGAGAGACCACAATGATGCCCTGCATGTCTCTATTGAATGCAGGGGCACTACTCTGGCACATGTATTGGTGGATACTGGTTCTTCCTTGAATGTTCTTCCGAAAAAGGCTTTAGATCGTCTGGATTATGAAGGCCTGGAGTTGAAACCCAGCAACATCATCGTCAGGGCCTTTGACGGTTCCAAAAGGATGGTTCATGGAGAGGTTAACATCCCTATTCGTGTGGGCTCTCAAGTGTTTGACTCTACCTTTTACGTGATGGATATACGTCCATCGTACTCTTGTCTGTTGGGTCGACCTTGGATCCATAAAGCTGGGGCAGTGACCTCCACCTTGCACCAAAAGCTGAAGTATCCCGTCAGGGGGAAGATCGTCACTGTGCAAGGAGAAGAGGAGTATATGGTGAGCCATTTGAATTCCTTCAGGTACATCGAGATGGACAGAGAGTTTATTGAAACCCCCTTTCAACATTTCGAGGAGGTGCATCCAATTTCAGCAGCTGCAGAGACAATGGCCGAAGAGAATGATTCCTTGAAGATGGCTTCCCTAAGGGATGCCCAGGCTGTGGTTCAGAAAGGCAATTGTGCACACTGGGGTCAGCTTCCTGACTTCACTCAGAAGAACGACAAGTTTGGGCTAGACTTTACTGCAGAGGCTCAGAAGGCAGTGCGCAAAGAGAAGATCGGAAAGGCTCCGGTGTTTATTTCCAGCTCAAGGGTGAACGCTATTGAGGAAGATGTGGAGGAAGCAGAGTTTGATAGTTGGATCTACCCGACTGCCAGCGATGGACCGAGCAACTGGACGGCGAAGGATTTTACCCCTATCACATTTGTCACGCAGTAATTGATTTCTTTTGATTTCCAATTTGTAACAAACAATATGTTAAAACTTTGTTGGCTCGGTGTCCTACCCGGGGCATCGTAGCTCCATTTGTGAGGGCTTTTTGTATGACATTTTCATATATCATCAATCAAAACATTGGACGTTTGTTGCATTTCAAATCTTTTGCTCTTTTCCTTTCTGTGTTATATATATTGCAAAACAGCTATATTTACACACACTCACTTATACAGGTTTCAATCCACTCTGGATCTCACTAGTAACAGCTCTGCTACCGCCAGTGATGACTTCGAAAATCCGATCAACTTGGCCGAAGACGAAGGTGAAGATGATTGCGAAGTGCCTGGTGAACTCGCAAGACTGCTACTCCAGGAAGAGAGGGCTATTCAACCACATGAAGAGCCTGTGGAAACAATTAACTTGGGTACTGAGACAGATAGGAAAGAGGTCAAGATTGGTGCCAATCTAGAGCTCAGCGTGAAGCAACGATTGATCCAGATGCTACAAGACTACATGGAGATTTTTGCTTGGTCCTATGAAGATATGCCTGGTTTGGACGCCGACATTGTAGTTCACCACCTGCCAACCAAGGAAGATTGCCCTCCGGTAAAGCAGAAAGTTCGACGGATGCGTCCAGAGATGTCTGAAAAGATCAAGGCCGAGGTTATGAAACAGTTTGAGGCCGGGTTCCTTGCAGTAACTTCCTACCCCCAGTGGCTTGCCAATGTGGTGCCGGTACCGAAGAAGGATGGCAAAGTCAGAATGTGTGTTGACTACAGGGATCTGAACAGGGCCAGCCCCAAGGATGACTTCCCCCTACCTCACATTGATGTCCTTGTCGACAATACAGCTCAACACAAGGTGTTCTCCTTCATGGATGGTTTTTCAGGGTATAATCAGATCAAGATGGCTCCGGAAGATATGGAGAAGACTACCTTTGTGACTCAGTGGGGCACCTTCTGTTATAAGGTCATGCCATTCGGATTGAAAAATGCTGGGGCAACCTATCAACGTGCCATGGTTGCTTTGTTCCATGATATGATCCATCATGAGATTGAAGTATACGTTGATGACATGATTGCAAGGTCTCAAACTGAGGAGGAGCACCTTGACCATCTGAGGAAGTTGTTTGACCGACTCAAATTGTACAAGCTGAGATTGAATCCCAACAAATGCACCTTTGGGGTAAGATCCGGAAAATTACTAGGTTTCATTGTGAGTGATAAAGGTATTCAGGTGGACCCTGCCAAGGTTAAAGCCATACAAGAGATGCCGACTCCAAAAACAGAGAAAGAAGTCAGAGGTTTCCTAGGACGACTGAATTACATTGCTCGATTCATCTCGCATCTGACTGCTACTTGTGAGCCAATTTTCAAATTACTGAAGAAAGATCAAGTAGTACGCTGGAATGATGAATGTCAGGCCGCCTTTGAAAGGATAAAGGAATATCTTCAAGAGCCACCCATTCTTATGCCACCGGTGGAAGGAAGACCTCTGATACTTTACTTGACAGTACTTGACAATTCAATGGGGTGTGTGTTGGGGCAGCATGACGAGTCTGGCCGAAAAGAGCACGCTATTTATTACTTGAGCAAAAAGTTTACCGACTGTGAGTCTCGTTACTCACTGCTTGAGAAAACTTGCTGCGCTCTTGTATGGGCTGCTCGCCGGCTGAGACAGTATATGCTGACTCACACTACTCTATTGATTTCAAAAATGGATCCCATCAAGTACATATTTGAAAAGCCCGCTCTGTCTGGAAGAATAGCGAGATGGCAAATGATCTTAACAGAATATGACATCCATTATACAACTCAGAAAGCAATTAAGGGAAGTGTACTGGCCGATCATTTGGCACACCAACCTGTGGACGATTACCAATCATTGAACTTTGATTTTCCGGACGAAGACATCATGGTGGTAACTGACTGTGAAGTACCTGGACCGGATGAAGGACCTGAGGAAGGATCCCGATGGTCTATGCATTTTGATGGAGCCTCCAATGCTTTGGGTAACGGCGTCGGCGCTGTAATCATATCTCCCAAAGGAACTCATACTCCCCTCACCGCCCGATTATGTTTCAGCTGCACCAACAACATGGCAGAATATGAGGCATGTATCATGGGTTTACAAGCTGCAATCGACTTAAGGATAAAATTTCTAAGTGTCTTCGGAGATTCTGCTCTCGTGATCAATCAGATCAAAGGCGAGTGGGATACGAAACACCCGAATCTTATTCCTTACAAGGAGTATGTGTCGACCTTGCTCCCTCACTTTGAAGAGATAACTTTTGAGCATTTCCCCAGAGAGGAGAATCAGCTAGCGGACGCACTAGCCACGATGTCTTCAATGTTCAAAGTTAAATGGGACAATGAGGCTCCCCGAATCATAATCTGGAAGTTGGATGAACCGGCATACTGCTGCGAGCTCGAGGCTGAGAAGGTGACTGAAAAACCCTGGTATCACGAGGTAAAGAGGTACTTGGAAGCTCAGGAATACCCTGAAGGTGCATCCGTCAATGATAAGAAGTTCATGAGGAGGTTTGCTGCAAAATTCTTCCTCAGCAACGACATTCTCTACAAACGGAATCATGATTCGACTCTGCTACGTTGTGTGGATAAGGCTGAAGCGGAGAAAATCATGATGGAACTGCATGAAGGTGCATTTGGAACACATTCCAGTGGACACACCATGGCTAAGAAAATCCTTCGGGCAGGATATTTCTGGTCCACAATGGAAGCCGATTGTTACCAACACTCCCGAACTTGTCATAAATACCAGATCTATGCTGACAAGGTGCATATCCCTCCGGTTCCTTTGAATGTCCTGACGGCACCTTGGCCTTTCGCAATGTGGGGCATCGATATGATCGGTGAGATCCGACCGACGGCATCCAACGGGCATCGCTTCATCTTGGTGGCGATCGATTACTTCACGAAATGGTTTGAGGCAGCTTCCTATGCCACAGTAACCAAGAGCGTCGTGGCACGTTTCATCCGGCATAATCTGATCTGTCGGTACGGAGTCCCGGAAAGAATCATTACGGACAATGGTACCAATCTCAATAACAAAATGATCACTGAACTCTGTGAACAATTCAAAATACAGCACCACAATTCTTCTCCCTACCGGCCGAAGATGAACGGGGCTGTAGAGGCAGCCAATAAAAATATCAAGAAAATTATGCAGAAGATGACAGTGACCTATAAAGATTGGCACGAGATGTTACAGTTCGCTCTTCATGGGTACCGCACCTCAGCAAGGACTTCGACCGGGGCAACTCCTTTCTCCTTGGTCTATGGCATGGAGGCAGTCTTGCCAATTGAAATCCAGATACCCTCTCTCCGGATAATGAAGGATGCAGACTTGAATGAAGATGATTGGATCCAGACTCGGCTGGATCAATTAAATCTGATTGACGAAAAGAGGCTCACTGCTATCTGTCATGGTCAAACGTATCAAAAACGGATGATCAGGGCATTTAACAAGAAAGTCAGACCGCAAGAATATCAAGTTGGGGACCTGGTAATCAAACGCATCATCCTTCCTCAAAGTGATCCCAGGGGCAAATGGACCCCTACATACGAAGGGCCATTTGTGGTTAAACGTGTGTTCTCAGGAGGAGCCATGATCCTAACCACCATGGATGGTGACGACCTTCCTCACCCCGCCAATGCAGACATAGTGAAAAAATACTACGCATAAATAAAAGACCCGCTAGGTTGACATACCTAGGCAAAAATAAGGGCTTCCCGGCGAACCAAAAGGGTTCGGGCAAAAATAAGGGATGAAATGAATAAAAAAAATCTGTACACCCGACAAGTCGAAAACCTGAAAAGGCGGCTTGGGCAAAAATGGGTATCCCGGTGGACTGAAAATCCGAAAGGGCGGTCCAGGCAAAAGTTAGGGATAAAAGCGTAACACTATGTCTCATTGGATCACTTCGCATCCAGAATTCGGCATCGACTATCTGGCTCCAGATTTCGGCATTGACCAATCAGCTTCATCTTCAAATTAGGCAGCAAAGCGATGAGACGTTCGAAGACATAAAGGCGATAGCAGAGTTGGAACCCAGTGGGATTATTCACATAGCTGTTTTGTTTTCTTTTTCAAATTGTAAACTCTATACTATTTGGCGATGTCCTCTTACTAGGATGTCAGCCTCTTGTACAAAAACGCCTATTCACAGGCAAAGTTTAAATCAATACAAATTCACTTGTCCATACAAATTACCATTGTTTTCCTTTTTTTTGTCTTGCGAAGAACGTCCAATGTTCATTTTTGATATATGCATTTGACATTAAATTGCTGATTCATAAATGTTTGCATATGAAACAAGAGATTAATTACAGGTGACATCAAAGACAGGGGCAATGTGGAGTTGTTTAATGCAGTCTGGTTGTTTTGTCCGCCAAGGCACCAAGGTAGGTTCAACTGAAGAATGTGGCCAAATCATCTCAAACGCCCCGCAGAGTAAAACAAGGTTCAGTAGTACTTTCCCCAAGCGGAGTTGATTCCCCGTCGATCCCGAAAAGGCACAACATTCCCCGGCAGGTCTTAAAGCTCATCCCCAGTAGATTCTGCAAGCTTATCCCCTGCAAAGAACAGACGTCTCGCCCGAGTTTTATTTAGAGTTATTTCCTCACAAGGACTTATAACTGGGTTATCCTCAGCTAAAAGCCACGGAAGATCACTCTCGGCAAAGTTCCTTCAGTCCCCAGCGGAGTCTATCTTTGGTATTCCCAAGCAGAGTTTATCTTTGGAGTTCCCCAGTGGATTTTATCATCATTATCCCCAGCGGAATCCATCATTGAAGTCCTCAGCAGGCCTCTCATCAAAACTTCGGCCAAGTATCTCTTCCACAGAGCAGCTTCCCGGCCGTTCGTCAAGGATTTATTTTCCTAAGATGAAATTACACTCATAAACATTTCACATTTTCATACATCTTGCTTACATACATGATGAAACGCATACAACATCTCATGTTGAACATCATGATATCATGCATATCATACATCATGACATTGCATACAACTTACGTTTTTGCCTTTTCAGGAAAAAAGACAATCTCAAAAACGACTACCTTCAACTGTCACAATTCCAGATTCGATACCTGTATCTAGCCAGGGCACATCTGAGAGTGATCAGTTTCTAGACTCGATTCCTGTATCTAGCCAGGGCACGTCTGAAGGGTTCGAAGATTCGATTCCTGTATCCAGCCAGGGCACATCTATCAACTACAACAGCTCCAGATTCGATTCCTGTATCCAGCCAGGGCATATCTGTTGACCACGTTTCCAGACTCGACTCCTGTATCTAGCCAGGGAACGTCTGAAGAGTTCGAAGATTCGATTCCTGTATCCAGCCAGGGCACATCTATTAAACGACTATTTCCGGATTCGACTCCTGTATCCAGCCAGGGCATATCTGTGAACAACCAATTGTAGACTCAATACCTGTATCCAGCCAGGGCATATCTGCATCAGGAGACTGAGGATCAAACACCTGTAACAAGCCAGGAAAACATCCGTCTTTCTCAAATACACAAGTTTCTCGCAAAGGAATCTCTTATGCGACCGACACTTCCAAATGGCATCTATAAGCCCATTCCCGACAAGGTTCCGTCACTTCTCCAGATGGCATCTATAAGCCCATCTCCCTATCCACCATCTCTCCAAATGGCATCTATAAGCCCATTCCCGACACCACATTGTTGAGACTCCAGCATGCGAGTGCAAATTTCCGGGCACTCTAGTGTCCAATCTCCTTTTACCCTCGAGTCACGAAAGGCAAACTTGCCAATCTAACTCTTCAGGTCCAAGAAGATTGAACAGGGGCAACTGTTGTACCCCAAAATTTGCCCTCCCATTTCCTCAACATTTTCTCATCACAAGACCTTTGAAGATTAAGATTCATTTTTAGGGTTTCCTCTGCTCAAGACTTCTCCTTGCACTGTGGACTCAAATTAGGGTTTGTGTTTGCCCAAGGATGTTTTGACCTGAAATGCCTAAGATGACTTTCATGCTTCATGTTGGACTCCCAAGTTTACCCATACCAAGTTTCAAGTCTTGATTCCAAGTTTTACCCAGTCAATTGGACAGTTGACCTAGAAATCAGCTGTATTGGGGAAAAAGTCAACTGTGGCCAATTGACAGTCAAATCTCATGAAATTTGACCCACATCAACATATTGAACTCATATGGACCATTTGATCAAGTTTGGATCACAATTCCACAAGAAATTTGATCAGATCACCAAAAGGGCAAAATGGTCATTTTTAGGGTTTTGACTGCACAAAGGCAATTTTTGACTGTTTGACCTAGCCAATGGCAAACCAAGCTCACATATGGACTCAAGGACCCCATGAAATGGTCTTGACATATTCATCAAGCTCAAAAGATCCCAAGTACACAAGATTGATAGTTGAATTTCCCAGTCAATTGATCAATTTTGACTGTATACTGAAAAGTCAAACTTTGACTTTTTGGTCAAAATCAAGAGTCAAGATTCATTTTTCATAAAAACATGCCAAATCATGAAACTTGTTCACCAAGAAATCTCAAAATGCAAATTAGGGTTTGAAAATGGAATTTTTCATAACTTAGAATTTTTCTAAGTTATGAAAAACCCTAATTTTTTCCCAACTTTGCCCCATCTTTTCACCATGATCCATTTGGATTCAAACAAAAGTCAAAACATGAAAGTTGTAGCTTGTTGCATAGTCTACAACTTTGATTCACAAAGTTTTCTCATTTGAAGCTTTCATCTCAAGTTATAATTTTTTGAATAAGGGCACTAAACCATCTTTTAACTTAGTGAAATTTGACCTATTTTGACAAGGTTTTCTACCCTACTTCAAGGCCACTTTTCATACCCTTCCACTTGGAATTTTGATTTGCATTTCAAAGATGGATTGTATTACACATTCCAAGCTTTCCAAAATGTCCAAGAACTCACCAAACAACCTCATAACTTGAGAGATTCGAATTTCACAAGTTGGCAAAAATCCACTTTTGTTCTTCATCCAAACATGTTCACAAACTTGCAAATTTGAATTCAGTTTGCTTTATGCTTAATTACAGGTCCTTGAACCATTCCATACTCAATAATTTAATGCATATTCAATGAGTTGAGGCCATGTTCTTTGTGTTCTAACATTGCATAGTGGATTAATCCTAAACTAGATAAAGTGCTTTATCCATTTTTGTAAAAAGCTAGCTTTATGTCAATTTGAAATCCAAGCAAGTACAAGCAAAATCCTCTTGGCACAAGATTATGGACAAGTTGCTCTGATCAAGAGAAGATTATGCAGCAGGATTAGAGGCCCCTACTGACCTAAAAAACAAAAGTGACCATTGCTTGCTTCATTTTCAAGTAACATTGCATAACTTATCACATATCTCATATCAGCTTAGACACAGAAGAGAGAAGTGATCAAACACATTCCATAGACCACATCCAAGCTTTTGCACGAGTCCTGAACATCTAAAGCACCCTCCATCTCAAAATCACCTTAAAACTGCTCAAACAGGGGAACCCCTGTAGTTTGAGTGCAAACTTCCAATCCCTTCGAGCATTTTGATCCAAACCTTTTCCTCTACCTTCCCTACAACATATGCAAGCTAACCATGTCCTAAAATCAGACCTGTAACACCTCCAAGCCACTTCACCATTTTTTAATTTTCTGTTTTGCAGTTGGAGTTCACTAGCTCGATTCAGGGAGTTTCAAGACAAAGTAGGAATTGGGAAAGCATCCTTACACTTCAAGGAAGCTGTACAAGTCATCATTTCACTCTGAAACATCCTCCATTGCAAAGCTCGACTCCAACTGAACAGGTACATTCATGGAGTTCTATCTCCCTTATTAGGCATTGTTAGCTTTAGATTTTTGAAGAAAACATGTCACAATCATAGCCCTGAACATGCTCATATGTTTAGATTTCATTTATATTTCGTGTGCTTAGAGAATTTCATGTCTGAACATTGATGAAAAGTTAGGTCAGAAATGGGGGGGAGAGAAATTCTCCCTCATCTTAGAGAGACAGGTCGTGTTTTTTATATGGTTGAAACCGTCTCTTAGTGCTCTACACTTTTCATGTTATGAGTTTTGCTTGAAAGTCCAGGAATCCAGAGATAAAAAACGCGTGTTTTTGCTTGAAGAAGGTTGTACAGAGGTTGAAGAAGAAGTGGTCTGGGCTGGGCCTGGATTTATTTTCTTTTCACACCCCATTTCCATGTTTACACCCCCCGAGCCCATTTGTTCATTTCTTAACATTTTTGACTTGTTTCTTTTTTGATTAACTTTGTTTATTTTTTCTCATGACATTTAAAAATTAAAAATATTTTTTCCCATCATTTTTGTATTTATTTGCATATTTATTTGTTTATTTCTTTTGTTTGTATATAAAATATATATGTACTATTATTAGAATAAATAGAAAATAATGTAAATACAATTTTTATTTTTATTTACTTTCTGAAAATATTTCACACAAAAAATACTCTTTTTATTTATTTTATTAAAATATTAAATAAATATTTATTTTTGTGCATAATACATATTTAGGGTTTAATATATATATGTATGTGATTATTAATATATTTAAGCTAAAATATAAAAAATACTTGAATTTTTCATTTTTATTAATATTTGATACAAAATACTTTTTTTTCACAATATACTTCATTTTATTTTATTTTTATAAATAATAAATAAATAGTTGTGTTAAATTAGATAATAATACCTTTTCTTTAAAATTAGGGTTTTTTGCCCTAAATTCAAAATACTTCAAAAGATAATACATTTTTATTTTCTTTTCTCTTTTACATAAATAATATTTTCTCATACACATAAAAACTTTCTTTTTGCATTTCACATATTTATTTAATTTCCATTTAATTATGCAATTTATTTATCTTGCAAATATTCAAAATGATGTAATAATTTAGATTTAAATTCTTGTCAATATCCCCCATTTGAACATTTGTACCCCCCTTCCCATATTTGGTTTTGTAATAGCTTAGTAATTTTAATTTCACACTTTATTGCTTTCTAATGATAACATGTTAGAATTAGGGTTTGTATGCGAAAAACGATAAAAAATAGTTTGACCTAATACAAGATAAACAAGCATGAAAATGGACACACAAATCACACTTGCACCCCCTAGGGTATTCCACTTGTTGCCTTCAAATAAATGGGCCATATTGTATGTTGAACATCTTTGGGCAAAGCAAGCAATTTGAATGATCATAGTCCCTCGACAAAACTTTTCAAAACAAACAAAAACAAATGATCAAGTCCCTTAAAGAAATTGCCCAAAGACATTTAACGTCGTTACAATTATGGTCTAAACGATGACCCGCGCCTGTCCCTTTCACATCCTAACACAAGGTTGCCCACCAAATACAATGGTGGAGCAAACTTGTTAAAAGGGTTAAAGTATAGCAATGATCTTTTGAGAAATTTAGGAGTAGATAACCTCTTAGTTACTTGAATCAACTTGCAAAACAAAGCACTTGCCTAATTTCAAAATCGCACATCACTACACTTTCCAAACAACTTTCAAAAACAAATGAAAACTCTTTCAAAAGACATACATCTTTGTATACATCCCCACATGGATCATTACAAAGGTTGCCACCACATTGGCCTCTTTTCAAAACATTTTCAAACCCACACACTCAAGCACCATTTAAAACAATTGAAAACAAAAGGCAAGTGATCTAAGCAAGTAACTAAGAGCCCATGGATAACCATGGATAGAAAGGGTGCTAATACCTTCCCTTTCTATAATCTACTCCCCGAACCCAAGAAAACATCTCAAAAGGTTTTTGCTGTGCTTTTTAACCTTTCCTTAGGATACAATAAAAAGTCGGTGGCGACTCTTGCTAACCGCAACATTTGCGAATACAAACGCAAACCTCAAGTCAGTTCTCCCACCGTATCACAGAGACGATATGATAAAACTAAATAAATACTTACTTTTGCTTGCCGTTTTACCGCTTCAACAAGGAGCGTGTGGCAACTTATTTGTGACGTGAATTTCATGTCACAAAGTTGTGACATGAAAATTACAACTACTTTGAATAGATATTCACAACGTTGCAGTAGGAACAAGCAGATCAGAGTTTGGGTCAGTGCAGGCAGAAATTTTGCGATGTGATTTTTATGTCACAAATTTGTAATGTGAAAATCATGTCACTAATAATAATCTGAAACCAATAATTTACGATGTGATTCTCATGTCACAAATTTGTGACATAAAAATCAAGTCATTAATTCAACTTTAAAAAGAAAAATTTTAATTATGAAACTATTAAATATATTAATAATAAATAGATTTGAATTAAATTCTGAAACCATTAATACTAAGTAAATTATTAAATTAAATATTAAATATAATAAAATATAATTAATAAAAATTATAACTAATAATAAAACTATGAATTTAATATTACTAAATATAATATATTAAAAAAAATTAATTAGTATCTTACACAAATTAAAATTTAAAAGTAAAATAAAAATAAAATAAATCATACGGGTCAAGGTCAAAATCATATGCATTTTCCTCATCCATCTATTCTTGACCACCATTTCCTTCATTTTCACCAAACGCCTGATTACCCTTACTTTGAAATTGCATAAATTGTCGCAATTACTCCTCTATATCAGCTTGCCTCTTCGCCATTGCTTCTATTTTCCGTTGTTGTCAATCCATTTGTGTATTCATTGCCGCCTCACGTTGCTCTGCCTCGGTCTTCACTGCCGCTGAACGTTGCGTTGACTCGCATCTCGTCTCATTTAGCGCCTTTTTAAAAAAAAAATTCAAATTTATGTCATTTAACGGGGGTTTAAAACCCCCACTTATTGTTTATTATTACTATTTTTTAATTATTTTATAACAATTTAAGGGGTTATGTTAGCGGAGATTTTTAATAGCTATAATATATTAAATTTTAAAACAGTGGAGGTTAAAAACCCCCTAAATTTATAGTTAGTGTATATTAACTACAAAATATATATATATATATATATATATATATATATATATATATATATATATATATATATATATATATATATATATATATATATATATATATATATATATATATATATATATATATATATATATATATATATATATATATATATATATATATATATATATATATATATATATAAACTAAAATTTTGTTTTATTTTTTCTATTTACATTATTAACATAATAACATATGTAAAAAAAAGCACATTATTTAAACAACCAACAACCCAATTATTATATCAAAACAAAAAAAAATGAAAAAACACCTCTTCTTCAATCTTCTTATTTAATCTTTTTCAAATTCTTCAATCATGTTAGTCACCTCTTTAATATTTTGAAAAAAAAATCAAAATATTAATTAAAATCGGAAATCATATAATAATTAAACGAAATTATTAAAAAAAATTGAAGGAAGAAGAAATTACCTTTGATAATTTAGAATGGAAATTAAGAAATTGGGGTTGGAATAGAAGAGAACGAGGAAAACAATGAGAGAAGAGAAGAAGAAGTGGGAGAAAAAAATAAATGTGTAAAAGAAGAAGAAGTAACATGTTCTGGAAAGAGAAAACACGTAGAATTATATAGGGCAATCAGCGATGTGAATATCACGTTATAACACCCTAAAGGTTATAATTTTGCGACATGTTTCCCACGATACAAATAAAATTGTCAGTCTCATCACTTCCCAATCAGTCAAGTTTACTACAAATTTTTCAGATTTTCCCACTTAATGGTTGTGTCGTGATTCCCACGTCACAATTTAAAATTTTCAAATTTTCAAATTTTCAAAATTCCCTCCATGTGAAATTTACAGGCTTTTTATTTTGTTATTTTAACTTTTTACCTTGCGACGTGAGTCACGTCACAACTTTTTTTTTTGAAAAATAAAATCTGATTACCCATGTGAACGTTGCAGGCTTAATATTTTTAATATTAACAATAATTAGTGACGTGATATTCACGTGGCAACTCACTTTTTTTGCCACATGATTATCATGTCACAAAATCATGCCGCAGGAGAGACTTTTTCTTGTAGTGACTTCAGAGTCTGTTAGTTAAAAGATATTTTTTTCTAGAAGTTATGTTGTTCAGAAGCTACAACTTCAGAACCTTACTCAGCGTAGCTTAAAAATTACATGTTCAGAACTTTGTTCTAAGTTTTATTAGTGTTGTTTTGTTTTGCCTACGTGCCAGTTTATTTTGTGTATTTATAATGAAATGATGTTAAATATATTTTTGTTTATGTATAATAAAGCAGAATAAAAAAATTAATAGAACTATTAAATTTATTTATTTTTTAGAAATAATACATATAAATTATGTTATAAAAATTGTTAAGAAATATAATAATATATTTTATTAGTTAAAAAGTAGTATAAGAAAAAAAACAGAAAAAAAAATAGTATGATTTTATTTTTAATATATAAGTTTATTAAGTGTTAATAACATTTATTTTTTTAATATATATTTTTATTAAAACATATTTAATATATTTAGTAAAAATGTTAAATAAAATCGATTTAAAAAAATTAATTTTGTAAATAAACATTTAAGTGAAATCAAGTAAATAAATTTATTATTTTTAGTATAAAATAATTAGTTAGTATAAAATATTGTACTATGTAGTTAATATAAATATATGTTTAAAACAATGAGTATAAAATATTAGTAAGTACGTAATTTATTTGATTAATGTTTTGTAATTAGTATTAAATTTATGTTAAATAATCATGAATAATTCTTTTTATTTTTTTTAGTTAGTTGGTGTTTATTATATGCTAGTTATTTGACATAATTGACTGAAATTCTCGAATTGTTCAATTAAAATGGCAATTATGTTGTAAACATGCAACATGAAATATTATTAGTATCATTATAGTTAGATGTACGATCGAACATATTTTGAAAAACAAAAACTTAAATTATATTTTGTGGAAGGAGTTAAAGGATTTATCACGTTTGCATTTGCTCAAGAATCTTGTCAAAGAAAAGGAGGAGCAACATGTTTGTATCTTAAATATGGATGTGGAAGTATAATTAATGATTCAAAAGAAGTAGAATATCATTTGAAGAAAAATGGTTTTACAAAAAAAAAATTGGTTTCGACACCAAATGGAGAAGAACTACTGAATAATGTACTAGATACTATTAATACAAAAGTTTAAGCAGTCGATCACATATGAAATATGA
Source organism: Vicia faba (assembly GCA_948472305.1). Classification (NCBI taxonomy): domain Eukaryota; kingdom Viridiplantae; phylum Streptophyta; class Magnoliopsida; order Fabales; family Fabaceae; genus Vicia; species Vicia faba. Next base: position 293,399,816 of record OX451739.1, on the reverse strand, counting down.
AGAAAAATGAAATCTAATAGATGACATGGTTGACGATGTTTTTAGGGTTAACGTGACCTATGATGAACAATAATATTTTGTTGGGGAAGAGTTGCCAAATGATAAAGCGCATAAAATTTACCAGTTTTTGAAAGAAATGAATACGACATTGTTTAAGGGTTCGTCAGACTCTAAGTTATCAATGTGTGTGAGATTATTGGCCGCAGAGTTAAATTGGAATGTTCATGATTCGTGTTTGAAATTCCTTGCAAAAATGATGTTGGATGTGACTCCTATGAAAGATAACTTGCCTGTAATTTTTATGACGCAAAGAGGTTTGGTGTCGTAGTTGGGTTTAGAAGTAAGAAAGTTTGATAATTACATTAGAGGTTTCATGTTGTTCGATGACAATGTGTTTTGTACAACCAATAGAGTGTTTGAGGAATGTAAGTTTTGTAACAGTCCAAGGTATGTAATTTCCAATAAATCCATTGATTATAAGCAAAAATTTGTCATGGTAGAGTTCTTTTTTTTATCTACTTATAATACCAAGGTTGCAAAGAATGTTTGCATTATGCATAATACTAGTCAAATGAAATGGCTTCATACAAACATAATCATTTTAGGCACCATACGACACCCATCTTATGGTGAGGCATTGAAACACTTTGGTCGAATACATCATGAATTTGTTGCAGAACCCATAAATGTTAGACTCGGGTTGTGCTCTGATTGTTTTACTCCATATGTCCAAGCGTCAATAATTGCATATTCTTGTTTGAAAATTATTGTTACTCTTTACAACATTCCCACTGAGATGTACATGGTAAAACCTTACGTGTTTTTGACTTTCCTCATTATAGGACCGTCGAGTCCAATAGAATTAATTGATGTGTATTTACAACCTTTAATTGGTGATTTGAAGAGGTTGTGGATTGGAGAATGTACTTATGACATATTCTCGTAAATAAAACTTTAATATGTGAGCTACTTTGATGTGAACTATGAACGACTTTCCTACATATGCCATGTTGTCTGGTTGGGGTACTTGTTAAAATGGGATGTACCTATTGCATGGATTACAAAAATGCGTTAACATTGAAAACAGAGGAAAATAAGTGTGTGGTTTGACTGTAACCGTAGATTCCTACCGGAAAACCATATATTTATAAGAAACAAGAATGATTTCAAATAAGGTGAAGAAGTAACATATCTTCCTCACCTCGTTTGTCTTTGATTGAAGTAAGGAACAAAGTTTTTTATCTACCAAAATTCATAGATTATGGAAAAGCATGCATGATTCAAGGATACGAGGATACACAAATCTAGACAAAAAGAATATGAAGGAAAGATAAAAAAAATTAGAAGGCTATAAAGGACATGGACCTTTTGTGTAACTGAATAGACTTAGATTTGAAGACTCGGCCTAATAGGAAATTATTAAAACCCAAGGCTAATTATAGTCTAACTCTTAAATAAGCTAAAACATTTTTCCGATGGTTAAATGAATTGAGAATGCATGATGGTTATCCTTTTAACTTAGCAAGGCGTAATGATGCTAACATTGGGAATTTGCATGGAATGAAAAGTCATGGTTGCCATGTTTTCGTGGAACGATTGCTTACAGTTACGTTCATCTCATTACCGACACATTTACTTAATCCATTGACTGAAATTAGTCAATTTTTAGAGATATTTGTGCGTCAACTTTAAGAATTGATGCCTTATTAAGTTGGACCAAAATATTCTTGTCCTTCTATGTAAGTTGGAATAAGTTTTTTTGCCTGGTTTTTTCAATTGTTTGGAACATCTTGTGCATCTTTCATATGAAGCTTTGCTTGGCGGCCATGTTCAATATAAGTGTATGTATCCTTTTGAAAGATTCATGGGTGATTCAAATAGATCAGTGAAAAATAATGCTAAAGTTAAGGGATCAATATGTGCATATTACTTGCATCTGGAAACATCACATTTTTACTCTCATTATTTCAACCACATGATGTTAACTCAAAAAATCATAAGGAATTAAGTTAATGTTACCGAAAGAAGTCAATTTATCGTATCATTATTTGGTTTTATTAGTCGTCATTCGAGAAAGACAAATGTGCATTGGCTGATGAAAAAGGAATTGTGATCTGCTCATGTTTATATCTTGATTAATTTATGTTTAAGTTAAATCACACCTTGAGTAAGTATACCTGTAATATCAAGCTTCTCAAATGATTCTCAATGCACTTTGTTTTGATGAAGACAAATTATTTTGGCAAGAAGGAAAATATATTGATCAAGCTAAAGCATCAATGGATAAAAGTATTTGGTTCAAGCTCTTGGCAAATTTCATAAGGTATAATAACAATTCTTGCTATGAACTTAAGTCTTAGATGCTCAATGATCAAAAGAAGTGTTCTTATCTTGTCCAAACTTTTTCTCAAGTCTTCTAATCAAAAATTCAAATTTCACTTGGGTGCAATCGATTTTCATGTTGATGCAATTGATTGCATGCTTCACATTTTCAAAATGTTAGCTACTATTTTTAAGTGCAATCGATTTGCATGTTTGTGCAATCGATTTCTCTCTATCAAATTTTGCTACTGTTTTAAAGTGTAATCGATTTACACACATATGCAATTGATTGCTCACTGAAAATATTTGAATTTTTTAGCTGTTAAAACCTGTGCAATCGATTTACACATGGGTGCAATCGATTACATGCTGAACGTTTTTGAAAATCAGCAGCTTTGAACATACCTTTTCATAACACAATTTCATGGAAACTTTTCATTGAATCTTGGCAATTGTTCATGATTCATTTGCAGAAATTTATGCTATTTTAAAGAGGTGCTATGAATATATAAATACTGATATTTCAAAATAAAAAAAAGGAAACCTCTTCCAATCAATAGTTTCTAAATTTTAAAATATCAAAACTCAAGCTTTCTCTTCACTTTTATACACAAAGTTTTTATGCATATTTTCATATATTGTTAAACAGAAAACTTTGAGCATTCTATAGTCTTGAGTCATTGTATATTATTGTTATTGGAAGAGAAGATCAAGTCATTTATAAAATCACTCAAAGTGATTATTGCACTACAAACTCTATCAATCAAATATTGCTATACACTTTCTTATTTTTCAGGATTGTTGAAAATAAGTTCAAGTGGTTTTGTAATCTTGTTTTTTCAGGATTATTGGATACAAGTAAGGTCACCTTAAGAGGATTGTTCTCATTTTTGACATAATGAAAATCCAAGAGGGTTGTTCTTGGTCCAAGAGGATTGTTCTTGGTGGTTTTATTGGTTAGAGTCTTGTATAGAAGGACTAGGGTGTCTTGTATAGAGATCTAACAATAAGGAAATATCTTTCATATTGAAAGGGGACTGGAGTACTCTCAGACTATGAGGGGAACCAGGATACATCTTTGTGTTCTTTACTTTTCCACTTTACCGCTTTCATCACTAGTCATAAACCAGAAAAGAAAGAAACACATTTGTAAACTCATGCACTAAACCAGAAAAATAATATCTATCATCACTAAAACGGTAAAATTTTAAAAGTACCTAATTCACCCCCCCCCCCCCCCCCCCCTCCCCCCGTCTTAGTCGCACTCTTATACTTATAATACCAAGTACATATTTTTTAAACACATTCGATATAAAACTTAATACCTTCAAACTACTTATAATGTGTTTCGATATAGGGCATTTAATACCTATTAATTTTAAAACATCGATGAACAAGCAACTACCAATCACATACATGCTTATTTTCCATCATGGATCAAGCAGCAAGAAGCATTCATGCAATGTTGCATCGTACCCACAAATACTCCATTTGAAAAACTTGTGTGAAGGCCATGTTCAATGTGTGAAATAATGACACACATACTTTGTGAAAAAATATAAATTTCACACTTAGACATGGACAAAAGGAAAAAAATCATAAACAATGGTGTATATATAAAAGTAGTTACATATGGTGGTGAAGACAACTTCTATGGTGTCATTACGAACATTTACGAGTTAGAATACAATTATTTAGACTCGTAAAATAAATTTATCTTATTTTATTATGATTGGTGTGATCCATTTGCTAGAGGCACAAAAATATATTAAAAAGTTAACATTATATAGATTCGTATGGACCTAAGGTACAAACATTATGTAAGGCACGTTCATTACATTCCATATCCTTCAATTCAATGAGGTAAGTGAGGTTGGTGTATTATAATCAAATAAAAACCATTGGATCATATTAAAACTTACGATCTTATGAAAGATGCTGCTTACCAAGATGTTAAAAATTCACAAATTAATTATGTGATTGAAGTTGAAAAAATTACAAGTTTGTGTGATGATGTGGTTAAGGGTCAGGAAGTTGATGTGTCTATTTTGTTTTCAGCCAATAATGTCGATAAAGATAATGAAGAGTTTGGATCCAAACACAATGTGAGATCATATGAAGATAACGAAGATTATGACGATACATAATTTGAAATTTTTTATTTTTTAAATACCGTGTAATAATATAATGCTCATATTAAATAATAATATCTCTGGTTTTATTTATAAGAGACAAATTACTTTTTATATTCATTGAATAATTAATGTATCTAATCTATTATTAGACTACATACATTAATTATTAAATGAATCTAAAAAATAAGTTATCTCTTATAAACAGTATCAGAGGGAGTATTTTGTTTACGCGGCTATTTTGTTGCTCAAATTAAATAATATTTTTACTTAATACATATTGTGTTGGTTTATTAATTGTTTTATATTATTTTCTTAAAAAAGACAAAATACCACCCGATAAAGGTAAGGGTAAGTATCACCACATGAATATAACTCTATGTGAGATGGCTCCATCTTCTATGTATTGTTATTTACCCCCATCTAGTCAGGTGGCTCTGTAACTCTCCGAATTTATTTTAATAGTGATAATATATTTTTATACTATTTTTGAATAATTATTTTGAATAATTGGTGTAATTATGTTCACATTTATTTATTATTTATTTATTTAGGAATATAGAATAATTAATCGGAAATAGATTTTAATATAAATAGAATACTAAAATATTAAGAAAATATGAGAAATTAGAGAGTTTTAGAATTAAAATTAGATTTAATTAAAAATAAATTAGAAAATAGAATAATGGGAAGGATGTGGTGAGACTTGAAGGTTGTGGTTAGTAATTGGACTAAATAGTGAGTATTAGGGTTAAATAAATAGTTAGAGTGTAACGATTTTAGAAGAAAATATTCAGAACGTGAAGTTTGGAGAAAGAGGCAAGAGAAGAGAGAGAAAACCTAAGAGAGAAAGCTTGAAGAGTTGAACCATTGGAGCTTTGTTAGAGTTGCTTTTGCTGCTAAATTTGAGGTAATGGTTTGATTCACTTATGGGTGCTTTATTTTCATAGAGGATAAAGAGGGATCCTTACCCTCTTCTTTTTTCTTTTTTTCCTACTTTCATTGATGGAGCTTGAGATTAGTGATGGTTGTGCAAACCTCTCTAAACAAGTGTATTTGATTGATGTGATTTAACATGTTATGATGTTGAATTTGTTGTTATGTTGTAGCATGTTGAATTTGTTTATGAGATTGTATATCTTATTGATCAAATCTAAGCCTAAGTGATGATGATGGATATGTTGTAATGATGGTGAATTGAATAATAATAATAATAATAATAATAATAATAATAATAATAATAATAATAATAATAATAATAATAATAATAATAATAATAATAATAATAATAATAATAATATGCAGAAAATTAGTAATGAATTATGAGAAATACTTTGAGTTTAATGATAAATTTGGTTATATGTAGAATTAGTCATAATTCTTGTTTAAATGTTGAATCAATAGTGAGAAAGTGATTGACCATGTTAGAATAGGTTGGGGTAGGAATTAGAAAGGTGAAAGGTTGGAGAAGATGAGATAAAACATGAGATTTCTGGAAATATTCCAAACAATAATCGATTGGTCCCGTGAAATAGTCAATTGGTTCACTGAATTGAGAGAATACTATTTTACAGGAAGCTCAGACCAATCGATTGGTCCACTAACAACAATTGATTGTAGAAATTTATTAGTCCACCAACATCAATTGATTGCAGAAATCAATTGGTCCATCAACAATAATCGATTGGTTCTAATACAACAATGGACTAGTTTTCCATTTTCCCCAAAACTTGCGTTCCTTGGCTCCGATTGAGGTACAATTTGAAGCGTTGGAAAGTTAAAACGTAGTACCACCTCATGAAGGTGCCCAAAGAGGTTAAATTTGAAATTATGGTTAATGATAATGAAAATAAATTATTGTTATGAATATGTTCTAATGATTAATGTGCTTATGTGTTTGATTTTTGAAATGTAATCGATATGTGATGTGGTAGTATGATTTACAATATTATGCTAGTGTGTTTGGTTCAGAGATGGAACCAATATTGAGTTTATGCAGGTGAAGGTTTAGATGAACCTAGTATGATTTTTAATTGACATTCATGCATCATATATGTTGGTGTTAAGTGAGTCATGGTCTAGTGTTGTGATCATGACATGTCTGATCTAGAGATGTGATATGGATATGTTGTATATAAAGATGTGACTAGAAAGTAGTCAGGTTTAGAGGTGTAACTGGATGAGTGGATGACCTCAGTAACATAACTCTAAACGCCAAAACATTGGTACCACATACATTGAAGTCGAGTCAAGAAATACATTGCATACATACTCTGCATTGCATGATTAATTGTTGTGTGATAGAGTGGCTTGTTTATTGAGAACACACATGATTCTATCATTTTATATTTTGATTTTCAAGTTTTAAAATTGAACAAGTAACACAATATTTCAGAAGTACTAAAATTCTCATCTGTGAGAGATGCATGCTCTTCCTTTAAGGAATCCAAAGCATTATGAAGATAATTAATCTCCTTTTCAAGTTTTGAAATAATTTTTCTTTGGATAGAATTTTATTAAAATTATCTAGAGAATCTACATTCACTTCACTAAAAGCTTTTGATAGTTGTTTATAAGATGGTTTAACTTTAGGGTCCAAAGTATACACCTTGGAGTCTTCACTTTTCTTGTATGCCATCAAGCATAGGTTTGCACATTTATCATTAGAAATTGAACCGAAAGATGAAGATGAGATCTCATCTTCTTCTTCCCAAGTGATATAGGATCTATGACCTTTAGCGTGTTTTCTCTTCATCTTGTAGAATTCCTTATCCTTTTTATGAAGTTTGTTGAGACTCAGGCACATGTTTCTGTAGTGATCCAATTTCCCGTATTCAAGGCATGTGACATCTTCTTCTTTTATCTTATGTTCCTTTTTATGCGGGTTAGACTTTTTAAAGTTAATTATATTTTTGTTAAGATGATTTATCTCATGCTTTCTAATATATTGATTTTAGCGCTTGACGAATAACCCCATCTCCTCTTCTTTAGAAGATTCTTATTTAAAACTATCATCTATGTCCTTATTTTTCTTTGTCCTTAATGACAAAGCTTTAAAGGATAGATCTGGCTTAATTTATTTTACCTTCTCATTCTTCTTCGACTTTACTTCACTTTCAGCAAGTCGTTTCAGTTCATTCTCATGTTCTATATGATTTCCAAATAGTTTTGTGATATCCAAAGAATTGAGATCATTTAACTTTTTTTGGAAGTAACTTTTGGTTGCCATTCCCTGCACATAGATCTCAGAATTTTGTTAGCACAATCTTTGTTAGAAAAATTCTTTCCTAAGTTGTCTAGCTTTTTTATTAAATGGAGAAAATAAGGCTGCACGGATTCCACAAATTCTTCGGGTTCCCTGAGTAAAAGTTCATAATCCTCTGTCAACACATTGATTTTAGAACCTTTAATGTCTTCAGTTTCTTTGTAAAGGAATTGAAGAGTGTTCCATATAGTTTGTACACTCTTATATTGTAAGATAGAGTAATATACTTTATTTTTTAATGCAGATATAAGTATATTCCTCGCCTTAAAATCATATGAAGCTTTTTTGGTTTCATCACCAGTCCAATATTTTGGGAGTTTAACATCATTATCAACTTCATTTTTAGGGATAAAAGACTCGTCGGTAATTGCTACCATATATTCTTGTCACTTGACATTAAGTGAAAATACATGTTCTCATTCCAATAAGCATAAATTTCGCCTTTAAAAAGTGGTACTATATTATACACTCCCTTCGGATCATCGTACCTATATTCCCAAACTTTTGAGTTGCTTAGAAATTATCAAAATATCTTCTATGATCCCAATTGTTGGATGAGAATATGGACTATGAACGGTCTATAGTGGGTGAATGGACCTCTCAATTTAAAAGATGTTTTAAAAGATTTTTATCAAAATTTCAAAAACAAAGTTTATTTTGCTTGGCAGAAGAATTTTTTACGTAAAAGAAATTATGCTTATCAATTGAAAGATTCATAAATGTACTTAACCAATTTACAATATATCAAGTTGAACTAGTGAATTACACCAAAGGAACAAACTAATCGTATTGTAAAATTGTTCAATATCACAATAAGTGTTATTGAAAGATTTTCAATCACACAGAAGATTCTACAATCAAAGTATTAAGGTTTAATCCATAATAAGACAAGGTTGAATTACCAATTCTAACAAAACCTATAACTTATGTAATAAATCTTCACCAATAGAAAAATCCAATCAACATGTGTAATACGGTGGGAGAACTGACTTGGCTTGCGTTTTATCGCAAATGTTGTGGATAGCTAGAGTCGCCATCGACTTTTCTTTTATCTAATAAGGAAAGCGTGAAAAGAACAGGAAAGAACTTGAGATTATTGAGTTTGGACGGTAGGTTATGAAAAGGGAAGGTGTTATCACCCTTTTCATCTGTAGTTATCTACGGGCTCTTGATCTCTAGTTCACTTTTGAAAAATATATTGAAAATGCCAATAGTAAGGAAACTTTTTAATGATCCTCGTATCCGTCCTCGAGAATGTGTACAAAGTGTTATATTTAAAAATATTTTTGAAGAGTGTTTGTGAAAAGATGTTTTTGTTTTGAAAAGGTTTGTGAGAAAGCGATTACGAGCGATCTACCTAATCAAAGTCTTTCTTGTAATTCTCCTCCTACTTTAGATAGTTCTATCCTACCATTAGTTAGTAGGAAGCCCTAGCGTTATATGTGAAGGGAAAGACGTGGATCGTCATACAGTCATCAAAGGCAACTTATAGGGGCGTTTTAGCAATTATCGTTAAGGGACTAGATCGTTTACCGAAGGCAATATTCGAAAGGGTCATCGAGGGACCACGATCTTTTTAATCGAGGGACTTTGCTAGAGCATCCCCACTTTCGAGGGACATGGCTATTTTTTTTCCGAAGGCAACAAGGGAGATTACCCTAGAGGCGCTGGTGTGTAAAGTGTGTTGTAATTTAGTTATTGTTTATCTTGCATTAGGGTTAGCTATGTTTGATTGTTATCTTTCCATACAAGGCCTATTTACTAAGAAGTAAACAAAATAATAAAAGCGGTAAAGTGCATAAAATAAATGTGGAAAATAAAGCCTTAAACTATTACAACACTTTGGGAGAGGTACATAATAGGAAAATGTAAAAATAAAACCTAATTACTATTACAATCTATGAGCAGTTACAATAATTGAAACAATTGCAAAAATAATGAACCACGCAAAAATATAACATAGGAAAGGGAAAGCGAAAGGTTTTTTTGATGATGATAAAAAAAGTTTTATGATTAACCTAAAAAATTCTAGATTGATTAATTAATTAAAAACTAAAAACCTAATTAATTTTAATTTTAAAAAAATAAGAAAATTAATTATTTAAATAAAAAACTAAACCCTAATTTTGATTAGGGTTTGTGAAAATATTTTTTAGAAATGTTAATTGGTTTAAAAATGGTTTTGGTTTGGTTAATTTAGGGTTGGTAATAAGAAAATAAGGGTTTAAAAAAAGTTACCAGGGCTGGGTGTTCAACCCACGCCCTCTACCCTTTCAACCAGCACTTTCACCACTAGGCCAGGCGTGCCTTGGTGACAAGGAACATCATCAACGCCTTTAGTAATCTCCAAAACAAGTGAAATCATAAAAACATCAAAATGCCAAAAGGCTGGGATAGAACCCACGCCTTGGCATAGTAAGTCTTTATCACGCACTTCAACCGTTGGGACAGTAATACATTCGTTAACTTAATTGAAAAAAATAAAACAAATAGTAAACACAAATGCATAGACCGAAGAGATGCCAGAGCCCTAGCTCCGGTCGTCTTCTCTGATAGCCCTTTTTATTCAACCTGCAAAATAATATATATTAGCAAACCAAAAGTACCATATCCCCCTAAATCAGACCCTACGAATCCAATGGGATGGTTCTTTTAGACTGAAACAGACTGATTTGAGAGTTATGGCAAAAACACATAGGATTAGTGTAGTTATGATGGTTCATGATTTAGCCAGCATGGGACCTCCACGATGATTCAATCCTATATAAACACATCTCAAAAACCTATTAATGGCATTAGTATGACTTAAAACAAAATGAAAATCAAAGCATGAGTTTTGTAAAAGTCATGAGATCGGAGATGGATGCTGTGATACGGTGGTAGAACTGACTTGGGTGTTTTGCGTTTGTGTTTGCAAATGTTGCAGTTTAGCAAGAGTCGCCACCGACTTTTCTTTTATCCAAAAAGGAAAGGTGAAAAAGCACAGGAAAGAGCTTTAGAGATGTTTTTGAGTTCGGGGGGTAGATTATGAAAAGGGAAGGTATTAGCACCCTTTTTATCCATGGTTTTCCATGGGCTCTTAGTTACTCTCTAGATCACTTGCTTTTGTTTGAATATGCTTTGTGTGGTTTTGAAAGTATTTCGAAAATGTAACTTTGTAATGATTCTCGTTTCTATAAGAATGCATACAAAGTTTTGTTTTGAAAATAGTTCAAAGAGGTGTTTGTAGGATGTGTTTTTGAAAGTGATTTCAAAAAGGGTTTTCTTTGTAATTGGCTCTCGTCTCTATAAGAACGCGTACAAAGTGTTTGTCTTTTAAAAATGTTTCAAAATGAGAGTGTTTGTGTATAAGATGTTTTGTTGTGAGCAAGCGAGCAACTAAGAGCGAACCTACCTACTCGAAAGGTCTTAAGTGTGCTTTTCCTTCTCCTTTAGATGTGGCTATCTTACCATTGATTTGGTAAGAAGCCTCATCGTTGGATGTGAAGGGACGTTTGTATAGTCCTAGAAGGCAACTCATGGAACGTTTTAGTAATGTCGTTTTAGGGACTAGATCGTTTACCGAAGGCAACATCGAGGATCGTTGAGGGACTACAATATTTTATCGAGGGTCTTTGCTAAAACGCCCATGTTCGAGGGACATGACTATTTTTCCGATAGGAAACGAAATGGTATTATCGTAAGGGTGCATGTGTGCATAGTGTGTTTGATTTCATGCATTTTAATCTTGATTAGGGTTGTCTATTTTGTTGTTTTCATGTCTTGCCATACATCCTATTTACTAGCAATATATGAAAAACAAGTAAAATGCGAAAAATAAAATCTAAGCTATTACATTGCTTTAGGGGGATGGGGGTACATATTTATGAATGGGGGTTGCAAGTGAAATTAAATCCTAAGTTACTATTACTACCATATAGAAACGGATCAGAATGTGCAAGAGACGTAAATTACTTATTTATTTAAGAAAAGAAATAAGTTTTGTTTAAGAAAATATTTTTTGGTCTTTTGTTTTAAGAAACAAAGTAAAGCATGGAAAAAAATGTTTTTGGTGTTTGTTGAATAACAAAATAGAAAGTGATAGCAAAAATAGTGAGAAAAAAAGGAAAAATAGAATCAGCGTATTGCTGATTAAGGGAGGTCAGAAGTTCTGACTCTGGCGCACTGCAAAACATAAATCCTGTTAGTGAAAAAAAGTAGAGTCAGAAGTTCTGAGTCCACTGGGAGAACATTAACTTTCAGAAGTTTTGATACCACCGGCAATAGAGTAGGTTTCAGAAGTTTTGATACCACCGGCAGCAGAGTAGGTTTTAGAAGTTCTGATACCATTAGTAACAAAGTGGATTTCAGAAGTTCTGATACCACTGGCAGAACTTGGTCTATTTTTCCATGCTAGTCAGAACATCTACAACTTAGTCATTTCTTCACAAAATAGAAGATGTGCATATGACAGTGTTGTACCCCAAAATTTGCCCTCTCATTTTATCAACATTTCTCATCACAAGGCTCTTTGAACTCAGAACTAAGTTAGGGTTTGCTCTGCTCAAGACATCTCCTTGCACTGATGACCTAAATTAGGGTTTGAGTTTGCACAGGATTTTTTGACCTACAATGCCCAAAGTGACTTTCATACTTCATGTTGGACTCATAAGTTTGTCCATACCAAGTTTCAAGCCTTGAATCAAATTCTTGCCCAGTCAATTGGACAGTTGACCTAGAAATCAGTTGTATTGGGGAAAAAGTCAATTGTGGCCAATTTACAGTCAAAGCTCATGAATTTTGACCCATATAAACATTATGAACTCATATGAACCATTATATCAAGTTTGGACCACAACTCCACAAGAAATTTGATCATATCATCAAAAGGGCAAAATGGTCATTTTTAGGGTTTTGACTGTATAAAGGCAATTTCTGATTTTTGACCTAGCCAATGGCAAATTGGGTTCAACCATGGACTCAAGGACTCAATGGAATCATCTTGACCTATTCAACAAGTTCAAAAGATCTCAATTGCATTGAATTGACAGATGATTTTTTCAATCAACTGATCAAAATTTGACTGTACACTGAAAAGTCAAACTTTGACTTTTTGGTCAAAATCAAGTGCCAAGGGTCATTTTTCACCAAGATGTGTCAAAACATGAAACTTGTCCATCAAGAAACCCATTTTTGCAAATTAGGGTTTAAAGTTGAAAATTTTCATAACTTAGAATTTTTCTAAGTTATGAAATTTTCCTAATTTTTCCTAACTTTGCCCAACATTTTCACCATGATGCAATTGGATTCAAAGAAAACTTCCAACATGAAAGTTGTATTCCTCCACAAAGTCTATAACTTTTATTCACAAATTTTTCTTAAAAGAAGCTTGGATCTCAAGTTATGATTTTTGGAACAAGGGTCCCTAAAACTTTTAACTTAGTGAAATTTTGCCCTAGTTTAGGCAGAATTTTGACCTATCTTCTTGGCCATTTTTTACATAGTTCCACTTCTAATATCAAGTTTCATTTCAAATATGGATTGTAGAGCATGTTGCAAGCTTTCCAAAATATCCAAGAACTATCCAAACACATTTGTGGTTAGAGAGAATCGAAGTCTTGAAGTTGGCAAAAAACTCACTTTTCATCCATGGCATGTTCATGTTCATACATGTTGCAATTTCAAGTCAGCATGCTTTGCACTAGATTACAGGCCTCTAAACCACTTCACACTCAATAATTTAATTCAAATCATTGGTCTAAGGTATTGTTTTGGTCATTAGAGCATTGTACACAAAACTAATCCCTAAGTAGAAAAAGATACATTGCCATTTTTGCCATAATCTTGCTTTATGTCAAACCACAATCTTTGAGCATTGGTCCAGATCTTTTGCAGCTAATCAAATCCACAAATTAGAGGGGCCAGGAGCAGAGGTTACAAGGTGTTGGATAGCCTGTACAGGCCTGTTACACATCATTTCCCACTTTTTCTTCATATACAAGAAATATGCAAAATACATGAAAACTTGAACATCAGCCAAAACAAGCTTGTGAAAACATTTTGAACATCTTTCTCACACTCCTCTGAGCCAGAAACACGACCTCTTAAGCCCTCAAACATCCCATAGCCAGAAATCACTTTCCATTA